>CM033736.1:46025182-46731658 GCA_019671005.1 Hibiscus mutabilis
CTCCGACCGCACAAAATCATCTTCCACTTTTTCATGGACACATTTGACAGTAACAACTGTGGTATAGCCCCTATCTTAACAGGACATAGGTGACAAGAAATAAAAATTGGGATAAAATAACTAGTATCTTTCATTAATTCAACAAACGAAGTACAAGAACCCTAATATTATTACATGAAAAATCAAAGTTCTGAGACATCATCTACGTCGACGCCCAAAGGGTTCTTTGCCTCCACCCCGTAAGGCCCCCCAGCTCTGATGGTTGAATGTCAACCGCCACAAGCTTCGGAGGGTTCCTCATAGTAGCCTCTGCAAAATCCCTGGCCTCGTTCATTAGGAAGGACCCCACATTATCCTTAGGAGGCCTTCAAAGGCCCAACAATAGAGGCCTCATGCAAATCCACTAGGCTCGACTCACTTTGTTAACCTCTAAAGCTCCAGTCACATCATCTTTAGAAGGACATTAATAGGAGAAAGAATTTTATTGGTTGCCCCTATTTAGACATACGACAATAATAGCCCGCGCGCTCGCATCCAAGCTCTTCTCACGGGGTTGTATAGGTCAAAACCAAGACTTCCCTCCTCAATCACATGCCAACAGCTGCGAAGGTCAACATTACTTAAGTCCATCGGCCCTACCGCGACTTGAACAACACAAATAAGGCTATGCTCAAATTTTTCCACGTACCCCATGTACTTCTCAAGCTTTCCCTCTGCGGTTACCCTAACAGACCACTCCTCCTCTAAGTCATGCTTGAGGCACTTGACTTTTCGCGTCATAGCCACTTCCAACTCCTTATTTTCTTGGTGAAGTAGGATCACTTTTGTACTACTTTAGTAATAGCCTTCGCAGTCAACTTCTTTTGAACCTGGCTTCTGCCTCGATAAGGGTAAACTTTCTTCACTTGTTAACAGTCTGGATCTCGACCCTCATCGAACCATCTATGGCCTCCTTAAGTCAACCCGCTATCTTTTTCATCTTATTTTTTATAAAAGCTATTCTCTCATTCGTGGCTGCCAATTCCTTCTTTTTCACAACTAACTCCTCCTATTGATGGGTACTTCTCACACCCTCTTTAGAGAAAGTAGACTAAACTTCTTGCCCGACTTCATGAAAAATAGATTATAACCTATATACTAGCGTGCTTATATCTATAAAAGATGAATGGCCTCGGCGTAATAGGCCTCGTAGAGGTCAAGAGGAAGCAGATCGGCCCTTATACGAACAACCCCAAAGGTCGTATACCTGCAAGCAATACCAAACAGGGTCATAACCCATCCCAATAGAAGAATACAAACCTTAACTACAGCATAAACTGGCCTAGGATAACTGGAGAATGACTCAGATTCTCTCACGATGTGTCCACCTTAGACTCTCTGACCCATAAAACTGATAGGCCCACCCGTGACAATGGCTTCCATTAACAAACGAAGTGTTAGCCCAGCATAACCGAGAGACCAAAAAACTATTCGATCATATACTTGGAAAACCATCAGTAGCAGAAATGACAATATTAGGAGCCTTGACATATTCAATAGAAGCACCAGCCTCAAATGCCGTATCTGAGCTCACACGAGCTCCGCTAGGCACCCTTATTACAGCCTACGTCGGATCCTCTAGAGCAGCTTTACCCCTATTCTCTTTCGGTGCTTCACTACTCTTCAAAAGCTCCAATGAAGGTAACTTTCTCTTAATATTGCCTAAGAATGCATCATTGGTGCTAAGATTCCTCCAAGACTCAGACACCACTCTCTTCTCTTAATAACAGAATAAGGCTCCAATGTCTCCTTTGCCTGTGTGATCTTCTGCACAGTGGTCGTAAACTCTCCGGATGTATTTGCAAAATCTTCCAAAGACAGGACTTCTACAGTTGTAAACACCAAGAATAAAAAGTCAAACGTAAATTAAGCGACAAGAATATGGAAAAAAGAGACCTTACCTAAAATTCTCTTACTCGTTAATGGAGCATTAGGGATTAAACTCGCAAACGTCATTCCTCTCAATAATTTGAGGGTACCTCTATCCTTCTCCACCTCCATACGTAACTCTTTAAAAATTTCTACACCATCACCAATGAAGTGACCACCAATTTGCTTCTCTAAAACCCACTCCAAATTGACTCCATGAACCATACGGCTACTTTCCCCGACTTCACTAGAAGTTAGAACGAAAGACCATACCCTCAGCGGGCAGCAACCGTAAGAGATCAACTAATTGCCAGTATCTACTTCATTATCGACCAACACCTTGGCCACGATATCCTTTCCATTAAAAGGCCAGGCCTCCCTTACCGATAGTACATCAGGAGAAGGAGTGTAACCCCTTTTGACTTGATGGACCTTATATCCATTAGGGCTCAGCCGCTGTAAGCACACATCAAAGATGTTTTGGAGAGTTATATCTCCCCCCACCTTCAACTAGTCGCCCTTGCTTAAAACAAAAAGTTGCTCTGTCTCTTTCTCCAGCACCGGAAGAGCTTTCCTCTTATCTCCTCTAGGTTTTCTCCACCGTAATGGAAAGCCAAAACCTCCAGGAAGCTTTATAGTTACTTTCACAAGCTTAGAACAATCCAACTTATGAGAGTCATCCCACCCAATAATAGGCTCCCCATGACGTGCCTTTTTCCCTACCTCTTCACCAAAGTGAACATACTAACAGAATTTGGTGAGACCGGTGGACTCAGGATAAAGAGATCCCTCGACACCTTTACCGATGGAGCCTATTTATGCTCTGAACACTAGATTATATAACCTACGATGACTCACTAAGATGTCCCGGTTAATTGCCCCGAGGCTATCTTACAATCCTTTAGCACTTCACATGCGAATTTGTATAAAGATGGATGGAATATTGGCTCCATCAGATAGAGCAACAAGTAAAACCACTTCTACAATCTATCCGTCCTAAAGCCATTATCACTCAGGTGAACCTTTTCCGTCAGGATCTCAAAATCAAAATTGAACCCTGACCATCGCAGGCCACGATACTCTAACAATTTAACAGCTTTCATCATTTCTCATTTGATACTCGATCTCAGGCTCGATCACGTCGATAGATTAGTTTTCTTTCACCCTTCTCGTAACTGACTCTTTCCTCTTGGTAACCAACTCAGTGCTTCCAACTATTTTTTCTCGTCAATAATACAACAAAAAAGCTTAAAGAAGAAGAGGAACACAAACCCTTAGAAAAGAAGAAGACGTAAATAGAAATCATGATAAAATACCTTAAATTTATAAAGAGGTATAACCCACTGCGAAAAGCCCAAATTCAAACACCCTTATCTCGGGCCACTCAGATAATGACACGAGTACTAATGCATGGATAACACAACTGTTATGATAATGATGATGTCTGTTAATAGCGCTTAATCTCGAAGAAAGTTTTATTCTCTAAGCAAAAGTAAACCCTTAACCTCGATCTCAGTTCATGCCACTTTATGGCACTCTTTTGACTAATGTGGGACTAGTGTTATGCCTTCGCCAAATGTGTCTAAAAAACTTCATCTCTTGAGACATCATCACTATTTTTACGCCATACTCCAAGCATCATAATGCCCATAATCCATCTTGATAATCCTACACCTCTAAAAAAGATGTCTCGATATTTACATTTAAGTTCCTATCATAGAGCTTGACCTGTACTCAGCTAACTCGCCACGACGAGACAACTATCAAGTCTAACAGAGTTTACAGCCTGACAGTTGATGTATGCCTTACAGACCTATCACTAGCCATAACTAGGCCTGGCATGGTCTCGTCAAATGTCCCTCTATCTACAGCTCCAAGGGGATATAAATACCCCAAGATCAAAGGCAAAATGGATAGTTTTCTAACAACCCCTCAACTCTCAATAAAAGGGCTATCACGTCTATTCACACGACCAGTGGCTCTCTGTGTAACACCCTCGACCCGGATATCATATTTGGGCCTCAAACCTAAACCATAACCATAAAATTTGCAACTAGATTTAGCCCACACCATATCTATTTCATAAATGGCCCATTAAGTTCAAATATTTCAAAATAGAATATTAGTTAAAACATTATATGAGGAGCTCCTTTAAAATACATAGATAAAAGCATTCAACACTTGAGTTTGAATCCAAAATATAAGTTACAATACAGACATAGGGTTCTTCAAATACATAGCTCAATATAATCTAAGTATTGTACTCAGACATAAGTCGATGCTGAGGTCTTACTCCGATGATGCTCCAACGATACACGTCAAACTTACTAACCTGCAAACAAAAACAACAATTTAGTGCTACCTCTAGCCATCTAAACACGTGTTAATTAACAAAGATGCGTAAAGTCTCACTTAGCCATCATATCATAGTATCAACAAACCTAAAGTGAGGCCCGATCCTACTAAGCCTCAAGGTCATACACTCTAAGTGAGGCCTGATTCCACTAAGTATCGGGTTCATACACTCATGCTCAGAATCCCTCGTCGATCATTTTTAAATAAGACCCAATACCACTAAGCCTCAGATCATACATTCAAAAGTCTTCAACCGTGGTGTCACAATACTCTTGGATGTTCGGATCCCATAAACCAAAGGTAACTCAACCACACAAGTGCCCTTACCAGATATGTAACCACTCACGATCCACCGAGGATCCCTATGATTGCTATTACAAATAAGTTACCCAATATTACCAAGTTGTTACTCGTTATGTTCATATATGAAGTTAAATTCTCAGTTTCTTAATTTTACTATTCATTTTACCCTATTAGAGACTCATTGGGCCTTAGTGTAACACCCTCGACCCGAATATCATATTTGGGCCTCAAGCTCAATCCTAAAACCATAAAATTTCTCAAAAACATTTAAAGTCCACAGTTGAAAATATAGTTAAATAATTAAAATGGTACAAAGGAGCTCTAATTTAATTTAAAATATTTGAACATTCGATTTAATAATACAATTCAAAATATGGATTACAGACTCTACCACGTAAGGTCCTATGAATACATAGGCCACTAAACACAAATATCATATTCTAGATATCACCACATGCTGGAATCTCATATTGATAGTGCTCTTCGATCCTATAATCTAACTATCAACCTACGCACAAAAACAACGATTTTGAACGTTGAGCTTACAAAGCGCAATGGTATACATCTACTCTGCTATACTTCATGCTAATCATAAACATAAACATACAAGCTAGTATATGCAATAAGGAGAGATAAATAAACACGTAGCGCTACCACTAGTTGCCTAAACACATGCTATCAACATAGAAAAACATCATACATGGCCCGCAAGGTCCAACCATACTCGAGATCGCACCAGATCATCCGAGCTAAAACATACAAAGTCATAACCACAATGTAACACTCCAAAACCGGGCCTAGTCAGAATTCAATTTCGGTAACCAAAAATTTTACACCGAAAAGTTAAATTATAGTATTGACATTTGACCAAGTGGTCAATTATTGGATTATTGAATCCTAATTAAGTATTGATATTAACTAACGATTCCATTTTAAACATTAAAACATGTCTTAGTGACTAAATTGAGAAAATTGAAAGTTTAGGGGCAAAAGTATAAAAAGTAAAGAGTTGAAGGACTAAACTTGCGATTAGCCCCTCCTCAAGACTAATTACCACATACGTGGTCTTTTGGGGTGGAGTTGCTTCACCTAAAGGAAAGCTAAACAAATAAAATAGTAAAGAAAGAAAAGGCTTACAGTTAGTGTTGGAAGCATACACCACTTTTATCTTCTTCCTTTAGCTTTAAACATGCAAACATGTCCATTGGAGGATAATTAAAGCTTCGATTTCCTCAAGTTTCTTAACCCTAGACTATAGATATTGACTAGTAAGCTATAATCCCTTATTGGTCTATTGATCCCATGATTAAATCCATGTTTAATTCTATATTCAAGAATCATGGAACCCTAGAAATTTTCTAAGGATATCATAGCATATTTGTTATTGCTTTTCATAGCTAATAAGTTACTATGAATCTATTATCGAAATTAAAATCCTTGTAATTTCTATTCCTTGTAGCTCAAGAGAACCAAGGTGAAGAATCACCAAATCTTTCAAATCCCGCCAAGCTAAAAAACAAGGGAATTGTCATCCGGGAGCCCTAAAAGTCTCGGAAGTATCGGTGAGTGTAGTTAGAGTTTCGAGATTAGCTAGGTGCCTATCTCGATTTCATTGTATTGGTCGATTACATTTCCATCATTAGAATCAAGGTATGGATATATGAAAACCTTGTTAAAGGTCTCATTGGTAAACTTATTACATTGTCAAGTTGATTATTGAATCATTGCATTGTCTTTGATATCATTGAAACATTGAGAAATACCATATTGATCATAATATATTAATGCTATATTGATATTGACATTGCTACCATTATTGGTATTGATATTGTAACACCTTGATTTTTGGGCCTAGCGGTTTTGGGGTTTATTAGATAGTCTGGTGGATCGGGTTAAAGATTCGAGGCAGATTCAGGACCGTATATTTTTCGGTAGGATAAAAATATAAAGAATGGTGAAAAAACATATTTTAATATATGATTAATATTGGTGAAATCAATTTTGAAAAATGAGATTTGGAAGTGTGACATTTGGGTTAGTGACCAAAATGCAATTTTTGAAAACTAGTTTTAAAGGTGACTAAAATGGAAATGATCAAATTCTTAGAATCCTTAAGGAGCTGTTTTACCAACTTTTTGCTGGTGATTTCTCATATCAATTAAGTCTTTTTATTATGTGTTTTAAAAGTTAATTAAAAGTGGATTTGGTTATTAAAAGTTAGTTATCACTTTAAAGAAAATTAACGTAATTTTTCACTCAACTTTTCTCTCCACTTCTTTTCTGCCAAACACTCAAGTTTTCATCAAAAAACAAAGGCGAGAGATCATTTTACTCATATTATTGATTTGTAATTGATTCTTTAACTTTGACTTAGAAAACCTCATTGAAATCTTGTGTTTTCGTAGCTTTAAACAAGCCTATTAAGGGAGAAATCACACAATAGGGGTAAGGTGCATGATCTCCTCTATTGAATGGTTCTTTATTGATATTCCCAAGTGTTTGATCCTTGATTTATGGTTTATAATCTGATTTTGTGTTTTTATATTAAATTAATTGAATAATTTGGGTGAAATTGATGAAATAGTGAAAAATCCGAATTAGATCTATTTTCCAGTGATGTGGATTGATTTTTAAACATATTTTGGATGTATAATAATTTTGATAAGTAATTTTTAACAATGGAATCTCGAAACTCTTGAATATCTAATTGTTTAGGTTGTTAGATTTGAGTTTTTGTGGAGTTGTGGTGGTTGTGTAGTTGCTAGGAATATTTGGATAGATTAATCTTGTTTTTAGATTTTATTGTTGATATTAAAGGTGCCTAATTATTAGATTATGGTTGGGTTGTGTTTGGGAAGGATTAGATGATGTTTTCGATTGTTGTGGTTGGGTAATTTTGAAAGGAATGTGAGAATCCGAGAAAGATTGATGTTGCGGTGTTTTGAATGCATTGAGATGCATTAATCCTCTGTTTTAATGTGGTGGTTAAAATATGGGAGGTTGATTCGGAAGTGGTCGGTGAAGCTTTGGAGGCTTTGGATGCTTGATTTCGCGTCGGCAAGTCAAGGTTTCGCGTATCGGTGAGTGAGAACGTGGGTTCCAGCTTTGGAATATTTTAAAGATGGTTTATGGGATTTTAAACTTAGCTTGATACGCTGGTTTAAACTCGAAAGTAAGTAAAATACGATTTTCTCTCCCGGTCGTGCTAGTGTAAAATGATTTTTATGCACTTGGTTTGATTTACATTGTACCTACTGTTTAAGCATGATTTAAAGTATTTGAGATATTATTTTTAAGCATGAAATGCTGAAGGATGCATATGGTAAGTGATCATTGTAAGTATATGGTTTATACTTGTGGTTTAAAGCATGGTTATTGCTTTGGAAAATGATTTGATTTAATGCTTGTTAAAAACATTGAGGTAAATGGTTAATTATATTGGCAAGTGACGTGTTTAAAAAATTATTATCGGATATAGTTTGTCGTCCATAGGATTGATAGTGCACTATAATAAGTCGCCTTGGATGTTGAGGGGTTTAGATCTGTGTATCGAAAACTTCATCCAAGTACCATAACGGTAGAGGGGTTATACAGTATCGTAAACCCCCGTTAGTGGATTAAGCATCTAACCGATGTAAGGGGTTGGTGTCCCCATAGTTTGAAAGTGTACCCAGTTGTTTAGGTATCGCGATTGTGATTGTATCGCTATTCCGGTTGAGATGGCTTTAAGTGTTAGAAGAACACTTATTGAATTCGTGTATCTGATTAACTCTTTTGGAAATGGAACTTGGTTAATTATTACTTGGGATCCAATATAATTGTTAATGTATCATTGAAAGGTTTATGTTGTATAATGTGATTTATACATGTTTATTCTTTAAGCTTTGTATATGGTTATTATGCATGAGAAGGCTTAAATTGAGGTTTAGCAACAAGACTTGCTGTTGGTTAATGATACATGTAGCGTATGGTTGAGTATGCTGGTCTTGAAAATGTTAAAGTGCATGATTTTTAAGGCGTGATGTTTTATATGATGTGTAAACATGTAATGAAATGAGATTTCAATGTGTAGTTGGAAAATGGTTTTAAATGAATTGATGGTGTGTTGTTTATGAGCACTCCTCACTAAGCATTGTGTGCTTACACTCTGTTTGTCCATCAATGCAGAAAGTTAAAGTCTCAAAAGGCAATAGGTTCAAGGGATCTTGAAAGACTTGGTAACCAAAGTATTTTTTGGACTAGACTATAAGTAATAAGGGCAATGAGGTTTCCGTATTTGATTTGGGAGATGTTTTGTTAAACTCCCTGGTTGAGCAAGTTTATTTTGATGCTTCTGGTTTGTAAATGGCCATTATGGATTGGTTTTGGTGTTGGCTTGGAGTTTCATGCTATCCTTGATTGGTTTTCTAGGAAGCATGCCTATAGAGTTACCTTCGATGCAAGATTCCATGAGATGTTGAATCTATGAAGCTTTGTTGTGTTTTGATCCTTGAATATGATGGTTGTGTGTTAGAGGCATTTTAAAGTGGTTTGAGATGGCTGATAACATGTTTTAACCAACTAAAAGTGACATTACAGGCTAGACGTACCGATACGCGGGGGCCGTATCGGTACGGCTAGACAGGTTTTGGCCTGGGTTTCGGTACGGACAAGGCGTACCGGTACAGTTTTTCGCCACTGGAAATTTGTTTTTTGAGTTAAAACCCGCGTACTGAAACACCTATAAGCCGTATTGGTACAGTTACTAAATACTTTTAAAATAAAACTTAATTCCAGCTTGGCATACTAGTACAATACCAAGTGTACCGAAACGATGACAGTTATCTCGGGGCACCGTATCGGTACGGTTGATAGCGTATCGATACGGGTGACGGTTATTTCAGTTAATGTCATAGAATTGTAGTTCTGGTTTCTTTTATCTTAGTCCCTAAATGTTTTGTGTGCAATTAAATGAGATTGGATGATGCTTTTGAGTTGGTTTTCGTCATGTAAGCATGAAACCTGCTTAATTCAATGTTGGTAACTTAAAAATGGGTTAAGTCCTTATAATTTACAAAAATTGTAATCCTAAATTACAATTGTGATCAATTGGATGTCAATTCGACGCTCGATTGAGTTGGGTTTTCATTTGAGATCAGTATGTATATGTAGGGCAGTAATTATGCATCTAGACAAGATAAAAGAAAAAAACGTGTTTCGAGTTTTATCTTCACGGTTTACTTCGGTAAGCCTAATGTAGCTTACTCGGTTTGGTCTTGCGACTAGGCCGGGTCGAGAGGGTTACATATATTGTTATTGATATTAACATAAGTATTGAATCCTTGGATAAAAATAGACGTGGGATACAATTGGCATGCCATAGAATTCATGAGCTAATTGGTACGGAGTGGACTACGGTCCTTGAGCTAAGGCTCTATTTGGCAATGTTGGCAAGATGTGTTGGTTTTGCTCTTATTGGCGATGTTGGAGGATATTGACCATTTATTGTTGACGATGTTGGTTGGGAATTTGCGTATCCACACTTACATGTTGATCCAAGGTTAAAAGTGCATTGGATCAAGGATCAGAGCAAAGACGTTTTTGAAGCAAGTCACCAAGTTACATGTAATGTAAACTTTATCCTTAAACTCCTAGAAAGGTGGCATAGGGTCTAGACATGTTAGTTTAGCCCCATTTTGTGTGTACATAATGTTCACCATGTTGGAAAAGTTAAAGAGTGAAATATGGCATGTTGAATTTGGGTAAAAGTACTAAAAATGGCATATGGAGCAACATCAAATGAAATCTTAGTAAATGGATTCGAAATGGCATGAAACTTGATATGCACATAGATTAAGTGGATAAAAACTTGCCTGTAAAATTTGGTAACAATTGGAAAAGGTTAAGACTCTTAATTTGATTAAAAACCAGATAAAATATGTCATTACAAGCCTTGTCTTACCGATACGGGTGATGGCGTATCGGTACGGCCATGCATATTTGGTCAGCGTAATGTTGGACAATCGATATGCTTTTAGGCGTATCAGTATGGAGCTTAGTCTTTGGAAAGTCATCCGTAGTTGGGTATCGATACGCACCCAGGCGTATCGGTACGGGTCTTAGCCACTAGAAAAATATTAAAATACAGTATCGACACCGTATCGATCTTTAAGGTTGACCTTCTGAGCGTTGACCACGCATGCTAATACCCAATATCGATATAAACTTAAATAAAGTAACCATTTTAAAGGTCGAGGTACGCGTACTGATACAGCCCTAGGCATTTCGGTACTAGTCAGTTCTGGAATCTAAGTTAAACTAGTACTATCATAGCGTACCGATACGATGCATCTGTATCGGTATGACCCTTAATACCGTAGTTATTTTTAAAGATCATAGTGAAGGAGTAACGATACAGCCTCTTCGAATATCAGTACCGGGTAGGTAAGTTGGTTAAAAGATGTTCAAAAGGTTTCAGAATGTTATAATTTGGTCACCAAATCTTATAAGACTTAATTGAGGACATAAATGAACTCTAATCTTGACAGAAATTTGTATGTAAGATATTCAAGCATTGAATTTTATACGGGTAACCTTAATTTTAGACAAGTCTTTGTATTTTACAAATTTTACAATTTAGTCCCTAAACTTTAATAAGTTACCGATTAGCTCCAAATATTAAATTAGGTAAACCTTATTGATTAAAATTGGCTATTATATTGCACTAAAGACAAATTATACATGATTTATTGTATATATTATCATAATCATAGATTCGATCACCGTAATGTTCACCGGTAATACTTTCTGACCCAGGTTCCTACCGGACCGAAAAAGGGGTGTTACACACAAACGTAGAGTAAGGCTCAGTGCCCAACAGCTTCGGAAACATACACTCTGAGTGAGGCTTGATGCCACACAACTTTAGGAACATACACTCTTTGGGTTAGACTCGGTGCCACACAGCTTTGAGAATGTACACACATGCTTAGAATCTTTCATCGAGCATATTTGAATGAGACCTGATGCCACACAGCTTAAGGAACGTACATTCAGTATCTCTAACCATAGTGTTGCAACACTTTCTCATTGGGTATCCGGATCCTATAAAACAAGGTAACACAACCAATCAAGCTTCTAACAGTACACATCATGGACACGATTACCACACAACACACAATATTAACATGATTACCAATCTCTATGGTTTCTATCAATTATCAAGCCATCATTTAGGTTTACCAACTTGTTCATATATTATGAAAGTGTACATTAATATCCTTATTTATTATCTTATTAATCCGTATTAGCACATTAACATCCCACGTCAATTTTCATCTTTTAATAGCACTATAGATTATTCTGCTCAGTGGGCACCGGTACTCAAATACAAGAATCGATACGGTACCCTTAGGTACCGGTACTCACGCTCGTACTGATACTAATATAGATTACTAAAAATTCTTACTTTTTACAAGTACCAGTATGGGTAGACCCGTACTGATGCAGCCCCCAAAACGTGTACTGATGCAACTAAAGCTCGTACTTATACCCTATTCACTAGTTTATACCATTTCCCTTGAACTATGATATTATCACGTTTTATTCGATCCATAAAGCTTATGTAAGTCATTAGGGTTTGTTTACTAACACATTTAATTAACTAATATTAATTACTGGCTTCATATTCATTTAATATCAATCCCAACTTTATGGTCAATTATTCAAATATTATCAATTATCAGTCTATTTAGTATGATTTCCATCGAACATGTCAATTCACATTTCAAGCACTCAAGCAACACAACATGCAAATCAACCAATTAGATAATTATATGAACATTCAAATGACCTTACACGGTCTCTAAAGCTTATAATAATCTCGAATATTCTCAAGCTCATTAGGCATCTCAATATTTACCAAGTCTCGTAATACCGGTCTCAATACATGCTTATTTATCGTCTATCAATTTTGCAGATACTAATACGCAAGTCAATCATATTTATGATGATCATGAAGCAATAGGAGTTCGAGGTGTACTAACCTTAATCCAACGCGATAAATCCTCATCCGAGCTCCTCCAAATATCTCTTTAACACTAATATTCGAGTCCACAAATTCCTTGGATAAAACAAATATGATTGAATAAGCTATTTCATATTATTGGACTACTTTAGAGGATAAAATGCATAAAAACAACATACAGAGTTTGAATTTAGTGAAACGGACTGCACCAACGGACTCAGAACATCGAGAAACCCTCAAGTAAAATCTTTTAGAAAAAGTCAACATGAGTAAAAAAGTCAACGATCAATACCTGGTCAATGGTCAACGATAGCTCGGTGGCGGTCAAAGAAGACTTGGATCGGTGGTCAATGATAGCTCAGCTCAATAGTCAATGGCTCAGATAGCTCAATCAAATAGTAGCTCAGCTCGGTGGTTAACGACTCAGACGGCTCTATCAAATTGCAACTCGGCTCTATGGTCAATGGCTCGGATGGCTCAGTCAAAAGCCAGCTCAACTTGGTAGTGAACAGATCAAATAGCTTGGTCAAATGACTGGCCTGGCTCGGTCAGCTAGCCCACTTGTTCGGCCCAATTGGCCTAGTGAACTAGGTCAAGCCTAGAGCAGTTGCGGGGCTTGCCTACGTGTAGGCGGCAGTGCGTGTGGCGCGTATGGTGGCTTTCAATGACGAACGTGCACAATGAGCTCTAGATCAATAATCCAGGTGACGATGATCACGATAGTGGCAATAGCTTATGGCGGTGAGCACTGAAAGGTCACTTTCCAACCTCTTCAAAACTTTTTGAGCTCTTTCCCAGCGAGTGGCAGGGGCAACGGTGACGGGGCAACCACCAGCGGATGTGTCTCAATAAGACCTACCCAATGACGTTGATGGTGAGAGTTACGGCGGCCTGGACGATAGCGAAACAAGACTTGAAAGTTCTCCCCTCACTTTCTCTCAATTTTCCTCTCTTTAACGCAACCCCACATTTTTTCTTTTCTCTCTTTTCATCAAAAACATTCTCTCATTTTTTCCAGCCACCCGCACATATTTAAAATTCAAACACCACCAACAATATCCACTCTTCTAACTTGGATAAATCTCATATCCATTTTTTTAAATGGGCTCCTAACATAAAAGCCCAATTCTCGGATCCGAGACCTGATTTGCTAACCCAAAATTCGTGTTGTTACAATTAATCCTCGAATTATATGCCCCTCGAACTCAAAACGTAATTTTTGGACAGATTGCCCAGAACGTACTGATACACTAAAACGAGTACTGATACCCTTACTAGGGTACCAATACCTGACCCAGCGTGCTGATACCCCGCCTTACACACATAGGGGTCACTATAATGGCCCCATACTGATACACGAAGCTGTGTACCAATACCATATCGGTATTGATACGCCTTCAAGCGTATCAATACCTATTTTGGCTACTAGAATTCCTAAAAGATATGGGGTATCGATAATGCCTATACCCGTATCGATACACCCTTCAAATTCTGCTTGAGTTAACCACTCAAAAATAAAAGGTACAAATATCAGTTCATCCAGTATCGATACGCGAACCCAAAACTCGAATTATGAAGTTTGCAAATAATTCCCAACACCCCCAAACCCCTATGGTAAAACCCCAAAATGAGCCTAAGAGTTTTGGGAGGTGGTTTAAATGATTTTCTACCATTTTTACATCATTTAAACACTAATTCTCGAATTAGCCATTAAAGTTGTTTCAAGCATTCAAGCAACCAAAACTACCATCCAAGCAACAAGAGATACAATTCATGATTTCTAGGAATACAAAGGAGTTAGTAGTATACTAACCTCGATTTAAAAGTAGCAAATGACGCTCCTAGTTAACACTTAAATCCCTTCTCTTCTCTTGAGCCTTAGAAGCTTATCCAACTTTTTTTTCACTACAAAGAGATGTTGCAAAACCCATCACAACTTTGCTAGAAGGTTAAGGAACGTAAAATGAAGAGCTTAATAGCAAAAAATAAAGCTAAGTCTTCAATTCTCGTTCTTTCTCCTCTACCCCACCAAAACCCATACTTTTCATCCACCACTATCTTTGATGAAACTTACCATGAAATGTAGATCCTTGGATGATGATTTCAACACTCTTAACCCAAAATCTGAAAATCTAACTCAAGGGCGCAAAGATTTAACCTTTACCTTTGGATCTATAAGGAAGAATGAAGGAGAATGAGATGGGGTGAGGTTGGAGACAACATGAGATCACTTTCCCAACCTTTTATGCAGAACCATTAAGAAATCAACCTTATTTCTCTTTAAAATATGATGAAATCACTTCCTTGCCCCTTTCTCATCCACCCATTCACTTATTAATCCAATGCCTTAAGTCCAACAACCAAAGGAATCCCAAAAGACATCCATTAAGCCTCCAACAAGCCCGACGTTAGGGCCCAACATGCGTGCCCATGACTCGAGTGAAACTGACCCCTTGGATTTCAAAATCTGGGTAGTTACACTCCGCCCACATTAAAAAAAGGTGGACCACCATCGACTTCCATCAACAACCACCCCCTGTGGCTCTCGGCCTGTCCCACGACGGGTGAACCACTAATCGCCGTCCCCAAACCTTCCTTAAACCACTATCTCCACCTCCTTGTTTGGTGTCGTCCAAAATCGGCATCAACCAAATACAAATATCTTTTTACTTAGTAAAAGGCTTCACAGTCAAATAAGTGCCCAAACTATATTATTTTTCCAGATAGGTGCCCAAAATATATTTTGGGCCAAATAGGTGCCTACATTTTCTTCCATGACCCATTTAAGATTTTTTCGTCAACATCGTTAGAAAAATTTCGTCATCTAATCAAAATATGACACGTGATATTTTTTTTATATTTTTAATATCTGTATTTTTTAAAAATATGATTTTTTTAAAAATCCCAAAATTTTAATTTCTTTTAATCAAACCCCTAAATCACATCTCTATCAACTCTAACATTCCCCACAAGTCGGTGGTTTACCGTTCACCATGCCAGAGCCTCGTGTACCTCACCGTTTGACATCTGCCAACCTCTATATATCGGTGGGCACCCAATCGACCTCTTTTTTCTTCATTGTTGGGTGTTCGTCGATGGTTCAATCGACTGTTCATTTGTCAGTTTTTTAAAACGAGATGATAGGGTTTTCAATAGTGGGGCTCCGATGAAGATAATGTTGGGTGTTGGTGGTTGAATCGATGGTTGAAGTAGAGGAATTTAAAGATTTAGGGTTTAGGTTTGAGATTTTTAGAGAAATTAAAGATTGTTGAGTTAGTTAATATTTTATTTTATTTTGCTCATTTTCGGATTTTAGTTTCAAAAAATGAGAAACCATGTCACGTGTTCGTATTTCAATGGATAACGAAAAAGTAACATCTATCAAGAAAAAACCTTAAATGAGTCTCAAAAGAAAAAGTTAGACACCTATTTGGCCCAAAATATAGTTCACACATCTATATGGAAAAAAAAGTATAGTTTGGACATTTATTTGAGTGTTAAGCCTTAATATTTTTTTGAATGGAAATAATAATGAAATTTGTTTTTACCAATAAGGAGTGTTAAGCCCTCATGTAACAAGGGGAAATGTTCAATAAATATAATGTATTTAAAAATAACAAGAGATTTGGAATTTATGTCCATAAAAAAATGCATGCATATAAAAAAAAGAAATCTAAAGGCGCAAAGAACATTAAAACTTTCCTTTGAGATCATAGAAACCCAGTAACCAATATAAATTCTCTGTCTCTATCTAACGAGATGCAAAGATGTAATGTAGGAGTGGTGACCGAAAACAAGCAATTTTACGGGCAATTTCGCTATACATATCAAATTACATCGACAAACAACTACAAAAAAACGCATACATGCAAACAAAAACAAAAGAGATTTAAAATTTATGTCCACCAAAAAACTCATATATATATATATATATATAAAACAAAAAAAAAAGAATTCCAGAGTCACAAATAACATCGAAATCTTATGTTGAGATCATAGAAACCCAACAACCAATATAAAATCTCTTCGTCTCTATCCAACGAGATGCATAAGAGGTAATGTAGGAGTGGTGAGCGAAAATAAGCAATCTTGCAGGCTGCTCCACTATACGGTTCTAATTACATCATCAAACAACTACAAAAAGAGGATCAAGCTATATATGATCACCGATTAAGGATGGCAACGGGGCAGGTTTTTGGTTACCCCGAACCTGACCCAAAAATTTAAAGTTTCGACCGACCCAAGTTTAATATATTTTATCCTGGATCAAACCTGATATAATAGAAGTATAACCCGACTCCGACCTGACCCCGAAATTTTAATAAAAAACTCGATTAAACACAACCCTCCCCAAAGAAAATTAATAAAAATATTAAATATAATATATAAAAATATAATAAATATAAATACATAATTATAAATAAATCGTGTCGGGGAATTTTCACCATAAACCCGAACCCGACTCAATTCAAACTTCTTAAAAACCTGATCCAAAAATAGAAAATTAAAAAAAATTGACCCTACTGAATCGGATCGGGTCGAAACTCATTGAATTCGGGTTTTTTTTTCCATCCCTACCATCGACAATCCCAAATCAGAAACTAACGTCGTGAAGATCTTTGTACGAGCACCAATTAATCGCAAAGGTAGACATAGAACGTGCCATAAGACGGAGAAAACATATCATAAAAGATAAAAAATACAATGAGATATGCGAAAAATAGGAAAACAAAACAAATAATTTCTTATTAAAACTAAAAAAAAACAGAAAAAAAAGGAAAACAACAATGAGGTGTGCCAGTGGTTAGAATTTAGACATACCTAATTCCTCTCTTACTCTCAAGTTTAAGTTTCCTTTTCTATTTATGTGTAAATATGAAAGATTAATTATGTTATTGTACAAATTTTTGTATGTCATGTCTTAATGGTTTAGTGGTCATTTTATAATTAAAATTAAATTTAATATCTATTTTGTAATTTTAAAAAGTTTAATAACTATTTTATAATTTATAGAATAGTTTAGTGACCGTTTATGAACTTTACCCTAAATTAAAAAAACATTGAAATGCTGGTGATATCTGTTCTCTGATCTCTCAGAATCTTCTTCGGAAGCTCCTCCATCGGATACGACTCTCTCTGATTCCTCATCAGATTTAAGGCTTTGAATCCCTTTCCAGTGAGTTGATTTAAATCTGTCTTTTCTTCTTTATAATTGATGTTTTTCCAGTTCAGAATCCCCACCGTATTTAACCGATATAATCGTGATGAAACGCCATGATTTTAATCGCTTTGATTGGGCTAGATCGAGTTAGAACTTAGGTTCAAGAAATTTCCCCATCTTGCCTCATCAATATCCCGATTTTGGATTTTGCCTTGCCTTTGAAATCTCAAGTGAACTGAACAGTAGAAGGCTAATTTGTTATAACGCGCCTGTCCCTCTTCCTTTTACACTCAGTAACTGCTTGATTTAGTTCACATTTCTTTCCGTTACTATATTATTTGTTTGCAGCATAGGTGGGCTGTATTATTTTCATAAAGATAAAAGAATCATGGCTGAATTCATGGAGCTGGAAGGGCAGGATGGGGTTCGGATGGCATGGAACGTGGTGCCAGGGACAAAGCAAGAGGCAAGCAACTGTGTGGTGCCAGTGTCGGCCATCTACACTCCGATCAAGCCACTCCCCAACATGCCGGTCCTCCC
Organism: Hibiscus mutabilis; assembly: GCA_019671005.1. NCBI lineage: Eukaryota > Viridiplantae > Streptophyta > Magnoliopsida > Malvales > Malvaceae > Hibiscus > Hibiscus mutabilis. The sequence goes on from CM033736.1 coordinate 46,043,455, forward strand.
CTATGCTCCTCTCCGTTGCCGGAACTGTCGCTCTGTCCTCAACCCCTTTTCCATTGTGGATTTTGCTGCCAAGATTTGGATCTGCCCCTTCTGCTTCCAACGCAATCACTTCCCTCCCCATTATGCCTCCATCTCGGATGAAAATCTACCTGTTGAGCTCTTCCCTCAGTACACCACCATTGAGTACCAATCTCCTGGGGAGGCATCCTCGGTTCCTCCTGTCTTCATGTTTGTTGTTGACACTAACATTATTGAAGAAGAAATGACATTCCTCAAGTCTGCGCTGTCCCAGGCCATAGACCTTTTGCCCGACAATTCTCTTGTTGGCTTGATCACCTTTGGCACCCTTGTCCATGTGCATGAGCTTGGCTTAAGTACCATTCCTAAGACCTATGTCTTCAAGGGCTCCAAGGATGTCTCCAAAGACCAGCTTCTTGAGCAGATGAACTTTTTCCTTATGAAGCCCAAGCCCCCCACCGGTGTTGTTGCAGGTGCCAGAGATGGCTTGTCTCCTGAGAGCATTGCACGATTCCTCTTACCTGCTTCTGACTGCGAGTTTGCCCTCAATTCGGTATGTTTTTAGCTAATTTTTCTTTTAATGATATCTAATTCAATATTAAATCACCTTATTCCCTACTCTAGATCTTGGAGGAGCTCCAAAAAGATCCTTGGCCCATTCCTGCTGATCAACGAGCCAGCAGGTGTACAGGCACTGCCTTGAGTGTTGCTGCCAGTTTGTTGGGTGCCTGCGTTCCTGGTTCCGGAGCTCGAATCTTGGCATTTGTTGGTGGCCCCTCAACTGAGGGCCCTGGTGCTGTAAGGACTGCTATGCTCCATTATTTTTCATTATAACGATCTATTTTTATCAGTTTTATTTACCTGTTTACCAATCTTCTCCTTATAGATTGTCTCAAAGAATCTATCTGAACCAATACGTTCCCACAAGGACCTAGATAAAGATTCTGATCCCAATTATCATAAAGCAGTTAAGTTCTATGAAGGACTTGCAAAGCAGCTTGTGCACCAAGGACATGTGCTTGATCTCTTTGCTTGTGCCCTTGACCAAGTTAGTATTTGCTTCCATTTTTTAATAATAATAGATTTATCTTTTCTGATATAGTGTAAAAGCATTCTAGTGGTGGCTTCTTACCTGCACCCATCTACTTTCCTTGATAAAATAACATTCTTCTGTTGTGCTACGTTATTTTTTCCTAGGTTGGCGTTGCTGAGCTTAAAGTTGCTGTTGAGAGAACAGGGGGACTTGTTGTGCTTGCTGAAAGTTTTGGTCATTCAGTATTTAAGGACTCTCTTAGACGTGTTTTCCGGTCAGAGGACAAGGAGCTTGGACTATCTTCTAAGTAAGGCTTTGTTGAATGTACTGTTGTGCTTTATGCAAACTTCATTTTTTCTAAAGTACTTTTGTCCACACATATTTGGACACGAGAATGGAGGGTATAATCCTCCGGGGTCCAAATATATATAGAAAAACTTAGAAAATTGAGCATACTTGTATCACACACATGTGCGTATCTGACACTCACCTTCGAGTTTAGTGACATGACTTGTGCTACCATTGCCTTCCTCTGGTTGCATGAGTTTTGTTCTTCATGATTTTATTAGTCCATGCCGTGTTAGCATATATTTGCCTTGGCTCTAAATAGTTCATGGTATCCTATTGAGAACAATGGTCGTTTCTTTTCAAATTTCATTTACCATTGGATGCTTTGTGTTGTGCAATTGAAAGGCCTGTTAAGAAGTTCTATAACTGTTCTGTTTGACAAAGTCATGATAATTGGACCTATTGAACAATCCTGATTCATTGCTTGGCATGTAGTGGTATATTTGAGATAAACTGTTCAAAGGACATCAAAGTTCAGGGTATTCTTGGGCCCTGTGCATCTCTTGAAAAGGTATAACTCAAAACTTACATGGTTTCCTTTTTCTACTGGGCCATACTTGAAATGTCTAATTGTTAATAACTATGTGCAGAAAGGTCCACTGTGCTCTGACACCATAGTTGGCCAGGGAAACACCAGTGCATGGAAAATGTGCGGCCTCGATCAAGCTACATCTATATGTTTAATATTTGAAATTGTTAAGAAGGAGATCCCTGATGCTACTCTTCAGTCCTCAAACAATCAATTTTATTTCCAATTTATAACATAGTATGAACTCTTACCTTTTATACACATTATATAGAAACTTGTTTTCTTTTATGTGTCATACCAATTCAAGCATCTTTGGTTCACAGTTATTTTTGTACAGTTACCAGCATAGCACCGGCGAAATGAGACTTCGTGTTACAAGTCTTTCAAGACGATGGGTTGCTGGACCTGGAAGCGTACAGGTAGCCTTTGATTTCCTATTGTGATTAATTTGTTTTTCTTGGGTACTGCCCTTTCATTGAATTATTGATCGTCTCCTTCAATGAATCAATTTTTGATGAGTTCTGTTCCCACTAAAAGATTTTCCCTGCAATTTTATGTCTCTTCACAAATAGCAATAATCATAAAGAAAAAAAAGGAACTAGGCAACGATGTTTAATTTTCCTGTAAAGCATGTTATACACCTTTCTAAGAAAAGAACGGAAATCACAGTTGAAATGGCTGGGGAAGATTGCCTGCGATTTTGATGTGACACTCAATATGCTCGAAGACAAGTATATAAGGTATTAGTTGAGACTTGAGGCAGTTTACTAATTTGCTTGGAGTGTGTTCTTTACCTTTTTGCTTGGATTTGGAAGGAGAGTGGATATGAAATCTGCTGCGAAGCTTGTAGCTTGTTGAACACTGGACTAGTAGGAAAATACAAATATATAATTTGGTTGAGGGAACACAAATGGATACTTAATACACTACTGAAGGTAATTATTTAAATTTATTTGGTGTCAGTGTATTGATCAGAGATTAAAAGTACCACTTGCTAAAAGGGGGGAAAAGTGAAATCTAGGAACCATTTGCGTGGGATCTGATATTTGGGATGGATTCTTTGCTTAACTATTACAAGGGTTATATAGGTTATGAATGGCTGGGCATCTCAAAACATCAATCCACTACAAACTAAAAAGGGATGAACAATTCTTCCTTTTCCCTTTTCGGTGCACTAAGAACCACATCATTCAGCTTCAGAGGTTTTACATTTTTAAACATTTAATAATGTCCGTTTTCTTTTCGAAGAATAGTGGTGAATTTTTGCGCCGACTTTAGCCATATGTGTTGTATACAACTCGAGCAATGGAATGACATTGAGATTCATACTAGGTAATAGAATAGTACACAGATGTGGACTTCATATTATGCAACATCTTGAATTTCAGTCTTTATTGTGAAAATTGTTTTTATTGCCTGCTCCAGGTTTTTGTCTTTTTCCGGGCATAGAGACCCTTAATTTACATATATTGTTGCATACAGTAGGATAGTTCAAGGGGTAAATCACTATTAAGCATATTAGTTTGGATAGTTTGGACTTTAAGGTGATGGTATGACGTTGTAGTTGGCATCTCTTTTGGAAACATACATTTGATAACCTGTAAAGTTCACTCTGTCCGAATCACTTTTCTTTTTTTATTTCTACTTGCTCTCTATTTGTTTCTTTGTTTTATCCTCTTTTTTCCATATATAGCATTCCCCATTTTCTCTGCCCTTTTCCAGCAAATTTCATTTCATTCTTTTACCTTCAAAACATCATACTAGGCTACTAGCTATTAAAATAAACAAGAACGAAGAGGAGTTCCAGGGATTTGCTTTTTGAAACAACAGTTAGAAAAACTATCTCAGTAAACCTCAAAAGTACACGTTGGATCAATTAAGGAAATAATTTCTGGATAGTAGAGAAACTTTGGCAAAATCTTCCAAATAAATAAAAAAATTCCAGTATACCAGCCATCTTCATATGCTGTTGTCATCTTTTTCTGCAATGCACCGGTTCCAAACTCAAACATTGAACTCAGAAACCCAAACACATGAGGTGTTTTTAAGGATGGCAAAAAACCCCATACCTAATTAAATTGAATAAATTAGTATTTTATTCAGTTATTTTCTATTTTGACAAAAAATATGTGAAAATTTGAAATTTATGTTAAATCAGGTTAGGTTTCCAATTAAAATTTTGGGTCGGGTTGGGGGTGTTTAAAATTATATTTAAACTCTGGTAGGGGTCTGGTTTTATTGGGATTATATCAGGTCGGGTCTGTTGCAGTCCTTGGGTTTTTTTTAATGGAGATCAATTTACCTCAAAACTATTTGCACATATTCAACACAAAATTATTACTAAAGGGCAAAGAATCCTAGTAATGAATCTAAAATACCTATGTGTATGTGTAAGAAAAATTGAAAGAAGAGAACGGGATTTTAAACGCAGAACCTGTTTTGTGAAAGAGAGTGGAAATTAAATGTCCATTCACCCAATTTTGCTAGTACCTAGCTGCTCAAACATTACAACAAGAGAGCTAGTTTTAGATGATCCTTTATCATTTAATGGTGATATTTTTCTTGGTTAAGATTAAAAATGATCAATTATTAATTTAATAAATTGCCAAGATCACGTGTCATTCACTATTTGCACTTCTGGAGCTGATATTTTTATGTATAGTAAGTATTGATAATAATATTGCTAAAATAACAGTATCTCATACATCATCAACACAACAGCTGCAAACTAACAAAATAGACTAGAGTTAATATTTGATCTTAAGTCCTAGGCAAAAACTGGAGTTTTAGCCATATATGGAAAAAATTGCAAAAGAAAGCTAATTTTAGATGATCCTATGTCAGTTAATGGTGATGTTTTCCTTGGTGAGTATCACAAGTTTGTAGTTCCCTTATCCCCCTTTTCAGGTAAACTTGAATAATTTTGCATCTTTCTGTCTTATCCATTCCCTTTTAATTCCTCATTCCCTCTGAATATGGGGGATTTGTTGAGTTGCTGGGGCATATACCAAGTGTGTCAGCTTCTCAACTTTACTTTTCAGTAGTTCACAAGATTTAACCTATGTGATTTTTAATGCTGTAGGACTTGATTGCTGGATTTGACCAAGAAGCAGCAGCTGTAGTAATGGCACGCCTAGTGTCTTTCAAAATGGAAATTGAGGTAACCTTTACATCAAGCTTAACATTTTTCAAGTTTTTTAGTCCAAATGTTTTTTGGAAGAAACGGTATCTCATACAAGCCAATACTTTATACAACAGATTTAATCACAATGCTATATGGTGCGTGCATCTCTTAAATGTGCTCCCTGTCTCTTATATTCTTGATTTTATTTGTACAAATAAAGGTTGTGGATTACATTCTTTACTTTGTTTTATCCTCTCCAAGTTACAGACTTCACCCCCTTATTCTATTATGGTTGATTTTTTTACCTAGTCCAAGCAATGCCTTTTGTCTATATGTTTGAATTGGTATGCGGATGCTTCTGAACAAGGAGATAATAATTGACTTGAATGCTAAACTATGAAATTGCTGAAACTAAAGTTTTACTTGTTTGTTCAGCCCCAATTCTATTTGATTTACTACTGTTTTCCCCTAGACTACATCAAATTTTCACTTGGGTTTTGTCCGCAGCCTATTCAATTACTCCTTAAAGTGTTGATTTCAGTCCTCCATGCAATTTTTGACCTGTAATTGTGCTGTGTACCATTCTTAACCTGATATTGGCATGCAGGCTGAATTTGACCCTATAAGATGGTTGGATAAAGCATTGATACATATGTGTTCCCGTTTTGGGGATTACCAAAAGGATAGTCCATCTACTTTCAGCCTTTCTCCAAGGCTTTCAATATTTCCTCAGTTCATATTTCATTTGCGGCGTTCACAATTTGTCCAGGTATTTTCCATCTTGGTTTTCATAAATCACATTTCTTTTCATCACAGTAACTGAAAACTATGTCTAGTGTAGGTTATGAGTTATATTTGATTATTTTCTTCAACTTAGCTGGTTATTATACCTTACAGGTTTTCAATAACAGCCCTGATGAGACAGCATACTTCAGAATGATCCTGAACCGGGAAAATGTTGCCAATTCTGTCGTGATGATTCAACCTTCACTGATTTCTTACTCTTTTCAGTCTGCTCCAGAACCAGCACTGCTTGATGTGGCTGCCATTGCTGCTGACAGGATCCTGCTTTTGGACTCTTATTTCACCATTGTAATTTTTCATGGCTCAACTATTGCTCAGTGGAGAAAAGCTGGATACCACAATCAACCTGAGCATCAGGTAAATTTTCTTGAATTTGGAATTTACGTAATCTGCTGAACAAGAAAAGCAAGCTTACATTTATAAAAAAAATTGAAAAGCAAAGCTGATATCTGGAGGTCTAATGTACGGTGGGAACACAGATTGTCCATGTGGGCAAAGTGTAATTGCAAAATGGCACCAAGAGTTATGAAGTAGATACTGTAGTTATCATTCGAAAACTTTATCCTTTCACTTGTACCCATAAGTGTAGCAAAGGTTGTATGTTTGTTGTCTCTTTTCCTTCTGGTCTGGATTGAACATTATGGTCTCATTATGATTAACAGATAATTATATGTCATCTTTTTCTTTCCTTCTAGCATGCCCTTCACGATTAAACAAGAAATATTACCACTAGACGCAAAGTCATTTCCCCCTTAGTTTTTAGAGACCTTGGCGTTGAATTCTGATTTCATTTTTTCACAACTTTCTGCATTGGTAACATTAGCATGTGTTTTGCTTACATTTAAACTGGATTATGATGATTTTATTGTGCCCTCTAAGTGCATGTGTTAGGATATATGAACTAAACATATATAACCCAATGCATTGGTCCTCGAAAAAAGAAGTGAAACACTAATTAATATAAAATATTTGTTCCTTGCAGGCGTTTGCCCAGTTGCTGCAAGCTCCTAAGGATGATGCAGATGCAATAATCAAGGAAAGGTTCCCGGTTCCTCGTCTAGTCATCTGTGACCAGCATGGCTCACAGGTCAGCATCTTGGCTTGTTTATATTAAGCGTTTAATTGCTGATATAGCTAAGACATAAAACCATGCAGTTGCAACAAGGGATGACAAAAGAAATCTGAAATTGTCAGAGTTCTGACCTGCCTGACCCTATCGGGTTTTTTCTGCCTCCTGAAAATCGGGTTTTTTAGTGGGGCGGGGCAACCTTTTAAGTTTATAACTATTTTTATACTTTTTATTGCATATTTTGTTTTGTTTTTTAATTAATTTAATATAAAACATTATATAAAATTCCGAGTTCTGGTGGTGAAGTATTAAATAAATTTCGGGTGGGTTTATGTTCAGATTCGGGTATATTATCAGTAAAAATTAGGTCAGGATCAGGACGAGCAAAAAACTGTCCTAATTGCAACATTCATTTGTGCTTTCTTCTGGAAAATCTAGTCTTATTACGAGCGTGTTTATGATTATGTATGTCAGGCCCGTTTCCTTCTAGCGAAGTTAAATCCTTCAGCGACATATAACTCAGAAGGTCATCACCCCGGCGGAGATATAATCTTTACCGATGATGTGAGCTTCGAGGTGTTCTTGGATCATCTCCAGAGATTAGCGGTTCAATAAACAAAAAATACGATAGAGCTGTAGTTAAAAGGGAGTTATGTAAAATCGATTACCATTCATACTTTTGTACAGTAATTCCAATGCAAATTTTCTTCTGCTTTTGTTTATTTTAATTTAGCTCTCAACTAATTTTGGTGGATCAATAGAGGGAATACAAACGGAGATGTTATATGGTTATAATTAGTTTGCAACACTTTCCTTTTTGGGTATGACAACGTGGTAATAGTGATTTGATTTAATAATATACTCTGGATTTTTCTTCTTCAAGACTCAATTCTCATTCCCTGGTATTGACTCTACTAACAAAGTTTTGTGTAGCGGTAAGATACATTTTAAAGAGAATTTATTGAAATTTTGAAGATGACATTGTTGGAGAACATCGATGTGATTTGGACATAATGTTAAGATTATAGTGCAAGTTGGATTTTCATTTTGTATGAATTATGGTCTTTGTTTAAATTAATTCTAATCATAATTATTGATAATAATTTTTTTGGACAAGTTTTTTGTTTTATTATCCAAGAAAACAGGAACAAAACTTATAACAAATGTAATAAAGATCTTATACTTTGTGCTCCAAATTTCTCAAGCCGTACAAAAGAATCTATTTACATCATCAATTTGTACATTTTTGCCTTGAATCTTTCTACAGGTCCCCCTAAATTTTCTATTGTCCCTTTCTTCCCAAGTGCTAAGCACCTGATGCAATCTTGAGGATGAAGACAAGCAAGGATTTGCCCTTTAACTGAGAGCACAACCAATTCAACTCCTCCTAATTCAGCATTTGTCTTTGCATCCCACACAACTGAAGATTATTTACCCAGATTTGTTTCAAATAAGGATATTCAGCAAGAACATGGCTCCTCGTCTCAGGCTCATTGTCACACAAAATGCAATTGCTTTCTACACAGTCTCTCTAAAGTAGGTAAACGATCCAATATGGCCATCCAAAGAATCACATAATGCTTTGGTACATGTAATCCAAACCAGACAATACGATGTCAAGCAACTCCTGGTCTAATTTCCTTGATTTCATTCCATATCTTCCCAATTTTTAAGACACCAACAGAAGGCAGTGCTTGCAACACAGGCCTAAGCTTTAGCATTTTTCTGAGATATTGGGGTTTACTCTCAACAGTCTACAAATTCCTGCCTTTAAAAATATATACCTTAACCCAAACTACCCATAAAGAACCCTCAGCCAAAAGCAAATCCTTAACCCAATTATTGATAATAATTGTTCTTATAACATTTATTAAAAAAAATATCATCACAAGACTATGACTGTTTTTTAAATAAAATAAAATTTGGGTTTCAAAAGTCAAATGAGTCATATTTTTTGGTAAAATCTACCCAAATTCACACATTTAATAAAAAACCTTAATCTTTTATTAGTGTGGATTAAAGATGAAAATTTAATTAAATCGAATAAAAAAATTTCAAATTAACCGAATCGAAGAATTAGTCGACTGTACCAGCTATTCTTCTGCACGTTCCAAACGAACAAATTCCTTTCTCACCCCCAATATATCCATTGGCTACATTTATGTCCCTCCGTGCTCTCACTTTTTTTTCGTTCAAGCCTACTCAAGCTACATCTACACCCGCCTTAATTTCATTTCAATAATCATCCATAGTAGATGTTTTTCTTAAATTTAAGTACACACATGTCACTTTTGGTTTTTCTAGAAATTCATTTATTGTTTTTTAAAATTAATTTAAATTCTCAAATGAACCTTAGTTCACGTGAAGTGTTTAAAACTCTTAATTCTGATAAATAAACAGTAGGAGAGTCAGGATTTTTATATAGTAAGGTCAGAGTAAAGTATAAGGTATGAGGATTTTCACACCATTATAATATAAATATTGTTGACCCCATACCCCAACAAATCAAGTGGGATTAATTCTAATATTTTCAATAAAAAAATTCTATACTAACTTCTTGAAAATCCCATTTAACTCTTCAAAAATCTCATACCAAAACAAATCGAGTGAGGTCAATTGACCCCCTGATTTACATGTGGCTCCGCCACTGTAAATAAAAGTAATGATTTTAGGATTTTGACAATATTGTCCTTTCATTTTAATGATCATTCACAGCAGATGTTTTTCACAATGTTATAAAATATATTTCTCAAATGAGTAAAACTTGAACAAGAGAAAACAAACACATCTATTATTTTCATAAGAAAAAGAAAATATTTGTTAAACAAAAGAAAACAAACATCTCAAAAAAGGAAAAGAGAAGAGAATGCGAAGGAAGGAAGGAATAGAAGAGATTGGTGATCTTTTTCGAGTTGTTCAAAATTTTGTTCAAATTTAATTATAAACATTTATAATGTTATGGTACAAATTAGCTCTAATTTAAATGATTTTTTATAACCATTTAAAATACACGTATTTCTTCATATTTTCACATGTGATTATATTAAGCATAATTAAAAGACTCAACTCAAACTTGAAAGCTGATACACAAATTACTCAAAATTTCGAGTTATTTGAATTTTCATTTTATAATTCAAACTTCATTTGAAATTTTTTTCGAGTTGAGTCGAGTTTATGAAATTATAAGTCGAGTCAAGGCGAGTTGAATAATTTGATCTTTTCGAGTCGGTTTTTGCACACCCTAGTGTGGATATCATGATTTTGACAACAACAAAAAAAGCTTTCCTTTCCTTTTTATTTTACATTTATTTTTAAGAAAAAATATCCAATACACATGCATACATAATTCTTTCTGTTTTAGGATTTAAAGATTTATTTAGGGTTTCGTAGTTTAATGATAGGAATTATAATTTAGGGTTTAGATTTAGATAATTAGATTACATAATCTGTGCTCATAGCCTTATAGAAGAGAAATAAAATGAATCCATCATGGTTTTATTTATGTCTTTTAACATACTGGTTATAACATGGAACAATTTGTTTAGCAGCATAGGACTCCTAATCCTGCAATGCACACCACTGTATCTACATCAACATCCCACGCTGCTGACATGCAACCCAACACAGATGGACTAAAACCAAGGAGGAAGTGGTAAGACAAAAAGCATAAGAAATGACTGGGAGAGAGTGAATGTCGAAAACCTCGATTTTTATGAATATCCTAGCTTTGGCGAAGCTTCATGTCACTCGGTTTACTGCCCCTAAATGCTGAAAGGGAGAAGAAAGACCTTGTCCCTGAAAACAAATACAAGGCTGAAAATATTGGAACTTCGCAACTAAAAAAAACCCTACCATGGCAAAAGAAACAGAGATTAATAATGGAAATGGAACTTGACCTTTAGTAGTAGTGGAGGCAGCAGCTGAGACACTGCCCTTTTGCAATTTCTGCGCATCAAATGTGCTAATGCCTGATTGAGCTGCATAAACAAAACATGCAGTACTTTCATAAGAAGACTCGATAAAGATTCAAGGTATGGTAATGTTTATAACTATTTGATATAAGCAAAAACAGACAAGCTATAGAATAATGGAACTGCACGCATGAAAGTGGCTACTTCTATGCTTTTGACCTACGGCCACCTCAATTCTATCTATATGAGACTGTTTCAGGTTTGACAGAAAATAAGCATGTAACTATGTCGGAAAAGAGGAAATTATACCAGATCGAAGCTCACGAGCATCCAAGTTATGTTCATAGTTCTTTGCATGAAGGGCAGCCTTTCGTAGTAGGTTATCAGCATTTTTCTTATTATAAACTTTTGAATCTTCAGTGTCGTCCTCTCCTTCGGAAAAGACAGATGGGCTGGACCAACCAGTTGTATTTGCATCGCCCTTACTCTTCCGGGCAAACTTCAGCAGCCTCTTCAATCCCTTAGGAGCATCTTTTTGGTAGACCATTGCAGGAGGATTTTCAGCATTTCCCCATTCAGTAGTATCAGCTTCACTACTTTCTTCTTGCAGCATCTGTGACAGAGAGTGACGGACACGAAGACTAGCCGATTCAACAGGTGCAATGCAAGCTGAAGAGGAAATTTCACCTGTTTGGTCATCACACTGGTCAGGCAGGTTCTGATGCTCTTCTATTTCCACCCAAGCAGTTGGTGAGATGATTGATTCTTCCACACCTTGTGAAGTCCCACCAATATTTTTTAAGCCCTCTTCAAAGTCCAGAGCAAGTTCATCAACACACTCAATCACATCACATTTTTGGTGTCCATTTGCCTGTGTTTCTGGCTGATTAGCATCATCATCATGATCCAATGATGAAAAAGACTGATCCTGATACTCATTCATTGAGACAGAAGCATTAACAAGGATATCACTCTCTTGAGCATCAATTGAATTTTCAGTATCTTTCAAAGGGTCCTCCAACTCAGAAGGATTTTTTATCTTGTTAACAACACCAGTGGTAGAGGTTAATCCAGAACCTTTGCGGAGAAATGGTTTTGATTCCAGTGGAACTACAGTACTTTTCTTTGTCACCTTGTTATACAAACTAGGCTTTGCTGGAACCACACTGGATGAGTCTCCACCACGTGCTGCTGCAACTTTTGTCCTAGTAGTTTTGTTGCTTGTCATCAATTTTTGCTGCTGCTTCTCATTCACACTCATTGAACCTCGTTTATTAGCCTGGGTTGTGTTCACATTTCTTCGTTGTGGCTGGGAGCTTTCCACTTTAGGACTCATTTGATGCACTGATTGTGCTGACTGAGGTTTCCGAGATGTCAGCATAGTGCCTGCAGAAGGGATTCCACCAGAAGTTTTAGCTGGTGATGGTCCTTTTGTTCTTGGTGATGGTGTTGAAGGCATGACTTACAAGTAGAAGGCAAGGGGGATGTTCTAGATGAGATCTTCTTTGCACTTGAAGGTTTTGAGGTTTCTTTTGCAGTTTCCGTTGTTGTCACTGGATGAGAAGGATTTTTTTAACTTTTGGGAATTCTTAGCAGAATTTAGGGCCTTAGTAGGAGGATCCTTTTTGCATAAATTATTCACTTTTTTGGAAGCCATTTCTGCTTTCCTCTCATCTAGAATTTTTTGCATTGCTCTAAACTTTTCTTCTTTTTCAGCGCGCTTTCCATCATTTTCCCCTCTAAGTTTTTTATCCCTCTTCTCCTTGTAATGGTCATAAACTCCACCTCTCTGCTCTGGAGGCAGATTTTGTCTGACTTTTGTTTGAGGCTTGCTACGGCTAACAGGCTGATTTTCCATCATTCTTTTGAACATTTGATTCAACTCTGCTTCCTTTTTTCGACTCCATTCAGCTGAGCTTTTTGACCTTCCATTAGCTTCCTCTTCTTGGATATCTGTGACCACATGAACATCTATTGGACTGCACGATCTCTCTTCCAGCCTGTCTACGTTCACATCAACAGTCTCATTGATGTTTTGTGCTTCAGTTCTAATATCAGGTTCCAAATTAACTTCTGCTGAACTCCTCATTACATCATTATCAGGAGGCTCTGGAACAGGATCTTCAGCAGTATTCTGTGATTGGCATTGGGAGGAGGATTCACCCACACCTGAACTCCATCTTCTCAATACAGCCTTATTTGCACCAAGAGAGATGTTTGTTAATGAGTTCCTTTTAGGAACATCAGGAACCTGATCCCTTTGTTTTCTTTCAAAAAGATTTATTGCGTCTTGGACACTCATACGCAGAACATTATTCTCAGGTTTCTTAGTCTGTCCCGATCCTTCTTCTTCACTATCTTCTGAAGCTACATCTGTTTGAGACCACATCTTTTCTCTAGCAGGAATAAGGCTCTTAATGGTCAGAGCAGGGGCCCTACGTGAGCCACCCCTCCCTATTTGAACCCTTCGCATGGGAGATGCTGAACGTTTAGGAGATGCTGATCTTATAAGAGCTCGACTTCTTTCTGCAGATGTTTGAATCTCATCACTTGAGTCAGAAGATTCCTCACTTTCTGTTGAGCTCTGACGTTCGACCTGGGCAGCTTTGGCTGGTGAAACACCGTACTTAACTGGCGTTCCTGAACTTAATGGCTTTGATATTTGATTATTTCCATCAGTCTTGTTGATTCTGTCATTCACTGAAGCAAAAGCGGACAAAGACTTTTCATCATCTGACAGATTAGCAACTTGACTCTTTTGGCTCAGCTCTAGAAACTTGCACAAAAAGTTCCTGCAATAGACTCAATAATATTATTCTTTGCATATAATTCGTTTCAATAAATGTCATTTATGAGAAATACCAAATTTTTTGGTAGAAGTATCGCATTACAAATTCTTTGGGTAAATGACAATTAAAAAGATCCATGCAATTTTCTTTTGAAAGGCAACTTACTTTACATCATTTGCTCTAAAAATTTCAGAAAATTTGGCTAGGTGAGTGATTTCTTTGTAGGAGCAGGTTTCTCCAACCGCCTGGTTAAGAGCAGCAACTAACTCACTTCTTAATGCTGTCAGTCTTGAGTCCATAGCACGTAAGAGCTCATTCCTAGAAATAAACTTCCCATACATTGGTTAGGATTTTCAGGAGACATAAAACACGCTAACAAACTGACCATAACACACACACATTATCAGTGAACTTACTTTGAGGAATCTGATAATGAATTGTGGACATCAAACTGCGGAAATCAAATGCATGTATTAGTGGCAATAACAAATATGGTGAAATATAATGTAGAATAAAAAGAACAGAACTTACTTTAGATTCTAGAAGCCCATCTTCTGAGTTGCTGATATCTGTTGAATGATGAAAGAGGACAGTTAATCTCTCAAGTCTCTAGGCATTTTTGTACAATTGGTGAAACACAAAATTAGTGAGATTCGGAAGACAGACAATGGACAATACTTTTGTCCTCGTCCCTCGGTTTAAAAAGAAAGCTCGATCAAACAATGCTAATAAATAGAAAGTCAACAAGGAATAGCACTCCTTTTATACCAAGTATTTAAGAAGATTGTTGTAACATTTTAAAAAATAAAATAAAAACAACAAAAACAGCAATGATAGAGAGAATGCAACAAGGTAATGAACAGTGTTCTAATTTAAATTTGCTTGAACATCACAATTACCTTTTTCGCTGCTTTGAATATGATCTTGGGGACCCTGGGAAGATGAAACTTTGTTAGTGACAACTCCTACGTATAATTAAGGTCAAAATATCAATCATTGTACTTTGGAAAATTTTGAAATTTAGTCCCTATACTTAAAAATTAAATCCTTAATTTTTCAATTTAAAATTTCTAGTCCAATCATCAGCATAGGTAATACTTTCAGTCAAAATTTGCAAACTAGAGATCATAATGATTTTCTTCTAAAGTTTGTATGATTGCATGGGTGTATTGATGGCAAATTTTGAGGAAAAATACTAAGAATGTCAACAATTGAACTGAGACTTTTAAATCGAAAAACTAAAAGAATTTAATTTTTAACTTTTTGAAGATAGGATTAATCTCAAACCCCACTAAACTACATGGACTGGCAGCATACCTTGACCTATAATTAAATATCTAGGCAGTTAAAGACACATGCAAGATATCAATTTACCTGAGCATACAGAGAAAGATGAAATTTTCTGGTTTCCTCCAAAAGAGAGATCTCACCTTCAATACCTTTAGCAGTAGCCACTAACTCAGTAGAACTAACAAGATGTAGGAATCTGAGAAAGTATAAAGTCGGTGACCACTAGCAGAATTAAAAAAATAGAAAAAATGGAAAAATGGGAAAATATTAGACATTAGATGGGAAAATGGAGAAAAACCTGGTGAAAGTAGATTTAGTAAAGCAGTGGGAAGAATTTAAATTGTTGGGAGGTTGCAGTTTGTAGTCAGCATTGGAGCCTTGGGTGTACAAGTTATCTAGCCCTGGTAAATGGGGCAAGAGCTTTTCAAAACCCCAACACCCACTTTTTCTACTTTGTTGTCAATACAGGCATATGCCTCATACCTAAATTATATAAAAAAGGAGAGAAATATAATTGAACACAGCAGCGAATGAGTATTCCATTGTTGATCAAAAGGGTAGTAAGTAACTATATTATTTGGATCCTTCATTCTTAATGAAGTACCCATGTCCGACCCTTGGTTAAGGGACATGACCAGGGATTTCAATACCCGCAGTGAATGCAATAACATCCGTTATGTCCGTAGTCGCCATAACACAAAGTGACCGAAAACGCGGCAGCAACCACAATTTAAATCCCTGGATATGACCTTCAAGGATCCTCCAAATAAACGAAAACATAGAAAAATCTAACTATATCCGAGCCGGATACATAACAGTTACACCCCAGTAACATAGATTAGTAAAGTTACCTGTTTTCAGAAGGCAGGATCTGAATGGTGGCGTAATCCAAAGGCGAATCTCCTTCTCCATTTCCATTTGCGGCCATCTTTTTCTTAATGTTTTCTGGGTAATCTAAAAAAAAAAAAAAACGAATTGTTAATAGAAATGGGGAAAATCCAGTTGGTTGCAGCTCTGGAGCTGCATTATTGGAGTCGGATCTGAAGAGTGAAGAATGCACCCACCACTATCTATAGCAACAGAGCCTTTAGCTTTTTCTGAAAAGGACAGAAAGCAAAATCAAACTACCTTTACTTTCAACTTCACCTAGAACTAGAAGTAGCATCAGCAGCAGCAATCGAAATCGGAATTTTTAATTTTTGACCAAACAGAATGCAAATTCGGTGGTATAATTTTTTTTTTTCATGAAATGGAAAATCAGATGAAAAAAAAATACTAAAAATGAAACAAAAGAATGTACCTTGTTAAACTTCAAAATGGAACAAAATCAAGCAGTGGGCCTTCTCTTGAGCCTGTGGTGATGGAAATTGGAATGTGAACTGAAATCTTATATACTCTCTCTCTCTCTGTCTCAGATTGAGAACCAGATGTATGGTCTGTTCATTGGTGTCGGATATACTGGATCTTTTTAATAATAATAATATATTTTTATGATGTAAGAAATTTCAAATTATGGATTTTTTTAGGAAAAAAAAAAACTAGAATTCATGAGCATTAAATATTGGACGAAAGAATTTTGTTTTTTAATGATTTTACTCAATTTGATGAGGTTAGTTTATGCTTAAATTATTACTTATAAAAATAGTAAAAATTTTATTATTGATTTTTTATAAAATGAAATTCATATAAAATTAGTTAATTTTAATTATGTTAAAAATTTTTATTGGTTTGTAAGTATTAACAATAATTATAATAATAATACTATTTTTTAAAAAATATATATACATTGTCAAATAATTAAAAATATTTATAAATATATAAATATAACAATTACATTTTGATTCAAAAAAATGAAACTCAAAATAACTTATTAATAATTAATTAATGATTTAGATTAAGGTGTAAATTAAAAATCCATTTATTATAAAATTATGTAAATATTTTCAAATAATATCCAAAAATTAAAATGAAAATTTATTTTTTAATTTAATAAAAATTATAAGATTGAGACAAAAATATTTAAAAAAATCAAAAAATTTAAAACCTTTTATTATCATAGATATTTTAAATTTTCAAAAAAAAAAAAAACCATAATAAAAAGAATAATCCTTAATAATTTTCAAGTTGATATAATATTTTATAAAAAAATTGAATATAAATTTTCAAATTTTGGTAGTAATAAAATATTTTGTAGTAAACAAAAAAACAATTAAAATGTTTGGATTTACTATTGAACATAAGTTTAAAAAGCATCAAGTAAGTTAGTCGGGTTCATAGAATATCACAATCACTGCAAACTTATTCATCAAAATGTGTGCATTATCAAATAATTAAGAATATGTATGCACATATATTGCTTTGTAATCAATCACCTTTAGACTTTTCAAAAAAATGTATAATGTAAAAATAAGTCACTTAAATTTTAAAATAGAGAAATATAACTTTAAACTATTAATTATTTTTCTTCACCTGAAATTAAAAAAACATTTATGAAAAAGATTGAAATTTTATCAAACAATATCTAAAAACTATAAAGCAAAATCATTTTTCAGAATAAAAACTATAAAATCGAGACCCAAGATTAACAAACAAAATCCTCTATCTTTTTTTAGTGCTCTTTTTAAAGCCCCAACCTTAAAAAATTAAATTATAAGTCCAATTTTAAATTTTAAATCATAAATTATAAATTTTGAACCTTAAAAAAAATACAGCATACCCATAATTTTTTAAACTCAAACCATAAACCTTAAACATAGTTTTTTTAGTGTGGGACATAGAAATGGATACCAAAAAATAACAAAAAAATTATATTCTTCTAATACCGCTTTTTTTATTTACAACGTCGGAATTCATATCTCTAACATTATTTAAAAAACCTAACGCAACATCTCACTTGACAAACTAATTTTTAGTAATAAATTATTCATCAATTCCTCCTAATATGATTCACAAATGTGTTGGGATTTTATTTTTATTAATTAATAAATGTTGGAGGAATATTATTGTTATTTTGTGTCGGTTTTGAATAACAAATGTATGTGTGGAAGAAGGAAGGACCACCGACGAAGGGGACGGGTAAAGTAAGCTTGAATATGAAATAAAGGAAAGAAAAATGTATTAATTGTATGGGTGTAAATGAATCGAGCTTAAACGAATAAAGTTTAAGGGTGTTTATTGAGCGAGTTGATCGCGAGTTTAGTAGTGCTCGACTCGTGCTCGTTAAAAAATTTTGTTGTTCAGCTCGATTCGTTGCTCGTTAAGCTCGATAATTTTTTTACCTATTTTTTTCAATATAGGTGAAATCTAGTGATACTATTAGAGCTTAATATAAACCTACAAATTCTGGAAAAAACGTGAGGACTGAGGAGATAAATAAACGAATTTGTCATGACTGAGTAAGAGATGAAGTTGATATTCGACTATGAGACTCTTTTTAGTTTCTCAACAATCTTCTATGGACAACAAAGGAGAGAAGGCTTAGGGAATTCGAGCTTTTAACTTTCGATCGTATTTTTTTATATGAGAATTGGAGATTCTCCCCTTTTCTATTTTTATACATAAAATAATAATAAAAGAAAAGGAAAGACTAATTATTATAATATAATTTTTTATCGATACAAATTCTTTTTGAAATATCGGGAAATACAAAACATTTTGAAAATTCAAGCCAAATATTTTATGGGTAAATTATCTAGCAAGTCACTTAATTTTTCTAGAATTTTTAACTAACAATTAAACTTCTTAGAACATAATTTTTTTATTTTAAGGTAGCCACAAAAAAATCATAAAAAATTATAAAAAAAAATAATGAGTTGCTTGCGAACTTATCGAGTTGAGTTAGTTCTTGCTCGATTCAAGTCGAGCTCGAGTTGAGTCAACTCAAGTCGAGCGTTGATCGAGTCGAGCTCGAGCTGTTTGCGAGCTGCTCAACTCAATAAGCACCCCTAATAAGTTTCTATTCGTGTTCATTTATTTATTTATTTTAAAGATGTTCATGTTCGGTTTGCGTTTGTTTACATTTTTAATATTGTGTTTGTGTTTTATTTATTCATTTTTGAAGGTGTCCGTGTCCATTTGTTTAGCGTTCGCGAACATGTTCCTTTAACATTCGCAAACATGTTCGTATGTATGTTTGTCAAAATGGTAAAATTATACCATTGTCTAGTCCTTAAGCTCCTTGAGCTTCATAGTTTGAACTCCAGAATTCACCATTTGTTAAATTTAATCCATACCTTCACTAATATTTAAAATGTAAAAAAAGAGAAAAAGGAAAACATGGTAAACGAGCCAATAAGCGAACCGAATACACATTTGCTTGTGTTCGTTTGTTCATTAAACGAACATAAATTTTTTGTTTATACTCGTTTATTTAGCTTAATAAATGAATATAAATGAACCTTGTACAAACTGTTCGTCGAACGCTCTATTTATTTAGACCCCTAATTAATTGAAATTGGAATAGGAATAGGAATGGTATCCTATCCTTATGCATTATCCTATATGGTCTAAATATCCATCTTTCCTCAACTCTGCTCCACTGCTATTGCACTTATTCCTTTCCTTTGCTTATCATTCAAGTTTGGCTTTTACCCACGCTTCCATCTAATATGCATCACTTGAATCACTTCAAAAAAAAACCCAACCAAACTCAACCCGATTGAATTATATGTATGTACTTATTCAAGGATGACAACGGGTCGAATATTTGTAATTTTTATAAATTTTATCATTAAAATTATTTTAAAAAAAATCTGAATGTGTATTATAAAACTAAAAGAAATTTAACAATAAATATAAAGAAGTAAAAGAAAGTAGAGAGAAATAGAGAAGGGCAGAGAGTGTAATTCTCATTCATTGTTATTTTTTTTTTCATCCACTTGTATTGTATAATATATATGTAGGGGGAAATGATAATGATAAAGCTTACCAAATCAAAGATAGTTATCAGTAGTGACGGAGTGAGACTGGAAGACAAAATATAAATGTTTAAAAAGTGAGAGGAAACTTCAGAAATAACCCACCCCAATTTTTTTCAAAAAAAATTATATACAAGAACAAAAAATAAATATAATGTCTTTTTTTAGTAGTATTAAATGTAATGTCTAAACTATACAATACGTTATAGGGGTATTCAAAATTTAGGTTAACCGAATTAACCGACCAATTAACCGAAATTTTTTTCGGTTAACGGTTAATGATTTTTTCAAACTTCGGTTTGTAATTGGTTAATTCGGTTTGAAATCGGTTAATTAACCGAATTTTTTATATTTTATATTATAAATATATTTATTTTTGGTCACTAAACTTTTAAAAATTATAAAATAGTCATTAAACTTTATCAAATTAGCACAAAATGATCATTAAATTGATTAAATTATTAAAAAATAATCATTAAAAATTTCAATATTTATCAATAATTTATAATGTTCAATAAATCAATGATTATTTTGTAATATTTCGATAAGTCTAATAGTTATTTTATAACTTTTGAACTTTTTATAACTTTTGAAAGTTCAGTGGCTACAAAGATTATTTTAACATAGTTTAGTGACCATTTGTGTAGTTTAGCCAAAATTTTATAACAAATTTCGGTTAACCGAATTAACCAAACTTTTTTCGGTTCGGTTAAAAATTTTTAAAAAAATTTCAGTTCGGTTAACGGTTAATAAGAAAAAAAATTCGATTAATGAAATTTTGGAAGTTCGGTTCGGTCAGTTAACCGAACCGACCGTTTGAACACCCCTAATACGTTATAATAAATGTCAATTGAAGTAATATTCAATCATATATTATAAAAACATATTTATTTATTTATTTATATTGACACATGTGATATATATCATATAATATATTTGCATATTTATTAGTGTATATATATATATATATATAAGAATAATAAAAAATTACCAAAAAAATATGAAAAACATAGGTCGGCTTTAGAAATTAGGTTTAATTTTTATTTTCTATATATGAAAGGGTTTCTAACAATATCTATTTAGGTAAAACTTTGATACACAGGTTGTGTAAAATTAATTAATTTTATACAAGCCTGTATATTTACACTATAAAAACCAAAATCCTAAATTCCTAACCCTAACCCTAAAAACTAAACCATAAACCTTAAACTCTATACACTAAATTCTAAACACTAACCTTAAGTTCTAACCCCTACAACCTAAACCCCTAACCCCTAAAACTAAAACCCTAACCCCTAAAACTAAAAGGCACGTGTAAACTAAAGTTTACACGGCCTGTGTATCAAAATTTTTTCCTATCTATTTTTGTTTTGAAAAAATTAATAAAATATAAAATAACAGAATTTGGTTTAAATATATATTAAATTTTGTCATAAAAGAAAATATTTTATACAACTCCGTAATAAAAGAAAAGGTCCAAAAACAAGAAGATGTTGGTACTAACATCAAACTCATGATTGAAATGAGGAGTTTGAATCAATTGAAACAGTGAACTTTATTATTCAAAACCAAAATGACTTCAAAGGGATTTATAGATATATAGATAAGCATCTAATTTAAACAACAAACTTCAATTCCATTACAAGCTCAGTGGCATTGGCATTGTGTGAATACCGATTCAAAATACCAAATATTCTAAGCCATCTGCTCAACTCGGATACACGGAGTCGGCCTAAGCTGATGCAGGTAGAAAAGCTCTTCCAGGTTGCCGATTAGCCAAAGGTCCATGGCATCCGAGAAGCTGCACATTATAAATCACAAGGTCCACTTTAGGAAGCAAACCATGAAGTACCGATTCCACTACTAAAGTCCAATCACAAGCACATATCATTTTAAAAACCAACAAGGGGATGAATTTATCACTCGAACAAGTTCACAGTTTTGTAATAACATTCTTCGTAAGAACAAATCAAGGGCGAAAGCACTGCGTTTGAAAGAGATGATATTCTAAAATATCCTCGGTTCTTTTATACTTACCTTTGCATTGACACCATCTGGCATAATCCTGTTCTCAGACTTCCACTTCAGATAATCAGCTCGGTTGTACTTGGTAAAACCCCTGACAATGGCAATGAAAAATGATGATTATAATCCGTGTATATATATACATATTTATTTATATGTATTAACCTATACAAGCACATAAAGAAAACTCTCTCACACACATGACACATACACATTGATCTTTACTCCGGTCAAGCTAGCGCTACGCGCCTACGCCTGAAGCAATAAGAGGGTTCTAAGTTCTAACTCTAGATCCTAAAATGTTTGTTCTACCCCAACACTACTTGCCTAATACAAAATCACGCTTTCACAAGAAGAGGTTAATGATATCTGTTATCATCTAGTATAGACTAAGGAGTTTGAGAATTCAATTTCTAAGAAGCAAAATTCCATACCACTTCCTGCTAACTATAATCTTTTGACGACCGGGAAACTTGAACTTTGCACGGCGAAGGGCCTCCTGAGCATGATGGCTGTTGCTGTCCTTACAACGAACAGAAAGCAGGACCTGACCAATGTCAACTCTGGCACATGTTCCTTGAGGTTTCCCAAAAGCACCCCTCATTCCAGTCTGAAGCCTATCCGCACCGGCACATGAAAGCATCTTGTTGATCCGAAGAACATGGAAGGGATGAACCCTAACTCTCAAATGGAAAGCATCTTTCCCAGCGAATTTGGCCATGTACTTGTTGCAGGCAATTCGAGCAGCCTCCAGCGCCTCACTCGAGACATTCTCCTTCTCCCAACTGACCAGATGGACGCAGAAAGGAAACTCGTCAACACCTTTTTTCTTCATTCCAACGTCATAAATTCTGATCTTAGGGTCCGGGACACCACGGCAGTATCGAGATTTCGGGTATGGCTTGTTCTTGATTTGCCGATAACACCTTGCAGGTCCTACAGAGAAGAATTTTAGAAAACCAACCCAGTTTTTTTGAATTTAAACATTCTAGTTTAATCATTGACACAGGTGGCAATTTCTATCAAAATTTGCTACCCATCAGGTGTTCTTAATAAGTTCATAACAATAGTAAGCAAAAATTGATGAAAAACACTAAAAACGACGATTATAAAATTAGGAATTTTAAACTGAAAAAAAGAAGGAAATTTTATTTTTAACTTTCTAAGTACACAAAGTAAAGATCAAACTTTTAAGTAGAGGAATGTCATATATTTTGGCAATCAAGAAACCAACAAAGAAAAAAAATGAGAAAAATGATTTTCGGATAAACAAATCAAACAGATATAAAGGGTACAGAACTAATTACAGATTAACATAAGAATAACTATAACGATATTAGAGAATACCAATTAGCATAAGAATAAAGGAAAAAATGAGGAACAAATAGAAACAAAAACAGAATTCTAAGTATACTAGAGAACATGAATTAGCATAAGAATAATTAGATATCAAAGAGGAAATCTAATAGAAAGCACGCAAAGGAGAGAAGGAAGACGGAACTCACTCCTCCCCATATCGTAACGTCGTCCGGAACAGAATTGAGAGCACAAAATGAAAATCCCCAAACCCTAATTTTATGCCCTTTCCATTTCAATTTATACATTTCGAGTTCCCAGAGCCCATAGAGTAAAAGTCAAAGAGAACATGCCAATATGAACAAATTGTAAAGAAAAGAAAGAAAGCATTCAACAAATTTGCTTTCTCTTTGAATTATTCTTTTGGCGTAATCAATTACCATACAATATACATATGAATGGTGACGAATAATAACTTAAGCAGTGACGTAGAAGCAGGGCCTAACTCCTAAGGGAGCAAGGGGGATTGGCTTCGCTACAAGAATTTAGAAAATTAATAATTTCTTTAATTTTTTTTTGTTGAAAAATTCTTTTTTGGCC
This sequence comes from Hibiscus mutabilis, assembly GCA_019671005.1. Classification (NCBI taxonomy): domain Eukaryota; kingdom Viridiplantae; phylum Streptophyta; class Magnoliopsida; order Malvales; family Malvaceae; genus Hibiscus; species Hibiscus mutabilis. Next base: position 46,067,207 of record CM033736.1, read on the forward strand.
TTTTTAAACTTTAGAAATTCATATGATTTTCAAATAATTTTAATTAAATCCTCTGGAGAAAGTAAGGATGGCCGGATGGCAGAGCTTCTCATCAGCTATATCCACCTTTTTTTCGCTAAGTCATGAGTTATAGATCTAACATGAACATTTGTTCCCCTAAATTCTCTTTTTTCTTCTCTCTAAGTAAAAATAAGATACGTCAAAAAAATTAAATAATCTAAAATTTTAATTTATCCATTTTAAAATTTTTAGTTTAATGACAATTTAGGTCCCTATAAATTTAAGGGTAAAGTACATAAATGATCACTAAACTTTGTTTAAAAAATTCAATTCGGTAACCAAACTTTCAAAAGTTAAAGAATGACAATTAAACTTTTTATTTTATTATAAAACGGTAACTCAGACGTTGAAGTAGTTAAAGGGTAACAGCATGCTGACTGTGCGTGATACCTAAGGATGGGCATTTTACCCAATCCTATCGGGTCAGATTTTTTTGTAGAAAATTTGTGTTTGGGTTTGGGTCGGGTTTGGGGTGGAAAATATCCGACCCAACTCGACTAGTTACTAATAGTGCAATTTTCTCATATATATTTTTATAGATATTTGCAATAATGCTCCATTTTATAAATAAAATAATAAATAATTGATTCTATTAAATACCGTTTAAAAAATGACACCCTTTAAATAAATTTTTAGCTCCGCCCCTGTATACCTTTTTCGGTCCAGTAGGAATCCGGGTCGAAAAGCATTACCGGTGAACAACACGGTGATCAGACCGATATTTACGATGGCTTGTACCATAAATGATGAACCGATGATTTACAGTGCAATATAAAAACAATATAACAATCAATAAAGTTTGCCCAAATTGTAATTAGGGACCATTTGGTAACTTATGCAAGTTTAGGGACTAAATTGTAAAATATATAAATTACAAGGTCTTGATCATAATTAGGGTTACCAATGTTAAATTCAATACTTGAATGTCTTACATACAAATTTCAGTACAATCAGAGTTTATTTCTCCTCAAATGAGCCTTACAAAATTCGGTGACCATTTTATAAGAATCTAAAACCTTTTTAGTCATCTTTTAACCAACATACCTACCTCGATACTGATACTCGAAGAGGTCGTATCGGTACGCCTATGCCATGGTCGTTAAAGTAATTATAAACATTAGGGGTCGTACCGGTACGGGTACATCCGTATCGGTACGCTATGTTGGTCTTAGTTAAACTCAGATTCCAGTGAAGATTGGTCGTACCGATACGCTTAAGGCTATATCGATATGCCTTCCATGACCGTTAAAACGATTAATTTCATTAAGCTTGTACCGATACTGGTATCAATACGCGTGGTCAACCTCAGAGACCAATACAGTATCGATACGGTAATTTTCCAGATTCAATTTCTCGTACCGATATGCCAATAATCGTATCGGTACAGCCCCTGTTCTTGCATCCTAAAATGCACACCCGTACCGATATGCCATCACCCGTACCGATACAGACATACTTGTAATAACAGATTTAGTCTGGTATTTAATCATTTTAAGGGTCTTAGCCTTGTTCAATTACTACCTACATGTCAAATTTCATGGCAATTGGAATTCATTTACCAAGATTTCACTTATTAGAGCATTATAGGTCTAGTTTGCCTAATCTTCCAAATTTCAACTTGCCATATTTCGTACTTTAACCATTTCAACATGGAGAACAATATATACACACAAAATGGGGTTAAACTAACATGTCTAGACCCTATGCCACCATACTAGGAGTTCAAAGGCTAGGTTTACATTACTTATAGCTTGTGTGACTAGCTTCAAAACTCTCCTCGCTCCGATCCTTGATTCGACACACATTTTAACCTGAAAATGCATGGAAATGAGATGCATTAAGCTTATATAGCCTAGTGAGGTAGTCAACGACAATAATATGATTTCCAATAACACTAATAACATGTATATCAATGTAAATGCACCTCAAATCTTGTTTTAACAATAATTTCAATGACTTAATTCCTTAGATATATATGGGGATGTGGATACGCGTATTCCCAACCAACATCACCAACAATAAATGGTCAATATCCTCCAACATCGCCAATAATAAGACCAAAATCAACATATCCTGCCAACATCACCAAATAGAGCCTTAGCTTAAGGATCGTAGTCCACTCCATACCAATGAGCTCATGAATTCTATGGCATGCCAATTGTACCCTAAGTCCATTCGTATCCAAGGATTCAATACTTAGGCCAATAACAATATCAATATTAATATCAATAACAATATCAATGGTAACTTATCAATAATGGTATATCATGATCAATATGGCCTTTCACAATATTTCAAAGTTATCAATGATAATACCATGAATCAATAATCAATGTAACAATGCAATAAGCTTACCAAAGCTTACCAATGATACTTTCAACAAGGTTTTCATGTATCTATTCCTAGAGTTTAATGATGGAAATGTAATAAACCAATACAATGAAATCGAGAATATAACCTAGCCAATCCTATGACTCTAACTACACTCACCGATACTCCCGAAGCTTTTAGGGCTCCCAGATGACAATTCCCTTATTCTTTGACTTATTGGAGTTTGATGGATTTGGTGATTCTTCACCTTGATTCTCTTGAGCTACAAGAAAATAGAAATCACAGGGATTTCATCATCAATAATATATTCCTAGCAACTTATTAGCTATAAAAACAATAACGAATAAACTATGATATCCCTAGAGAATTTTTAGGGTTCTAAGTTTCTTGAACTTAGATTTAAACATGGCTTTAGCCATGGAATCGATGAATCATTTAAGGGATATTGCTTACTCGATCAATAGCTATAATTTGGGAATGATAACTTGAAGAAAAAAAAAGCTTGATTATGCCTCCAATGGAGGTGCTTGCTTACTTAATGCTAGATGAAGAAGATGAAGATGGTGCTTGCTTTTTGATTTCATAACTGTTGAGTTTCTTTCTTTTTTTCCTATTTCATTAGACAAGCTTTCCTTCAATTGAAGGAATTCATTCTTCTAATCCCACGTATGTGGTGATTAAGCTTGAGAAAGGGATAATCACAAGGTTAGTCCATCAACTCTTCATTTTCTATACTTTTGCCCCCCAAACTTTCAATTTTCTCAATTTAGTCACTAGAATAATTTTCAAGGTTTATAATAAGGTCATTAATCAATAAAAATACTTTATTAGGGTTCAAAAATTCAATTATTGACCACTTGGTCAAAGGTTAATATTATAGTTCGACTTTTTGATGCAAAATTTTTGGTTTCTGGAATTGAATTTTAACTAGGCCCGATTTTGGGGTGTTACAACTCTCTCATCTTAAGAAAAATTATCCTTGAATTTTACCTAAATCTAAGAGGTGTGGGTATTGATTCCTCATGGTCTCTTCCGGTTCCCATTTAGCTTCTTCAATTTTGTGATTCCTCCAAAGCACTTTGACTAGAGGAATATTTTTGTTTTGAAGTCTTTTGATTTCCCTTGTCAATATTTGTATTGGTTCTTCCTCATACGTCAAATTAGGTCAAAGTTATACCTATTCAGACTCAATAACATGCGATGGATCAGATCTATACTTGCGCAGCATTGATACATAGAATACATCATGAATCTTGCTTAACTCTTGGGGCAAAGCTAGCCGGTAAACCATGAGACCAACTATTTCAATCACCTCGAACATTCTAATGAATCGGGGACTTAGTTTCTTATTTTTACCAAAATGAAAAATCTTCTTCTATGGGAAGACTTTCAAGAAAACTCTTTTAATCCCTTCTCTTGAGATCGGCATATGCCTTCTATCGATCAAAGATGGACTTTAAACGGTCACAAATGATGGTAACCCATTCTTCGATTTCCTGAAGTAATTCATGGCCCAACACCTTGCCTTCACCAAGTTCATACAAACATAACGGCGTTCTATATTTTTTGCCATACAATGCTTCATACGGTGCCATTCCGATAGATAATTAATAACTATTATTATAAGCAAACTCGATGAGAGGTAGAGACATCTCCCAAGTTTATTTAAAGTCAATGACACATGCCGCAGCATGTCCTCTAATATATAAATTACCAGTTTTGATTGACCGTCTGACTGAGGGTGAAAAACTGTACTGAGATTGACTCAGGTGCCTAGAGCTCCTTGTAGTGTTTTCTAGAATTGTGGGTCTCAATCAGAGATAATTGACTTGGGTACTCTATGGAGTTCAACCATATCCTTGATGTACGAATCAGCTAACTTGGGAAGACCGTAATCCATTCTAACAGGTAGAAAATAAGCTGACTTGGTAAAATGGTCAACGATGACCTAAATAGTATCATTCTTAGCTGGAGTCAACGGTAGTCCACTGACAAAGTTTATGGTTATTCTTTCCCACTTTCATTGGGGAAGTTCAATGGGTTACAATAATCCAGTAGGACACGGTGCTCAGCCTTGACTCGCTGGCATGTAATGCACTTAGATACAAATTATGTAACAGCTTTCTTCATACCATGCCACTAGTACAATTTCCGAAGGTCCTTATACATCTTTATAAACCCCGGGTAAACTGAGAAAGGGCTACAATAAGCTTCCTTGAGAATATATTCACGAAGGGATTTGTCACTTGGTATACATATTCTATCACAAAAATACAAGAATCTTTCATAGTTAACTTTGAAGTCAGAATCAGGATTACTCTAGAGTTTGAAAATGATGACTTGTAATTTAGGGTCTTGATCCTCAACGCAATGGTAGACTGAACTTGAAGTTCAGCTACTAAAGGTCGGTGTCTCTATAACTTGAAATGAGCGTTGATAGCTCGAGGAGCTACAATACGATTATTGTACTGTGAGTTTAATGTAATAATCGATGTTCAAGGTTTACTATTCAATAATATACCTACCAAGCAAAGATTTGTGTCCGAGTGCATCAGCTACAACGTTGGCCTTGCCCGGGTGATAATTAATTACGAGATCATAATCTTTGAAAAGTTCTATCCATCTCCTTTGACGAAGGTTAAACTCCTTCTAGGTCAACATGTATTTGAGGCTCTTGTGATCGGTATATAGATAGCATTTTTCTCTGTAAAGATAATTCCTCCAGATCTTTAAGGCAAAGATAATCGTAGCCAATTCAAGATCATGGGTAGGGTAGTTCATTTTGTATGGTTTAAGTTGCCTTGAAGTATACACAACTACTTTGCCTTCTTGCATCAATACACATCCTAAACCCTAATACGATGCATCACTATATACAATGTAGTTTTTACCAGACTCAGGTTGGGTTAGGACAGGTGCATGGGTCAATACTTGCTTAAGCTGATCAAAATTGTGTTATTGCTTTTAAGTACATTCAAAATGGGCATCTTTTCGTAGGAGTTTGGTTAACGGTGCTGCTATTATAGAAAATCCTTTAACGAATATCCTGTAAAGCCAGCAAACCCAAGAAAACTACGAACTTCTCTAATATTCTTCGGTGGCCTCCAATTATCTATAACTTGAATCTTTTTTGGGTCCACCTGAATACCCTCTACAGAAACTATATGTCCTAAAAATTAAACTTTGGTGAGCCAGAACTCACACTTACTGAACTTGGCATACAACTATTTCTCTTGAAAAGTCTGAAGCACAGCACGAAAATGGTATTGATGTTCTACTTGATTCTTAGAGTAAATCAATATGGCATCTATGAACATTGCAAACTTATCAAGATAGGGTCTAAAACCCAATTTATGAGATCTATAAAGGTAGCCGGTGTATTAGTTAACCCAAAAGACAACCAAAAATTTGTAGCGGACATACCTTGTACAGAAAAACTGTCTTGGGCACATCATATTCTTTTACTCTTATTTGATAGTACCTAGACCTTAAATCAATCTTAAAAATATGATTGCGTCCTTAAGTTGATCAAACAAGTCATCAATTCTCAGTAAATGATGTTTATTCTTGATGGTGAGCTTGTTTAACTGTCGATAGTCAATGCAAAGGCACATATATCCGTCTTTCTTCTTAAAAAAGAGAATTAGAGCTCTCCAGGGTGAGAAACTTGGTTGAATAAAACCTTTATTCAATAGGTATTGAATCTGTACATTATACTCGATGAGTTTAATCGGTGCCATTTGATAAGGTGTAATGGGTAGATGGTAAACCCAGAAGCTCATCGAAAAATACATCAGAGAATTCTTACACGGTATCTATATCTTGCAATTGAGGTTCTTCTTTACTTACATCAGTATATAATAATAATCTTTTACTCCTAAAATTTATAAGGGTTACGCTCTCATTGCCAAGACCTCGAAGATACAATTTCTTCTTCGAACAATCCACCCAAGCTTGATGCTCTCTGAGCCAGTGAAGCCCTAATATGACGTCAAGCTCATGTATAGGGAGGGCTATAAGGTTAGCCAACAAAGGTATTCCTTGTATCACGAGGGGACAATTTTTACACACTAGTCTAATTATGACACTATCGCCTAAAAGATCGGTTACGATAATTTTGGAGGCTATAGGCTCAGATGTTAACTTAAATCTTTTAATCAATACATTACTAATAAAGGAATGAGTGGATCCATGATCAATCAATGCATAGATAGGGTGAGTATACAATTCAATAGTACCTACTATAATATCTAGATTTTTTTATCCCCTATACTCCTCACATGGTAAACTTGAGCTGAAGCCTTGGATTCTTGTCGACTTGGAGTTCTTATAGAGCCACCAGATCTCCCGAAAGCTTCTGCTGCAGTTTGTTTGTCCATTTCCCTTTAAGGATTGAGCATGGGATGCTGCTTGTCAGTACAGTAGACTTAGATATGTTTATCAGATAATTTTTAATGTAATGACCTTGTTCGCTACAGAAGAAACAAGCTCTAGATTGTCTACAACATTGTCCCATAGGATATTTCTTCTAATAGAAATTATAGATAGGGTATTAAGATTCCCGACTTAACCCTTCGATACTCTCAATGGAGGTTGTTCTTGCAACAGATTGGGACATGGTTTGTGGCTTGGCAAAATTACCTGATCGAGAAGGCCGCTGGTCATATTGTTACTTAAACCCTTGTTTCTTGCCCTTCTTATACGGCAAAGAAAGATAAGAATCATCTCCATGCCTCTTTTTAGATCAGGTTAGCCTACTAGTCCTATGTGACCTTTGAGCAATTTCGGTAAAAATAACTCAATTCACGAGCTCTTGAAAATCTGTGATCCCCAATGTAGTGAACAAAGGTCGAAGCTCATCACTCAAACCTACAACAAATATTCTGCACTTATCTTCTTCCTTCTTTATATACTCAGCTCTATACTTATAATACTGGCAGAAGTCATAGATATACTGCTCCACCAGTCTTCTATCTTGCTTAAGATGTATGAAGATATCTCGTATTTTAGCCAAGTAATATTCACTAATATATTTCTTCCTAAACTCATGCAGAAAGAACTCTCAGGTTACAACTTTCTCGGGAGCAGTAAATATAGTGGTCTCCCACCAATGTAGAGCCTCGTTTGCCAATAAGGCTAGGGCACACTCTAATTTATGTTCATCCGAACACTATAACTATTTAGTTAATATTCTCATTGTGCTATCCAACCAATATTCTGCCACTTTAGGGTCCTCACCAGCCCTACCTGTAAAGGTAATAGCTCAATGTTGTGCCAATTTATCAATAGGGGCTAGGCTCGTAGAAGTAACAGCTACAGAAGATTGTGCAGACTGCTTAGACTTAAGGAGCCATGAATTGTTTGAACATTTTAGTCATGTTTCGGCAGCATTCAAATTGAGCAATCTGCAGTACAGTTCAGAATTTGGTGGTTTTTATTGGGGAACTTGTGGATTCGGAGGGTCTTTCCCCTTTTTCTCCTCGCCATGTGTCGAGGAGACTGTAGTATGCTCAACTTCTTTATGAGCTTTTTTGGAGTCAGACATCTTATACTATAAAAGGAAAAAGGATCGGATTAATCATAAGTCATAATATACACAACAATAAACTTTTAGGTGGCATATGCAATGCAATAACACAATAGACTTTATTTTAGTCCTATAATCGACTAAACTCTAGCTCTAATACCACAAATGTAACATTCTCTTCCCGACCCGGTAGGAATTTGGGTCAGAAAATGTTGTCGGTGAACAACACGGTGATCAGATCGATATTTACGATGGCTTGTACTATAAATAATGAACCAATAATTTACAGTGCAATATAATAACAATAAAGCAATCAATAAAGTTTTCCCAAATTGTAATTAGTTGCCATTTGGTAACTTATGCAAGTTTAGAGACTAAATTGTAAAACCAGTAAATTACAAGGTCTTGATCATAATTAGGGTTACCAATGTTAAATTCAATATTTGAATGGCTTTCATACAAATTTCAGTACAATCAGAGTTCATTTGTCTTCAAATAAGTCTTACAAAATCTGGTGACCATTTTATACGAATCTAAAACCTTTTTAGTTATCTTTTAACCAACCTACCTACCTCGGTACCGATACTCGAAGAGGCCATATCGGTATGCCTATGTCATGGTCGTTAATGTAATTATAAACATTATGGGTCGTACCAGTACGGGTACATCCGTATCGGTACGTTATGCTGGTTTTAGTTAAACTCAGATTCCAGTGACAACTGGCCGTATCAATACGCTTAAGGCCGTATCAATACGCCTTTTATGACCGTTAAAATGATTAATTTTATTAAGCTCGTACTGATACCGTCAACGCAAGAGGGGTCAACCTCAGGGATCAATACGGTGCTACAGTAATTTTCCAAATTTAATTTCTCGTACCGATACGCCAATAGTTATATTGGTACGCCCCCTATTCCTGCGTCCCAAAATGCACACCCCTACCGATACACCATCACCCGTACCAGTACGGATAGACTTGTAATGACATATTTAGTCTGGTATTTAATTATTTTAGGGGTCTTAGCCTTGTCCAATTACTACCAAATTTTACAAGAAAGTTTATAAGCAACTTATCTACCTACATGTCAAATTTCATGGTAATTGGAATCCATTTACCAAGATTTCACTTATTAGAGCACTATAGATCTAGTTTGCCTAATCTACCAAATTTCAACTAGTCATATTTCGTACTTTAACCATTTCAATATGGAGAGCAATATATACACACAAAATGGGGCTAAACTAACATATCTAGACCTTATGCCACCATACTAGGAGTTCAAAGGCTAGGTTTACATTACTTATAGCTCGTGTGACTTGCTTCAAAACTCTCCTCGCTCCGATCCTTGATTCGACACACCTTTTCAACCTAAAAATGCAGGGAAATGAGATGCATTAGGCTTATATAGCCTAGTGAGGTAGTCAACGATAATAATATGATTGCCAATAACATCAATAACATGTATATCAATGTAAATACACCTCAAGTCATGTTTTAACAATAATTTCAATAACTTAATTCCTTGGATACATATCGGGAAGTGGATACACGAATTCCCAACCAACATCACTAACAATAAATGGTCAATATTCTCCAACATTGCCAACAATAAGACCAAAACCAACATATCCCGCCAACATCGCCAAATAGAGCCTTAGCTCAAGGACCGTAGTCCAATCCATACCAATGAGCTCATGAATTCTGTGGCATGCCAATCATACCTCATGAGTCAATAATCAATGTAACAATGCAATATGCTTACCAAAGCTTACCAATGATACCTTCAACAAGGTTTTCATGTATCAATACCTTGATTTTAATGATGGAAATGAAATAAACTAATACAATGAAATTGGGAATGGCACCTAGCCAATCCTGAGACTCCGTCTACACTCACTGATACTCCCAAAGCTTTTAGGGCTCCCTGATGATAATTCCTTATTCTTTGACTTATTAGAGTTCGATGGATTTGGTGATTCTTCACCTTGATTCTCTTGAGCCACAAGGAAATAGAAATCACAGGGATTTCATCATCAATAATAGATTCCTAGCAACTTATTAGCTATGAAAAACAATAACGAATAAGCTATGATATCCCTAGAGAATTTCTAGGGTTCTAAGTTTCTTGAACTTAGTTTTAAACATGGTTTTAGCCATGGAATCGATGAATCATTTAAGGGATATTGTTTACCCATTTAAGGGATATTGCTTACCCGATCAATAGCTATAATTTGGGAATGATAACTTGAAGAAAAACAAAGCTTGATTATGCCTCCAATGGAGTTACTTGCTTACTTAATGCTAGAGGAAAAAGATGAAGATGGTGCTTGCTTTTTGATTTCATAACAAGTGAGTTTCTTTCTTTCTTTCCTATTTCATTAGACAAGCTGTCCTTCAATTCAAGGAATTCATTCTCCTAATCCCACTTATGTAGTGATTATGCTTGAGTAGGGGCTAATCGCAAGGTTAGTCCCCCAACTCTTTGTAATCACTAATTTTATCCAGGGTTTTAACCCGTTTATTTTTGTAAATATTTGAATAATGGGCCTTAGATGTTATTACTTTATATATATTATAATTATTAGTTAAGAAATTATTATTAATATTTTATATCTATTAGTGTTATCTATTTTATACTTAGTTAGGTTGTTGTGTTTATTATGTTATGATTTAAAAAGAGAAGAAAAAAACTTAAAAAATATTATTATTAGTATTGTTTTATTATTATCTTACTAATATTATTAGTGTAATTAATTTCTATTAATTTGTTTCAATTATATGTTATATTTTGAATGAACAACGAAAAAACATTATTGTTATTATTTACTTTTGTTGATATATTATTGTTAGTTTATTATAATTATAATTATTATATTATATTATTATACTAGTATATTATACTTTTACTACCATTAAGCAAAAATCCAAAATATTATTAAATACTAAATAAAAAGCCCAAATATAATAAGTAAAGCCCAAAGTCTTTAATTATAAAGTCCATTTTACAAATTAAAGCCCAAAAAATACAAATTATAATCAGCCCGTTATGGAGCCCAAATAAACCTAATTACACTACTGAAACCCTAATCTGGCTATCCCTTTATGTCTTGTGCAGCTCATCCTGGGCCGTTGGATCTGGGAGCTTGATCAACGGTCCAGATCAACCCTAGGATGGATCTTTTGCAGCCCTAGAGTTGCATCATCGTATCCATTCAATCCGGATTGCATCGGATGGTCAAGATTAAGTCTCCCGCGAGTGCAGATCATAGCCGACCGTCAATCTCCACTCACGCGTGCATGCAAGATGAAGCCTCGACCTTTCTGTTCCCGATGCAACCCACGTGCCTGACATTTCAGAAGCTATCATTTCTTACTCTGGTCCCCTCCTCCCCACATGCGGCCACATTGATCATGCAACTAGAAATGAACAAGCATTAGTAAAAGAAGATCAATGGCAGTTTGAACCAAAAAGCAAAAATTCAGAGGATATCGGTGGATTTCAGACTAACTTACAAATATAGAATTTTCTTCTTTTTTATGTAAACAAACGGTTCGGTTATAAAAACCAAACACACACAATTGTAAAAAAAAAACCTTTTCGGATAAGCAATACAAAAAACTCAGAGCCTTTTAGAGGTATCGTTTCTCGTTTCAAGTATCTTGCATGCATAAAAATAAAATTGGATCTAGGTTTTTAGGTTGAGTTCTTTACCTTTTCATCCCGGCCATCGCGTTGTCCTCCGGTGAGAAGCTCGTGGCCTACGTGCCTTCAAGGGTGAACCGAGAGGATGATGAAGGGTTTACTGGTCTAGTCTCGGGCGGTTTGTATGTGTTTAAAAGAGGGTTTCTTTCGTTTCTGTTTGGTTAGATCTAGAGAGGTAGGGCCTGAATCTTGTAGATTCGATCCTGACTTCGTGTTTAGAAGAGAAAAGAGAACGTTTAAGGTGGCTTTTGGGTTTCCCAGCGTCGACATACGGAGGCTGGAAGAGTTTTTTTGGCGGCCGGTGAGGCGGCTTACGGCGAAAAGGGTGGCCGGTTTCTGGTTTTGTGCTAGATGAACGACGACGTTCATCCGAGCTAGGAGATAGGGCAGAGCGTTTTTTGGGGTTGCTGGATTTGTAATTTTTTTAAAAATGGCTAAAGGGTGTTTTTTTACCTGAAATATGGTTTTTATAATAGGCCATTCTTTTTAATTTGGTTTTATAGCAACATAAACCCTTACGCACAGTGTTAATTGCACGTGGAAGGGTTTTCGTCTTTTTAAATAACAATACGGGTCCCCAAACGTTTTAAAGAAATTGTAATTTCGTCCTAAAATTACAGTCGATTTAAATTTTTAAAGGGTTTTATTACTGTTTAGTCCTTTTGTCCATTTAAAATATTTTTAAAAGCCATTTCGCCTTTTCAAATTACTCCATAGGTCTTTCCCATTTTAACTGCCTTCAATTAAGTCCTAGCCTTTAATTTAATACGTTCTTTAAAGGGTTAATAACCCATTTGATCCCTGTTTTTATAAAATCCTTTAATTTACCCCTTTTCTAGTGTTTATAATTTTATTTTGGTCCCTTTCTAGTTTTTAAAAATCACATATCAGGTCCCTCAAATTAGTATTTTATTTTAATTTGGGCCTTACATTGCATATTTATTTAATGTTTTATTTTATGCCTTTATTTTATTTTATTTTTTTTTACTTTAATTATGTGGCTTATTTGTAAGCTTTGCTTTTTATTTTATGTTCCAAGATATTTGTATGTTCGTCTTGTTGGTTTATATGTTTGAAATGGTGCATATTATTTGTTTTGGGTTGTATGAATAGTTTATGTTCGAATATATTACAATACATATGTTATTACAATATACACATAGTATCAAGTCAAAACTTTGTGTTACAATATATATATGGTCTTTTAAAGTAAAGTATATATATTACCTCATTTTAAAATAAATTATTTCTTACATATGATATACATGTTATAGAATTTTAAATATTAGTGTATTATGTTGCTTAATGACATCACATATGTATGCTGTAAACCATTCTTTTAAATACATTATGTATAGGGTTTTCATAAACGTCATATATATTTATTTTATTTCATAAGATAATACGTATATATATATATATAGTTTGAAAATTAACTTTTTACCTTTGCGTGATGTAAAGCTTTATAATAGATGTACATATATTTATTGTGCTATACCGCTCACTTCATTATATTCGATTCACATGTTTGTTGTACTCTCTTGGGTGTTTTATTTGGATAGGCCTCTTAGGTTAGTTTTAGGGTTTAATTTAGTTAATTTAAAATTATGTGTTCGTATTATTGGGGCATGGTTTTAAATTAATTAATTTTTTTTAGACTTTAAACCCTAGTTAGATTATAGGTTTGAATTAATTTAATCCATTTAAATTTGCCCTTGGCTCATTCGGGTAAATGTTAAATGTATTAAATCGGTTGAACATTTCTTAATTATTTTATAGGGTAAAATTGACATTTAATATAGCTCACCTAATTTAAATTGTAATTAATTAATTCGAATAATTTTAAATAGAATCATTGGCTTATTGAGATTCTAGTTTAAAATTAATCAAATTAATTATTATGGTTCAAGATAATCAATAAAATATTAGGTTTTTTAGTTTTTAGGATTAAATTAATTTAGGGTTCATATTTAGTCTAACTTAGTTAATAATTAGACCACTAATTGAATGTTCAATAATTTGGGCCTTAGGTTTAATTTTGTGCCTTTTCATGTCATGCATTTTAATTGTCATTCATTAGACCTTTTATTCTAATTGGTTAAGCATGCAATTAATCAATTTGAATCATAAAACGGAGATATTTATTAATCTCGATATTTATGTCATAAAAGTCATGGCTCAATGGATGTTGATCAGATATTCGAATTAATTCTTATCGTCCAAAGGTAATTCAAATTAAAATTTTGACAGGACATTCCATCATGTTTAACTGCTTGCATCATGTATAAAGGTGATGAACGGAGTTCGAACCATAAATTAACACGTCAGTCGGGCTTATTCGATGTTGGTTTAATCTATGGTCCGAGGTTTTGTCACCCTTATTAATTAAATGTTCAATCGATTCGAATTCACCAATTTGACCAAGCCCGTCTAATTAAAGTCTAAATTCGATTACGAACCATTTAATTAAATCCAATTTAAATTTCGATAATTTTCATCAATTAAAAGCAACATATATTTTGGTACCGATTTCCGGGCGCAATGAGGGTGCTAGTCCTTCCCCCACGTGTAACCAACTCCCAAACCCTTTTTCGAGCAAATCTCTGGTTTTATAGTATCTGGCCTACCTTAGTGGCGACTCCAATTCATTTTAATTTCAAAAAACGTCGAGATTTTTCTAAAACCCCACTTTTCAAAGGTCTTTTCAAAGAACCTGATTTTTCTAGAGATAGAAAATTTTTTAGTGGTCGCTACACTCTTCACTTTCTATATTTTTGCCCCTAAACTTTTAATTTTTTCAATTTAGTCACTAGAACAATTTTCAAGATTTACAATACGGTCCTTAATCAATAACAATACTTTATTAGGGTTCAATAATCCAATAATTGACCACTTGGTCAAAGGTCAATATTATAGTTTGACTTTCTGATACAAAATTTCTGGTCACCGAAATTGAATTTCGACTAGGCCCGGTTTTGGGTGTTACAGCCCCTGCATGCAAGTGTCAAGTTTTTTTTTAAAAACACGTATGTCAACCCTTGCCGTGATTAACCTAATGTTTGTTTCGAAACTGTCAATAAATGTCAAACTAAGTTATAAATCTTTTATTATATTTGATATTGCCATGTGTTAAACGTTAGTGGTCGTTATGATTAATAATGTTGGTCGTAGTTATTACTTTAAGAAAGTTGTAGACCACCATTGATGCAATATTTTATTTGGTCAAGTCATTTTTATTGTGCCATGTGATTTTACTGTTTTCACCGATGAGCATCAATAATTTACTGTATCATGTGATTTGGATGCTTTTATTGATGAATCTCCACATTTTACTGTTTTTGCACGTCCTTATTCAGACTCATTTACTCATTATGGTGGTAAGTTTTTCATGAATGGAAAATAGAGTATCTATTATGGTAGAGTCAGCAAAGACACATGGTCAATATTTAGAATATGTGTTATAGGTGAACATTGAGTTGAAAGGTAGTTTAGATGTGTATTGAAAATATGAAGTTGGTCCATTGAATGTCCCATTGAAGACTGATTCACATATTTATCTAATAGAGAAGGCTGATAAAGAAGCAGATGAAACAGAACCATAAATGACTGATGGAGGCAAAACTTGAAACTGTTGGTGATAGGTGTACTAAACTGAAAGTGGCTGACGATGGAGGGGATGCAAATAGGGAGAAGCCTAGTGAACCAAATGAAGAGACAAAAGATCTTGTTGGGGAAAAGGTGTTGACGGAAGTTAAAATGGTTAAAGATCCTAAAATTATTAGGGAAGAAGTGTTGGAAAAATCTGAAATTGCTGAAGATTTTGCCGACAATGATGTAATTGATGAAGCAAATGATGCGGCAGAAATAGAAGCAAATAATGCTGAAAATAATGTAGGTGGTGATAGGCTTACTCAACCAAGATGAGAAGAAGATAAGGTTGAAGTAGAAGATGTAGAAGAAGAAGAAGAAGATGCGTATTCTAATAAAGTTGGAGAAGGAAAAAATAAAAAATGGGTGATACAGAACCTGAAATGGCTAAAGAATGACAAAATGAAATAAGTGATGAGAAAGAAAATGGCAATTAGGGATGTTAGTGGGGCGAGTTTTGTAGGAATTCGCCTCAATTCACATCCAATTAGGTAGGAATGGTTACAGATTTTACGAGTTATGAGGTGGAGATGGAGATGAAAATTAGATTCGCCGTGGGTGGTGGGGTAGACGTGAATATGACTTTATATCCGCCTCATCCACACCCACCCCAACAGATCATATAACATGTTATTAAAAGTATTTATTAAAAATATAACTGGGTTTGAGGTTGATCGGATCAAATATATAAATATTTTTAAAAATATCAATTTGGATGATAGCCAAATTTAAGATAATTATGAACATATAAGTATTTATATTGACTTATCTTAGGATATTTATGAATATATATATATAATATTTATGTTTATTGATTTCTTCTTTATTGTTGTCTGCCGTCAAGCCTTCTTTATAAGGTTTGTTTTCTTCTCCTTAATCCTCATCATAGGTATGTTATTCTTCTACTTCTTTTTATTTTATTTTCTTAATATTGTATGTTATTTAGATTCTATCGGTATTTGTTCTTATTTTCTAAAGCTTGTTTTTTTCATTATTATTATTATTATTTTAGTTCTTTCTATATTGCTTATTTGCTACAACAATTAAATTATTATTCTACATGTTAT
The DNA here is from genome assembly GCA_019671005.1 of Hibiscus mutabilis. Taxonomy (NCBI): domain Eukaryota; kingdom Viridiplantae; phylum Streptophyta; class Magnoliopsida; order Malvales; family Malvaceae; genus Hibiscus; species Hibiscus mutabilis. The sequence continues at coordinate 46,083,544 of CM033736.1, forward strand.
TTATGTTATTTTTGGTCCGAATTAGTCGACTAATGAATCTTATATTAGTGGTTAAACAAAAAATATTTTTTTCTCTTTTAACTAAAACAAGGTTCAAACAAAGTTTTAAATTTAACCAATTTATTCTTTTGGCTAAAGGGTCGATTTTGCCCCTATAGTAAACCGAAATCAACAATGTTGCCCCTAATTTTTTTCTTACAATTTTTCCTTCAAACCAAACTAAGTTCAGCAATGTCACCCCTTGACCGTTATTGACTAATGAGATCATTAAGTTCTATACAATAGCCCATCACGTCGCCCATTATTTCCAGCTGGCATGTCGACCTGGATGTTGAACGGTCAAAATTAATGACGTGGCATCCTAAAAAAGATTAAAATTAATTAGGGCTTTTTTCCCGATAAATCTCTCTAAAAACCCCAAAATAAAATTCATACGAGTTCTTTAAAGAGAGTTTTACCGGGGAAATCTTAATTAATTTTGAATTTTTTTTAATATATGTCCACGCCAGCAGGACGCCACATCATTAACTTTGATCATTCAACATCCAAGTCAGCATGCAGCTGAGAATAACGGGCAACATGGCGGGCTACTGTGTAGAACTTAAAGGTCTCGTTAGTCAATAACGGTCAATGGGTGACATTGCTGAAATTAGTTTGGTTTGAGGTCAAAATTGCAAGAAAAAAATTAGTGGCAACATTGTTAATTTCGGTTTACTATAAGGGCAAAATTGACCCTTTAGCCTATTCTTTTTATAGATGGTATGTATGTTGAGAAATGTAACGTTTGTAAAGGGAATAGAAATCATTTACCCCTTTATTGTCCCTATTTATGCTCTCACACTAAAAATCAAGTTTGTGGTTTAGGATTAAAGTTTTAGATTAGAGTTTAAGGAATTAGAGGTATGGTGTTTTTTAAGATGTAGGGTATAGGGTTTAAGATTTAAAGTTATGGTTTAAAATTTAATTTTTTAGTGTTGGGACATAGAAAAGGGGTAGAGGATTTTTGTTCTTCTAAAGCCATGTTTAAATTCAATGTTGAAATAAATGAAAGTTGTAATGTTTTTGCTTAATCGTTTTTTAAGGTTTGGCGGGTTAGATTGTGTAATTTTTTAGATTGTGTAATTTTTTGGTTAAATAGAGAGATATTATATTTCTATGTCGGAAAATAAATCCATATAAAATTAAATAATATAAACATCCTTAGTCATTAGGTCAATTACTGGATCTCTACATCATGTAATTTTAATAACATATATGTGAAAAATATGAGTAGCTTGGATTTAATCTTAATTATGTAGTATGACTAAAATCGGTAAAAATACTATGATAGTCCTTATACTATACATTAAATTGTATTTTGGTCTTTTTAATGAAAAATGTATAACAAAAGGGTCCCTCTATGGCTCTATTAGAACTTTCATCTAATTTTGCCATTAAGGTCCTTTTGTTTCACTATAATTGATTTTTTGGAAAATAATTTACATAAAATGAATTACATTTTCTAGAAAACAGCTTTCAAAAATCATTTTACGGTATTTGGATGATGTTGTGTAAATCATTTACCTCTTGTTGGTAAATTTTTCAGAACTTATTCATTGTAACTAGTTAATAATATTATTAAAATATTATTTTAAAATTAATATGACTATTTTAAAATATTATAGTAACTAGTTAATATTAATATTAAAATATTATTTTATAATTTATAAATAAAATATTAAAACTTGTATAATTTATTAAATAATAAATGTTATAAATTACTTATTAAAATAAAATTATTATATTATATTATTAAAATTATTAAATGAATTTTAAATATTTTAATAATTATTATTTTAAAATTAATAATATTAAATATATTTTATAAAATAGTAAATATAATTAATTATATTAGTAAAATATTATATATTATTATAATATAATTGAGAATATTATTATAATAGTTAAAATTATTATATTAAAATATAAATATTATATTATATATTAAAAATTATTAATAAAATATTTAAATATTAATTTTTGAAAAAATTAATACTATAATATTATATTAATAATAAATACATAAAATAATATTGTTTTAGGTGCTTATGTTTTGAAGTGGAAAGTTGGGGAAATGATTTACAGAATTAAAAGACCCAAGTCATTTTACAAGAAAACAAGTCTTTTTTACATCGACCGTAAAATAATTTAAGTTGATCGAATTTATTTTATCCTAATCAAATACCGAAAAACAAAGAAAATATTTTTTTTTTGTAAAACCAATTAATGAAACAAACATACTTTGATGTAGACTTATTTTTTTATATATAAAAATGGTATTGTTATCAGGTGTCTCGTTAAAAAACTTTCTTAAACCTAACGAAGGAAAAAAATACACATGATAACAATTTATAACGCATGAGCACTAGTTCGAAGCATTAAAAACCATCATATCTTCTTGTAAGAGGTTAACAACAATTAACGGTGGATCACCAAAGGAAATCAAATCAAGACTAACAGTACTCGCCATCCTCGCCAATGCATCAACGACTCTATTACCACCTCAAAGAACATGTTGACACAACACATTCCACTCCTTCATACACAAACTCCTAATACACCGAGTTAGAGTAAGCGAACAACCATTACGAGAATCTTGTTGAATCAACTTAATAACATCTAAACAATTTGATTCAACCATAATGTGGCGATAACCTAGCTCCCATGCAAGAGATAACCCTAAATAAATGTCCCAAAGCTCTGCCTCCAGGACTGAACAACAACAAATGAATTTGGCAAAACCATGAAGCCATTTAGCCGTGTGGTCTCGAAACACCCTCTAGAACACGCTATCCCATCAGAGGCTGTGCATGACCCATCTGAATTGAGCTTCACCCACCCAAACGGTGAAGGTGACCAATGTGGGTAAACGACCTACATCCATAAACTCCCCAACACCCGAACACGCTTCCCATCGAGAGCTGCGCAGGTGGTGCAAACCATTTGCTACGAGCCAAAATCAACCCCCATTCCTCAACCACGCTACCAAACACAATTGCATTCCGCTAACACCAAAGATTCCAAAGAACCGATACAAACATCAAATCCCAATTAGAATGATCACGACTAAAAAGTGATGGATTAGATAAGTTGCGCTCAATCTATTGCTAAAAAAGGATATTGAAAAATTCTGAAAAATGCGAATGACTCACAAGAATAGACCAGGTCGATCGTGCCGAATTACAATGCCGAAGGATATGATCGATATCATCATATGTGTGGCAAATAGGCATCGACCATCAGCCGTAAAGTGGATGAGAGTACGTTCAACATTCGTCATCAACTTACCACAACATGCAAGTCAGATAAACACTTTAATTTTCTGCATTCCTTGAAATTTTGAATGATTGTCCAAAGGCGATCAGAAGACCCACTGACAGGAGCATATCGTAGTTCATAAGCTGACCTTATCAAGAATTGTAGATCCACACTAACTCCCCATCCAACTACATCATTCGAAAACATGGGATCTGGTTCTTTCATTGCCGCAATCCGTAACAAAACAGGAACGAGTTAGAGATGCTAAAATTCTGCCCAGTTTCAGACAACCTGGTCATCCAACATTGCAGCCACAGATAATCTGGGAAGCCCATCGCGGTTGACGTTCACCACACGTGTAGCTAACGGACCAATGCCATAAATCCAACTATCATGCCAGAAATCAACATTGTGACCATTACCTATAGTCCACGATAAATTATCATGTACGTCATGCCACACCAACCTCAAACCTTTCCAAATACGGGAGCCATACTGATTATGGGGAATTTCTAGGACGTCATAGGGACATTTATATTTAGATAGGAAGAATCTAACCCAAAGCACATCTTTCTTTGCAACCATATGAAAGGCTAACTTCATCAAGAACACTTCATTCATAATTTCCAACTTTCGAAAGTCTAGACCACCATAAGCAACCGGTTTACAGACATCTTCCTAACAGACTAAGTGAACCCCTTTATGGTCAGACATGATGCCCCAAATAAAGCGCTGGAGTAACCTTTCCAACTCAGCACAAGTCTTCTTTAACCAAAATCGTCGACTGTATGGTATAAATAGGAAGAGCCGAGAGGACGAATATAGCTAGAGTAATCCTCCCAGCTAAAGACAATATTTTTGCCTTCCATCCGTTTAACCGTTTTTGCACCATATGCACTAAATACACATAGAAAGTCGATGTTACACGTTTATAAAGAAGCGGGACACCAATATATTTCCCAAGATCATCTACCTCTATGAAACCAAATCATGCACTGACCGTAGCCCTCAAATCCAACAGAACATTAGTTAAAAAGAAAATAGTAGTATTTACGATACTGACCTTCTGCCAAAATGATAAAAACCCTAGTAATCAGAGACATTTGATCAACAGATGCCTCAGCGAACATGAGCATATCATCGGTAAAGAACAAATACAAAATTATCGGGCTATGTTTCAAAGTCTGAAAGGCTTGCGAATTACCTCCAATATTTTTCTAATTGGATAGCCTATGCCAACCTCTCCATACATAAAACAAATAAATACGAGAAAAGAGGATCCCCTTGCTGGATACCTCGAGACGGCACAAAAGCTTTAATCGGAGAACTATTCCATAGAATTTGAGTCGAGACAGTCAATACATAATGTATAATGAAGGACTACAAAATATTCGGGATACCTCTATTAGCCAGAGTGTCATCGATAAAACTCTATTCAAGCCGATCATATGCATTCTCCAAATCAACCTTTATTGTCGTCCATCCCTTTTTACCTTTTTTCGTCGCATAGAATCACCTCTTGAGTGATAATGATATTGTTTGTTATTGCCCTGCCTGGTACAAAACTCGTCTAAAACTCTGACACCCAGCCTAGAAGAAAAGGTTTTAAATGGTTAACTATAATCTTCGTAATTGCCTTGTAAGCCACATTGCAAAGATCGATAGGGTAAAATTAAGAAATATATTATGGAGTCTCAACCTTCGAAAGAAGCACAAGTAACATACGATTCAACGCTAGAGGAAGAACACATTCAGCAAAAACAGACCGTATGAGATCACAAGTAGACGGCCCAATAATATTCCAATTTTTTTTTGGTAAAACGCAGCATGCAAACCATCTACCCAAGGGCCTTGAGCGGGCTCATCACAAAGAACACTTGTCTGATTTCCTCATTCGACATCGGAGTCAAAGTCAGATCTAACCCAATACCCACGTTGCTTTTGAATTGTTCACGGACGGCAAAACCATAACCATCAACCCCCGAGGACGTGAACAACTCTCTAAAAAAATCCAAGACAACTTTCTGAAGCTCAACTTGATCATCACACCAATCAGTCCCATTCAATTTTTTGTTTAAATTTAATACACAAGCTGTGTAAATGTCTATCTATTTTTACTATGAATCAAAATTAAACTTAAACCCTAAAAAATTAAACTCAAACTCTAAATATTAAATTTTAAACACTAACCTTAAATTCTAAGCCCTACAACACAAACCCTTAAACTCTAAACTCTAAACTCTAAACTAAACTCTTAACCCTTAAAACTAAAAGATTTGTGTATTGAAGTTTTTCTCTTTAATTTTAGGCCGAAGATATAATTCTTTCGCTGCCGAGCCATAGTAGAAGTATGAAAAAAGGAAGTATTTCGATCTCCCTCCAAAATTCAATTAGCGCAGGCTTTCTAACTCCACAAGCTTTCTGACTCCACAAGCTTTCCTTTTGACCCATCACCTCTTCAAGTTCCAAACGCAATTTATTTCTCAAAGCGACAAAAGAATCTGAATAAAAATGAGTAAGTTCATTATCAATCCCATGTAACCGAGCCAAAAGACGTTTCTTGCATTTGCCAATATGACCAAAAACCTTAGAGTTCTATTCACCAATCTTCGGAGTAAAAGACTCGATATTCAATAACAACGCACTGCTTCCCCAAATCGATTGCAAAAACTCTTGGAAATCTGGATGATCCTGGCACGCTAAAATATATCAAAAAGGACGGATACATCAGTCTCGCTCATACTCAACCAAACAAAAGAGTAACGACATATGATCAGACACATTTTTCTCAAGGTTACATACATGTGAATCTGAAAAGGAAGATAACCAGGGAGGGTTCGCTAAGTACTTGTCTAGGCGCTCATAAAGATTACCCATAGATCAGGTAAACGATGGACCCCGAAACCCCATATCGAGTAAACTTGTGCAGAAATAAAGTCTGAAAATGGTTGACTACCATTGACATGAATATCAGAACTGCCACGCCTTTCATCCTGATTCAAAATGACATTAAAATTACCCCTACAAACCATAGGATATTAGCCCCTGTATTCAACGACTCAAGTTGCACCCATAACGCATTACGTTTCGAACTACTAAGACTCGCATAAACTACAGTAAAATGAATTCAACCATCATCAATGCACTCACGTACCCTCCCATTGACAAACTGGTTAGAAATGTGCAAAATCTCGAGAAACATGTTATCCTCCCAACAAAGCCAAATACCACAACTAAACTCTTGCGCCTCCATACGAAAAGAACGAGGAAACCCGAATTTGGCAACCACCCGAACTGCTCTTTTCCCACTGATACGCGGCTCAAATAGGGCAAGCACCTTAGGCGAGTGTTACCTTTCAAAAGAATTGAAATAACTGTAAAAAGTGGTGCTCGCGGTACCTTAACAATTTCGTAGCACAAACATCATAAAAATATAAAAATAAAAGAACAACTTACTGACCAAAGACCATGTCCCTATCATCTCCCACCACTACAGGATCCGTAGCTATCGCCCCTTTAGAAGGTTGACGATGAATTATCGTGATAACTTTAAGCATACCCGCATGGTTAACGATAACCTTAGACGTACCATCTGGCTCAATTTCTTGACGTATGGCAATAGAGTTCAACTACAAATTGACATTTTCGACCCACTCAGTAAGCACGAGGTGAGAAATAGTCTTAGCTTAAGCCGTTTTACGGATCGTCAACCCCTGCCTACTATTTTTCTTTAGCTGCCTTAACTTTGAACCCACGGTTCTTAGCACTCAAGCCTTCATCCGTTACATTCTTCCCATGACCCTACGCTATAATATAGACTGCCCTATGGTCTGTGTTCTTCCTAGCCGGTTGATGTTCAATAAGTACCACTGACTGTCCCGACACTATAGGGACCACTTCTACCTTATTTGCTGTAGTTTTAGAAGATTTTGACTTTTTGCCGAGTTGGACGCAAGATAAGCTGTATTTTAATGATTCCCTGGGATTGAACAACATTCACTTGACGCGGCGTGGAGCTCTTCGTACCCATCTCACTAGTCCCTGCCACATCCTCAACATCCAGACTACTCTCAAGCCCATAATCTATGGTTTCCTATTCTAACATTATAAACCATGAACCACCATACCCGACAATTTCGGTTTACTTACCCTTATTTCTATGAGCACTTGTCTGGGACTGACGATGTCTACGGTCTAAACAAACCCTCAGGACCCTCAACAGAAACAGCTCTGGTCCCTGCAACATGAGCAGGAATAGTACCTTGATCTGCAGTAACATCCTTATGTTGGTTCTTCGGACACAAATCCTAACCATGCTCATAACTCCGCAGTTATAACAAATGTGTTGCAATCCCTCGTACTCCAACTTCTGCACAAACCCATCAATGCCAATGCACACGGCTTGTTGAAGTCGATTATAATTGCTAGTCTCGCAAACTTTCCCCGTTCCACGGCCTGAGTATTATAATCTACTTTCACCAATTTCCCTATTATCGTGACGATTCTTCGAAACAAAGCTTTGGAATAATAGCAATACGGGATCCCTGAGAGCCGGACCCAAACAATGACATATGACGGATGCTTCTCCGACATAGAAAATGAACGGCTCCAGGGTTGCACAGTCAAATAACTTCCATACATCATCCAAGGGCCCTCAGTTAAAGCTCTCCCATAATTACGGGATCCTCTAAACGAACCAAAAAATAGTTGTTATCGAGATCAATCAATTTAAGTTCACCTAACGGACGCCAAAGCGCATGAATCCTATTAAGAAAAGTTTGGTAACCAATGTTTCGCCCTAGCAAACAAACAATAATGACTTGGCGCATGCTTAAATCGATCTGATCATGAACATGTTTCGAGAAGGTAATCTTCGGATAATTACCCGATCGATCAATGACACATTCTTCATCTCTTACAATGACCTTATCTGGGGTAAGGTCGGGCAGTTCATCGATGGGTTTACCCGCAGTAGAAGCCTCACGAACAATACTAGCATAGGTAGCCTTAGTTTCCGAACCTGGTGACTCCGTTCGATCCGACTGCTTGATTGACAGACCAGATGTCCCATTCCCTTTCCCTATCAGCAAACCATCTACCTCCATCTCCATCGACTCAGAAAGCTCCTATCCATCCACCGCAGACTCTTCATTCCTACCCTTCTTTGCAATTCTCTGATCCTCTATAGCTAGAGGAGAACCCGACCTTTCCAATGTCGGTGCAACTGGGATGTGCGATACGGTCTCAGGGGGACGACTCACATCATGAGCATGGGACGTTAACATAATCCCGCCAGCCGTCGTCCCCTCGAGATTGCTGCTTAGAGAGTTGCGGTTTTCCATTGGTGATGACATATTACTTTTGTAATACGTAAAAAATTGACGTAGAATTGTTAAAAACATATAAAATAAGTGAGTTCGAACATTGAAAACAATATTATTGAGAGGAATAGCTTTGCATTCTGAGTATGGACGGTAAGACGATAATGCATATTACCAAAAAAAATATAAAATAATTATAAAATAAAAAAAAGGTTTTATAAAGTTTTTCTGATTTTTCAATATTAAATCAACCATTTTCGTTTCAATCGGTCCGTCCGACATGATTTTCCAACCATGCTATTTCCTTCTCCAATTTTCCAGTTTTTGATAATCGAATCTGTGAAGTAAGCTTCCTCTGTTTTGATCGTCGAGAGTTTGTGCGTCCTTAGAATCTAAAATCTCTGAACTTGAAAAATGTGGAAGCTGTCTTCTTCTTCTTCTTCATCATCTTCTTCTGCAACAAGAATTGTGTCTGCTTTCCTCGAACTTCACTTCAACCGTCTTCAATTCCACCCTTTCCACCATCTCCCTTCAAATCCAACTCCCCCAAATTCAGCTGAATCAGCTCTTTCCCGTTTCCCTTTTTGCTCCCGAACGAACCCTTTCTCAAACCTTTACATTCCGAAACCCAACCCCATTGCCCCTTCTGGGTTTCGGTTCTTTTCCTTTAAACCCTCAAATTCCGCCCCCAAATTCAATACCCATTCCGCCAAAAACGTTTTTCAAAACCCGGCCAGTGTCTTCAGTTCCACTTTGTCCAAGTATCGGGAGGCTATTGCTTTGCATTTCGATGCCTTTTTCAATAGGAATCACTTGTTTCTGTTTGGCGTTGGAGGGGTTTTCCTTTGTGCTTTGCTTTGGAGGATTATGTTCGGCATTGCCAACACTTTTGTTGGCCTCTCTGAAGGAATGGCAAAGTATGGCTTTCTCGCCCTTTCCACTGCAATTGTTTCTTTCGCTGTAAGTTGCTTTTGCTCATTCACCAACTGCTAGCTTTAGCTTTTGGGTTTTGGATTGATTTAAGGTTGAATCATTGACACAACAAGGGATGTTTCTGCATACTGCATTCATTTAACCAACGTTGCTAATTGCGAGTTGTTCATCATGCATTTTTCAGTCGATGCCTAGGAACTTCTAATATACCTACTTTAATTTAGTGAGCTTGGGGCAAGTTCTGATGACTTTATCTGGTTTCGGAGTTTGTATTCCATTATACTGTAAATTAGTAATAATAGCTTGAATATGTGTGTACATGGTGAATGTTCTTGGATAACAAATTATAATGAAACTTTAGCCGTTGAATTCCCCTTATTTCATTGTCTGTCATCTTATTGAATACTTGGTTTTACATTTCTTTGTTGACTAACTTATTTGAAATGCCCATATTTAGCTATTGAATTCATGAGTATGGTTATTTTGCTTTTTGTCTGGATGGATGATTCTGGCATTTGTGTGTGTGTGTGTGTGTGTGGAAAATGATAGTATCTTAAGACTGTCTGTTTCGTGATCATTCATTATCATCAGGGCTTGTATGTTCGCTCAAGATTAACTATAAATCCCGACAAAGTCTATAGAATTGCCATGAGGATGCTCAACACATCTCCTGGGATTCTTGAGGTTATGGGTGCACCACTCACGGGAACAGATTTAAGAGCTTATGTGATGTCTGGTGGTGGAATTACACTGAAGAACTTAAAGCCGAAATTTAGAAGAAAGCGGTGTTTTCTTATTTTCCCCATCCAAGGTTCCGAGAGAAAGGGTTTAGTAAGTGTTGAAGTCAAGAAGAACAAGGGCGAGGTTTGCTTCTAACTTGCTAACCTTTCTAATTTCTTGAGCAAACTACACATTGACCCTCACTGATGTGGTTTATGAAGAAAAACAGAAGCAATCAAAAGAAGTAAGGCTGAAAAACATAGTCAGAAGAAGATGGAACTTTAGAAAACTTAGGGTTATCTAGTTTCTCTATAAATTCAAAGAAAATAATAAGAATAATAATAATGTTGCGACTGTAACTATTTTACAGCTTAGTTATACTGGGGTTAAGAGTAGAGTTTTATGATCCTAACTCTAGATTTAAACCTTAAAGAAACTAATAATCCTAGCTGTCTATCTATATGTCAAATAATTAATAAATAATAATAAAATACTAAAATAACATAATTGTAAAGCTCTGTGTCATTCTCTCCGGCTTGGAATACTCGACTCCGGTGATAAAACTTTTGCTACTTTAGCCATAATCTGTAACATACATGATATCATCTATGTATGTGCTACATTCTGCCATATTTGTCCCTAAAACAACTTTGCGCTTGTTAGGTGGAGGATGGTAAGACATTTCTTGTTGACTGATGGTTAGCATAGAAACATGTAAAGAAAAGGTCAGAAACTTGCTAAGATTCCCAGGAAAGCGAATCACTTTAATCTTGACAAGAAACTTAGAAGTATCATCCCAGCTTATGAGGGAAACAAGAATAGCTCCATCAGCTTCATAGCTGCAAATATATTTAATTGCAGCTTCCACCATATAAAAATCAATTTGTGAACCCGACCATGATTCAAGTAAATATCTCGTAGATGCAATGCATTTCTTATGTTTGGAATCAATGCCCACATGAACAAAAAGTGCAGCCAAATTATCCTTCTTCGAATCCAGCTTCTTCTTCGTTTGTCAGTTCCTTTAAAATTGTCAAACTCTGAATTAATACTACAATGAATTTTCTGCAACTCCTCCAAAAAATAACCTGTTTAAATCTGAATCCACTAGCAATTGACTAACACCATTTAAATCTGAATCCTGAAATATTCTAGCACGACCTGTTTCTCCAAAGTCCACTAGAACTCAATTTTCAGCAGCATCTTTGATGTTGATTGCAGGTAGTATTTCTCCAACAGACTGCATAACCCTCACATCCCTACTAGCCTTCAATATTTCCTGCTTTTTCTTCGGATTAAGACTACCTTCCTGAATGACAAACTGGTTGTGGGCGCCTTCCAGAATCCTCATATAGGCTCCCGCTTGTTCCTGTCGTAACCAAGCGTAAAATGCATGTTACAATTCTTCAGTTGCACATCATAGCGCAGCCAATTCTGTTTCTTGACATTAATTTCCTCTTCTTCAACCACTAACGCGTCCAACCATGTCTTAAAAGCAAAACCTAATATAAATGCTGGGATCTAATTAGGCACTAATTACCAAAGTTGATGTGGTTTGAGAAAAATAGCAGCAAATTTCAAATAAGGGCCTTTTGGGGTTCAATTTCAAATCAAAGGCTAAATGCTTATTTGAATACAATAAAAGAATAGGTTTATTTAAGAAAAGTGAAATAGCTTGAGGCTTTTCTTAGTATTTTGGCCCATTCCTATATATTTGAGCATATATTATTTTTATCTGCAGTATGTTATGAAGCTATTAGCGGTAGACATTCCAATGGCATCAGGACCTGATCAGCGGCTATTCTTGATTGGTGACGAAGAAGAGTACAAGGTTGGTGGTGGATTGATCTCTGTGCTGAGAGATCCCGTAGTGAAGGCAATGGCTGCAACCAAGGAATTTGATGATCTTGATCAAATTGAGGAAGAGGAGGATGCCGAGCGAGAACTTCAAGAGGCTGAAAGAAAGCGTGGTGAAGAAGTTGAAAAGCTTGAAAAAGGTGGCAATCAATGACGGGTAGCTTGATCTTGTTCTTCTCCCTTCTTGCTTTTGTTACTGAAGTTTCTGAAAGTTTGCTCGAGGCTTTAACAATGCCAGATAAACTTATTTTGATGAGAAGTACCCCTTCATTATACTGATTGTGGCCATTGCTTTCTCTGAATATGTTAACTGCCTTGTAGTCAAATGGCCCTGTTGAAACAAATAAATCTTACAATTGATGTACGCATAACATTACATGACCTGGTTTTACCAATTCTTTTGTTCGTCTTACCATGTTTAAAATATTATTTCCGTCTCTGGTGATGTTCTGTATAATGTCTTTTCATCCAATGACTCCTTGAACAGGCAATTCTGAGTCCTTGCACCAACTATTTTGGATGGCATATGCAAGGAACCATTAGTTTTTATTTGGAGGGCTACCATTCTTCCTAGTGTTTCTTTCTCTCCAGGCGAGTTTGAGCACCTGGACCATGAAAGATTTGCAATTAGACCAACCCCGATTTTGCAATCTATTAAATGTTGGATGCTTTTTTAAGATAGCTATCCTTTCATGGAATGCTTTTAGTATACGTTACTCGAACCAGATTAATCTTTGCTGTGAGCTATCCACAAGCAGGTGTCGAATTTCCAGTATGGTAGTAGTACTCTTTTTATGCTTCTAGTTCTATTATGCTTCTATATGCTTGTTTATACTGTAGGAGTATTGACTCTGGATTGATTCAGTTTTGTAGGTTCCAGACTGTTTTGTTCAGAAATTCATGGGGAATGGTGGAAATGCTGACATCTTAAGTTTTCAACTCTTTCTTTTCTTTCTGTTTGATACTCCAGTGTTGGTTTCTGTTTCTATTAATGAGAACATAGTAGTTATAATTAGGCACAAAATTCATGGGAGATGGGAATGGAGACTTGCATAAATAGAAACTTGTCTTTGAATTAAAGTGACTGCAGTTAACACAAATCAATGGTGATCATTTTTCTCGTCTCTGTCCCTGTCTGGATTTGGACTTAGGGTGTGTTTTTTGTTGCAGTTGCTGTGGCCAACGCCCGTTCACCAGCAACAGCAATCCCAAACAACTACAAGTTTGGCTCCAAACGCTTGTTTACCCACCTATTTACGCGCTCAAATGCTCGTTTCGGGACAGCTAGATTTTTTTAGCTTCTGGCCAGCGCCCGTTTGCCCCCAAACCTAGGTTGGGGACTGCAACCCAAAGGGAGCCTCATGGTCTGTTGTTTTGCTTTGCAGGACGGCAGTTGAATGATTCTTTTCAGATCCACTCCACTCCACTCCACTCCACTCCGCAGGCCATGGTCATTGATCAAAGTCTTTTTTTTTTTAGCTCCCCATGGATAATTTATTAGTATAAAATAATAAGTTGAAAATTGGGATTTTTACCAAAATAGCACCTGTTATAACTTTATTTCCCAATATGTAACCCATTCAAAATTATTTCTCAATAGCACCCATAAAATGAACTGGCCAGACAAGGTTGACGAGTTTCATTTTTGGTAATTTTTTAATATAAGTAGTGGAGCCTTTAAGCGTTAAAGAAAATAAACATTAATTTAAGCGTTAAAAAAAACTTTAATGGAACTCGTCAGGATAAAATTCGCCATGTAGTCTTACATGTTCATTATGAGAGTGCTATGGTAGTAAATAATTTATATGGGTGTCAGAATGAGAAATAAAGTTTAAGATGATGTTGCTTTGGTGAAAATGTCTTGAGCATCATATAAAGTTAAACTGTCGAGGGATTTTCTAGGGTCGTTGGAACATTTAACTAAATTTTCCAAGGTATGGTTTTAGTTTTGTGATTTTAATATGCTACAAGTCAAAGTCGAGTTAGCATTCAGCGTTAGAATTGTCGATTAAACGGATGATAAAATTCGATATGATATTGATAATTTGAGAATTCAATATGCTTTTATGTAATTAATTAATGTAATCAGTTAATCAAATAAAATAACATAATTAGTTATCAATCAATACAATTTATTATTAACTATCAGCTATTCGTTAATGGTCAAATATAAAAATTTTCAAGCAAATGAATGGATAGAGTGAGGCAACCTAAAATGAGACTAAAATAAGGCTATACAAAAATACTTACAAAATTAGTAAGAATTTTGATATTAACTTTTATGTACCTACATAAATACTTACAAAATCGATAAGTATTTCTGTATATACTAAAATTCTTACTATTTTTATAAATATTTTTTTATACACATAAAAATTAATATCAAAATTTTTACTAATTTTATAAATATTTTTATATAATTTTATTTTAACCTCATTTTAACAGCCTCCCAAGCTGAGCAGAGGTGAAATCAATATGGTGCCACGTGGCGGGATATTAGTGGGGGAACAGCCACATCAGAAAAAATAGGTATGAACACTCAATGCAGGGGGATTGCAAAGCAATCTGATCATACGTCACTGTTGCCGGTCATTAAAGGCAAAAGACTGGGAGGAGGTGGATCCCACTAGTATCTGGAAGAGGTTGACAATCTGCCACGTGGCTTACTCCAGCTGTCTATGAACTGTATTTTCTCCTCTTATTTGGTGAAACCGATGACATTTTCATCCCATCTCATACCGTTGACTTCTTCCCTTTCTAGTTTAGGATAAAATTTTACAAAAAAAAAAAAAAACTAGGGTAAAGTACACAAATGGTCACTAAATTATTCCTAAGAATAGAAAATTGTCATCAAACTTTTAAAAATGACATAATAGTCATTAAACTTTAGTTTTTTTACAAAATAGTCACTGGGCCGTTAACTTTCGTTAACTGGAAGACATGACGTTTACAAAAATTTGCATAATAGCTGTTGTCACTAATTTTTAAAGGAAAAAAATAAAAAATAATTAAAAAAAAAGTAAAAAAAGGGATATAACGCTAGTTTAAAGCACTAAGCAGCGTGTTTGCCGCACGTGTGGTTTCTTCCTTAACCCCCGATCGAAGCTATTGGGCAGCAGTTGCTGCCTCGCCATGCCTGGACAACGGCGGCCGTCGCTGGTGGTGCCAGGAGGTTCGTCGCACCCTAGTCGTTCTGATGCCGCAGTCACCGTCTACCACCATCGCTGGAAACCTGCAAAACAAGGAAGAAAAGGGGTTCAAACCCTAATTAAATTAGGGTGCAAAATCTCCCAAATTAGAGCCAATTAGATGAAATTCGAATTGAATTTCAACAAATTAAAGCTGGGATGATTTCATGGGACGAAAATAGGGATTTTGTCCCCAAATTCCCTTGAATCCCAATCTCCCAAAACCTATAAATAGTGCCCTTTACACCATTTTTGAACACAAACAAAAAATCCGAAAATACTCAAAAAATTCTCTAAAAATTATTGGGAGCTTGCTGGAATTTATTCAAGTTTTGGGCAGCATTGGTTCGATTTTTCGCAAGGAATAGAAGCTAGCAACTCGTCGTTTCATCGGTATAAATTCTTTTCTTTTTAATTTCAAATTTATTCATCTTATTTTTGGTTAATGTTCTTTTTTTAGGATGTATTTGAAGTTGGTTTGGATGTTTTAATCTTGTTGTTTGGTTGGTTTTCTAATATTTAGTGTTATGTGATTGTCTTGGTAAAAAACATCAAGAATATGTTATTCATTTTTTTTAAAAATGATGTTTGATTCATTTGATCTTCTAAAAAATTTTAAAATGGTGTTTCTTAAAAAAAATACAAATAAGAAGTTTAGAGAGTTCTAGCAATCATTAATGCTTTTTGGAAAGACCCTCTAAATAGTTAGAGAGTTTTATATGCTCATTTTAACTAGGTGAACTACGTAGAGGTTGGAGCGTTATTGTTTTGGCTTAGGAATCGACATCGTGGAATCATGATTGGATATTTATCTCCTCCAAATTCAGAATTCTAGATTTTAAACAGGTAGTTCTTCACCCTTATTCACCCCGATTTGTTCCTCGTACATGGATCTCTGGTGGTGATCACTGAATATTTTTTTGCTGCACCATGAGGTGTACCGACGTGACCCAACACCAAGCACCCCATATCACCACAAAGTTATGCTTAATTAAAGAAGAATCTGGCATAAACCTCAATAGGGGTGCTTATTGAGTTGAGTAGCTCACAAACAACTCGAGCTCGACTCGCTAAAAACTCGGTTAACGCTCGACTCGAGTTGACTCAACTCGAAATCAAGCTCATCTCGAGATCTTAGCGAGTCGACTCGATAAGTTCGTGAGCAACTCTTTGTTTTTTAATAATTTTTGGTTTTTTGGTGGTTATATGTTCCAAGAAGTTTAAATACTAGTTGAAAACTCTAGAAAAGTTCAATAAATTGCTTGGTTACCCATAAAATTTTGGTTTCAAATTTCCAAAACATTTTGTATTTCCCGAGAATTAAAAGAAGTTAATTTATATTTATAAGAAATTAAATTAAAATAATGGGTCTTTTCTTTTTTTTATTGGTAAACTATATATATGGTCACCGAACGCTTAGGTCGGATTCATTTTGGTCACCGTACTTTTAAAATATTCGATAAGGTCACTCAACTTTTATTTCGTTTTCGATACGGTCCCTCTAGTTATATTCTGTTAACTGATGTTGATGTGGCCCGTTTGTTGTGATTTTCTTCATTAAAATAATACATTAAATAAGGGTTAAAAAGATTAAAAAGATTTTACATGAATTAAAATAATAAAAAAGCAAACGACGCCGAATTGGATTTAGTTCATCTAAAGGGTTAAAAAGATTTAAAACGATTGAAATTCTTAGATAATAAGGTTTAGGGGAAAAGCTTTACCGTCAAAATTCTCTATAAAATCGATTCACTTTACTTGATAATAAACAAGTAAAGCGAATTGATTTTACAGAGAATTTTGACGGTAAAGCTTTTTCCCCTAAACCTTATTATCTAGGGATTTCAATCATTTTAAATCTTTTTAACCCTTTAGATGAACCGAAACCAATCCGACATTGTTTGCTTTTTTTATTATTTTAATTCATCTAAAATCTTTTTAACCCTTATTTAATGTATCGTTTTAATGAGAAAAATCACAACAAACAGGCCACATCAGCATCAGTTAACGGAATATAACATGAGGGACTGTATCGAAAATGAAATAAAATTTGGGTGACCTTATCGAATATTTTAAAAATACAGTGACCAAAATGAATCCGCCTTAAAAGTTCGGTGACCATTTATATAGTTTACTCTTTTTTATTAAAATTTTTCAGTTTTCTTTTATTATTACTTTATGTATAAAAGTAGAAAAGAGGAGAAGTCTTCAGTTTCCACTTCGCATATAAAAAATACGATTGAAAGTTAAAACCCTGAAATTTCTAAGTCATTCTCTCATTTGTTGTTCATCGAAGATTGTTGTGAAACTAGAAAAAAATCTCACACTCGAATATTAACTTCATCTCGAACTCGATCATGAAAGGTTTGTTTATTTATCTCCTCAGACCTCACATTTTTTCCTAAATTTCTATGTTTATATTAAATTCTAATAGTATCATTGGATTTTACCTATATTTAAAAAACAAGATAGAAATTTTGGCAAGCTTAACGAGTAACGCGATTTTTTAACAAGCATGAGTCGAGCAAAATTTTATCGAGCTTAATGAACAACGATTTGAGTTGAGCAACAAATATCTTTTAACGAGCATGAGTCGAACACTAATCAACTCGCAATCGGCTCGCTAAATAAACACCCATAAACCTCAATGTTTTCCCAAATACTCAAAATGCCACCCGAACAACAAATGGCAGACGAAAAAAAAAAGTCATAAGAATCCGAGTACCATACCTTCTTAACGAGATTATCTAAAATTACCTCTAATTTAATCTCTAGAAAAAACACCATCTCGCAACGATGCTGACGTAATAAGATCTGAATTGCTTTTCTTTTTGCTGTCGAACCCATATAATGAATATTCCACGATAGCACTTTATCTCTCTCTATTTCCCTTGTTCTTGTCTATCAAGCAATCGAGCAATATCTTTGACGACTTTCTCTTCTCCTCTAATCATTCGTGCCCTCAACAGATTTCCTAATTCTACCGTTGCTGAAGCTTTTTTCAATAAAGCTTGCTGCCGTGCTATGAAATTCGAATCCGTGAGCGATCCATTCATAGTTTTTGGCTTAGATTGCGATTTCTTCTTAGTTTTTTTGCCCAATTTTTTTACAGTTTCAACACGTTCAGATGTTGATAAACCTTGTAAAATAATCTCCAGGACTTGTCTAATTTTTTTAGGGTCTCTATTATACTGAATGACTTCAACCGTAGTTTCACGAGGCCCTTCCATACAGCGCCCAACTCTCGCCTCTCCCAAAGCCTTGTCCCCTAGAAAGTACTGCACAATACTGTAGCGATGTCCGTTTCACTAAAAAGTAGAATTTCGAGGTGTTTATTGTCTTTCGGGTATTGAAATATTTATTCCGTGGGATTTTAAAAATACCGTATTTTATTTAAAAAGGGGAGTCGCCACCGGCCACTTAGGTAGGCCGAACACCATAAAACCAGAGATTTGAAAACTATTGAGTTCGGGAGTCGGTTACGGATGGGGAAGGATTAGCACCCCCACACCGCCCAAAATTGGTACTTTAATAATTACCGTAAAGGGCGGCTCGGATAAATTGAGAGGTTGGATATCTGGAGAGAAGGGTAGACCCCATGAACCATGTGAAGAAGGAGCTTCAGGAAAAAAAAATCTACGCCGGTTAACGGGATCATGTATCATTCATACTGAAGATACTGAGAGATCTTGCATTTCGTGTCTGGCTTATCCTTTTCCTCATGTGTGTCATGACTCTTGTTCCAAACCCTTAATCGTAATAAAATCACATTTTTGAGCTTCCATTCATTGCCTTCTTATTATTTACCATTAATATCATGCAAATAAGCTAACATAGGCTTATGATAAGCAAGAGATTTCTGAGCATTACTGTGATCTAACCTTAAAAATGCAGGTGATTAGAAAACAATGTTAACCTTGCCCTCTAGCGGCCCATATGACATTTGTTGAAACAGGGCGAGCAGAAGGCTTCAAGCACCAGGGTAGGATGACCAATGGTGCACGCCCTGCTTGTTTAAAAGAAAGCATTCGAGACAACAAGAGAGATCTCCCAGGTGAAAACTCGGAAGGGCACCTAAAAAAAACCTCTAAAGCGAAAACTTGAAAGGGCACTTTAAAACTCTGAATCAGAAATTCAGAAAAGGAAAGGGTGGAATGGTTGAACCTGACAGTGAAATGGGGTATCACCGCTAGAAGAAGAAAAAAGGGGAAAGCAAGCAACGTAGGGACGAGATTGACTGAGGATTAAAGAAGGCCCACCAAGATATTGACACTCATGCATCATGAATAGTTAGACATCCCTAGGATCAGGAGCATGCTAACTCATTTGTCATAGTATTTTGTCTTATTCTATACAGGTATCTGCAGATTCAAAGAAGCATCGGTAGCCATTTTGGCGTGAATCCCAAATGTGAAGATAAAGGTTCTATATAGGAAGGGCCTATATTTTTAAGTGCCCGTAGTGAGAGGTTCTATATAGGAAGAACCCGCCGCTCCGAGGCTTCAGGAGCTGAAAGTTTTATATAGGAAGGGCTTGTAGCTCCAGGGTGAAGACTAGCAGTTCTATATAGGAAGAACTCACAGCCGAAGAAATTCACCCATGACACATAAGGTTTTATACAGGGAAAACCCTTTGTGTTGAAGGCGAAGAGTCCTATATATAAGAAGGGCTTCGAGCTTTACTGTCTTAGAGTGAGAGGTTCTATGTAGGAAGAACCCCATGACTACGAGATTTTGAAGCTAAAAGTTCTGTATAGGAAGGACTTGCGGTTTCAGGGTTTGAAGACTAGAAGTTCTATATAGGAAGAACCCCCAGTCGAAAAATCCATCCGTGACGCAGAAGATTTTATATAGGAAAAATCTGCGTTGAAGGCGAAGAGTTCTATATAGGAAGGACTCCGAGCTCTACCGTCTCAGAGTGAAAAGTTTTATATAGGAGGGACTCGTAACTCAAGACTCCAGAACGAAAGGTTCTATATAGGAAGGGCCTATAGTTCTAAGATCAGAAGCTAAAAGTTCTGTATAGGAAGGACTTGCGGTTTCAGGGTTTGAAGATTAGAAGTTCTATATAGGAGGGACTCCCAATCGAAAAATCCATCCGTGACGCAGAAGATTTTATATAGGAAAAATCTGCGTTGAAGGCGAAGAGTTCTATATAGGAAGGACTCCGAGCTCTACCGTCTCAGAGTGAAAAGTTCTATATAGGAGGGACTTGTAACTCAAGACTCCAGAACGAAAGGTTCTATATAGGAGGGACCTGTAGTTCTAAGATCAGAAGCTAAAAGTTCTGTATAGGAAGGACTTGCAGTTTCAGGGTTTGAAGATTAGAAGTTCTATATAGGAGGGACTCCCAATCGAAAAATCCATCCGTGACTCTGAAGATTTTATATAGGAAAAATCCACGTTGAAGGCGAAGAGTTCTATATAGGAAGGACTCCGAGCTCTACAGTCTCAGAGGGAAAAGTTCTATATAGGAGAGACTCATAACTCAAGACTCCAGAATAAAATGTTCTATATAGGAAGGACCTGTAGTTCTAAGATCGGAAGGTGAAGAAGCTCTGTATAGAAATGACTTACGAGCCTGAAGATTCAGCCGAGGAAAAGCAGAGAGTTCCAGAAGAGCACGTGATTCCGAAGCTATAAACAGGGAAGTCAGATAAAAATAAGTACTTATAATCTTTGCTTTGTTCTCGTTTCACAAGAACAAGCAAAGAGGGGCAACTGTAATCACTCATTTTTATCCAGTTTGTAAATATTGTTAATATATTAATGGGGTGTTATTCTTGCATGTATACATGTTATATTATATGTTTACTATATATATGCGATTAATGTGTGTGAAATATACACGTGTGATATGTATGAGTGCATGTATATTATACATATTATGTTTATGTATATATTAATATTTATTATAGTATATGTGTGTCGCATGTATGTTTATGTGTGCATTGTGTGTGACTGTGTAACATGTGAATGTTATATTAGTGATGTGTATAATTAGGTTTGCCTGTACATTTATGTTATATTAACTAAGGGCGTGTAACGTATATTAATATCGGTATGCCATACGTATATGTGTACGCGTACGAATATACATATATGTATGCATTATCATATTCGTGTTATTGTTATTATTATTATTATTATTATTATTATTATCACATATATATATAAACAGATAATAAAATAAAACCCAAGTTTATTAGTGTCCAATCCAATATATTACAAAAACCCAAAAAAATATATAACGTGGTTTACAAGGCCCATCTAGCCCAAAACCCTGAGCCCTATCAAACATCTAACCCTAATTATTTTTGGGGTATTTTTGCGCAGCTGATCTAGAACCGTTGGATCAAGCGTTGATCCAACGGTCGTGATTGAAGGAAGATGCCCATCCAGATGTCGCGTGAAGGCCACGCTCGGGCCTGCCAGCTCCCCATGCATGCGTATGCCGCACGCGCGAGACTCTTCGGATTCCCCAGAGGCCACGTGTCGTCATCTCGCAAGGTCTCCTACCCCAAGATCAGATCCTGGCCCTCCATACAGCAAAGCATCCTAGCCGTTGGATCAGATCAGATCCAACGTCCATAAAAGAATCTGAGCGGATGGACTCCTCCACCATGCTGGCCTCCAACCACCGCACTCAGGGTGCCAGATGCATCGAAAAAATCACCAAAAAAAATTATGTCAGTGTCATTTCAGATCTAAAAATATATGTATTTTTATAAAACTTTCTACCAAACAAAGAGGCAGGATATATGTAAACCAAAAAGTGTAATATCGGGGGGAGTTTTTCAGAAATAAAAAAAGACAAAAGGAATACAAAGAGTTTCAGTGGTAACTTCTTGTTTTCTTGCTCTCATTCATTTCATGCATGTAAAATAAATGATCTGAAAAAGCCAAAAGAGAAGTTCTTTTACCTTTGTCGTGTGTGTTTCGCCGGCGATGAACCCATAGGTGAGCCATGTTTTTCCATTCGAAATAATAGCGGAGGTTTTGTGGAGTTCTAAAAGGGGCCTTTGTTTTTCGAGTATTACGTTGTTGAACCACCGCGGTCTAGGATAGCTTGAGGTGGCCAAACGACAGAAGCTCGCCTGAGACCGGCAGAATGCGGCAGTTCAAGTTTTCTGGGGTGGTTATTTTTTGGAAACAGGGAAAGGAGAGAGCTCTCTCTCCCTTTAAGATTTTGAAAAATGAAAAAAAAATGAAATGGGGCTGATATGTTGGTTTTATAGACCAAAAAATAAAACCTTTAGGGTAAATAACGTCATAAGTCCCCCCGCATTCTGGGAATTTTCGTTTCTGTCTTGCCGCATGGGACATTTGCAGACCCAGTCCCTCTCATTTCTTGAAACCTTTCAATTTAGCCCCCAATTTTAACCGAATCAGTTTCAAATAGGTAAAATTACGCCTCAAGTCATCCCACATTTTTGAGTTTTGCGTTTCGGGTTTGCCCCTTGGTCATTTTACATACCTGGTCCTTTTAATTTTTGTTCAGTTTATAATCCCATCCCCAAATCGTGTTTCTAGCTATTTTAATTTCAGCCTCAGTTTTAATTCTATTCCATTTCAGTCTCACTTTGTATTTTAAGTATTCGTGTCTCTTTTTTATTTATTTATTTATTTATGTTTTCTGCTTATTTACGTGGTTAATTATTTGTGTGTCGTTTATAGCGTATGTATTTATGTTTTTGAGTATGTTATCGTGAATTTTACGTTCTAGTTTAGTTTAATAGTATACATGCCTGTTTTATGTGTTTTGGTTTAATTTGTGTATCATGTCCACACGTTAACATGCCCGTGTTTGTCTCGTTTTCGTGATATCATATTTTTTGATCTTTTAATTCTTTTGCTCATCGTATATATGTTTATTTTAGGTGTTGTCCTAGTACCTTAGCATGTAGCAAGTTTGTGTATGCTAACATAAATTTTCATATCCTTGTTGTTTTCTTTTAGGTTATATGTTAGTGCTTTTATGTTGTTTTTATTTTAATGTGCGCATAATTGGTCATATGTCCAGTTTTAATGTGTTACCATGACATTAGTTTTTTTATTAATTATGCGTGTTTAGTTTGGTCGTTTATCATGTCTATGTGTGCCTTAGTATGTATTATTTTGTTTTGCATTTTAGGCCATACGCCAAAATAGGTATTGTTTGTCAAATAAATGACATGCATGTGTTGTTTTTGTGTTTTTTATACATATGCTCAAGCATGTTAGGATTAGTTTATTTAAATTTTGGAAGCATATTTTTCTTCTTTTCCATATTTGTGCTTATGTTTTGTGCTCATTAGGGTATGTTGTGTTTTTTCTTGTTTATATATTTGTTTATTTTATTTAATTTTGCAAAATTCATGTGTTTATGTTTTTATATATCATGTCAATGTAAATGTTTATTATTTTGCTTTCAAGGCTGCCTATTGGAATATATAATGTCAATGCGGTGCCCTTTTATCCGATCGCAAACTGGGTCAGTATCAGGCGTAGTGATAGTGGTTGGGCGTTTGCTCTCGAATAACGGGGCTTTTAAAATTTACTCGCAATTATAACCAAATTTTAAATTAATCGTCACTGTAATCATGAAAGTTTAATATTAATAAAACGATAATTATTAAAGTACCAATTTTGGGCGGTGTGGGTGCTAATCCTTCCCCATCCGTAACCGACACCCGAACTTAACAGTTTTCAAAATCTCTGGTTTTTATGGTGTCCGGCCTACCTAAGTGGCCGGTGGCGACTCCATTTTCTTAAATAAAACACGGGTTTCTAAAACCCCCACGGAATAAACATTTTTATATCCGAAAAACCACAAACACTTCGATTTTTTTAGCGAATCGGACATCGCTACAATTAATAAAGCATCAGAACTTTAATTGTAGAATTCACATATGGTCCACTATCTTCTTCCCATTCAATTGGATTGTTGCTGAGACTTTATTTTTGCAAAATTAAATTAAAATTAAAATTTTTTTCCTCAAAATCTAAATTAAAATTGAAATTGAAAACCCAATTTGGATCCTATTCCTAGTCGGTCCTTGGATGACCATCAAATCAAATTTGGAAAAAAATTGCATCTACGTGGAATTTGGAACCAGTAATAAACAAGTCCATGCCTGCATGTTCTTGCTTTGCTTGTCAACAATACACAATTCTTATTTGTATTTAAATATTGATAAAAAAACAAAATGATCTTCTCCTTTTAGGATTTGATATCGATATTTACTCTTTAATTTTGATTTAAGATATGTTATTATAAATTCTAAATACATAATATATATAATGAACTAAACCAGTAGTCCAAGTGAAAAAGAGGATGATATCAATCCTAAAATATCCATGTTCGAGCATCTTTGTCTGCAAAGTGCGTATACCTTATTAAATGGTTAAGAAAAAGTGAGCGCACACGTCACGAACGGAAAAAAATTGTGTTGGGATAGTCACTTATCCGATTTCAATTAGTCAATCAATAGATTGGGTGTCAGTTGTTAAACAAAAAATATATAATATAATAAAATTATTATACTTTGTTAGCTTCTATGGCTAAGTTAGTCATTCGATAAAAACATATACACATAATACAATGACTAAAAATAATCAAATTTCAATTTAAGATAAATTCCACAACTTACGTAATATATGGACCTATAAAAGAATTTGAATTTTAATTAACTAGAAATATAGTATTGATTATGAATTATTAGTCATTTTCAATATAGGTTTAGTATGAAAAGATTTCTTGGGGATTACACATATAAATGTTTTTTCTTTTAGCAATTTCATGATCATTTTCAAACATGGAGTTTGCAGACAAGACAAGTAACAAATCTTATGAAGACTTGTTTATTTATTAGGGTTAAGAGGGTTAAGTATACAAGCAGTTACTACATTATAAAAAAAATAATTATTTTGATAACTGACCTTTTAAAATTTATAAATGATCATTAAATTTAAATTATTATAAAATAATCATTAAATTAATTAAATTATTAGTGCTCTATTTTATAACATTCATTGACTATTTTGTAATAGATTGATGAAGTTAATGATTTGTAACTTTTAAAAAATCAGCTATCAAAATAGTTATATTTTCGTAGTTTAATGACTATTTGTATAATTTACTCTTATTTTTATTAAAAATATAGGTAAAAAGCCAAATAATTTAAGAATAAAACACAATTAGGATTCACATCTGCACTTCTCGTCTTGTTTTTGTTCTACTTTCTATTTAAAATCCAAACAGACAAAACAATGGAGTCTGTTCTATGTGGTCTGGTTTTGTTTTTAACTGTAACTGTATCTTTATCCTCCAGAAATAGAGCATAGGAAGAAGAAGAAGAAGAGAGATACTGGTTTTAGAAGTCAACCCTTGACTTATTGTTCATTATTATCAATAATCAAATAAAACCAATTCAACCCTTTTTCATTTCCTCAATAATTCTCCCTTTCTTCAAAGTTTTTCTCTCTTTTTTTTTTACATAAAGTTTGCTTCTTTTTTCCCCAAGTTTTTATTTTCTTGTAAACCTGGGTATGTTGACTGTGTGTTGTTTATGTTATAATTCAATTGATGTCATTTGAGAAAATATATTGTTCCTTTGGATTGTTTCTTATTTCCCCAGAATTCATTTATTTCCCTTGAAAATCAGTAGATCTGAAGCAACTTGTGTTCTTGTATGGCCACTGCAACAACTCCTAAAGTTCGATTGGTTCGATGCCCTAAATGCCTTTTGGTTCTTCCAGAAGTTGCAGATTTTCCTGTCTACAAGTGTGGAGGCTGTGATACAATTCTTGTAGGTAAGAATCTTTTTTTTTCCCTTACATTTTTGTGTTACAAAACATGTTTTGTTCTAATGTTCTTCCATGTCTTCATATGTTTTGATCTTGGTTTTGCACAAATAATTGAAGCTTAGAGTAGACATGTGTTGATTCCTGTTGGTAGGTTTCAATTTCTTCTTGTTTCGCAGCTAAAAATAAAAAGGCCATTGCCAAAGGCACCTCTGTCTTGCAAGAGACCGGAGCTGCTGTGACTAAACCGGTTCGTCGGTTGGAACATGGCGAATCTAGTGGCTCGGCTCTGCAAGAACCTCTTCCTTCGCCTTCGGCGAGTCAACTGAATCATGAAAGTGGAGGGAATCGGGATATATCTACTGGCTCTCGTGGTGAGGAGCATGGTGAGAACTTATCGGTAGAAGGGCGACGTAATGGGCGGTACGAGAAGGATCGAAATGCATCGAGATACGGTAATGGTGATGGTGAAAGTGATTGTGATATGCTTGATGAAAGTGGATCAAATGAAGGGAAGCAAAATGGAAATGGACTCTTGCAGGCGGAATCTTTAGGTCGCTATGAGAAGGATCGAAATACATCCAGGGAGAGTGATGGTGAAAGTGATCGTGGTATGCTTGATGAAAGTAGATCAAATGAAGGGCAGCAAAATGTAACTGGATTGTTGCGGACAGAATCTTTAGATCGAAATACATCCGGATATAGTGATGGTGATGATGACGGTGAACGTGATTGTGATATGCTTGATGAAAGTAGATCAAATGAAGGGAAGCAAAATGGAACTGAACTCTTGCAGACGGAATCATTAGATCGCTACGAGAAGGATCAAAATACATTCGGAGATAGTGATGGTGATGGTGAAAGTGATCGTGGCATGCTTGATGAAGCTAGATCGAATGAAGGGCAGCAAAATGGAACTGGACTCTTGCAGACGGAATCATTAGATCACTACGAGAAGGATCAAAATACATTCGGAGATAGTGATGGTGAAAGTGATCGTGGCATGCTTGATGAAGCTAGATCGAATGAGGGGCAGCAAAATGGAACTGGACTCTTGCAGAGGGAATCATTAGATCACTACGAAAAGGATCAAAATACATTCGGAGATGGTGATGGTGATGGTGATGGTGAAAGTGACCGTTGTATGCTTGATGAAAATAGATCGAATGAAGGGCAGCAAAATGGAACTGGACTACTGCAGACAGAACCTTTCGAACATTGCGATGTTCAACAGCCAGGAGTTCCCGCTGAAGGTTCTTTATCCACAGAGCTTTGTCATGGGAATGTAGAGTTAATGCTGGAGATATCCACTGACTCTCATAGCGAGGAGCACAGTGAAAACTTATTGGTAGAAGGCCATCATAATGGTAGCTACGAGAAGGACAAAAATATATCGAGAGATAGTGATAGTGAAAGTGATTGTGATATGCTTGAAAAAAATCGATCAAATGAAGAACCAATGTTGGCTGCAGAAACAAATATAGAAGCAGAGGCAAATGGCACAACCTCGCAGTTAGAAGGTGTAAATTTGGAATTAGAGACTAGTAACAAGATTGATTCCAACCCTGGAGGCTTTTGGGTAGGTGAACATTGTGGAGTTACTAGTGCAAGGTCTACGGATACTTTTCAAACTGTGGATTTCTTCAGCCTTTGTTCGGAGTTCAGTGGTCCTCCCGAATGTTTGTCGAAGTCCACTACCGTCAGAAGCTCACATGCTTATGATGGCAGTATTTCTTCTTATGATGGAATTGATGATCACTTCTCTGATCAGCAGTTACATTCCTTTGAAAATAGTTATAAACCTGCTAATAAGAAGCATTATGAGATGGAGAAATACGGCAAGTGGCACCGAGATGAACAGCTAGAACCTGTAATGCATCATCGTCCACCTAGGAGTTGGCTGAGACCGGAGAGAGATCAATATCCATCTCAAGTTCCTTTGTCTCAAAGGACTCCCTTGCGTGACTATGAAAGTGCTGGCCCTTCACGTGAATCACGAGATGAATTCCCTTTTGATCCTCCCTTCCGTCCATTCGAGAAGGCTGAGCACAGCGAAGAAGAAAAAATGAAACTGTTAAGAATGGTATATAAACTGCAGGATCAACTTAGCAGGACCAATGTGAGTGCTTCCACTGATGTACCTTGGAAGGAAAAGCATTACAACAACCATCGGGAGCCACTCGAGGATGAAAATTTTTATCCTGCTTACTACGGAGAACGTGGCTTTAACCAGAGAAGTAGATTCTCACGTGTACCTTTTTCCGGAGGTGCAATAAACAATAGACATGGCATTGACAACACCTGTTTATGCTGCCATCCTCAAGCCTGGAACCATCCGGAGCAGTTTCCTCTACCCATGCTTCCACATAACCGAGGATTTTGTAGAGTCGGCCCTGGTCATAATTGTTACAATTCATACAGCTCTTTGCCCTGTAGCCCCCAAAGATATATGGAGTCTGATTTTTCTAATAGGGTGTCCATGAAACTCAATCTGATGATCAGAGATATGCAGACCATGAGCTGAAGAGGTACTTAAGGGAGAAACATCATTCGGCTAGGCGACATATCCGGCCAACGGCAGGTGGAGCACCTTTCGTAACTTGTTACCATTGCATCAGACCGCTGCTGTTACCTGCAGATTTTCTACTTTTCAGAAGGAAGTTCCATCAGCTAAGATGTGGTGCTTGTTCAAAGGTGCTCAAGTTTTCACTTCTAAAAGGAACTCATATAGTTCCTTATGAACTGGTCGCAGCAGAACCTCCAGCAAGCGAGGTCGAGGACTGCAACGATGCGATTAATGCAAGAATTTCGGGATCGGCATCAAGTAGTCATGGTCACACTCAAGCAGATCCTTTTTCTTACTCTGATGATTATGGGCGCTCTTTCGACATAAGCTACTCCACAGATGGAAATCCTGTTTCTCATGCAAAATTTCACCGTCTTCAAGGCAGCAATGCTGATGTCCAAAACATGTCTTCTAGCTCTTCCAAACCTATGGACACTTTCGATTCAGCGAGGCATTCCAGGTCGAAGAAAGTGTCCTCAGAAACTGAAGGGTCACCATTGAGAACTGGAGGGTCAACGCTTCATCGACTTATGGGGTATTCTTCACTAAGCCAAGTGCTACGGGGACGTAGACCATCCATCTCTAGCACAAGCTCATCACAGTTTGGCAAAAATAACTCAGGATCGAATAGCTGAGCATAGTAATTTTTTCTTTTTGCAGATATAGTTATTATATTGGAGGGAGTGGAAGGATTGACATTCATCTGTTTGATGTGTATCATGAATGTAAAGGCTTATACAGGAGGCAATTTTCTTGATTTGCTAACTCATGCATAGGAAAGTTAGACTAGGTACCTTATATTTACATGGATTTGTTTGTTCTTTTTTATTACACTTATCTTCTTCATAAATTCATGCTCGGCAATAGTTATAGAAATAGAACAAATCCTGTTTTAACAACACCAATTGTAGTCTGTTAAGTGATTTCATAAGGAACTTCCTCTACCTGCATCAGTAACTCCGACAACTAAATAAACAATAAAACTCAAACTATCCCTCCAATTTAATTCGACATAATTTGATCCCTTGACCTTCATAGGCTTAAATGGATAACATGCCATGTAGGTTTATAATAGCATGCTAGAATCATTAATCAATCTGTATCAGATCCCGAGTCCGACTCTCGGTCTGATTGCAACTCGAATGGCCTGATTCTGTTCAGATTAACTTCTAAAAGTGGAAGTCCACCATCATCAATCGACTCCATCTCATTCTTTAATTCTATCGGTGTGGCATCTCTATGCAAACTTTTGGTCATTTTCATTTGAATCATCTAGATAAGAAGATTTTTTTTGAACATGATCTAGATAAGAAGATTTGAAAATTCCAGGCCTGTAGGAAATATAAGCATGGATAAGTAAATACAACAGAAAAGAATATGTATGTATGTATGTATGTATGTATGTATGTATGTATGTATGTATGTATATCCAAGATCAGAAATTTGAGACCAAGGGAAGAAAGTGGCAAAAGCAAACATATGTATGTATCATTTAAGTCATTCCTAACACCTTCAGAATTTATAGGTAGTCCTTATTGCATGCTCCTAGTTCTTACAACAGGAAACTTTATTACAACACTTTATTGGGATGGCAATTGGCAACCCCAAAAGTTGTAATGAAAATGCTACTTTAGCAATGGTCTATGATCTAAAACATACGCAAACCCTTCCTAGGAAGCTTAAATATGTATCCATGGTGGGATAATGAAGGTGAATTGGCATATTGCAGAGAGTAATCTAAATGACATAGGGACACCCTAAATTGCCAGCTAAAGCTCCCTGTAGAAATGAAGTCGGTATTCGTATCAGGTTCTAATTTCGAGAATATAAGTATTAAGATTGAAACAAGAAAGATGCAAAGTGATAGCAGGGTAACGGAAACACACCATTTCGGAGATTTCTGCAGTGCACGAACTTGGTCATAAAACCGAACTCGAGAAACAATACATGCCACCTTGCAACCAGAGCTGAGAGCCTTTTCATTTCCACTTTCATCAACTACAACAAAGCAAGAATTATTCGTTAACCTAAAATTAACCATTATCCTACGTTGCCAAACTCGCCAAGAATCCGTGTAGCTATTTTGTATAATTCAAATGAAGCAAACCCCAATAAATTTTGGAATATATTTTTTTTGGGAAGGAACCAAGATATCGACTAATCTGTTGGAACCAAAGCATACCCAAAACGTAACAGGTATGAAAACTAACCCAGAATCTATCATGCCAATAATAATAAACTAAATGCAGAAGCTAACCTGAATTCATTGATGGACTGAAAACATGAAGATCCGTAAAAACTCTGCTACTCATTGAATTATAAATACATCTTATGGTATTTATACTTTTATTTCTATGACACTTTAATACCCATAACACGTTTAACATAATTGGTCACTTAATTTTGTGTCGTTCGTTATAATAACATCATACATTATACATATGTGCCCACAATTGCGGATTTTAATCTAACATAATCTCCTCGTGGGTGCTCTCACAAAGAGATAAATATCTGGCCATGAAATGTATTCCATTCCTTGAATAGAGATCGAACCTCTATCTCATAATTAAGAGTGAGGTGAGCAACTACTGCACCATATCTCGTGTTTAAATTTTGAAATATATTAAACAAAGGCAGGGTACATGGCATTAGTGCACCATGGAATATAGGAACTCATATTAAACCCAATAATTGACAGACTAAAAAAAACAAGGCTTGTTCTGTCAACGTGACCGATAGGGTTAACACCAAAACCAAAAACAAACTAGATAAGTTAAACCGCATGTCACTTAATTATATATTTAGTAACAAGTGTATTATTTTTTTATTAAAAGTAATACTTTCATCACTCAATTAAATTGTACGACAAATTGTAGCGATCTTTTTGAAATCACAGGAAAAAATTATTTGAAAAAAAGTTTAAGTCTTAAATGTTTTTGAAGATTCTTTGGAAAATAGGTGATGTCAGAAAATCTCGGAATTTTTGGAGTCGTCACCGATCACTAAGGTAGGTCGGACATCATAAAACCAGAGATTCATTTGAAAATGGGTTCGGGAGTTGGTTACGTGTGGGGAAGGATTAGCACCCCATCACGCTCGGAAATTGATACCAAAATATATGTTGCTTTTAATTGATAGAAATCATTGAAATTTGAATCGAATTTAATCAAATGGTCTTAATTGGATCTATGCTTTAATTAAACGGGCTTTTGTCAAATTGGTGGGTTTGAATTAATTAAACGTTTAATTAATAAGGGCGACTGTACATCGGACCGTGGATTAAACCGATATCGAATAAGACCGACTGTCGTATTAATTTACGGTTCGAATCAAGTACATCACCTTTATTTATGATGCAAGTATTTAAATATGATGTTATGAGTTGTCAAATTTTATTCCATATTAAAGTTTACCTTCGAATGGTAAGAATTAACTCGAATATTTGGTCAACATCCATTAAGCCCGGACTGTTACGACGCAAATATCGAAATTAATAAATACCTCTTTTTTATGATTAAGGTTGATTAATTAACATGATGTCCATTAAAAATGATTAAAGGTTAAATGAATGACAATTAAGATGCATGACAAAGATGTGCACAAAATAAAATCTTAGGCCCACTAAAGTTCTCAATAAAAGGCCCAAATTATGGAAGGTTAAATTAATGATCTAATTATTAACTAGATCAGTATAGTATTAACTCTAAATTAATTAAATCCTAAAATCTAGAAAAACCCTAATATTTTATGGATTTATCTTGAATCAAAACAATTAATTGGACTAATTTTAAAGTAGCATCCCATTAAGCCAATGATACTATTCAAAATTAATCAAATTAATAATCATGATTGTATTAAATTTTCATCTAAGTCGAGCATTAATTTTATCCTAATAGTAATTAAGAGATGCTCAATTGATTTAATTAATTTAACATTCATCCGAATAAGCTAAGGACAAATTTAAATTAATTAAAATAATTCGAACTTAAATCTAACTAAAGGTTCCGACTAACCTAATCCTAAATTTAATTTAATTAAATTTAAAACTTATGCCCCAATAAGTCGAGTGCATAATTTAAATTAATTAAATTAAATTAAGTCCTAAGCTAACTTAAAGAAGCCTAACATAATAAAACACTAAAAAAGGGGAAACAAAGATAAACGAGCATAATGAACAAACACAATTGAATATAAAGCAAGCATATTAACAATAAAGGGATTAAAAACAAAAACACATATTAACAAGCTGAAAATAAATAAATATGCAAAGAGGAGCTAAAATGAAAACAAAACAAAAAAAGTATGGGCATAAAGGGTAATTTTACCACTAAAAGGGGTCGAATTGGAAGACTTTAAAGAAAACATGGACCAAAAAAGGTATTTTACAAGTTTAAAATCAAATTAATTAAAAAAGAACAAAATTAAAAAGCTTGGAAAATCTTGAAGGGCCTCGGGAGGAATTTAAAAAGGCAGAAGGACTAGAAAATGTTATCAGAAACACGGAAGGACTGAAACAAAATAAAATCATTTGTAAAAAATAGAATTCGGCCGAATTGGAGGACTAAATCGAGAGATTTTGAAAATAGGGAGGGACCGAGCGTAGTTTTTAGATGATGAATGGCTTCCGCGCGTGAATAAAAAGGGCGGAGGAGTTAATAGGGCTATTAACCCATTTTAAAAAAATTAAAATATATAAAAGAAGCCTTTCGGCCGAAACTTCGATCCTTTTTGTCATTTTTTGATTTTCAGGAAAACTTTCAAACTTCCAACCCTTTCTTTTTCT
The DNA here is from genome assembly GCA_019671005.1 of Hibiscus mutabilis. Taxonomy (NCBI): domain Eukaryota; kingdom Viridiplantae; phylum Streptophyta; class Magnoliopsida; order Malvales; family Malvaceae; genus Hibiscus; species Hibiscus mutabilis. Next base: position 46,116,993 of record CM033736.1, read on the forward strand.
CTGAAATCAGGATGAACGCCGCCGTGCGTTCATCCGGCAACCCAGATTTCGACTATATTTTCCAGAAACCGGAGGGTGTGCTATCGTACTTTGTCATTGACCGCCGTACAACGACGTCGAAAACTTAAAAAAAGCACCGAAACGTTATTCTTCTCACTTTAAACCTAGATTCGAACCTGGATTTTTAAAAACAAAACCCATTTCTCCTAGATCTACGAAAAAACTGAACCGAAACTCATTTTTAAACCTTGGTTTTATCCCGAAACGAAAGTGACCCCGGGCGGGCTCCTACCGGTTCACCACAAAAGCCCGAAGACCTTGGCTTATTACCAGGCAAAAAAGACTCGAACGGCGACGGTCGTACCTCAAAAGTAAAAAAACGAACCCTGACCTTTTTTTTAAAATATGCATGCAAAAAGAAAAAAAAGATATACCTCAAAACTATTGTTTTTTGTATTTGATTTTCTGGAAATCCCCCTAAATGGGTTACAAGTGTTTGGCGTTCGATTTTTATAACCAGAATTACATGCATTTTTAAAAAAATAATAACAAATCCTAATAACCTCTATTGGTTGTTGTTTTGTACATTTTGGCCAGATTCATGTGTTGCTCTACCGTTTTCGATTGATTTTGATATGTTGTTGGCTCTGATTTCTCTGAATTTTGCATGTTGTTATTGCTTCTGACATTTGTCCTTCTTGTCTCTTTGCATATTGTGGCTGAATGGCGAGGAGGAGGGCACCAGAAAAGGAAGAGCTGGAGGCAGTGTGCGCGTGAAGAAGTCGAGGAACCGCGCGTGGGCGCGTGTGGACTCTAGAGAGTTCTCCTGCCTTCAATTTGGACCGCCATATCTAATCCAGATCTGACGGCTGTGATGTGACTGCGCAATACATAACAACACATTATGGTTTTCCATTTAGGTGTTAGCTTGGGCTCTAAGTGGGCCGTTTGTAATGTAAAATAATATTTTTTTTTTGAGTTTGTAATTGGACTATATAAAGACTTTGGGCTTCGTTATTTATGTTATCTAAATTATTTTTTTATTTTTTGTTTAATAATAATAATATATAATAATATAATAATTAATAATGTAATATAATAATAATAGCATAATAACATAATAATAATAATATAGTAATATGATAATAATAATAATAATAATAATAATAATAATAATAATAATAATAATATAATTATAATAGTAATAGGTAACGTAAATAAAATGATAATAAATATTATACTAAATATTACTAATAATAATAATACCTAATAACAACATACATATGTAATATAGTAGGTAATAATATAATAACAAAAGCTCATTATTGAATAAAATTGAAAAAAGGTATGGACAAAATTAGTGATTACACAAATATATTACTTAGTCGTTAAATTTTAAACAAACAACTTGGAATAATAACAATTATAGTCCTTAAAACTTACACATTCTATTGACTTGGTCCTAATTCTAAATAGTTCAATAAATATGACTCCATATTTGAAAATTCCATTAGTTAAAGTGAATGTGTATACTAGCAAGGGACGTTGAGGTCATAATGAATTTGCTCAATTAGTCTATCAACTGTCTGATAGTGAAATGATTTTGTTTGTCGAACTATCACATTTATTACATATATTAGTTATCAAGCTAATGGACAATATCACATATATTAGTGTATCAGAAGGATGCAATGTCACATTAAATTTGTTGAATTATTTTTTAATTAGGACATAATTAATATAATGTATAAGTTTTGGTGACTAAATCTATTATTATACCGGATTATGTTTTAATTTTAATGATAAAATAATTTGTTTGTCGCACAATTTTAATTAAGTGAATAAATTATTTCCTTTAAAACATTAATTTATTTTTATTAAATTTATATATATATTTTAATAAATTTTAAAATATAAACAACCATTTTATATTTAATTTTAGTGGCTTGACTAAAACTATATATTATTTAGGTAACAGTGCTTTCCATCCCCAAGTCCGTGGGTAAGGTACGCCTTCCTTAGGATTCCACATAAAACATAAACAAAATCTGTCTTCGAGTTACCGACTTTGGCAACTCGCTATTGGCGCGTGTTTTGCAGTCTCACAGCGGTCTCGTGTTCTTCCTTCAGCCCTCGCGATGCAAATCCCAAGCTTTTTCCTCATAGCACCTTTTTAATGCAACCAAATTGTACCTCAATTCGTTTCCTGGTATTGCTTTTCTATCTCTGCCTCAGTTTCGTTATCTTATATTTGCAATGCTTTAATTTAATTCTTCGTTTTTGTTATGTTTCTGCTTAATCAATTGAGTTCAGCTGTTGTTTATTGCTTGTGGAATTTTTTTAATGTTCTGGGCATGCTTCTTTTCATCAAAAGAACACAAGCTGCTTCTTGAATTGGCTATTGAAACCCTGTTTTAAAGCTTCTGGGTTTGTTTGTAATTTTCTGTTGTTTGCCTTTGTCTAGTTCATATTTGGTTTGCAGTGAGAAGAATGGGTCGGAAAAAGCAGGTCAATCCGCGTCGATCAGGCGCCTTAATTATCGACAACACTGGTAATGTTGAAACCAAACAGGATGTAAACCGAAACGAGGGAAAAGGAAAGGAGGAAGTAGTAGATATAGAGAAACCATTCTTTGTAGAAGTTGATAGGGCTTCTTGGCTTTCGGATGAGCATCTTGACCTATCTGAGGTTGTTTTGATTGATTTGAATTTGAGAGAAGGGTATGCTGGTTATAGAATCAGTGAGGACTTTTATGGGGACTCCAAGTACTCCTTAAGGTTTCGAGTTTGTAATGTCAGTGAGTTTGTCAGTCGTATTAAACTAGGACATTGGCCTGTGTTATCTTCTAGTGACGTGTCTTTGGAGTTTATAGAGAAAAACATATCTGATGGTGCGGAGATGGAATCATTGATGTTATCTGGGAGTTTTGACGGTCCTGATGAAGGTATTTCGGCTCTTGTGCACTTGGCAAGTTTGAAACTTCTGACTTTGCGGCCGGTGCCAGAGGTAACATTTTCGGAGAGCTTGCCATCTTTGAGAGTGAGGGTGGAAATACTAAAGAGTGTTTTTGATGATTGTGAGTCACTCCTGGAGAATACGAGGCAACTTTGGAAAAAGAGTATGATTAATGTTATGGCTTGGCTTCGTCCCGAAGTAATGACTTGTGAGGCTAAGTATGGAACTAGTGAATCAGTGAACATGGAAGTTGATTTGGATCCAGCAACAGAAGATGAAACTTTGAGACCTGGGAAACAAGCAAGGTTTGATGCTGCTGAGTTTTATGAAGCCATAAAGCCATCAAAGTTAGTGTCCTGTTATTTTATTATAGATTTGCAGAACTGTTGTAACTCATACTTATGTTTTGACTTCCTAATTGTGGTTGAACTCTGGAAGTAGATCACTTATATATGTCCTATGCAGAGAGAACCCGATGCTGAATGATGAAATTCCTGACTTGCTCCCTGTTTTGAGACCTTATCAGCGGCGTGCAGCTTACTGGATGGTACAACGAGAGAAGGGTGATTCAAAAATTCTGGAAGCATGGGAAAGGAGCATGTTGTCTTCTCCATTGTGTATACCTTTGGATTTTCTTGATACTTCTTCAAAAATGTTCTTTAATCCATTTGGGTAGGGTTTCTTTATTCAGTTGGCATTTTACTCAACAAGTTTGTCCTTCCATTGTTATTGTTGTTGTTGTTTGTTCTTTTTCCACCTACACACCCACACCCTCCAAAAAAACATTTTTCTTCTGTTCACTTGCTTACTTTGTGGGATAATGTCTTCAGTGGAAATGTTTCGCTGCATCCAGAGCCCACGCCTCCTTATGTCTGCGGCGGTATTCTAGCAGGTACACAATGTGTCAGTCTTTCAGAAACTCTTCAAATCCATTCAACATATTATATTAAAGAGAACTGAAGTTTAATTTAATAATGATAGAAGTGAAAAGTTCTGCATTCAGTATGATTAATAGTTTAGAGACGTTGCAATTTTGCCACAGTAGTTACCATCTTATCTATTATATATTTATATACATCATTTCTGCATCTTTCACCACTTCAGGATCTCCGGTCAGTTTATTTGAGTTTGGCTTTTGAATACCCTGATCTGTGAGATTGTGTTGTTCCAAATTAGTATGGGAATTTAGTCTCGCTTGTTTATAGGCCTATGTAGATATTGACACTAATTATTCCAATTCTTGTATGCTACTGTATGCATGCTCATCAAATATGGGGTTCTTTTTAACTTATGATTTCTGAAAAAAAGAAGAAGCTTTTCCCCCTTCTATTGTTTAAAGCTTATATTTACCTACACATCTGATGTCATTCTGCTTGCTTCTGTGGTGGTAATTATGAACATCAAAGATGAAATGGGTTTGGGAAAGACTGTTGAACTGCTTGCTTGCATCTTTACACACCAGAAGCCTGAATCTGAAGGTTCTGTATTTGAGGGTACCGTAGCAAATGTTACAACTGGTGGGAAAATTAGCCTCAAAAGATTGAAAAGGGACCGCATTGAGTGCATATGTGGAGCTGTGAGTGAAAACCGCAAATATAAAGGATTGTGGGTGCAGTGTGACATGTGTGATGCTTGGCAACATTCAGAATGTGTCGGTTATTCACCTAGAGGAAAAGCCCGGAAAGTCAGTGAAAATGCTGATGAACAAGGACTACAAAAGCTTAAAACAAGGAAAGAGACAACCAACATTGTTGTCAGAGAGGGAGAGCATGTCTGCACACCATGTTTGGAGCTACTACAAGCTACCGACTCTCCCATTGCTACAGGTGCAACTCTTATAGTCTGTCCAGCTCCTATATTATCTCAATGGGACACTGAGATTATTCGGTATAAATTTTTCCCTGACTTATTTTTGTACACTTTTGCAAATTCCAGTATCCTTAAAACTATAGTAATATTAGATTTTGCATTGTTGGTGGTAAGTAAAACTTATTATTTTGGAGAGTGAAGAAATTTGTATATCATCTTGTGAATTTCATTTGATTCCTTCATTTTCGAAGGATATTTTTGAATTGCATTATTTTATACCTTTCCATCGAGATTAATTAACGAAAGGTACTTATATATTTATTTCTTTTACTTTTGTTTGTCATTCTTAGTCATACACGTCCAGGATCGTTAAAAATTTGTATCTATGAAGGAGTAAGAACTCCTTCTCTTTCAAATGCATCTAGAGTGGATATCAATGAACTTGTCAGTGCTGACATTGTATTAACAACATATGATGTACTCAAAGAGGACCTCTCTCACGACTCTGATAGGCATGAAGGTGATCGGCGCTTCTTGAGATTCCAGAAGAGGTTTCCTCTTTGCTGCTGATTTTTTTTTTGTTAAAATGAGCTTTATTGAAACTGGATGTTTGACTTTTTTATTTGAAGGTGTTCTCAAGTTGTTATATATTATTATTTTTTATTCTTGAGTTTTCTTTGTAAATTCTTTTCTTAAGTTTAATGTTTCCAAACTCTGTACTAGTTGCAGGAGTGTACTTTCAAAATCTTTAATTTATTTTTTCCTCTTCCACAAAACTTCAATTTGTCTGATCATTTTGATTTCTTTGGTGTTTAATAGCTTACCTTTAAACGCTTTTTCCTCTCATCCTTTTGGTTTCTTGGAATTTAAATTATTTTTAGATAAAAACTAAACTGAAATTTTAACTAACATGAATGTCCCCTATTAACATAATAATTCTGGCTTTTATCCTGGCTGCCTTATTTTAATAACTCAAGATGATGACAAGGCTGTCTTTTCAAAAGGTACCCTGTCATTCCAACTCTTCTCACTAGAATATTGTGGTGGAGGGTTTGTCTGGATGAGGCCCAAATGGTGGAGAGCAATACTGCTGCTGCAACAGAAATGGCCATGAGATTATATGCTAAGCATCGCTGGTGTATTACGGGCACCCCTATACAACGCAAACTTGATGACTTATATGGACTTTTAAGATTCCTGAAACTGAGTCCTTTCAATGTTTCAAGGTGGTGGGTGGAAGTTATACGAGATCCATATGAGGTATGAAGTTTCTTACCTTTGTTTGTATCCAACAATTACATATGTGCATTGTGGCTTCCAATATACACTTAAATGAATATTATAATTATAAAATAATATTTTTCATATTTAATGTAATATTATAATTTGCCGAGAACTTTAAAATTTGTTGAAAGCATAAATTGTACAATAAATTCTAGACCTATTAAAATCTTCTGGAAGTGTAATTGCAAATATGTTCCTCAAAGTACGAAAATGATTGAATTTCAGTCTTGCAATAAACTGTCATAGAGATTTCTTCAAAAGAACAAGAATGTAAAATCATGTAATAAACTGCAATGATGCATGCGTGGCACCTGAAGCATATATTGCCCCTAGTTTAAAGCTGATTTAAATGAAATAGGACTTTGAAGATATTGTGGCTTCAATGTTGTACAAGTTTAGAGTCCTATGTCCTATAAAAGGATACTCTTATGTAACAAGAGAAGAATTATCTCTAATCTATTACTCTATAAATCTGTCTTCTATGAGCATATTCACTTGATTTAAGTCCCATTGAAGGACATAAGCTCTAGTAAGTTAGATAGCAATAGCTGTCTTAAATTTTCATTTACTTTTCTTCAGATAGTCCTTCGGATTATGCAGATTGCTATAGCTGGCTTAAGCTTCCCATGTAATGTTTCCTTTATGGATCTTTGTGGATGATGGTGTTATGCCAGAGAATTTTTTATTTTGAGAACTGTAGAAAACAAAGGAGAATTATAAGCTCTGTTATATTTCGAAATACACTAGGCGAGTCTATTTATAGACTCTTTACAAAGAGGTTTAACCTAGGTAGCTAACTTCTAGGATAGAACTTTATCTCTTATCATTTATCCTATACAAGATAGAGTTAGTTTAAAAAATTTAAACTACTAGTTAGGATTAACATAACCTACTAGTTAGGATATATTTACAACTCCTATTTACACGCCAACCTACACTCACCCTCAAACTGATGTGTATATGTTGTATACACCCAGTTTGGATGAGAATTCATCAAAAGTTGCTCTTGGAAGTGCTTTAGTAAAGATGTCAGCTAGCTGATTTCTGGTAGGGATATAGTGTAGCTTGACAACCCCACTATTCACCTTCTCATAGATGAAGCGTCTATCTATCTCGATATGCTTGGACCTGTCGTGTTGTACTGGGTTCTTGACAATACTCATAGCAGACTGATCGAATTTTGTCTTTCCATCTAGTTCCAGCTCTGCAAGAAGTTTCTTGATCCATATTCCTTCACATATCCCAAAAGCCATTGCTCTAAATTCCGCCTTAGCACTGCTCCTGGAAACAACCTGTTTTTTACTTTCCCAGGTTACCAAATTACCCCATACAAACATACAATAGCCACTTACAGACCTTCGATCTGTTATTTTACTAGCCCAGCTCGAGTCTGTATAAATCCTCACTGTTCTATATTGAGTTTTCCTAAAAATCAGACCTGATCCTTGTGTGAGTTTTAAGTACCTAATGATTCTGTTGACTGCTTCCAAATGCTCTTCTCGTGGGTCACTCATATGTTGACTGACTATGCTCAGTATCCAATATCAGGTCTAGTGAGTGAAAGATAGATTAGTTTCCCAACCAATTTTTGGTAGGACTCTTTGTTAATAGGATTCCTAATTCCATCTTTACTGAACCTCAAGCCAGGAACCATTGGAGTGTCAGCTGATCTACACCCAAGCATTTCAGCTTCTGTAAGAAGGTCTAAAATATACTTTCTTTGGTTGATAATCAGCCCTTTATTAGATCTTGCCACCTCAATTCCCAAGAAGTACTTGAGGCTCCCCAAATCCTTGGTTTGAATTCCTTTGCCAAGCCTGTTTTCAGTTTTTCTATCCCTTCAACATCATTTCCAGTGATAATTATATCGTTAACATAGACAATTAAGAGAGTTATTTTACCACTAGGTGTAGCTTTTCTAAACAGAGTTTGATCTGCTTGACTTTGTTTGAAACCATTCTGAACCATAGCCTTCACAAACCTGTCAAACCACGCCCTGGGAGATTGCTTTAATCCGTATAGGGATTTATTCAATTTGCACATTGTCCTCTTTGTTACATTGCCTTCTAATCCTGGTGGAACTTGCATGTATACTTCTTCCTCAAGGTTCCCATTCAAAAAAGCATTTTTTATATCCAACTGATGCAATTTCCAGTCTTTGTTCACATCTACTGAAAGTAACACTCTAATGGTGTTCAACTTGGCCACTGGTGCAAAGGTCTCTTGATAGTCCACCCCGTAAGACTGAGTGAATCCTTTAGCTACTAGCCTCTCCTTGTACCTCTCAATACTTCCATTACTTAACCGTAAATACCCACCTGCACCCAAATGCTCTTTTTCCTTCTGGCAGATTAGTCAGACTCCAGGTTTTATTCTTTTCCAGTGCTTTGACCTCTTCCTCGACAGCCCTTTTCCACTCAGGATGCTCCAAGGCCTCTTCCACTGTCTTAGGAATTCTCACACTATCAACACTAGCTGTAAAGGCTTTAAAACCAGATAGCAATTTTTCATAGGCAACAAATCTGTTAATAGGGTGAACAATACACTTTCTTACCCCCTTTCTAATAGCAATAGGAAAATCATCCAAACCACTAGTAGCAGGAACTTGTGAGATAATGTTACCATTTGTTTCCTCAGTAGCAGAACTCAAAACTGGTTCTTGAACTGTGTTAGGCTGTCTAATAGCTTCAGTTGGGGCTCCTTTTCTTCTTGTATAAACACTGAGTTGTCTTTGTGGAGTTTCAGAGGTTGGGGACATATGTGGTACAGTTTTTAGTGTTGGAGGAGGGGTTGTGAAGGGGTTGTTCAGCCTTGATTGAGGAGAAGGAATATCCTCTAGGTCATTAGATACAACACCCATAGTTTCATTAGAAATAGGGGAATGAGGCACAATTTTTGGAGTGGTAGTATGTTCATCAAGGATTGGTAAGGAAGGAATGGGCTGCATGTCACACAAGGACTAAAATTCCTTGTATTTCTCCCCCTGAATTTCAGAACCTGCAAAGTAGGGTTTATTTTCATAAAATGTGATATCAAAAGAAATATATGTTTTTCTAGTAGTTGGGCAGTAACATTTGTAACCCTTCTGACTCGAGGAATATCCTATAAATATACACCTTATTGATCTAGGATCAAGTTTACCCTAAGAAATATTGTGTATGTGGACAAAAGCTGTACACCCAAAAACCCGAAGTGAGAGACCGTTGTCGGTTTAAAGTGCGGAAAAAGAGTCAACAAAATTTCAGTAGGAACTTTGAAGCCGAGAGGTTTACTAGGCACCCTATTAATAAGATATGTGGTTGTAAGAAGAGCCTCCCCCAAAGGTATTTAGGTGCATTAGCAGAAAACAAAAGAGATCTAGTGACTTCAAGTAAGTGTCTATTTTTCTTCTCAACTACTCTATTCTGTTGAGGGGTATTTACACAAGAAGTTAGATGAACAATTCCCTTTTCCCTGAAATAATTGCCAAGAGATTTGCTTAGGTATTCACTTCCATTATCACTCCTGACAATTTTAATTGTTTTTCAAACTGAGTTTCAACCATATGATAAAATCTTTTAAACACATTTTCAACTTCGGATTTTTCTCTCATCAAGAATGTTCAGGTTGTCCTAGAATAATAATCTGTAAAGGATATAAACCATCTAGACCCAGAAATACTTTTGACTTTAGAAAGACCCCAAATGTCATTGTGAATAGTAGAGAAGGGTGATGTAGGTTTAAATGTGGAAGAAACATATGGTTGTCTTGTATGTTTGGCCAATTGACACAATTCACATGTAAAAGATGCTGGATTTTTATTAATAAAAAGGGTAGGAAACAATTTAGCAAGATATGAAAAGCTTGGATGTCCTAATCTATAGTGCCAAAGCATAACATTATTGGATGGCAGGCTAGAAGGTAAAATAGAAGTTTGAAGACAGCTAGGAATAGTCTGATTTGAAGAGGGTAGACCATCAAGAATGTATAAGCCATTACACAGCCTAGCACTGCCAATCACCATCTTCGAGCCCTGTGCCTGAAAAACACAACCACCAACTCCAAAATTAACACCACATTCGATATCCTTAATCAATTTACTGACAGACAACAGATTGCATGCTAGTTTAGGAACAAAAAGCACATTTGATAATACTAGCTTTGAACTCAATCGAATGGAACCACTTTCTTTTACATTTGAGAGGGAACCATCTTCTATCTTGATAGCGGAAGGAGAGTTGTGACTGCTATACGTATGGAAGAGACTTGGATTCCCTATCATGTGGTCAGAGGCACCAGAATCCACTATCCAATTTAAGGAATTTACTGTGGCCAAATAAGAAAAACTACCTTCTGTGGCTATTAAGGCACTAGTGACAGGTTTAGAGGCTAGGTTATTGAAAAGTTGTTGAAGTTCTTCAATTTGCTGTTTACAAAAATTGCTGGAAGACTTGTCAGGTGTTGCAAAGTGAGCTTCCTTCTGAAATTTGGATCTGAGAGACTTCCAGTCTGCTGGTTTTCCATGCAGCCTCCAGCAATGTTCAATCACATGTCCTTTCTTGCAATGGTCACACTAAGGTCTCCCCTTCCTTTGTTTATTCCCGGGATTGGAATTGGTAAGAAGGGCAGAGGCATCTGTTGGCTGGACTGTTGGCACCATCAGAGAGCGCCTACTTTTCTCCCTCCTAATTTCTGCAAAGGCTTCCCGAACCAGTGGAAGGGGTTTAGTGGCTAGAACCCTGCTTCGAACTCCATCATAGTCCTCATTCAATCCAGACAAGAATTGAAAAACCCTTCTCTAATTTTTCAATTTGTTGTAAAAATTAATATCCTCTGCACTCTTCTAGTCATTTTTTTCATAAAGATCTAGCTGCTGCCAGCACTTAGTTAGGATTCCAAAATACTGAGCCACAGTCATCTCTCCTTGTCGAAGGTCCTTTATCTGATGTTCAACACCAAACAGGGCTGGAGTGTTATCTACACTCGAATATGTATCCCTTGCTGCATTCAATATTTCTGCAGCAGTCTTGTAGAGCATGAAGTTTTAACCATGACATGATCATGGTGTTTTCACTTAGCCAATTTGAGTAGGCTGGATCAGACTCTTCTGGAATGGTCATAGAGTCCGAGAGATAGCAGGCTTTCCTTCTTCCAGTGATGTATAGCCGCACAAATTGGGACCAAGGAAGATAGTTGTTGCCATTGAGTTTATACGAGGTAATTGGGGAAAGTGAGGCATCTGACATCTGAAAATCACATGGATGAGGGCTGGTTTGAGAGCTTACTTCTGAATTAGAGGGCTCCGAGGTAACCATAAAAGATTGTAGAAACAATCAAGAAGTGAAAAAAAAGGGAAAAAAAGATGAAATTTTAGGAGAGATAGGATCGACCTAATCTGATACATGTAGAAAACATAGGAGAATTATAAGCTCTGTTATATTTCGAAATACACTAGGTGAGTCTATTTATAGACTCTTTACAAAGAGTGTAGAGAGTAGTAAAAACAGAAGAGAAAGTTTGTGAAAACAGAAGAGAAAGTTTCTGTTTCTTTCGAATGAAAAATAGGTTACAACATAGAACTCTTTTATAGAGTCCTTGAGGATTTAACTCTAACTAGGACTCCTAACAATAGAAGACTTCTTAGATAACTCTTAATCCTTATCCTACTAATAGATAACTCTTGATCTTTTACATGACTTACAAGACTTTTACATTACATACAACTCTATACATATCGTATTATCCTACACTCCCCCTCAAGCTGGAGAGTATACGTTGTATAGTCCCAGCTTGGATAAGAACTCATCAAAAATTGATTTGGGTAAAGCTTTTGTAAGTACATCAGCTAGCTGTCCTTCTCAGAGGAGTATATAACAAAGAAGCTATCCCATTGTTAACCTTTTCCCAAATAAAATGCTTGTCTATTTCAACATGTTTTGTTCTGTCATGTTGAATGGATTCCTAGCAATTTGAATTGTTGATTGATTATCACACAAGATCTCAAACTTATTTTCTTGGTCCGTGTTTAACTCCTCAGAGCTTAAGTAGCCAAATTTCTTCACACATTCCTAGTGCCAAAGCTCGAATTCCGCCTCTGACCGCTTCGAGACAACTGATTGCTTTTACCCTCCAAGTTACGAGATTTCCCCAAACAAAAGTACAAGAGCCATTTGGTTGATCTTCTTTCTTTCGGTGAGTTCTCATTGACTAGAGTCGGTGAATACTTTCACAGATCTATCTCGTGTCTTTTTAAACAATAAACCGTGTCCGTGAGTCTTCTTCAAGTACACGAGGATTTCATTTTGTTGCTGCCATGTGTTCTTCATTTGGATTGTTCATATCTTTGATCGATCACATTAATCGGAAAAGCAATGTCCGCCCGGTGAGTGATAGATAGATCAATTTTCCCACTAATCTCTCAAACCTTTCTTTGTCAACTAAAGAGCTGTTTCATTAGTAAATTTCAAGCTCGCCTCCATTGGTGTATCTATTTGGTTTACACCCTAGCATTCCAACTTCATCTAGTAGATCAAGGACATACTTCCTCCGATTTATCACCAACCCCTTACTTGACCTTGCAACCTCCATGCCCAAAAAGTATCTAAGCTTTCCCAAGTCTTTTGTTTCAAACTCTCTATTCGAGAAGATTCTTCAAGCAGCCTAATTTCTTCATCATCATCCTGTCAAGATTATGTCATCCACATAAACAATTAAGATAACCCTTTTATTTTTTGAAGTTACCTTAATAAAGAGTGTATGATCAGCTAGTGACTGTCAGTATCCATTCTTGAATAACCCTGGTAAACTGTCAAACCAAGCTCGAGGAGATTGCTTTAGGCCATAAAGTGACTTGTTGAGCTTACAAATTTTCTGATTTCCCTCAACTGATTTTGGACTGTGGGATCTTCATATAAACTTCCTCCTCTAACTTCCCATTAAGAAATGCATTCTTGACATCCAGTTGGTGTAGATTCCAATCATTGTTGACAAAGAAGACTTAACAAAACTCGAATAGTGTTGAGTTTTGCCACTGGAGCAAAGGTTTTAGTATAATCAATCCCATAGGTCTGTGTATATCCTTTAGCCACGAGCCTTGCTTTTATATCTCTCGCAAACCGCCATCGAGTTATATTTCACAGAAAAAACCCATTTACAACCGACAAGTTTTTACCTTGGGAAGATCCATTATTTGTCCTGTACCATTTTTCTCAAGTGCACTAATTTCTTCTTCAACAGCCCTTCTCCACTTAGGATGCTTTAGTGCCTCATCAATAGTTGTAGGAACTTCTTTTTCATCTAAACTTTTGTAAAAGCTTTAAAGAATGACATCAATGAGTGTAAGCAACAAACTTACGGATAGGATGTTTAGTGCAATGTCTAACTCCTTTTCTAATAGCAATAGGAAAATCATCCAGATTAGGAGTAGTAGACTTATCGATTACATTTCCTTCATCTTCCATATTGGCAATTGGACTCAAATCCAATTCTTGGCAAGTGTCAGATTGCAAGATGGCCTCAGGTATAGTTTTCTTTCTCCTTGTATAGGTCAAAAGTTGTTTGGGAGGAGTAGGTGTTTTGGAAGGATATTGAGAGGTTGTTGGTGTTTGTAAAGGAGATACAGGTGAGAAATCTGAGGGTGTTGTAGGCAACAAGGACGGATTTGTGGAGTGAGTGGATGAAAAATCTGAAGTTATAGAAACAATAGGAGAGATTACCTGATGTTGGTAGGAAGGCTGAAGATATCCCAATTCTCCCCCTGAGTTGTAGCCGTAGTAAAGTAAAGGTCCTGTTCAAAAAAGGTAAGATCCATAGTAACAAAGAATTTTCGAGATGGTGGATGATAGCATTTATAGCCCTTCTTAAGTGAAGAATACCCTACTAGCACACACTTTACAGATCTAGGATCTAACTTGGACCTATTACTGGCTGAATTATGAATAAAAACTGTACACCCAAAGATCTTAGGAGGTAATGTACAAGAAAGAGGCTTAAAGTGGGGATATTTGTCCAAGAAAATGGATTGAGGGTTTTAAATTTCAAAACCTTACTGGGCATGCGATTGATCAAGTATGTGGCAGTTAACAAGGCTTCTCCCCACAAGTACTTAGGAACATTATTGGTAAATAAGAGGGATCGAGTGACTTCAAGAAGGCGTCTATTCTTTCTTTCTGCTACTCCATTCTGTTGGGGAGTGTCAACACAGGAACTAATCTGAACTATCCCCTTTTTTCGAAAGGAATCACCCAAAGACCTAGCAAAAAATTCACTGCCATTATCAGACTTAAACAATTGGATTTTAGTATGGAATTAGGTAATGACCATGGTGTAAAATTTCTCAAAGATGCTTTTTGGGTTTCAGATTTTTCTTTCATCAAATAAGTCCAAGTAGTCCTACTATGATCATCAATAAAAGTAATAAACCACTTACAACCATCAAGCATTCTTCACTCTAGAAGGGCCCCACACATCACTATGGATCAAAGAAAAAGGGTGAGATGGTTTATAAGTAGATGGCAAATAGGATGCTTTGGTTTGTTTAGCAAGAGGGCGATATGGCATTTAAATAAGCTTGGCTTTTTATTGATGAATAAGGAAGGGTACAATTTTGCAAGATATTGAAAACTAGGATGACCTAACCTAAAGTGCCACAATAAAACATCATTACTTTGTCCTAAGGTCTGTAAAGGAACAAGGAGATTGAGAGAGAGAAGAGGGTGGATTGCCATGAAGAACATAGAGGCCATTGAGCAATCTAGCATTGCCAATCATTGTCTTCGACTCCATTGCCCGCAAAAACACAACTGAAGCATTAAAAAATTGTGGAACAATTTAAATCATTGAAAGCTTGCTAAGAGATATCAAAGTTGCGTGCAAGATTGGGAACAAATAAGACATCATGGAGCAACAGATTATCATTAATACTAATAGAACCACAGATACCAATTAGAGAAAGTGAGCCATCGCCAGTTTTAATCGATCTACCGTAAGAAGATGTTGTGTATTGAAGGAACAATTCCTTGTTACCAGTCATATGGTCGATGCCCCAAAGTCGATGATCCACATTGGAGTAAGTTGTGTGGATAATAGGTCTGAGGAAAGGAGTTATCTTGATTTCTTTCATGGCCGATTTGCCTCACCAGTGGCTTGTAAACTTTCCAAACAATTTCGGAGGTCTTCGATCTGTTCCTTGGTAAAACTTGTGACACTCGAGGCGAAGCCAGATGGGGACTGTGTGTCTCTAGAAGACCTTGGCTTCCAATCGATCGGGTTTACCATGAAGCTTCCAACACTTCTCCTTTGAATGGCGGGTTTCTTGCAATGCTCACACTGGGGCCTGCCTTTTCTAGTAGAAGTTGTTTGAGTGAGAAGAGCAGATCCTTCATGGGAAGAATATTCGGGGAGCATCACATTGCGCCGCTTTCCTCCTTCTTAATCGCAAAAAAAACTTCTCTAATCGAAGGAAGAGGGGAGCTGCCAAGAATCCTACTACGAACTGCATCTAATTCTTTATTTAATCCATGAAGAAATCGGAAAATTCTGCGCAGCAGTAATTTTCTTGTACAGAGCAACATCTCTTGGTGTCTCCCATTCATTACATTCATAAAGATCTATTTGCTGCCAAAAAGCATTTAGTGTGTTGTAGTATAGAGTGGTGACATTCCTTCTTGTTTGAGAACCAAGCTCGACCTTCAATCCCATACATTCGAGATGTTATCTGTACTCGAATATGTTTCTTGGACAGCCCTCCGATTTCATTTGCTGTTTGGTAAAGAAGAAAGTTCCTGCCTACACTAGGGTCATAGAATTGAGCAACCAGGGACATCACACGGCTATTTTCCCGCATCCATTTGGTATAACCAGCAGCAAAGTGGGGTAGGTGTTCAATCTCCTCCGTGAGATAGCCCAATTTGCCTCGCCCCGAGATAAAAATCTTGATGATTGAGACCATTCCAAATAATTATTGCCATTCAATCGATGACAAGTAATAACAAGGCTGGAAGTTTCATTGAGATCATCAGAACCAGAAAAAATTTCTGGTGAAGAAGTAATTTCAGTCGAGGAAGAAGAAGAAGAATTGGCCATCAACTAGGGTTTTATTTAGAGGATCGAAACCCAAGCTGATACCATGTAGAGAGTAGTAAAAATAGAAGAGAAAGTTTGTGAAAACAAAAGAGAAAGTTTCTGTTTCTTTCGAATGAAAAATAGGTTACAACATAGAACTCTTTTATAGAGTCCTTGAGGATTTAACTCTAACTAGGACTCCTAACAATAGAAGACTTCTTAGATAACTCTTAATCCTTATCCTACTAATAGATAACTCTTGATCTTTTACATGACTTACAAGACTTTTACATTACATACAACTCTATACATATCGTATTATCCTACAAAGAGGTTTAACCTAGGTAGCTAACTTCTAGGATAGAACTTTATCTCTTATCACTTATCCTATACAAGATAGAATTAGTTTAAAAAATTTAAATTACTAGTGAGGATTAACATAACCTACTAGTTAGGATATACTTACAACTCCTATTTACACGCCAACCTACAAGAACTTTGTCAGATAATGGAGATTGCAGGAATTGGGTTTCTTTTATATTGGGGATAAGGTCCAAATTTACCACTCATCTTTGAATGGGTGCAATCCAGGGATTCAAATAACGGTCCGCTACCGGCGATAGTGGCCGTTATATAAAGGTAACGACACTGACCGAAACCGCTATTGCAGAAAATAACGGTCCGTTATAACTGCAATTCGTCCGCTATTGTCTGCAACCGCGAGAAAACGCCGCGACTTCAAACGCGACTGTACTTTTTAATTTGGTTCAAATTTGGACCTAATATGTCTTTGTATGCTTATATTCTTTGTCATTTGCTGCCTACTGGGTCTTTTTGTGATACTATACTGTGGTGCACTGCAAAAAGGCAAAATATGACCTTAATGTTTCCACCACAATGCGGTGTTCTTCGTAAAAATTTGGCTATTATCTTTTCATTGAGTGTTTCTTATCAAATACCGAAGTGGTTCTAAATACTCCCTAGTTTCCACATTTTTATTATATGTTTATTTGTTCCTTTTGCAGAGAAAAGATGGAGGGGCTATGGAATTCACACATAATTTTTTTAAACAAATCATGTGGCGTTCTTCAAAATTTCATGTTGCTGATGAGTTGCATCTTCCCCCTCAAGAGGAATCCGTCTCTTGGCTCACTTTCTCACCAATTGAAGAACACTTTTATCAAAGGCAACATGAAACATGTGTGAGTTATGCCATTGAAGTCCTTCAAAGTATGAAAGAAGATTTCCGGAAAAGAGAAACCCCAGGTTGCTTTTGGTTTTAGAATACCGTTATTTAGTTGAATTTACAAGTAATTTACCAACTTAAAGTCAGAAACTAACTTTAGGTCTTACATTCCATATATACTTTTCTAGGTGGTGTTTCATCTGGTGCATCGTTCGATCCGTTTATCACACATGCAGAAGCAGCAAAGCTTCTGAATGCACTTTTGAAGCTTCGTCAAGCCTGTTGTCATCCTCAAGTAGGAAGTTTTGGGTTGCGTTCTCTGCAACAGGCTCCAATGACTATGGAGGAAATATTAAATGTGAGTTGCTATAGAAACATTTGATGAAACTTTCTGCTAAAGCTTCTATTATCAGTACTTTAAGGGTAATTTTTTTTTAGGTTCTTATTAGCAAGACCAAGACAGAAGGAGAGGAAGCGCTCCGGATGTTAGTTAGTGCTTTAAATGGGCTTGCAGGAATAGCTATAATCGAAGAGAAACTTTCTCAAGCAGTATCATTATATAAGGAAGCACTGGATATAACTAAAGAGCATTCTGAGGATTTTCGCCTGGACCCTTTGTTGAGCATTCACATTCATCACAATATTGCTCAGATACTACCTATGGTTACAACCTTCTCAGAGCAAATTCCAGTAGAGATACAACAGTTCGCTGAAAACTCTGAGAAAGCCTCCAATGACCACAACATTGAAACATGTGATCAAAGTTCTGAGAAGAGGCAGAAACTCGAGGACCTTGAGGATTCTAAAACCAGTTCTGGGAATCTGCATGATATACCATCTGACCTATCAGAGAAAAGCACAAATAATGACCAAGATTGCAATGGTCAGTGCCACGTGTCATCTGGCGCTTTAGACGAACAATCTTTGAGAATAGAATGCCAAAATTTAAAACAGAAGTACTTATCAGCATTTACTACAAAGTTATATGCAGCTCAGCAAGAGTTCAGAAAGTCATACATGCAGGTATAATATGTGTTCTCCGTATCACTTTAGAATATGATACAAAGAGAAACATCACAAAATATTTAGAGCACAGTTTACTTGTTAGAATGTAGGCATTGCAATTCAATGCTACACGTCAAATGTACTTTACATATGCTATACCTATCTCATGTGAAAATAATCTGCATGCTCATTTAGTCCCATATTTATGGAAATCTAGTCAGCTAATAGGCAAGCCTTAGTTCTGTTGTTTCTTGAGAATCAGCACAACTTTTGCAACATCTTTGAAGATCTCTTCCCATAAATAGGACCGATATTTTTCATTCATGCTACATCCTCCCACGAGCACATTTCCCCCTCTTTATTTCTGCAAAAGGAAAAATACGCCTCTTGCTGCTGTATTGCCATCTGTGTTTAGAACCAACAATTTACAAAAAAAAAAAAAAAATTCTATAAGATTCTAGTCAAGCTCAAATTATATATTACAGGTAGCACAAAAAATTGCTTTCAGAAGAGTAAGTCGTGCCTTTTTCTAATTTGATTTTCACATCCCTTAAAATCTCAAATAAAGCTACCTCCTGAATCAAATTAAAACGTGGAATATTCTTTTGGACTTTCACGCCCAAGGTGTTAATTCTCTGTTATAATAACAGCCTCGGTATTTGTAGTATCCAGATGTTTGCTTTACATTTTTTGTCTCTCTATCGGACATTAGACAATTAACAATAATGTTTTTTTGCAGGTTTCTAATGCATTGAGTGACACTAATAATGAATATAGAGTTTGGTGGTTGGAAGCTCTTGATCATGCTGAGAAAGACAAGGATTTCTCTAATGAGTTAATCAGAAAGATTCAAGAGGCTATCTCAGGATCTCTTAAGAATCAACGCTCATCACGAATGTCTTCCTGGTCAGAGATGATCTTTGTTTTTAGAATTTGTCTCTTGCGTAGTGTTTTCAATCCCTCTATATCATAATTTATACTTTCTGCTGCTGCTTTTGATAAATAAATAAAATTTCAATTCATCCACAAATGTTGAAGGTTGGATTACAACACCAATACAATATTTTAAAGCGATAAACATCTTTAGTATGCAAATTCTCTTTTATATCCCTGGTATGGCAAAAAACTGTTTGATTCTGTCCTTGTAATATTTTTTGTACTCGTTCAATTGTTATTTGAACCTGCCTTTGTAATGCTTGTTTTCGCTTCAAGAATGCACTGATTTATATTTTTTTTCTAGCAACACATTTTCACTTTTTTGGAAGAGAGAATTGCTGTGACCTCTTTTTATGTTGTGTCGATGGAAAAGTATGTGGTTCTTCTCAGTGTTGAAATAGGAATAAACCAGATACATCATATGCAATTATAGTAAAACTAAATATGGATATTTTGATGGTTCTAGAAATCTTGACAGATAATTTCTGTATCTTGAAAGCCATAAACAATAAAGCTGAGTTTGAGGAGAGTTGCATTCAAAACATACAGTAGGTTTGTATATTCTTTTTTTAATAGAAGCAGATTTGTGATTGAAATTTGGGTTCTTAATTCATGTGCAGGCTTTTTAATTTATTGTTTCCTTTTTGCATGGCAATTAGTATATCATATGTTTGTTAGAGTTTTGCATGGAATATATTGTAATAGTTATAATTTTGATTATGCTATCTTCCTGATCGTGCCCAACCTTTTTATTGGTTTTATTTATTACAGGGTTCAGAGTATTACTGCTCTAAAGTATCACGTCCAGACTGGTTTAGATCTATTGGAATCCTTTAGGGGAAAATTGCTTGATAGACTTTTAGAAATTGATCAAACAATGGAAAATCCAAAAGAGGAGGATATTGAGCGTGTAAGATACTGCCGTAATTGTCAGGTTATTGGTGATGGACCAATTTGTGTTCATTGTGAACTAGAGGATTTGTTCCAGGTTTGTCTCCAAACTTGCATGTTGTTGTTGATGTTTGACCATACAACTATAAACTCTTTTACATTTTTTATCATCGTCAACCAGTATTATGAGGCAAGGCTTTTTCGGGTTAACAAAAAGGATGGAGAGATGGTTACTTCTGCTGAAGAGGCAATAGTTCTGCAGAAGAAGAAGTCTGCACTTAATCGATTTTATTGGAGTTTATCGCAGCCAACAAAAAATTCAACTTCATCTAATGTTGATGATAAAGAATTGAAGAGAGGTTTTCAAGAAACAATAGTGGTTGGTTACCTTATCTCATATGGATTTTTTTCTTGAGTGTACTGGGACTTTATTATAAAAAATTGAGTGTACTTTATCTCATATGATAGCATTTTGTACTCTTTGTTTTATTATTGATAGGTCTCTAAATCTCCTTCTCAATTGGAAGTAGCTCTTGGAGTTATAAAGAGCTATTGCAAGGCTCAGTTAAGAAAAGAGGGTATGTTGGCAGCTACAAAGCAGCTACAAATTCTGGAGGTATGGTCCATTCAATTATTGTTTGCTGTTACATTCTGCTGAACTGTACTAATTGAAGTGGGGGGAAGGCACATAATGACATTGAATTGTTTCCTCATTTTATTAGCTTGATGTATGTATCATGTGCTTTATGGAAATTGATTTTCCTTTTTTTCCCCTTCTTTTAACCCTTCCAACCTTTCTCATGACGTGGTTAGGGCATGAGGAAAGAGTATCGGCATGCTAGGCTCTTAGCAATTGCCCAAGCGCAAGTTCTGAATGCGCATGACGAAATCAAGATGGCAATGACTCGATTGCACGTAAGAGAGTTTGAAAATGACAAATCAATTGATGCTTTAAGTCCTGATGAATTGGCTTCAGCTAGTGTTCAAAACACTAGTGACAAATTCATGTCATTGACTTTGTTATCAAATATCAAAGGGAAACTTCGTTATTTAAAGGTACTGCTAAAATGTCCGTTGGAAGTTCTTTACGATCAAGTTTTATTTTCCTCACTGCCCTCTATACACCATAGTTTGTTTGAAATATTTTGGTCGACATGTTTTAGCTCTGGCTGGATGATCCATCATTACTGCGTTAGTTTCCTTTTGTCATGGTTCTTCATATGCTTTGTCCTGAAGGAAATTGCATGCCTTATATTTGCTTCCAACCAAATTTTCCCTTATCTTAGCTTCACATATAAATAACAAAACTCATTTGCTTCTTACATGAATTGTTTTAAGGGATTGGTTCTATCTCAAAATATGGTGCAAGTGGAGAGTTCTGATAATTCCGCTTTAACTCAAGATATGTCTACCATGTCAACTTCTATAGAACAGAAAAGCACATATCCAGTTAAAGCTAATGAGGAAGCTTGTCCTATTTGTCAAGAAAGGCTAAGCAGTCAGAAGATGGTATTTCAATGCGGACATGTTACGTGCTGTAAATGTAAGTTTTACATCATCCCCCTCCTGTTTTCCAAACTGCCATGAAAGCCATTTGCACTCAAGATTTTAAAATGGCAGTGTTAAATATTTACCCTTGCAATGAAAATTAATGTAACAATATTTTTTGTATACTAATATTGAACTAAAACATGATAGTCGAAGTTTTGTGGTGATTAATCACTGCTGGTAACTCCTCCCCTCAACATATGTTGTGAACCATCTCTCTGCATATAAGGGTGGATTGCGATTTTTGGTGACTGAATTAAAATCCTCCAAAAACATTGAATCCTTAAAGTTAATATCAAGTTTCTTTTAAGATATAGCATCTAGTGTTCACAGTCTTGTAAAGATCTATACATCCTGTGAAATCAATTGAAGTGACAAATAGCGGAGATTTAATTGTCCATTCCTTTTTACTTTATTTTGCTGTTTGTCACCATTTTAGAGTGACCTGTTCTGTTCCCTTTATCTTATCTGTTGATTTATCATATTGATAATTTCGTTTGCTTTGAACTTTTCATTCGACTCATTTGCATTTCATGCCTCACTTTATTGCAGGTTTATTTGCTATAACTGAACAAGGATTAAGCCATGGGAATAAGTCTCAAAATAAATGGGTAATGTGCCCAACATGTAGGCAGCACACAGATGTTGGAAATATTGCTTTAGCTGATGATAGACAAATTTCACCTATCGCTCACACATTTCAAGGTGGTGACAGTTGTGAAGCATCTTTGACTGTTCAAGGTTCCTATGGAACGAAGGTGCACTTATGAATGTTCTTTTCTTTTTTTTTTTTTTGGGGGGGGGGGTCTAGATTGAACTACTTTCATGGTTTAATAAATTCATGGAATAATTATACATATTTTTAAATTAACCTACATGTTGCTCAAGCGTCTTTTGGTGCATATCACCTCAAATAATACCAAGGCCAACACCGCGGACTAGATATAAATCCACAAATCACATTTTATGCAGTATGTATTTACCTATTTCCTTTACCTGTTAAGCATTCACATGCAAGTGCATAGTTTCAATTCTTTTCATATTTTGCATTTTCAGTTATCCGATCATCTTGGTTGGTATATCTTCCGTAATAGCATAATTTTGTGCATCGAGTCCCAGTCATTTCTCTCTTTTTCCTTTCTTTTCCATTTTATATGTGCAACTTGTGCAGAGTCATTGTCGTGGGATGCATGAGACAACGGTGCCAGAATCCTCATTTTATCAGTCTTACTTACCAGTCAATTATCCTTAGCCATCGGATAGAGTCTGCTTGTCCCGTTTGGCTTCCATCTTGTTTCTATGTGTCCATGCATGTCTTTGTTAGGCATCGGTTTGAATCCTGCTCATACAAAACTGGACTTCTAATTCTCTTTATGCTTTATCTAGGAAGTTATTACCTAATGATTCTGCTTTAAAATGACAACGCCGAAAGTTATAGGGGAAAATGAGAAATCTACCAACTGTTTACATCAAGATTTACATCAAGAAGTCTAGACGACTATTATGGTAAACATCTTGTTGATGATTGTACAGATTGAAGCTGTTACGAGAAGGATCTTGGGGATTAAATCTGCTGACCCAAAAGCCAAAGTTCTGGTTTTTTCAAGCTGGAACGATGTTCTTGATGTGTTAGAACATGCATTTACTGCTAATGATATTACCTACATCCGAATGAAAGGAGGAAGGTAAATAATCTTTTTAACAGCTCACTGTATTTTGTTGGTTGTATACCTGGAGAGTTCTAAAATTGCAACGAAAGAGATGCCGTGCTGCCGTAGTATAAGAGGCGATTATTTCTATGCATTTTACACATAACGCTCACGATTCATAAAACATGAGAAACAAAACTGATGGATCCGGACAACTTGTACGGGAGATAAAAGAGGGGGAAAGGAGATCCAGAAATCAGAGCAGAAGTTTTAGTTTCTTCCTACCAAATTTATATTTTAATAACACCTGGTTTGTTTCGATGGAAGTAAAATGCTTGGCCTCTTTTCCCTTGCCTGTTTATATTATTTAGTTTCTACTTCTGCAGTGGTTCGTTGATTAGTTATTAATATGTGCAATCACAGGAAATCACATGTTGCCATCAGTGAATTTAGAGGACAAAATATTGGTGGAAGCGGACAGAACATGCGGAAGTCGGAACCAAAATTTATTCAAGTGCTATTGCTCTTGGTCCAACATGGAGCAAATGGCCTTAATCTTTTAGAGGCACAGCATGTTATTCTTGTCGAACCATTACTAAATCCTGCCGTAGAAGCACAAGCAATCAGCAGGGTACATCGAATCGGGCAGGATAAGAGGACACTTTTTCATCGCTTTATAGTATGTGCATTTTCCTATCTATTGATACTATATGATTGGAATCCATGCATGTTGCTATGTGTATTGTGCCAACCCACTCCTTGGTTTTGTCATTTATGTCAAACATCGCCGTTCGATTAACTTCAGGTTTTATGTTTTTCTGGCCCGATATTAGGTTAAAAACACCGTCGAAGAGAGCATATATAAACTCAACACAAGCAGGAACTCGAGTGGCTTTGTTGGGAACACCAAGAATCAGGATCAGCCTGTTCTGACACTTAAAGACGTCGAATCCCTCTTTGCCGCAGCACCATCCACGGTACCAAAAACCAATGAAGACGGGACCGAAAGTGAAAGTCTGAGACACCTACCTCCTTCCATGGCTGCTGCTATAGCTGCTGAGAGGAGACTCAAGGAAAATCCAACTGCATGACATTCATGGTGGTTTCAGCAGGCAGTCGAAATGGTAGGAATATTTAATCTGTAGGTTTTCTAACCAAGGTTTAGTTTTGTCCAACTTTTTTCATTAGATTATTATTTCATCCGTCAACTCAAGGAATATTGTGTTTAGTAGGGTTCCAATGGTAGGGAATTAAACTCTGCATAATTATGTATATAAAGTTATAAAAACAATAAGCTTTACAAATGTATGCAAATTAGTATATTTTTGGTTTCCAAAGGTATGATCCCAGAAAACTCAGGCAGAGCATATTTAATGGATTACTTATATTAATACAATCATGATTTTTGGTATGCTTTAACAAATCTATAGGGGGGAAGAGAAGTAAATAGTTAAATAAGAATGAATATTAAAAAATGTTGACTTGTCACATCTTAAAAAATCGTTAAAAAATGAATTTTGATTTTTCCTTTTCTTTTGCATTATTTTAAAATACAATAAATCAAAATAAAAAATTTAAAATTTTATCTTTCTCACTTTAAAAATTAAAATTCAAAATTCCCTGCTCTCTTTTCTCCTCCATCGTCCGGTTCCTTTCATAATTTTGTCATATTCTTATTTAATAAACTAAGTGTTGTTTTAGTTAAAATATTAAATGTACAAAAATTTAAAGGGTAATTATTTTATGCACAAATGTTTTAGTTTTAGGGTTTATGGATTTTATTTAGGGTTTAAGGGCTTAAGTGTAATAATTTTGAATTTAGGGGCTGTAGATAAAATTTTGGGTTTAAGATTAAAATTTAGGGTTTATAGTTTGAAATTTAAATATTTAACCATATTACACTAAAATTTAAATTTTAACCTTTAAATTCTAAATTTTAAAACCTTAAATTATAAACTCTAATCTAAAATCATAAACTCTAAAATTAAAGCGCTATAAAAAACAATTTTTTTTTACCTATATATGGGATAATAATTTAAATTTAAATTCCACAATCTGAATTCTCTTTTGGGTACACGTTTTAATCAACCATTGAATTAGGTGGACCACAAAAGGAAATGAATCTGATTCATTGATAATCACACTTTCCGTCTTTCCTGAGTTTCAACCTTCTCATTGACATTGACCATAAAACCCAGCTACAAGTAAACATCTTTGGACAATTTGTAACAGAGACTTGGATAGGTTTAATTAGGAATTATAAATATTTATACGATATATAAATAGTCACTAAATTATCCTTAAAAACATAAAATGATCATTAAACTTTCAAAAATTATATAATGACATTAAACATTTTTATTACAAAATGGTCACTGAGAGACGTGTCAGTTATTAAAATTTGTATAATAACATATTTAATCTTCAATATTTACACATTCAATCAATTTATACATCAATAATGAGAGCACTTAAAGGGTCTGTCTAATACCATATGTCTTTGCTGCTGCTGCTGCCGCTGGGCCTCAAACTGCCTCTGTTCTCTTTCTCCTGTTCTGATTACGTCGAGTAACAGTAGGGACATGAAAGTCCATCCATACTCCCACTCCTACTCCGGGCTTCCATGTCGGCGTCACTAACAGGCTGTTAGTTTCCTTGTCGAACACGAAACACTCTCATTTTCCACTCATTTTCGACGAAAATGAGAGTGTTTCGTGTTCGACAAGCTGAGTCAATCGGTATTTTCCAATCCTCCTCCTCTTTTCCGATGCTTTTATCGTGTAAATTAAATTCTACCCCTACAATTTAAATTTTTAAACTTTAAAATTAAAAAATTCGTGTAAATTAAATTTATATATTAAAGTATTTTTTTATTAAATCATTGCCCCTGGTGAGTCACGACGGCAACTTCAGACGTCACTCAACAATAGCTTTTTTCTCTCTGTGTTTTAGGGTTTCTGCGCTGGGCTTAAGGCTTTTGGAGCCTTGGACTTTTGTCTCTCTTTGTAAGATTTGTATTTTCTGATATGGACTTAGACAAATTGTTGCCTATGTGTTTTATGTTAATATTTAATGAATTCTCTTTTTGTCAACAGAAAAATATAGGGTTAAATAACCTAAATATGGGTTCATTCTATGCCCATTCCTTCGCTATTTAATTAACTCAGTTTTTACTATTAAATCAATTTTGTGTTATTTAAATTCATAATTGAATTGATTGACTTAACATGTTATTTTTATTTTAAATAAATTAAACAATATAATTTTTACTTTTTTAGTTTAAATCTTTTCATAATTAGTATTAATTAATTAATGGGTAAACTATAACGAAGGTCGCTCAATTATTAAAAGTTATATTTGGGTCACTAGATTATGGGTAAAGATATATTTGAGTCACTCAATTGTTTAATGTTACATTTGGGACACTCAATTATGGATAAGGTTATATTTGGATCACCCTTTATATTTAAAAAAATATATATCAATGTATATTAGATTAATTAATAATTTCAAATGAAGTACTCTAGTGTTAACGATAATATATAAGTGATTTGGAAGAAAAAATGATTAAGTTGATGTATTTTTTCAAATATGAAGGGAGACCCAAATGTAACCTTACCTATAATTGAGTGACCTAAGTGCAACCTTTAATAATCTGGATGTAACCTTACCCATAATTGAGTGACTCAAATATAACTTTTAATAATTGAGTGATTTAAATATAATCTTATCCATAATTAAGTGACCTATATTGTAGTTTACCATTATTTAATTTAATCGATTAAATCGATCCGGTTAAATCAATGATCATAAAAATGTTAAAAAATATGATCATAAAAAAACTATCGGTTCAATTATTATGTGAGATGGGGAGGTTGCGTTGAAAAATTATATTTGGCCCTTAATTTTTTTTAAAGAAAATTGTATTAAGTTTTTAAATTTGTGAATATTTTGTTCAATTTTTTAAAAAAGCTTTCATTAAATCATATTTTTTTAAAATTTTATTTAGACACGTTTTATAAAAATTAAACTTTTTGAAAAAAATTAAAATATTTTGAACTTCTAAATTTTTTGGGGGGAAAATTAAATAAATGTTACGGGGTCATTACCCTCTTTTAGAAGACATATCTGATAGGATATGTAGCGCTATCGTATTTATATCTCAATGCCTCCTTTTTCTATTTTGATGTGGGATTGATGTCTCCGATTCTTTCAGTAAAATTAAATAAATAATTTATTTTCAGAAATTATCTAGAAAAAAACTTCATCACAAATTATGTAGAAAAGTATCCTCTTTCAGTACACGTAAGGCAAAATTATATTTAGCCGAAAGTGAGTTTCAAACTCCCATTTAACTAAAAGCGAGTTATGCATAAACAAACTTGGTAAATTAAACTTTTTATTCTTACCTATCCACTTAACACATAACTCATGTTTAGTTAAAAGCGAGTTTAAAATTCGCTTTTGGCTAAACGCGAGTTTTATCTTATGTGAGTTGAAAGTGAGTGTTTTTCTATATAATATGTGATGGAGTTGTTTTTTTAGATAATTTCCAAAAAAAAAGAATATTCATTTAATTTTGCCGACTCTTTCCTGACGTGACATTCTTTGCCACTTAATCTCATGACGCCCTTGTCATGAGTCAACCACACTTGTGATAGAGTATTGTTACGATTGTTCATCCTGCTTATCTCACTCATAGGCGTTCGACGTGAAATCGGGCAATTAAAGGGTCTCTCTAATACCATTTGTTATAGGGACATTATCCTCTTTTCAGAAGACATGCCTGATAGGATATGTAGCGTCATTACATTTATATTCCAATATCTCTTTTTTTGTTCTTTTTAACGTGGGATTAATGTTCCTGTAATTTTACCAAACTTTCTCGTTAGTTATTTCTTAAAAAGGGTAAACTATGATAGGTACCACCAAATTATTGGGAGTGACCCGTTTATACCATAAACCTTTTAATTGTCCCAAAATAGCCACAAAACTTTATTTTTCGACTCGTTTACACTACCGAGTCGTTAACTCATTAACTATGTGATGACTTGGATGCTAGACCAAAACGAAATCATTTTGGTGCCGCTATTACTAAATTTGTAGCACCCCTTTCTGTATCCATCATTGAATATGAGACAGAGATGTCACAAAATATTTGTAAAACCAAAAAATATTTATAATTCGGTAAAAATTTGTTTTGTAAGGAAAATATTACAATTTAATCTTTATTTAAAAAATCTAATTTATTGCATAAAGTTAAAACTTTATATTTTCGCCTTCAAATCAAGTTTAATTTTAGGCAACAATTTATCAATTTAATTTGACTTATATAATTAGCGAAATTACCTAAAAACTGCATGATTTAGAATTTATCCAGATTTTACATAAAATTCAATTTATATCAGAGCAAGCATAACCTTTTTAAATAACATGCCAACTAGTGAATATCAAACAATCTCAACTATTATATTACTGATACTGATGTACCTGTCCTTGATAGATGATGTCCACTAGTACTCCTTTCACCAAACGATTCTCTTTTCCTACGCGTGAAACAGTCACACGCTAAGTATTTACTTAGTGAGGCAATAGTTCGAATTTAAGTGCAATTGCCATAATATCAATATCAATATTAATGATTAATAATGCATATGATCACCTTACCATTACATGCTCATCAACATAATTAAATATGCAATAGCATATATGTATATCAAAGTGATAAGATTAGATCTTACCAATATCGGTGCCATTTCCATCCGTAAGCTTTCAGTGCTTACCAATACCTTTTTCCAACTCTGCTGCAAGCTTTCAAGCTTATCATTCTATTTCTTTGATTTCAATTCAGTTTACTTAGCCCAAGGTATCGAATTAAGAGATTCTATGTACACGAGTCATCCCCCCATACCCAACCTTTTTTGAGTATGTATATTATTTGCACCGTAGTGCTTAGCACCCTAAGTGCTTCCGTATACCCAAACCTTGCATGAGTATACCCTCATTGAGTATTAATAAAATTGCACCGTAGTGCTTAACACCCTAAGTGTTTTCGTATACCCAAACCTTGCATGAGTATACACTCAATGAGTATTTATGAATATTGCACCGAAGTGCTTAGAATATTTATACAACTGTTTATGACCCTATGGATATCCAACTATACCATCGAACCTCTATATCATACATTGGGCTTTATTTCATCATTTAAGTTATCAATGGCAACATATATCAATATATATATCAACATTTAACAGTTCATAACCGAAATAACATTCATATTCTACCATCATCAATAACCAGTGATCAATGCATTTATTTTCAACCTTTGACATATTTTAAATATGTCAAATATATGATCAATGACATAATTATCATGACAATATATAAACCAGGTAGACTCATGGCAAGTCCTACCGGTGATGTGTGAAATATCCATGTATAATGTTATGTATGCATTGCACTCACCTGGGCCATTTATTAGTATGCCTCACTGAGTCCTCTTTGATCCTTTCCTTCATTGTATCTCGTATCTCCCTTGATTCGAACTTAACTTCATAATTCAAATAAGTAAAATATTTGTTAGATCCCAATCTAACAATATCTTAGACATATTGTCCAAAATAACCATTCGAGTATAAAATCTCCAAACGTTTTCCTTTCTTCCTTGTATCGTTCAAAAATTCATTATGGTCCTTAGTGACCAATTTGAACTTCCATTAACCCTTTTCAAGCTTACTATTCAACCTTAGATACAAAGTGTATCAATTCTCATTCTCTGGCAGTTTGCAGTACCTCCAAAGAAATATTTCTATAAAATAATCTACAACTCGGAATTCGACTCCGTTTATTCTGAAAGAAACTAGATTCAATAAGATTTTCAACCATATAAATTAATAGCCCAAATTCAACTTGTAAGATTTATGGCGAATTTTCAAAGTCAATTTCCAGTATTGAATTTCGGAACAGCCTGCTATACTATTTTCTGACATTTCACCACTTAAAAATTCATATCTTTTTACTCTGAACTCGAAATCAGTTTCCGTTTGTTGGGTACGAAACTAGACAAACAAATCTTTACATCGGTATAAAATTCACCATCTAACCATTTTTGTAGAATTTATGGTGAATTTTCAAAGTTACTGCCATAAACCAGTTTTTCTACACAGCTTCCATAATCAACTTCAACTTTTATACTAACTTCTCCTTACTTCTCTACTTTTCAATTTAGTCCAATTAATTGCTTTAAACCACCATCTTATGACCTTCTTCATCAAATAATTATTCACAATAATTCTCCTTCTTTACCGAAATAGTCACTAAAATGCAAAGATAAGGATTCAAGCTTCTTAACTTTGCAAATTAGTCCTCAATTCAACATTACTACCTTAATTCCATCATTACAACCAGAAATTAGATTTAGGCCCCATACAAAACTTCAATTTCGATTTGGTCACTTAACTTTGACAAACTGTCAAAATGGTTACTAATTCAATTCAACATCAATTTAGCATTCTAACTTCATTTTCTTGTCTCTAACATCATTAATAACATAAATGCACTCCAAATTCTAAAAATTCAGATTTGGTCCTTCAACTTTTCAATTTTACAAAATGGTCCCTACACAATTTAACTTATGGTTTTGCTTCCAAACAACAATTCAAGCTTACTAGATCATTATTTCAACATCACAAACCCTAAATTAAACTTGAATCCATAAACCCTAATCATCTTCATAAAAATCAAAACATGTAAAACTTAAACCCCAACTCAATATCATGTTTTTAACATCATACTAGCTTAATTCCAACTTAAATTCAATCATGGAATTATAAAATCTCAAAAGCCCCAATTTGATCCATAAACCCTAATTTCTTTCTCATGAAAATTCTCATCAACCAAGCATGTATTCCATGAATTATTGACATCAAAAGATAGAGCTTGAAGAGTAGAACAACTTTGTAGTTGAAGAGATTACCTGAAAACTGAGTTTCGGGGCTTAAATCGAGCTTGGGAAATTTTCTTCTTATTTCCCCTCTTTTTCCACGTTTCAAGGCTGGAAAAGATGAACATTTTTTTGTTCATCTTTTCACCATTATTTTAAACATATATCTATTAAATGAATATAATATTCATTTAATAGTGAAATTATAATTTTGCCCTTTTTATCCAATGGTTGAGATTGATTTTATCATAAATCAAGGGCCAAGATTTAATCTTCAATTTCCTCTTTGCAAAATTTCCTTATAACTTTTTAAATATTTCAAAATTGCCATTAGACCAAATGACCAATTTGCCCTCCAACTAGTCTTTATTTACTAGTTTGTTTCCAAATTGCCATTCCATTAAAATCTAACTAAATCTAGTTAGAATTCAACCAACCATAATAAAATATTCATAAAATAACATTTTATGACTTTTCCATAGCTTTTGGACCAGTCTCCAAAATTTCCATTCGATCCAATATAGCGATAAATAATCCTTTACTCAGAAATAAACTGTAGGATTCATCTTGAATCAAACTAAAAATATTTCCAACACTTGGAAATGAATTTTATAACCTTTCTCTATCATATGGAAAAATTTAAAATTTTCCAGTTCGATCCGGGTATCCGAATTCTACTTAAACTTTAACTACGATTTTCCCAATAATCGAAATATCAGATCGAACCAAAATCTTCACATTCGATCCACACCCTTAGGTGATCTATTTATTTATGAAATAAAAACTCTTAACTTTTAGGGAATTACAACTTTAGTCTCCAAACTTTTCCAAAGTTTATACTTTAGCCATAAAATTTTCAAAATTTACATTTTGGTCACTAACATTTTAAACTTCAATTCCCATTCCAATTTTCCTTAAAATTCAACCGAACTTTAAGAATACTTATTCAATTAACTATCTATCACATGAGACCTTTAAACCTTAGAAATTTCCTTTTCAAAACCTATAATTAAAGAAATCCTAACTTTTGCATTTTTGTCATTTTAGTCACTAAGTTAGCTTTTAAGCTATTATCTTAGTACTAAATGACCCTTAATCAACTTAGTAATTTTTAGGGTATTACAGTTCTCTCCCCCTTAAGAAAATTCGTCCTCGAATTTTCAATACGTACTTGGTTCCAAAAGGTGAGGAAACTATTTTCTCATATTTTCTTCTTATTTCTCTCAAGTCGTTTCTTTAACCTTATGATTTTTTTTCAAAGAACTTTAACAAACGAGATTGTCTTGTTTTCTTAGTTCTTTGACTCCATGTGCTAGGATCTTTACTAGTTCTTTTTCATAGCTTAAATCCGGCTGGATCTCTATTTTCTTCGGAGTAACAACATGTGAGGGGTCTAATCAATATTTCCTGAGAGCGTCAGCTACCACATTAGCTTTTTATGGATGATAGTCAATGACCATATCATGATTCTTAAGAAACTCGATCCAACTTCTTTGCGTCAAGTTCAACTCTTCTTTAGTAAGCATATACTTTAAACTTTTATAACCTATATAAATATAACATCGTTCACTGTATAAATAATGATGCTATATCTTTTAAAGCAAATACAACCATTGCTAGCTCCAAATCCTAAGTAAGATAATTTCTCTCATATATCATAAGTCGTCTCAAGCATAGACCATTACTTTTCATTCTGGTTGTACTGGTACCGTGGCTTCTATTAAGATCTTCCTTAATGTCTCAAAGTTTTCTTGGCATTTATCTATTCAACTGAATGGAATTTCTTTCCTCAATAGCTTGTTCAATGAGGAGGCAATCATTAAGAAATTTTGAACCTCTAAAACATTCTTCAAAGGTTTCCATTCAACTATAGTTTGTGCTTTCTTGGGATATACTCTTATTCCCTCTGCCAAATCCACATAACTAATAAAACAACTTTTGACAACCAAGTTCACACTTTAACAAATTAGCATATAGCTTATTTTCTCGAAAGGTCTGAAGAACAATGCAAAATGAGCATCTTGTTCTTCATTTTTCTTCGAATAGACCAAAATATCCTCAATGAACTCTACCAAAAATTGGTCCAAGCAAAATTAGAATACTTGGTTCATTAGGTTTATAAATGCCATAGGCATCATCACGAACTCATAGTATTCATACCGAGTCCGAAAAGCTGTCTTTAGAATTTCTTCTTCCTTGATCTTTAGCTAATAATATTCCAATCGAAGATCTATTTTGGAAAACATAGCTGTGCCTTTTTTTAACTTATCAAAAGATCATCAGTCTTCAGAATAAGATATTTATTCTTTACCATCACCTTATTTAGCTGACGGAAATCTATACTTAAACACATAGATCAATATTTCTTTTTCACAAATACACTGGTGCACCCCAAGGTAACACACTTGGCTTTATAAAACCTCGACCTAACATTCCTTGCATTTGTACTTTTAAATCCCGAAGTTCAGTCGAAGCCATTTTATATGGGGCCATTAATTTAGGCGCAATGCCTGGTAACATCTTTATTTTGAATTTCACCTCCAATCTAGGGTAATTTCAAGTAACCCATCTGGGAATACATTCGGATATTTTTGGACAGTTGAGTTATTTTTCAATTTAACTTCTACAGCTCGAGTCTCCACTACATTTGCTAAAAAAACTTAACAACCTTATAACAACAATTTCTTTAATAAAACAACTGAAATTACATTGGAAAAGAGATTTACCCTTTTATCAACTACTACTATTTTTGTACTTTCCGTATTTTTTTAATACTAATCGCTTTATGCAACAATTCATCATGACTTGATAGGAAGGTAACCAATTCATGCCCACCATCATTTTAAAACTCCTTGAAAGATAATTCCATTAAATTTATCGGGAACTCTATTTCTTATATTTTTATCGAGCAATTCCAATGTTCAGCTCGCCCTTACATTACAACCCAACAAATTTATGACCGCTACATTACTTGAAATGGGTTCTAAAAGGATATCTTCTTCACCATTCAACTTCGTACTTATATACGAATGTGTAAAGCTAGGACCCATCAACATCAATACATGTTTATCCAAAAAGATGAGATATACCTTCTATGATTTTCGGATCATCCCAATCTTTATTAGTCCTGATGTTATAAACTCAGACTGATACGTGCAATCCTAGCTGCGTAACAATTTCAAATATTTCCCCAGCTTTAACTTAGTAGCAATACAACTCCATCCAATTTCTCAGTATCCAAACAGTGGAATCAGTCCAGTGTAATCCTTAGGTTATTCAGTTATAAATCAACAATCACTGAACCTTAATATGCTTTTCCTTTCAATTCAGGTGCTTCTGAACTTTTCAGTTCCTTAATCCGGCACAGGCACTCCTTGTTGTACCGGTGCCCCTTTCTTATTCTGATTTATCCGAAGGGTTATCATTAACCTTATTGTTACTACTCTTGATTCCTTCCAAAGCTTCCAATTTACTAGTTCATCACACTTTCTTGACTCAAATATTTCTTATATTTCATCTCAATTTACATTAGTAAGGAGCGACATCAATCAGATCATAAAAACATCAGATCAGTAATATTGATATCCTAGTGACATGTATACTCTTTTTAAAATAAAACCACTTCCATTTAAGCCGAGAATCGGCTAAACCTATAGCTCTGATACCAATAAATGTAACACCCCTTCCCGTATCCATCATTGAATATGAGATATAGATGTCACAAAATATTTATAATTCGGTAAAAATTTGTTTTGTAAGGAAAATATTACAATTTAATCTTTATTTAAAAAAATCTAATTTATCGCGTAAAGTTAAAAGTTTATATTTTCGCCTTCAAATCAAGTTTAATTTCAGGCAGCAATTTATTAATTTAATTTGACTTATATAATTAGCGAAATTGCCTAAAAACTGCCTAATTTAGAATTTATCCAGATTCTACATAAAATTCAATTTATATCAGAGCAAGCATAACCTTTTTAAATAACATGCCAACTAGTGAATATCAAACAATCTCAACTATTATATTACTGATACTGATGTACCTGTCATTGATAGATGATGTCCACTAGTACTCTTTTCTCCAAACGCTTCTCTTTTCCTACCGTGAAACGATCACATGCTAAGTATTTACTTAGTGAGGCAATAGTTCGAATTTAAGTGCAATTGGCATAATATCAATATCAATATTAATGATTAATAATGCATATGATCACCTTACCATTACATGCTCATTAACATAATTAAATATGTAATAGCATATATGTATATCAAAGTGATAAGATTAGATCTTATCAATATCGGTGCCATTTCCATCCGTAAGCTTTCAATGCTTACCAATACCTTTTTCCAACTCTGTCTGCAACCTTTCAAGCTTATCATTCTATTTCTTTGATTTCAATTCAGTTTACTTAGCCCAAGGTATCGAATTAAGAGATTCTATGTACACGAGTCATCCCCCCATACCCAACCTTTCTTGAGTATGTATATTATTTGCACCGTAGTGCTTAGCACCCTAAATGCTTCCATATACCCAAACCTTGCATGCGTATACCCTCATTGAGTATTAATAAAATTGCACCGTAGTGCTTAACACCCTAAGTGTTTCTGTATACCCAAACCTTGCATGAGTATACCCTCAATGAGTATTTATGAATATTACACTGAAGTGCTTAGAATATTTATACAGCTGTTTATGACCCTATGGATATTCAACTATACCATCGAACCTCTATATCATAGATTGGGCTTTTTTTCATCATTTAAGTTATCAATGACAACATATATCAATATATATATATATATCAACATTTAATAGTTCATAACTGAAATAACATTCATATTCTACCATCATCAATAACTAGTGATCAATGCATTTATTTTCAACCTTTGACATATTTAAAATATGTCAAATATATGATCGATGACATAATTATCATGACAATATATAAACCAGGTAGACTCATGGCAAGTCCTACCGGTGATGTATGAAACATCCATGTATAATGTTATGTATGCATTGCACTCATCTGGGCCATTTATTAGTATGCCTCACTAAGTCCTCTTTGACCCTTTCCTTTATTGTATCTCAAACCTCCCTTGATTCGAACTTAAATTCATAACTCAAATAAGTAAAATATTTGTTAGATCCCAATCTAACAATAGCTTAGACATATTGTCCAAAATAATCATTCTAATACAAAATCTCCAAACGGTTTCCTTTCTTCCTTGTATCGTTCAAAAATTCATTACGGTCCTTAGTGACCAATTTGAACTTCCATTAACCCCTTTCAAGCTTACTATTCAACCTTAGATACAAAGTGTATCAATTCTCATTCTCTGGCAGTTTGCAGTACCTCCAAAGAAATATTTCTATAAAATAATCTACAACTCGGAATTCGACTCCGTAAATATTAACAATCGTAGTAGTTTTTAAAAAAAACAAAGAAAATTGAGTTTGTTAAAATAAAAAGGGTGCAATTGCTCCCTAAATATTCTTAACATGTGTACTCTCTCTATTTAATTCACAAAAACTACTTTTAAAAATCAAATTGTTTTCTCCTTTTTTAAAGTTATCAAAAACATAATTCTTGTTATTTGATAAACCAATTAAACTAGATTCGATAAGCTTTTCAACCATATAAATTAATAGCCTAAATTCAACTTGTACGATTTATGGCGAATTTTCAAAGTCAATTTCTAGTATTGAATTTCGGAACAGCCTGCTATACTATTTTCTGACCTTTCACCACTTAAAAATTCATATCTTTTTACCCGAAACTCGAAATCAGTTTCCGTTTATTGGGCACGAAACCAGACAAACAAATATTTACATCGGTATAAAATTCACCATATAATCATTTTGTAGAATTTATGGTGAATTTTCAAAGTTACTGCCATAAACCAGTTTTTCTACACAGCTTCCATAAACAACTTCAACTTTTATACTAACTTCTCCTTACTTCTCTACTTTTCAATTTAGTCCAATTAATTTCTTTAAACCACCATCTTATGACCTTCTTCATCAAATAATTATTCACAATAATTCTCCTTCTTTACCGAAATAGTCACTAAAATGCAAAGATAAGGATTCAAGCTTCTTAACTTTGCAAATTAGTCCTCAATTCAACATTACTACCTCAATTCCATCATTACAACCAGAAATTAGATTTAGGCCCCATACAAAACTTCAATTTCGATTTGGTCACTTAACTTTGACAAACTGTCAAAATGGTTACTAATTCAATTCAACATCAATTTAGCATTCTAACTTCATTTTCTTGTCTCTAACATCATTAATAACATAAATGCACTCCAAATTCTAAAAATTCAAATTTGGTCCTTCAACTTTTCAATTTTCCAAAATGGTCCCTACACAATTTAACTTATGGTTTTGCTTCCAAACAACAATTCAAGCTTACTAGATCATTATTTCAACATCACAAACCCTAAATTAAACTTGAATCCATAAACCCTAATCATCTTCATAAAAATCAAAACATGTAAAACTTAAATCCCAACTCAATATCATGATTTTAACATCATACTAGCTTAATTCCAACTTGAATTCAATCATGGAATCATAAAATCTCAAAACTCCCAATTTGATCCATAAACCCAAATTTCTTTCTCAAGAAAAATTCTCATCAACCAAGCATGTATTCCATGAATTATTGATATCAAAAGATAGAGCTTGAAGAGTAGAACAACTTTGTAGTTGAAGAGATTACCTGAAAACCGAGTTTCAGGCTTAAATCGAGCTTGAAAAATTTTCTTCTTCTTTCCCCTCTTTCTCCACGTTTCAAGGCTGGAAAAGATGAACATTTTTTGTTCATCTTTTCACCATTATTTTAAACATATATCTATTAAATGAATATTAAATTTATTTAATAGTGAAATTACAATTTTAAAATAATTTTACAAAATTTGTTGGTTTACCCAAGTTTATAAATTTTAAGAGTTAGAGTTTTAGTTTAGAGTTTATAGAGTTTAGATTTAGAATTCAGATTTTATGATTTTATAGTTTAAATCATGTACTTAAATTTTAAATTTTATGGTTTAGTCAACAATCTCTAGTGCAGGTGGTTAAAATTTTCAGTTGACACCTGTAGCGATGTCCCTCTCACTAAAAACCGAGTTTTCGAGGTGTTTATTGTCTTTCGGGTATTAAAATATTTATTCCATGGGGTTTTAGAAATACCGTATTTTATTTAAGAAAATGGAGTCGCCACCGGCCACTTAGGTGGGCCGGATACCATAAAAACCAGAGATTTTGAAAACTTTGGGTTCAGGAGTCGGTTATGGATGGGGAAGGATTAGCACCCCACACCGCCTAAAATTGGTACTTTAATAATTTCCGCTTTATTAATATTAAACTTTCCGGATTAAAGTGACGATCAATTTAAAATTTGGTTATAAGTGCGAGTAGATTTTAAAGGCCCCGTTATCCGAAAGTAAACGCCCAACCACTATCACTACGCCTGATACTGGCCCCGTTTACGCTCGGATAAAAGGGCACCGCATTGGCAGTTTATATATCTCGATATGCAATCTTAGAAAATAAAACATAGAACGTACAAAGGCATTAGCATGGTACTAAAATATAAAAGCAAGCATATTACAAAATTAAACAAAAAATAATAAAATACACGGGTAAAAAGACAACGCATGATAAAAACAAAGCAAACACGAACAAGATAAAAAAACATGCTTCCAAAACCGAATTAATTAACCTCAACATGCCTGAACGCATTAAGACAAAATACAACAAAAATATGGATAACATATACATGGCGTTGTATGACGCTAAAAAACATGCTAGAATAAAACTAATGCTTGATATTTGACATACGACACAATTTATATGCATAGACTAAAAACACGACATTTCTATAGCACCAAGAAACACACTAACATATATCCTAAAAAACGAAGATACGAAAATCCATGTAGGTACATAAAAACATGATGTACAAAGAACTAAAACAATATCTAAAACAAACCTACTTACGATGAACAAACGAATTAAAACACAAAAAATATAATATAAAAAATAAACGTAGCAAACAAAAAAACGTACCAACATGTAAACTGAAAATAAAGTGAACAACCCATACATGCTAAGATACAAACACGCTAAGTACAGGTCAACTAAACATACCAAACGAACATGTACAATACGAGCAAACAAAATAAACAATGTAGAAGGCACAACCCAAAATACACAAATAAATGTGATATTAGTACATGTATAAACAAAATGAACTTGCTGACAACATGTGATAGAAATTAAATGACACAAACATTCAAACATGAGAAGGGGCCGAAATGCAACAAAAGGAAAATCGTGAAGCAAAAATTAAATAAACAAAAAACACATTCAGGGATTTAATTAAAAACTGGAACAGACTTGCAGGGACTGTATATGCAATATGACCAAGGGGCAAACTCAAAGTGCAAAGTTTGAAAATGCAGAATGGCCTGTGGGGTAATTAAACCATTCGAAATCTGAATTCGGTTTATTTGAAGGCTAAATAGAAAGATTTCAGAAAATGAGAGGGACTGCGGTTGCGAATATCCCATGCGGCAAGACAGAACTGAAAATTTCAAGAATGCGGGGGGATTTAGGACGATATTTACCCATTTTATTTTTATTTCCCCTCTATAAAACCGATAGCCGGCCCCTATTATTCATTTTTACCATTTTTTAGCCCTAGGATAATATCCCCCTCCCCACACTCTCATTTTCTCTCAAAAGCCATCTTCAAACCCTCGACGAACCCAGAAACTGGCGGCCATCCGCCGTCTCCTCCGCCGCCGGCCGCCGCTAGTCGGCGTCGACGAACCTGAAAACCCATCAAAACAAACCTCACTCCAACCCGAACCTGAATCTGAACTTAGATCTACACAAAAACTCCCCATTTCAACTAGATCTAAGAAAAATACGAAGCGGAAACTATTTTTTTTAAATCGAGACCGAAAGAACATCTCCCCCTTTTAGCCAGCTCACCATATTTAGGCTTGTTGCC
Source organism: Hibiscus mutabilis (assembly GCA_019671005.1). Taxonomy (NCBI): domain Eukaryota; kingdom Viridiplantae; phylum Streptophyta; class Magnoliopsida; order Malvales; family Malvaceae; genus Hibiscus; species Hibiscus mutabilis. The sequence goes on from CM033736.1 coordinate 46,157,268, forward strand.
GGTAGGGGAACTAACGACCGAAGGTAAAATCCCCCACTCCTTTTCTTTTGTTATTTTAGAACATATGTATGCATGCAACACTCAAGGTGGATGGATACCTTTGTATGTTCAAAAAAAAAAAGAACGGGAGGATGAAACCCTTTTTTCTTATTTCCGAAAAGCTCCTTACAACTGAAAAAAGACCCCCTTTACCGATTACTTGTTTGATACATATATCCCCCTTCTTTTTTGGTTTGGTAGAAAATCTGTCAAATACATATATTGGGTTGATCTGATACTGACAAAAATCTAATTTTCCTTGTCTTCGGTGATCTCTGAGCGCGGTGGTTAGTACGACCGGCATGGTGGGATATTGTGGTAGTGACCGTTCTGCCAGAAGCTCCCAGGGCCATTAGATCAGATTTGATCCAACGGTTGGATTTGCACGAGAAATGGACGATCCTGATGCAATCAAGAAATCGGTGGGAATGCCCGAGATGAAGCCACGCAACATCTTGATATCTAAGGAGTCAGCATGTGCAAGCCACGCGCGCGTGGAAGTCCAGCAGCCCCGTGAGTGAGTCGCACGCGCCCTCTGGAAGGTTCTCCCTTTTCGATCAGGGCCGTTGGATCAAAATCTGATCCAATGACTTAGATTGGGCTGTGCAAGGAAAAATGATGATTAGGGTTAGCTTAATATGATTCGGGCCAAAAATGGGCTCTGTAATTTTAATTTTGGGCTTTGATTTGTAATAATGGACTTGGACATTTAATTTGTCTGGGTTTTAATATATCCATTTATTTGTATTTAATTTAGCCCAACCCTACTACTACTAATAATAATAATAATAATAATACGGGTATATACATACGATGTACGTACATGCAAGCACACACATACACTACATACGGGTACACATATACGTAACAATGCAAACATTAATACGCAATACATCCTTAATTAATATGACATACCGTCACATATGCATATAGCTATACGTATAATTAACATGAATACCCACACATACACACAATGCACACATAAAATATAAACACACATATGACATCCATAGACTATAAATATTAACATATACACCTACAGTACGTATAACATGCATGCAGTCGTATATGTCACACATTAATCACACATATATAACAGACACATAATATGGTATGTATACATGCAATAATAATACATTAATTATTAAACTAACATATATTAATACAGTATTTATACAACAGATAAAAATGAGTGATTACAGTTGCCCCTCTTTGCTTGTTCTCGTGGAACGGGAACAAAGCAAAGATCATAAGCACTCATTTTTATCTGACTTCCCTGTTTGTAGCTTTGGAATCACTTGTTCTTCTAGCCTCTCCGCTTTTCCTTGGCTAAATTTTCGGGCTCGTAAGTTCTTCCTATATAGAACTTCTTCCCCTTCTGATCTTGGAACTATAGGTCCTCCCTATATAGAACCTTTTGCTCTGAAGCCTCGAGTTAGGAGTCCCTCCTATATAGAACTTTTCACTCTGAGACGGTAAAGCTTGGAGTCCTTCCTATATAGAACTCTTCACCTTCAACGCTGGTTTCTCCTATATAAAACTTTCTGCGTCACAGACGGATTCTTTCGAATAGAGTTCTTCCTATATAGAACTGTTAGTCTTCAAACCCTGGAGCCGCAAGTCCTTCCTATATAGAACTTTTAGCTTCTGAAATCTCATAGTTACGGGCTTTTCCTACATAGAACCTCTCATTCTAAGACAATAAAGCTTGGAACCCTTCCTATATAGGACTCTTCGCCTTCAACACATCAGGTTTTCCCTAAATAAAACCTTCTGTGTCATGGGTGAATTCCTTCGGCTGGGAGTTCTTTCTATATAGAACTGCTAGTCTTCACCCTGGAGCTGCAAGCCCTTTCTATATAGAACTTTTAGCTTCTGAATCCTCAGAGCGGCCTATTCTTTCTATATAGAACCTTTCGCTGAGGGCACTTGAAAATATAGACCCTTTCTATATAGAACCTTTATCTTTATATTTGGGATTCACGCCAGGATGGCTACCGATGCTTCTTTGAATTTGCAGATACCTGTCTAGAATAAGATAAAATGCTATGACAAATGAATTAGCATGCTCATAATCTTAGGGATGTCTAACTATTCATGATGCATGAGTGTCGGTATCTTGGTGATCCTGCTTTAGCCCTCAGTCAATCTCGACTCTACACTGCTCACTTTCTCCCTTTTTTTTTCTTCTAGCGGTGACACCCCATTTCCCTGTCGGGTTCAACCATTCTAACCTTTATTTTTCTAAATTTCTGATTCGGGGTTCTAAAATGCCCTTCTGGGTTTTCACCTTAGCGGTTTTTTCTTGCTCGCTTTCTCATTTTTCTTCTTCTAGTGGTGACACCCTATTTCCCTGTCGGGTTCAACCATTCCAACCTTTCCTTTTCTGAATTTCTAGTTTGGGGTTCTAAAGTGCCCTTTCGGGTTTTCACCTTAGAGTTTTTTTTAGAAGGGGCCCTTCCGAGTTTTCACCGAGGAAATCTCTCTTGTTGTCTCAGATGCTTTCTTTAAACAAGTAGGGAATGTGCCATTGGTCATCTTACCCTGGTGCTCAAAACCTTCAGCTCGTCCTGTTTCAACAGACATCATATAGGCAGCTAGAGGGCAAGGTTAACATCGTTTTCTAATCACCTGCATCTTTAAGGTTAGATCACAGTAATTCTCAGAAATCTCTTGTTTATCATAAACCTATGTTAACTTATTTGCATGATATTAATGGTAAATAACAAGAAGACAAGGAATGGAAGCTCAAAAATGTGCTTTTATTACGATTAAGGATTTGGAACAATTTTGAGAGAGTCATGGCAAACATGAGGAAAAGGAAAAGCCAAACATGAAATGCAAAACCTCTCAGTATCCATAGTATGAATGATACATGATCCCATCAACCGGAGTAGAATCTTTGCTTGAAACTTCTTCTTCACGGGGCTCATGGGGATGACTCTTCTCTCCGTAGATCCAACCTCTCAATTTATCTGAGCCGCCCTTTACGGGTTTTTGACTCGGATCCTTCCTTTGCTTTAAGACGCCCTACTTCGGGTTTTCGCCCTGAGCTCTCCATTTTTTACATTTTTTTTGTTTTTTTTCTTCTTTTCTTTCTTTTTTTCAAACGTAGTATTTCTTAACAGCATCGAAATTTATAGGGTTTTTTAGCTCGTCTCTATCCATTTCGGTTAAGATTAAGGCTCCTCTTGAAAAGGCCTTTTTAACCACGTATGGCCTTTCCCAGTTGGGTATCCACTTTCCCTGAGAATCTTTCTGAATCAGGAGGATCTTCTTAAGCACCAGATCCCCCTCTCTGAATTCTCTTAGGCGCACCTTCTTGTTGTATGCCCACATTATTCGTTTTTGGTACATTTGACCATGGCAGATGGCCTTTAGCCTCTTTTCTTCGATGAGATTTAACTAGTCAAGTCTGGCTTACACCCATTCAGATTCTTCCAATTTTAATTCATTTAGGACCCGAAGCGACAGAATCTCCACCTCAATGGGGAGTACTGCTTCGGTACCATACACTAAAGAATAGGGTATTGCCCCTGTCGATGTGCGAATGGACGTTCTATAGGCAAAAAGAGCAAATGATAGCTTTTCGTGCCAATCCTTATAGGTATCCGTCATCTTCGCGATGATCTTCTTTATGTTCTTGTTTGCTGCTTCCACTACCCCATTCATTTTGGGACGATAGGCTGTGGAATTATGGTGTGTTATCTTGAATTGGTTCATCATTTTGTTATTTAGATTGGAAGCGTTGTCGGTGGTGACCCTTTTCGGCAAACCGTATCGACAAATGATCTCATTCTTTAGGAATTTGCATACCGTCGTCCTTGTGGTGTTGGCGTAAGATGTTGCCTCCACCCATTTAGTGAAGTAGTCTATGGCGACCAAAATAAAACGATGTCCGTTGGAGGCCTTCGGGTGAATTTGCCCAATGACGTCTATGCCCCACGCTGCAAAAGGCTACGGAGAATTCATGGTGTGTAAAGGTAACGGAGGAGCGTGAATCTTGTCAGTATAAATTTGGGATTTGTGGCATTTCCTGGCGTAATCGATGCAATCTCCCTCCATGGTCGACCAGAAATAGCCATACCTCATAATTTTTCGGGCTATAGACAGCCCGTTGGCATGCGTCCCACATAGACCATCGTGTACCTCTGCTAAAATCTCTTTCGCCTCCCGGGCATCCACACATCTCAACAATGTCTGATCATAGCTTCTTTTATATAGGACCTCCCCATCCATGACGTATCCTGTTGCCATTTTTCTGAGTGTTTTTCTGTCATTATCATTTCCCCTTCGGGATACTTTTGAAGCTTGACATATTGCAAGATGTCATAGTACCACGGGTTGCCATCAATCTCTTCCTGCACATTACAACAATGAGCCGGCCTTCCAAAAGTCTACATCTCAATGGGCTTCATTTCTGCCCCCGTGTTTGCTTTGAACATGGAAGCCAAAGTTGCCAAGGCGTCTGCCATCTGATTTTCTTCTCTGGGAAGGTAATTGAAGCTGATCTTTTCAAACTCCTTGGTGAGCTCTTGGATCAGTTCATAATATTTGACCAGCTTCGAATCCCTAGTTTCCCATTCTCCACGCAACTGGTAAATCACTAAGGATGAAACTTCAAATACTCGAAGTTCCTTAATCTTTCTTTCAATAGCTGAGTTCAGTCCTATAACACAGGCTTCATATTCGGCTATATTGTTGGTGCAGAAGAATTCTAGTCTGCTAGTGAAGAGATAGTAGACATTCTCGGGAGAAATCAGCACAACCCCTATCCCGTGTTCGAGGGTGTTGGAGGCTCCATCAAAGTAAAGCTTCCATGAGTTGTTGTCTGAAACCTCTTCCTCGGTTGTAATACACATCAAGTCTTCATCCGAGAAATTAAAGTTCAATGCCTCATAATCGTCTGAAGCACGACTAGCTAGGAAATCTGCTACGGCGCTTCCCTTTACGGCTTTCTAGCTTACACACACAATGTCGAATTCGGATAGGAGCATCTGCCAGCGGGCCATCCTCCCCGTCAGTGCTGGCGCTTCTATTAGGAACTTCAAGGGGTATAGCTTGGATATCAACCATGTAGTATGGTATAACATGTACTGCCTAAGCCGTTTGGTAGCCCAAACTAAAGCACAACATAGCTTCTGAACTAGCGGGTACCGCGCTTCGCAATCATTGAACTATCTGCTTAGGTAGTAGATGGCTTGCTTCTTCTTCCCCGACTCATCGTGTTGCCCCAATACGCAACCCATTGAATTCTCAAAGACTGTCAGGTAGAGGATTAAATGCTTGTCTGGTGCCGGCGCGACTAAAATCGGAGCATTTGTCAGGTACCTTTTGATATTCTCTAAGGCTTCTTGACATTCCTCATCCCACACGCCGGGATTATTCTTTCTAAGTAGTCTGAAGACTGGGTCACACCTACCAGTTAATTGGGAAATGAAACGGGAGATATAATTTAGCCTCCCCAGGAAACCACGAACCTCCTTCTGAGTATGGGGTGGTGAGAGATCCTGGATGGCTTTCACCTTATCTGGATTAATCTCAATCCCTCTTCTGCTCACCACAAACCCCAAGAGTTTTCCAAACGTAACAACAAAGGTGAATTTGGCAGGGTTAAGCCTCAGCTGGTATTTCCGTAGTTATTGGAATAGTTTTCTCAAGTTCTATAGGTGCCCTTCTTCTGTTCGGGACTTAGCGATCATGTCGTCCACGCATACCTCTATTTCTTTGTGCATCATGTCATGGAAAAGAGTCACCATTGCTCTTTGGTAAGTTGCCCCTGCGTTCTTGAGCCTAAAAGGTATCACCCGGTAACAAAAAGTGCCTCACATGGTTACGAATGTAGTTTTCTCCATGTCGTTCGAGTCCATCTTTATCTGGTTGTACCCCGAAAAGTCATCCATGAGTGTCCCGCGGAGTTGTCAACCAGCGTGTCGATATGTGGCAGAGGGAAGTTGTCTTTAGGGCTGGCTCGGTTGAGATCCCTATAATCTACACACATACGGACCTTTCCGTCCTTCTTCGGTACTGGTACAATGTTTGCAACCCATTCAGGGTATTTGGCCACTTACAAGAAGCCAGCATCAAACTATTGTTTTACCTATTCTCTGATTTTTAACATGTCTGATCTTATTCTCTGGAGTTTTTGCTGTATTGGTTTGCATTCTGGCTTCGTCGGCAGTTTGTGTACCACTATGTCAGTATTCAAAACTGGCATATCTTGATAAGTCCAAGCGAAAACATCCTTGAATTCCTAAAGTAAGGTTATCAGTTTGTGCCTGGTTTTTGAGGAAAATGTCATCCCTATTTTTACTTTTTTTTCTCTCTTCTTCAGTCCCCAAGTTTACAACTTCTGTTTCTTCTTGGTGGGGCATGATTTGCCTTTCTTCGTTGGCCACCATCCTCATCAACTCTACAGGGACCTCGCATTCTATCTCATCATCCTCTTCCCCAATTCCTTCTAAGATCTCGGGGCATTCAAAATCTACTTCGGGATTAGATTCGGCATCATTCATACAGTCAATCATGGGAGACCTGTATTAAATGAGAATGAATGTATTGGGAAGAGAATGGTTTTATATGAGGTGAATGAACATGAAGGAATGAAATAAATGAGACGTTTGCCATTTAAGAAAACGGGGAAGATATTTTCATTTCAAACAAAAAGTTAACATAGGTGCCCTATACAAGAGATCCCCATTGTTTGTGGGCAAAAACAAAAAGGTTGATTTGGAGCATTACTCCGATCTAGTCCTAAAAACCATAGGTAGATCAACGTGGCTCCAGTTATCAAGTGTTTCCCCGGGATGGCAGGGGCGGATGTTGGTCAACATACTGTTAACTTGGTTATTTCCAGCTATCATGTTGATGGACATCCACTCAAGTGATTCATTAAACATTTCTTTCTCGTTGAGTACGTCATTTTCCTTAATTGCGTCTTCAACCTCCTATCCTGGTTGGCAGAATCCGCTGGAGACAAAAGTGTTTTTCAAACTAGGGAAAGACATTGGTCTCCATGGAATGTCTTCTCCCTTAAATCTGGCTCTTCTCTGTTCTTCTTTTCTCTTGTATTCTTCCTTTCTTTGCTGGACACTTGGTTTGTAACCCAACCCAAAATGGTCCTTCTTGGTTATCACACTCTTGGCCCGTAGGCTTCCTTGCAATCTTCTCCCTAGCCCTCTTCCTGCTTTGGCTCATCGGCCCAAAGTTTCAGCAACGGTCATCTTGGTACAATTAGATAACCTGGGATAGGGGATCCAACTACCTTCCGTGACGAATGTGGCATTTACTAGCTCTAATGCTCGAAAAGAACATTCTGCAGCATCCTCATCATTTTGAATGTAGGGAGCATCTGATGTCACCGAAGTAATGATCTCCTGCTCAGCCTCAACTGTGACCAACTTGCATTCGATCACGAATTTTAATTTCTGATACAGTGATGAGGGGACAACTCCTGCAGAGTGGATCCATGGCCTTCCCAATAAGTAGCTGTATGATGGTTTTATGTCCATCACCACAAAGTCGATCACGTACTCAGTCGGCCCGATCAATAAATGCACCTCAATCTTTCCCAATGTTCCTCTTTGTGTGTTGTCAAAGGCTCTCACGGAATTATGGCAGGGCTTTAGGTGAGAATTATCTATTGGTAGCTTTTGCAGGGTCACCATAGGCAGTACGTTCAGTGCTGACCCGTTGTCAATCAATACCCCCTGTAACACATACCCTTTACAGTGGGTTGTGATGTTAAGAGCTTTGGTGGACCCTATTCCTCCCTCAGGGATCTCATCATCACTAAATGTTATATGGTTATAAGCGGTGATATGCCTCACTATCCTGTCTAGCTTTGATACAGAAATGTCATGGGGTACAAAAGTCTGGTTTAGTACTTTTAATAGTGCCTCACGGTGTCTTTCTGAACTCAAGAGCAACTCTAGCACTGTGATCCTTGCCGGTTGCTATCGTAGGTGTTCCACTACGCTATACTCGCTATGTCTCAGGAATTTTAGAAATTCTTTGGCCTGAGCCTCGGTTACTGGTTCATTTATCTTTGAGAGTGGTTCCTCACCGAATATCTGCGCGGAGGTAACCGATGTATCATTTCCTTTATCTTTGGCCACTTCAACAGCCCTCAAGGTCTCAAAGGAGTAACATCTGTCGCTCCTCGTGAAGTGGCCCACCTCACCGACATCTACATCACTCTTGCCTTGCTCGTCTTTTAGTGTAAGCTCTTTTACTTCACCAAATTCTAGCTTTTCTGGTATGGTCACATTTACAGCATAGTTCCAGGGAGTTTGCCGCATATCCTTGAATGGGAACGGGGATGGTGCTGAGATGATAATCTTGGGAATTACCTTAGTAGTTTCTCCTTGGGTGGCACCTGCACTCTCCGGCCTGGAGGAGATGATAAGAGGTCTATTTGTCCCGTATTTAACGTTGGGGCTGTCCATTATATGTACGTCTGACCCCTTCCTTCCCATAGGCTATTTGAAGAATTCTATTTGCTTGTCATTCATCAATTGTTGCACCAATCTCTTAAACTCGTCGCACTGTCGGATGTCGTGTCCTCCGTCCTGATGGAATTCGCAATACACTCCACATCCCTTTTGTATTACTACCATGCCTTTGTTGATCAAGTGGGCCATGCATAATTGCTGAAATACCCGCCGCAAAGGAGATTTGATTTCCGATACATTCTCCTTAATCTTCTTGGTAAAGCATTTCTCAATAGCATTTACTCCCCTATTCCCGTGATTAGGCAATGGTTAGTAGCTACACTTGGTTCTTCAAACTTTAATATCCCAGAATCGATTAAGTTCTGCACAAGCTTTTTGAAAGCAAGGCAGTTCTCGATGGGATGACCAGGGGCACCACCGTGATAGTCGCAATGCGCGTTCGGGTTATACCAGGACGAGAACGGCGGTTTGAACAGAGTAACATTGTATGGACGAACCAGGTCTGCTTCATACAATTGAGAGTAGAGATCAGAGTACGAAACGGGTAGTGGGTTTGCCTCTCTTTCTTTTTTCTCGGGGTTCTCTCCTCTCTTTGATTTGAGTTTTACGCTTTCCCCGTAGGCGCTTGTGGCTGCGAGACTATAAAATTCTTCGGGGTAGTGTAAGTACTGGCGGCGTTCACCTCATTCTTCTTGCTGTACTTTCAAGACCCTTCCCCGCTATCAATTCTACCGCTCTTGATTGCCAATTAAAGGGACTCCCCGGTACTAATTAAATCAACAAAACTCTATGTCGTGTTATTAATGAGGCGATCAAACAGTGTCCCCTTCAGAGTATTAACGAATAATGGCGTAATTTCATGTTCTGGGAGGGGTGGCTGAATTTGGGCGGCCACTTCCCGCCACCTCTGAGCATACTGTCGTAGACTTTCGTTGGACTTCTGCCCCATATTTTCCAACATAATTCTACTGGGTGTCATGCCTGTTACGTGCTTGTATTGCTCGATGAATGCTATTGAAAGATCTTTCCAGGTTTAAATGTTTACCCGGCTCAACTGGGTGTACCACCGCAACGCCGCCTCAGTAGGCTGTCTTGGAAACAGTGAATTAATATTTTCTCATCCTTAAGGTAGGCCGCCATCTTCCAGCAGTCCATTGTTACGTGCGAGGAATGACACGTGGTTCTATCATATTTGTCGAATCTGGTGTTTTAAATTTTGGTGGCAGGACAAGGTCGGATACCAGACTCAAGTCACCAGCATCATTTTCTGATTCTTCCATAGTTTGCAGGGCTTTAAATCTTTCCTCCATGAGGCGAAACCTCTCTTCCTACTTCTTTTCTACCTCTGTCCTGATCCTTTCGACCAAGTTCAGGTCTGGCACCTCCTCCTCGTAGAGTGCTTCAGTGTCAAGGGGTTGAGTCTTAGATGCCCTTACCTGAAGGTTAGTAGACATCCCAACAGGGTCGATATATACCCTTCTGGCCAGATTCAGCGTAACCGGTTGAACCTTACTGTGAACTGGGGTACTTTCCAGTTCTTGAGCGACTTATCCTTTGACTATTTTTCTGAGGCTCTTAGCCAACAACGCGGTTATGTCGGACACTATCGACGCTTGTGACTGAGCAATCTGGTCACTGAGGCTTCTCTGGGCCTCGTCAAATCTTGCTTCCAGCTCTCTTTGTCATTTCTCTAGACTGATTATCCTATCTTCCATGAGCTTGCTTTGTCATCGGGTAAGATATGGATGATGAATAATTGCGGCTTAACTTCTATTTTCACACAGCCACAATATTATAACATTAATATGATTGCAAGGAAAATAAATGCGTGTATAATGATGTGAATGTCATGATGCAATGCAAGAATGTATGCAGATAAATGTACTGATTTCGCTGGTAATCACCCTTTTGAACTACTTCCATGGGAATTAAAGGATCTAGATTACAATAGAGTTCATATTACAAAAGGAAGGTCCCTAATACAAAAGAGTCCTAATTACAATACAGAGCCCTACAGATAAGCCCTAGCTCTATCTCCTAATTTTCCAATAGCCTTGAGCAGCTTGATGAACCTTGGTGCATCTTCCATGCCTGAAACTACTAAAGGTCGGAGTGCTTCAGCTTCGACAGCTAAGTCACTCACATGCCTGGCGACTCATTGTATGTCCACCATCAGGTTTGCGTAATATTGGTCCCTATCCTGCACCATCCGGGCAGCGTCACGCAGTCTTCTTTGCCAATATGTCCCCTCCGATTGTAGCCTCTTCAAATACACTGATTCTTTCCTTATAATCCTGAACAGTTGCTTCAAGGGACTCAACCCGAGTTCGTAACGTGCCTACTTCACGCTCCCTTTCTTGTAGCTCGATGAAGCCATTCCTCTGACAGTAAGTTCGAAAGAAGCGTTCTACTTCTGCCACATTTCCCTCTAACTCGACATTCTGACTTCGGCTCTGATTCAGACTTTGGATAGTGTCGTCGTACAACCTTTGCATTTCTAACAGTCTATTCTGGCTACTCATGGACATTCTTTTCCAAGCGGCGATGTTTTCTCTCTCGTAGTTAACTGCTTGTTTTCCTTTGCTGATCTATTTCCTAGTTCTTTCATTTTCTTGATCGATGGCCTCCTTGAAAGACAACATTTCTTCCTCAATAGCCAAACTGCAGCTTTCTATCTCTTTCTCGATTGCTCGTTTGCTGATTTCTCGTTATTCTTCCACCAAACGGATACCATTCATTCTTTCCTTTTCCACGGCTATGAACTGACTTACGCTGGCTTTCTGTACTTTCACTTGGAGTAGGAGAGTATCCTTCTGGTAAAGAGCGTTCTTCTCGCTCAAATCCGCATTCAATTTCTTCAATTGCCTAATGATTCGTCCCTTTCGCCGACCTCTAAACTCACTTTATAGAGCTCACCCGCATGCTGAGTCTGTTGGGTGTCCATTTTCCTCTTAATTTTTTCGAGTTCATTCCGTAAAATATCAATTTCAGACGGTACCACACTTGTAAGCTCCTCAAGTGACACAACCGGTCCGTGATCGAGTTCGGGAATCACATCATTAACCCTCAAACACCTCCAAAGATCATAGTCCGGGGTGGTCATATGCTCGGTGTCTCCTTCCACTCTAATCCGGTAACAACGGTCCCAAGCCCTCATGATAGTCTGGACTTTTTCCTTAAACTCACCTTTGAAAGGAAGTTCAGTTCGGCTTAACTCGGCGATATTGGGGACATGCTGTCGTGATCCGAATTGTCGGGACACTAGAAGCGGAGCACAAGCAATCCCTTCGTGCAGCCCCAACATCATCAGCCAGTCAAAATCACCGCAACTGTACAAGAAGTAATTAACTCTATCAAGCCACGAGACCCTCCATACTATGTCTTTGTCTTGAATGTTCCTGAAGAAACTGGACCATTTCTTCATTATCAAGTTTTCTCGCCACTCTTTTGCTAAGTACTCCTGTAAGGGCAAAAAGTCTTGTAAGGATATCCCTGGAAGGACCCTCGTCGGTGTCTTCCACATGTGGCTCTAAACCCATACCTATAATAGCTGTGCACATCCCTAAAAACGTCATTCTTCGTGCTTTCGACTGGCATTTAAAGAAATGAAGGTCTCGGCCAAGATTGCTGGTACTGGATTTGCCCGCCGTTTCATACGCTCGAACAGGTCTAGAATGGCTACATCAATGTTTCCAAGAGTTCTTGGAAAGATTACCAACCCATATATTTCCAAGGCAAACAGGTCTATCTTTTTCCCCTCATCTGGATGTGCAGGTATGATGTCTCGAATGTTCTCCCATGCAAAGACTGTACTGTCTCCTCGAAGTCGGATCAGGCCATTAACCCAATCGTCACTTATCCCGGCGAAGGTTTTGAGCTTCGAAGTGTAATTCTGATTCCTCGGAGGTTTTGCGTAGATCCAATCTTCCTGAACGTTCTTCTGATTAAGTAAAGCGGTGTACTCTTCTACTGTAGGTATCATGCCCTGTCCATTGAAGGTGAAGCAGCAAAAGACAGGATTCTAGAACTGAAAAATAGCTCGGAGTAGGGGCTGGTTGTCCCGAACGTATAACAACTGTGCAATGTCGCCATAACTATCACATAACCTATCTTGTAGTCTTTGGTCCCATCCTTCCCAGATACTTTGAAGATCCCATAAGTTGTTATGTTGAAGACTCACGTAGGTGTACCCTGCTACTACGCACTCGCTCGGTAAACTGTCCGCTTGGGCCTTCTGGTTGACCTCTGACCAATGCCTGACTGACAAGTTAAGCTCTTCTTTCCTAAGACACATTTTTTCCATGGTGAAAGACTTTCTGATCGGCAAACCACTTGATCCAGTACCTTTATGTAATGCAAATGCAACAATGTATGAAAAAAAATAAAAGCAAAAAGAAAACAAGTAGTACCGGATAGAATTAATAAATACGTAAATGAAAGGGCGAATTAAATAAGGTAAACAGACAAAACAACCTTATTTATCCTGTCTAAAACACCTAAGGTTATCCACATGGCTCTAAAGGGGTGGTTTTCTTTATATTCTCTATATGCAGTCTTGGTTCTAGGAGGTACCCGAACTGTCCTTGTTGTCCTCTACTAAGAGTAGCAAGGCCCCCGATCATCACCCATTATAGGCTCCTTTCAATCGGGTTCAATTCAGGGCGACCCATTCGCTTATGCCTGCACGAAGGAACGATATCCTTACGAAAGCATAAGGTACTCGAGCACCGAAGGTACTTGCTAGGCCTACACGGGAGAATGATATCTCCACGAAAGCATTAGTGTTTTCCCCCCACTTAAAAAACGGCTTTATATGCCAAATTTTAAATTCGTTAAAATAAACGCGCAATTACGACCGAATATTAATTTAATAGTCACTTTAATCCGAAACTTCTAATATTATTAAAGCGTAATTATTTGAAAAAGTTTGACTCTCTTTATTTTGTTAAAAAACAAAAAAATTCCCCAGCAGAGTCGCCATCTGTAGCGATGTCCCTCTCGCTAAAAATCGAGTTTTCGAGGTGTTTATTGTCTTTCGGGTATTAAAATATTTATTCCGTGTGATTTTAGAAATACCGTATTTTATTTAAGAAAATGGAGTCGCCATCGGCCACTTAGGTAGGCCGGATACCATAAAAACCAGAGATTTTGAAAACTTTGGGTTCGGGAGTCGGTTACGGATGGGGAAGGATTATCACCCTCACACCGCCCAAAATTGGTACTTTAATAATTACCGCTTTATTAATATTAAAATTTTCGGATTAAAGTGACGATCAATTTAAAATTTGGTTATAAGTGCAAGTAGATTTTAAAGGCCCCGTTATCCGAAAGTAAACGCCCAACCACTATCACTATGCCTGATACTGGCCCCGTCTACGCTCGGATAAAAGGGCATCACATTGGCAGTTTATATATCTCGATATGCAATCTTAGAAAATAAAACATAGAACGTACAACGACATTAGCATGGTACTAAAATATAAAAGCATGCATATTACAAAATTAAACAAAAAATAATAAAATACACGGGTAAAAAGACAACGCATGATAAAAACAAAGCAAACACGAACAAGATAAAAAACATGCTTCCAAAACCGAATTAATTAACCTCAACATGCCTGAACGCATTAAGACAAAATACAAATAAAATATGGATAACATATACATGGCGTTGCATGACACTAAAAAACATGCTAGAATAAAACTAATGCTTGATATTTGACATACGACATAATTTATATGCATAGACTAAAAACACGACATTTCTATAGCACCAAGAAACACACTAACATATATCCTAAAAAACGAAGATACGAAAATCCATGTAGGTACATAAAAACATGATGTACAAAGAACTAAAACAATATCGAAAACAAACCTACTTACGATGAACGAACAAATTAAAACTAAAAAAAACATAATATCAGAAATAAACGTAGCAAACAAAAAAACGTACCAACATGTAAACTAAAAATAAAGTGAACAACCCATACATGCTAAGATACAAACATGCTAAGTACAAGTCAACTAAACATACCAAACGAACATGTACAATACGAGCAAACAAAATAAACAACGTAGAAGGCACAACCCAAAATACACAAATAAACGTGATATTAGTACATGTATAAACAAAATGAACTTGCTGACAACATGTGATAGAAATTAAATGACACAAACATTCAAACATGAGAAGGGTCCGAAATGCAACAAAAGGAAAATCGTGAAGCAAAAATTAAATAAACGAAAAACACATTCAGGGATTTAATTAAAAACTGTAATAGACTTACAGGGACTGTATATGCAATATGACCAAGGGGCAAACTCAAAGTGCAAAGTTTGAAAACGCGGAATGGCCTGTGGGGTAATTAAACCATTCGAAATCTACACAAAAACTCCCCCTTTCGCCTAGATCTAAGAAAAATACGAAGCGAAAACTATCTTTTCTAAAATCGAGACCGAAAGAACGTCTCCCCCTTTTAGCCGGCTCACCATATTTAGGCTTGTTGTCGGTAGGGGAACTGACGACCGAAGGTAAAATCCCCCACTCCTTTTATTTTGTTATTTTAGAACATATGCATGCATGCAACACTCAAGGTGGATGGATACCTTTGTATGTTCTTTGTATGTTAAAAAAAAAGAACGGGGGGATGAAACTCTTTTTTCTTATTTTTGGAAAGCTCCTTATAACTGAAAAAAAGACCCCCTTTACAGATTACTTGTTTGATACATATATCCCCCTTCTTTTTTGGTTTGGTAGAAAATCTGTCAAATACATATCTCGGGTTGATGTGATACTGACAAAAATATGATTTTCCTTGTCTTCGGTGATCTCTGAGCGCGGTGGTTGGTACGACCGGCATGGTGGGATGTTGTGGTGGTGATCGTTCTGCCAGAAGCTTCCAGGGCCATTGGATCAGATTTGATCCAACGGTTGGATTTGCACGAGAAATGGACGGTCATGATGCAATCTGGAAATCGGTGGGAATGCCAGAGATGAAGCCACGCGGCATCTTGATATTTGAGGAGTCAGCGTGTACAAGCCACGCGAGCGTGGAAGTCCAGCAGCCCCGTGAGTGAGTCACACGCGCCCTCTGGAAGGTTCTCCCTTTTCGATTAGGGCCGTTGGATCAAAATCTGATCCAACGGCTCAGATTGGGCTGCGCAAGGAAAATGATGATTAGGGTTAGCTTAATCTGATTCGGGCCGAAAATGGGCTCTGCAATTTTAATTTTGGGCTTTGATTTGTAATAATGGACTTGGACATTTAATTTGTCTGGGTTTTAATATATCCATTTATTTGTATTTAATTTAGCCCAACCCTACTAATAATAATAATAATAATAATAATACGGGCATATACATATGATGTACGTACATGCAAGCACACACATACACGACATACGGGTACACATATGACATACCGTAACAATGCAAACATTAATACGCAATACATCCTTAATTAATATGACATACTGTCACATATGCATATAGCTATACGTATAATCAACATGAATACCCACACATACACACAATGCACACATAAAATATAAACACACATATGACATCCATAGACTATAAATATTAACATATACACCCATAGTACGTATAACATGCATGCAGTCGTATATGTCACACATTAATCACACATATATAACAGACACATAATATGGTATGTATACATGCAATAATAATACGTTAATTATTAAACTAACATATATTAATACATTATTTATACAACGGATAAAAATGAGTGATTACAACACCCCCTTTCTTTAGGTTGTGGGTTCAAGACCCATTAGGAGCAAAATTTTCCTTTTCTTCCCCCTAAATAGAAATTGTTCAAAAAAAAAAAAATATGATTTAAACAAGTATGATTATGCAAAAACAATAATTTATATAATTCGTATGTCAAAATATAACTATATTCGATAACTTTTACCAACTATATCAAGACATGAGTGGCGACAAGTGGTTGGCGAAGGGCCGTGGACAGTGGCAGAGCCACATATAAATTAAGGGAGGTTAATTAACCCCACTTGATTTATTTTGGTACGAGATTTTTGAAGTGTTAAATGAGGTTTTCAAGGAGTTAGTATAGAATTTTTCATAGGAAATATTAGAATTGACCCCACTTGATTTGTTGGGTTATGAGGTCAATAATATTTATATTGTAGTGATATGAGAATCTTTGTATCTCATATTCTACCCTGATTCTACTAAATAAAAATTTTGACTCCGTCACTTGCCGTAGACCCCTAAACGGTGAAATTACAAATTTAGTTCCTTTATTTTATGCATTGGAGCTGGTGAAAATCAATTCATATGCAGCTATCATTAATGTGAAAGGCATTGGACCATTTGCAAGTTATAGAGCCTAGAGAGTTCCACTCTATGGATTGAAATACTATTGCGAGTTAGAGATGAGCGAACCCAAAAAAAATCATTTAGAAGGGAACAAAATTAAACTTTGAATTTTTAAGGGATCAAAGTGTAATTTTACTATTATACTAATTTAAAATTTCATTATTTTTAAAGGAAATAGAAGACAGTATTTTAAATTTGAATTTTATTAAAATAAGATGACGTGATATTTCAAGATTATGTTACATCAAATAAATATTATATATATATATATATATATATATATATATATATATATATATATTAAGAAATAGATGATGGAATCCAACGAGTGATCCAAGTGGAAAAAATAATGCTTATCTAAATATTAAAAATTTATAATATATATTCGAGCAGTTTCATCTGTAATGTGTGTTATCAAAGAATTAAGAAAAAATGTAAATAAATATTACATTATAATCGCCTTAAAACTATAAAAAATAGATGATAATTAATATAAACAAATACGACATTATAATCACTTTAAAACTACAAAATTAGGAAGAGATAACAAATTCCGGTATTAATATAGATAGAAAGTTATGAATTAAATTGAAAAAATTACAAATTTTAGGGGCTAAATATTATTTTATCCCTTCCTCTAACTATGTTGGCCATGGCTAGGAGTGTTTATTTTCGGATACCGGACCGGATCCGAAAAATCAGATATTCGAAATTTCAGATCGGTAAAATAGTGATCCGTATCCGATCCAAAAATATTCAAAAATTAGATAGTCAAATATCCAATTATTTGAGTATATAATTTGATTTGTGTATTTTTTCGGATTTGACGGTCGTATTTATGAAAATTTTAAAATTTCGAATATAACAAGCAACAATTTGCTAAATATAACAAGATTTTCATCTATGAAAATTTCGATTTTTCAAATTTTCAGATATAACAAGCATTAAGTTGCTAAATATAACAAGATTCATATTCATGAAGATTTTAAATTTCAGATTTTCAAAATTTTCAAATAATTCAAAACCTTTTTTAAAAAGGTAATAAGGCTTCATTAAAAACTTCACTCTAAACCTAATAGGAAGAAAAGAGTGCCTATAATTTATTAATCAAAGAGAGATTACATGAAGTTCCTTGCATAATTCTGATATAGCTAATCCAATTACCTAAACACATTATCACCAATGAGTTGAAATATTGTGAACAGTATCATATTCAAAAAAATTAAAAATTAGATCAAATATTTGATCTAAAAATAAAAAATCAAATTAAATTTTAAATTTTCTGATCAGATCAATTAATTATCAAATCGAATCAGTCGAATTAAATATTTTTATACACCTCTAGCCGCGGCAGATCATCAAATGCAAAATACTTTTATTTTTCTAATTCCTGTTAGGTTAGGCCATCGGGCTATCACAATCATCACCTACCACACAAAGTAAAACAAGATGAGGAACAGATCGGACGGTCATATGATACCTAATCCCCTATAATCCAAATTGATAAGGACAAACTCAAAATGGAACGAATTCACAAACGCTTCCACTTTCTACCCACATTTAAATTTGACAAATAAAATATGAAGAGTTAAAATTTTTGAAGTAAATGTGAAGTTACTTGGTTTAACCTTTTCGGGTTCTATTTGATTGGGTGAAAAATGGATTGATCAAAGAATGGAGTGAAATGGTAGAAAGAAAATAAATTTTAAGGGTCTTTGGTAGGAATACAACTGGAGAGTTTCAACTTAGAATAAAAATTTGAGAGATATGGGTTGGTTTAAATTATGTGTTTTTTTAAAGTTCAATTCCTTGCCTCTTAATTCTTTTCTTTTTCTTTTTAATAATGATCACCGACATTTAAAACAAAGAACATATACAACACCGAAGAAACAAATACAAAAGAAAACAAAGGAAGGGTAAAAACAACATAGGGACAATATCCATAAAAAGATTTAGAAAGAGAACACAACATAAACAACAATACAAAATAAAACGAAACAAACACAAGCGTGCAAAAAAAAATAAAACGAAAATGAAGCACTAAGGCAGGAGAACAACGGACGAAGCCGAGAGGAAAAAAGTCAGCATATCCAAATTCATCTGCATGTCAAACCTGGGACATATAAGCATGAATACATGTAGAGCAATGTAGAAAGAAAGCCATTGGAGAAACTGTGTCAAGAAAACAGAAGTCATCAATATCAGTAGTGGCGGATTTTGAAGGTAAAGTTTGAGGGGGCTTAACTAAAATTTTTAAAATTTTAGAGGTTTAATTAAAACTTTCAAAAACTTTGAGAGACTTAATGAGAAATTCATTTTTAAATGTGAGGGTCTAACTGAAATTTTTAATTGTTTTAGAGATTTTAATGAAGTTTTTTAACAAATTTGAAGGGATATTTAAAGCTATTAAAAATTTGAACACTTTATGAGAATTTTGATAAATTTTAAGAGACTTAATTAAAATTTCAAAAATATATCAAGGACATAGCATAATTTTTTCAAAAAATTGAGGTGCCAAGATTCCTCTAACTCAATTGAACATCCGCCCCTATATATCAAATGAGCTGAAAGAAAGAAACAGTGTCAAAAAATTTAGCCAAACACTCTTTCATAGGTGAAAAGCGAGACTTATGCCTCTTATTTACCTATCAAAAGGGATGAAAAATGGAACTTTAAGAACCATGAACAAAAAAAAATCAAAACATAAATTCAGATATAATCTAAGGATCAATTTACCTATTAAACCTTATTTTTATAATGTTTGTTGGTAGGTTTAAGTTGACATTAAAAATATTTATAAAAAAAATCAAAAGTTGACATTAAAAATATTTATAAAAAAAATCAAAAGTTGATATTATTTTAAAAAAGATAACAGCATAATGAACAATGAATCATAACAAATCCTTTAATTCAATCACTCCTTTAAAAATGTTTATTTTAAATTTCATTTAATTAGTTAAAGTGGCACCTACTATTAACATCTTTAAGAAGAAAATGACGTGGGAGCATGCGATAATGCATGTATTAGGATGAAAATCGTTTGCCCCTAATTATGTTTTTTCATTTTTTTAAAATAAATTGTTGTGTTTATTTATTCGGAAGGCAACGAGCTGCTACAAAAAAACTTATTGTTTGTACAAAAAATTTAAAACTATTAGAACCCCTAATCTATACATAATTGGGCATTCACTTTATCGGTTCTATCTATACATGTGCCAAAAAATTTGTAACGAATAAGTTTTTGCATGTTGTCCACTATACTGTCACTGGATGTATTGTTCCCTCAGAATTGTCTATTATTCCGTTCCTGATAAATACAATATATAAAGGTAGTCCACGCAAGCTTTAGCAGTTGCACTATAAACGTTTTCCCCTTTAATTTCGTGACAGCCCATCTTAATTCTTTCTCCCATGATAGGGTGTCCATCTCCAAATTGTATAGCTGCAGCAATTTCCTCCATACATCACTAGAGAACCTACATACGAATGCGTTACCACAGAGTTTGCATACACCATCAGTAGGGATTCCCATCATCCTAAGTCTGTCCTTTGTAGATTGCCATCCGCGAGATAAATAGAGTGTTTAGGGATGTGTTAGGAAAATCAAATGAGTTTCTCCCAGCAGACTTTATCTTTATTGTCACGAGCAACATTCTATATTCATTTTGAGCTAATTTCAGCCACGTTGCTTGCTGTAGCAAATAAGTTTGCAGCTTCAGGTCTAAGTTTAAGGAGTTTTGCAGTGACTAGCTAAGACAAGGCTTGTTCTCGACTTGTCATATATCTGATCCTTTTAGTGCATATTTAAAAATTCAGGCTACCCATAAACAACCTTCACCTTCAATGAGTTTCTTCAATAATTGAAGGCTGCAAGTTTTGCTCCAAGCATGCAAGTTTTTTACACCCAGGCCTCCCTCAGATTTGAGGAGGCAAGTATGTTGCCAACTTACTCTAGTTCCTTTGGCGGGTATATCGATCTCTATAAAACTAATATTTGATTTTGATATATCAAGTAATTTCAAGGACCAATTTGTAAAATAAGATAAATTTTTAAGTACTCAAAAATACTCACAAAATGACAAGGATTCGAACTTAAAAGTGTTTCTTAGTCAAAAACTAAAACTCCAAATATTTTAAGTGTTTTTGTACTCAAATAGCCGAAATATTTCCAGGCGTATCGATACACACTTTCCTGTATTGATACGGCTTTTAGCTACTGGAAATTGTTTTTATGCAAATGGCTATCAAGTACCGATACGGGCACAAGCCGTATCGGTACGCAGTTTCGATATGCATATGTCCGCTTCGATACGCCATTCAACCTGAGAGATAACGGCTATATGAGTATCAGTATAGTTTCTACTCGTACAGATACGGGGTATTAGATTTTTCAAATCTTTTGCATTTAATATTCGACTGTTGCCTTGTCAGTTTATTGGAATCACAAATTTTGAAAATTTGTTATAGCGTACTGATACACTTATATGAGTATCGATACGGGTTTTGATGCTCGAGCAATCAGGATTCCAGTGAGTAAGACCAGTACCGATATGGCACATCCCTGTAGCGATGTCCTCTCTCTACGTTCACTAAAAAAATGGGTTTCGAAGTGTTTGTTGTCTTTCGGATATAAAAATGTTTATTCCGTGGGGTTTTAAAAAAATCGTATTTTTTAAAAAATGGAGTCGCCACCGGCCACTTAGGTAGGCCGGACACCATAAAACCAGAGATTTAAAAAATGTTGGGTTCGGGAGTCGGTTACGGATGGGAAAGGATTAGCACCCCCACACTGCCCAAAATTGGTACTTTAATAATTACCACTTTATTAATATTAGGCTTCCCCGATTAAAGTGACGATTAAATTAAGATTTGGTTATAAGTGCGAGTAGATTTTAAAGGCCCCGTTATCCGAGAGTAAACGCCCAACCACCATCACTACGCCTGATACTGGCCCCGTTTACGCTCGGATAAAAGGACACCGCATTGACAATTTATTTCATTATGCAACCTTAGAAAACAAAATATAAAACATACAATATACGTTGACATGATATTAAAGCATGAAGCATGAATATTACAACATAAATAAAAAATGAACACATGGATAAAGAAACCTAACGTACCAAAATAAAACATATACATGAACAAGAACAAAACATACTCCTAAAACTAAATTAATCACTTCTAGCATGCTTGAACACATCATAGCACAAATATAAAATACACATGACATGCGTGGAATATGGTACTAAATTAACAAAATAATATATAAACATAAAAAAACTATGACTTAACATATAACGGAAAATATGCACACACAAAGTAAATGTGTCATGGCAAAATTAACAAAATTTCACACTAACTTATAACCTAAAAATAAAGCAACAAAAAACTAACACTTACTTCATTACAACCAAGCAAAGTTAAACATATAATAACACTCACGAAGGAAAATATGTATAAGTAAACATGACTAAAAACCCATATAAAGCATGAAGAAAGAAATAGACATTAAAAAAACAAGACATGCTATAAGTTAATATATAACAACGTGCGAGGCAAGCAAAAAAAAAAAAAAAAACAAACACATGGATATGATCATACAAGTTAAAATACAAAAGAAAGGACCTATAATATGAACAAAATAAATTAAGACATAAAAGATAATGGCACCTAAAAACATAAGTTAACATGGTGTAAATAAAACACATGTAAATATTATATGTAACATAACATGCTAAAAAACAAATAAAAGAAGACATGAATGTTCAAAACATCAGGGGCCAAACCGAAATGGAAACGAAATCTAAAACAGAAATTAGATAAACAAAAGACTTAATTAGGGACCTAATTAAAAGCCGAAATAAACTCTAAAGGACCTATTGCGTGATATGACCAAGGGGCAAGCTCGAAATGGAAACTTTGAAAACGCAAGATGGTTCAGCATGTGATTTCACTATTTTTAAAAAAACCTAGGCCCTATAAATGACACTTATTCAGCCAAATAACAACCTTTTCCCTATTTTGCTTGAAACCGGTTTTATAAAACACCCCACCCTCCTTATTTGCTCTCAGAACCAAACCTTCAGATCATTTTGAAAACTACCCCGGCCACCGCTCTCGACCTGTTTCCGGCAAGGTTCAGCCGTAAGGCCCCCTCAAGCCGTCCTAGACCGCGGCGGTTCAACGGTAAAGCCCAAAAAACAAAGATCCTTATTGTTTTAAAACCAAAAGAAAAACAGAACCCTTTTTTGTTATTTCAAAACAAAACGTGGCTCATCCCTTCAGGGCTTATCGCTGGCGAAACTCGAACCACTCGGGTATATGACTCCGTTTTTATTCTATGTTTTTTCTTTTTTACTTTTCATGCATGCATGAGTGAGAGAAAATGAGAGAAAATTACCAATAAAAACTTGCGTTTTTTTAAATTGGTAACTTGATAACCGGTCTTACAGAATTTTTATGTTTCATACATATCACCCCTTTCGTTTGGTAGAAAGTACTATAAAAATACATATTTTTTTAGATCTGAAATGATACTGACATAACCTCTTTTTTGGTGATTTTTCTGATGCATCTGGCAACCCTGAGTGCGGTGGTTGGAGGCCGGCATGGTGGAGGTATGGTGGCAGTGTGGGCGAGATGTCCGTTCTGCTAGAAGGGATCCTGGCCATTGGATCAGATCTGATCCAACAGTCAGGATTTCTCGAAGTTTGAACGGCCAAGATTCAATCTTGAAGCTGAGAGACTGCAACAGATATGCCATGGTAATGTAGTCCTTTTCGAGAGCATTCCAATTCCTTGGAGGAAACGTTACTAGCTTCCTTGGCTAGACTTGACGGATCAATTGAAGAGATTCAAGAGCTATCAAAATCTATGGATACGAGGATAGCTCAGTGGGATGCAACCTTAGGGGATTCAGAAGATCAATTGGGGAGATTCACATATGTCATGGATAACATGCACCAACAATTCATTCATAGGGATACTGACGTCCCAAGGCAAGAGGATAAAGAGCAATACAAAGAAAGCTCTTCGATGTGTGGGGAACAACTAGAACCTCAAAGTCAAGAGGATGCCAATGAGAGAGACTGCCCAACACATGATGAGCCTGAACAATAAATTGCCTCGGTAATGATTGAGGAGCCTGAACAGAGCAATGCCGCGACAACACTCAGTGAAGCTGAGAACAACAATACTACAGCAAATTCTGAGGAACCTGATGCCCATAAGGTTACAACATTGATGTTGAAGCAGGAATCTGTAGATTGCTCTCACCTACAATTGCCACGGCAATTGCACGACCACATGCAAGATCAACGAGATGATAATACTTTGCCAATAGAATATGAGCAGGTAATGGTTGAACCTTTCGAATTCTTTAAAAACTCACCTCGTCCATTGCATGTATGTCTTGAGAAACCGAGGTTGGTAGATTTGAAGCCATCGAAATCTCTACTGATGGAGATGTTTGAGAGGCCAAAAGAAAACGGTGTTTGGATTCGTAAAGCTTTTCAGAAAATTGGTTCTTCCCTTGACTTACAGCAAATTTTGGCAACTGATTGCCACGGAAATTGGTTTGAGCAGCAATTGCCACGACAACAAAGGCTACATCCAACCATAAAAGTTGACAAGAATGAGGTAATTGAATGGTTGAGAATAGATATAAATTTTCCTATTAATATATTTATGCCTTCAGGAATAGTAGCAAGGTGGAGAGTATACATGGACTATAAGCGAACAAAGAAGAAAGACACCTCCACCATGGTAACGCAAAAGGGAGTAGTGGCAAGCACATTGGCCAAACTCTTTTTGGGCAATATTGTCACCCGATGGAGGGTGCTGATGGACTATAAGAAGTATCGAAAACGACCATCCTCAAGTTTTCTCATATATGAACTAACATTAGAAGATGCATGATGGCACTCTTTTCAGACATGGTCGAAGACTTCCTTGAGATCTTCATGGATGATTTTTCTGTTTTTGGTAGTGACTTCAACAGTTGCCTCGACAATTTAGAGAATGTGTTGGCAAGATGTGAAGAAACCGATTTAGTCCTTAATTGGGAGAAGTGCCATCTTATGGTAGATGAAGGAATAATGCTCGGCCACAAGATTTCATCCAAGGGAATTGAAGTAGACAAAGCCAAGGTGGACGTGATCGAGAGATTACCCCCACCAAGATAAAGTCTTCCATTTTGATGATTCTTGCACCCAAGCATTCGAAACCCTAAAGAAAAAGCTTGCCTCAGCAACCCTCGACGTCACAGCAGCTCTTGTCGCACACACCTCGGCAACTCCAGACATGCATGCCTCGGCAACCATGGATGCGCATGCCTCATCAACCCTCGACGCCACGGTAGCTCTTGATGCGCACACCTAGGCAACCCTCGATGCCGTAGTAACCCTTGACGCCTCGGCAACCATGGACGCGCATGCCTCGGCAACCCTCGACGCCGTAGCAGCTATTGATGCGCACGCCTCGGCAACTCCAGACGCGCACGCCTCGGTAACCACTGATACGTACGCCTCGATAACCATGGACGCGTATGCCTCAGCAACTCTAGACACACACGACTCGACAATCTTGGGAGCAGTCGCCACGACAGTATATGCCTCGACAATACCCTGGTACATGGATTTAGTTAATTTCCTTGTTTGTGTTATTTTACCTTATGGCCTTACTCACCATGGGAAGAAGTGGTTCCGCCATGATGCTAAGCATTACTTTTGGGACGAGCCTCTTTTGTTTAAATAATGTGCAGATTAGGTCATACGCCGATGTGTCCATGAAGAAGAGCAGTAAAATGTACTATGGTAATGCCATTCTTCACCCTTTGGAGGACATTTTGGAGGAACTCGTACCGCGGCCAAAGTTTTTCAATTCGGTTTGTATTGGCCAACACTGTACAAAGATGCCCAAGAGTTTTACAAGCAATCTGATCGTTGCCAGAGGACGGGCAATATCACCTACAAACCAATGGGCAATCAAGACCGTGAATATGGATTAGGAAATTCCAGACAAAAGCGTTTGTTGTACCTCAACGAGATAGAAGAATTTCGTGCACTCGCCTATAAGAATGCACAAATCTACAAGGAGAAAACAAAGCAATGTCACGACAAGAAACTATTGCCGCGACAATTCATGCCAGGGCAACTAGTTCTCTTATTCAATTCTCGGCTAATACTTTTACCGGGAAAGCTGAAATCAAGATGGTCGGAACCATTCAAAGTTGTCAAACTATTCTCTCATGGTGTCGTGATAATCAAGTCCATCACTGACGAACATGAAATCAAAGTTAACGGATAAAGATTGAAGCACTACAACGGTGCCCATATGGAGCGTAACAAAGAAGTTGACATCTTAAGAGATGCATGAGCATGCTCTCCTTTCGATATTTTCTTTTTATTTTTTTTCGAACTATTTTTTTCTTTCTATTATTTTCGGTTATTTTTTTCTCTCTTTATTTATTTATTTATTATTATTATTTTTTTGAATTTTTAGGAGAGATTTTATTTTTCTTCATTATCTTTAGTTTCTAGGTTTTCTTTTCCACAACAAGACTCACAACTACCATGCTAAGGAAATTCACTGCCGACTACTTACCACAGCAACCACAACAGAAACTGGCGATGCCCAGGCAACAACAATGGCTTTGGCAACTACTGATGCCCATGCAAGTGAACCTGCATCGGCAAACATGGATCAAATCAAGGCAATGCTATTCACGCGGTACCAGCCACAAGCATTCAACCACTGACCGAAAATTGAATCAAGCAAACGGCACGAAGGAACTTATCACTCGAGGTGACGACCTCTCCGAATAACTCATTTCATTTAGTTTCTTTTAAATTTTGTTTCACTCTTACATGCATTGAGGACAATGCTTCTCTCGAGTTTGGGGGGGTGTTGGTTTCTAGTTAGTTTCATGTTTAGTTGCATTCATCTTTAGCAATCACATATAGGTTGCATATGTTACTTGCCATGCCTTTAATTGGATTTAATTGCTTAAAACTTGTTGAATATCCAATGATGAATTTTTTCCACTGCACTTAATTGAAAGAACCTTTAATTTTAGGATTATATGAAAAGAACTTAGAATTTTACTATGATGCTGAATTTTTTTTTACACGGTTGTGGCTTGTTGATTGAAAGAAACTTAGTGAACTTAGGTTGCTTAAAATTAGGGTAAATTTGAAATTGAAAATTAAAAGTTAATTTCTTGCTAGAGGTGCCGAAAACTGGCTCTAGTAGTAATTGCACTTTCTTGCTAGAGGTGCCCGAAACTGGCTCTAGTAGTTAATGCACATTAAAGAATCGCTAGAGGTGCCCGAAATTGGCTCTAGTCGACTAAAATAAAATGAGAAGTTGCTTACTTTGCTAGAGGTGCCCGAAATTGGCTCTAGTGAAAATAAAAATAAATGCCCCGATAATTAAATTGATAAAAGACTATTGTTCACATAGAATCTTGAAAATCAACTTCTACACAGCTACGCACACACATTGTCACGAGCATTATAGTTTGGTTCCGGGTAATTTTTGTGCTATCCGAAAAATTAAAAGGTGATCATACTTTGTGTCATGGTTCCGAGGTTTGAATTCAAGTTTGAAGCATGTATTTGATGATTAAAGTCTTGGCAGGTAATTGTTAGTTTGCATTGCTTGAGGACAAGCAATAGTTCGAGTTTGGGGGCGTGATAAGTGTTCAAAAGTACTATTTTTATTACCCTTTTTACTCATATTATTGTTAGACTTAAGCTCATATTAGTTGCACAATTAGTCATTCATGCATTAATTCATGTTTCGTTCCACCGTTGAGCTTGATTACATAACTTGGTGATTTTTGTGGAAAAAGATGCTGCTTTGGTGTGTTTTTGTGTGTGTGCAGAGTCACTTGCCTAAACAAGGCTAGAACCAGTTGCCAGGGCAATGCATGAAGGAGATGTCGAGCTAGTTGCCAGGGCAATGCATGAAGGAGACGCCGAGCCAGTTGCCAGGGTAATTGTCGACAAAGAATAAGGTGATATGGTAGTCGAAATTGATGACTAGACAAGCCCAAGATGACGTGGAGCAAAGCTAAATCTCAAAGGAATTTGATTTCCATGAAGAGATTAAAGAAGAATTAAATTCCAAGAAGATAGGAGAAGTTCTAGTAGGAATATAATTATAATAAATAATTATATTCTTTAAAGATAATTTAATTCCAACTTAACTTCCTCCTCAAAGAAGGACTTTGA
Source organism: Hibiscus mutabilis (assembly GCA_019671005.1). NCBI lineage: Eukaryota > Viridiplantae > Streptophyta > Magnoliopsida > Malvales > Malvaceae > Hibiscus > Hibiscus mutabilis. Next base: position 46,185,364 of record CM033736.1, read on the forward strand.
CCTAGCCCTATAAATTAGAGGCCATATCGTCAACTTGGAGAGAAGCAAGAAGAGGGAAAATTTCGACAACTCCAAACGGCAAGAGGAGAGAAATTTCGACAAGAAAGCAAGGGGGAGAGAGTTCGATTTATTCTTCTTCTTCTTTGCTTCCATTAGATTCATGGTTTGGGGATTATTCTTTGTATATATTTTGAACCCAACCATGAACTAACTTGATTGGTTGGGGTTATTGTGTTTTTTTGTTGTGAAAAACAATTGGATTTTGTTTAGGTAATAAGAGTTTGCACTTTCAATTCAAGGTTTACTCATCTTGGTTCTTATTCTTGTTTGCGAGTGAATTGGGAGAGGATCTCGTAACTTTATCTATTTATCTAATATCGGGAGAGTTAAATTCAAGAAACGAATAAGTATGGTCTTTATTCAATCTATTGATGGTGAAGATTAATCCAGCTTAGGAATAAGTTAAGGATTTCAACGGCTAAAAGAAGCGCAAGATTGGTTGTTGTCCACCCTTGATTCACGCAGGGATGTATTATCAAGGCATGCACAAGTAGCTAGAGTTTCGACTTAGGGATAAGAAGAAACCATTGAAGAACGCTCTGCCGAACCTTGAAGTTGCTGCCCAGACGCCCAAGTAGCTGCCCAGCTAATCGCCCAGGCAACCATCGATTAGTTGCCAAGGCAACCCCGTTGTGCAAGTTGCCACGGCAACTGAGTTGCCCTTGCACTCTTTTACCAAGACGATCCAATCGGCTATCACACATCAACTCACGATAACCTGGCCTATTTACTCTATTTTAATTTCACCTATTCTTTTAGTTTATTGCTCTTAGTTTTCTCGTTAATTAAAACCTCTATTATCAATTGTGTTTTTATTTTAACAGTGCAGTAACTTAAGCAAAGTGGCCCAAACCAATCCCTGTGGAGATGATACTCGATACTCGTATCACTTTATTACTTGCGACGTGTATACTTGCACATTTGCGTAGCACTTATCACACGCAACAGGATTCACGCCAAAATGGCTACCGATCTGGCCTTACGCTACCTAGGCTGCCATTTTCTTTGGACTCACGCTACTAAGGCTGCCCATGCTTCTTTAAATCTGCAGATACATGTCTGGAATAGACAAAATGCTATGAAAAATGAGTTAGCATGCTCCTAATCCTAGGGATGTCTAACTATACATGATGTATGAGTGTCAATATCTTGGTGCGTCTTCTTAAGCCATCAGTCAATCTCGACTCTCCACTGCTTGCTTTCTCCTTTTTTCTTCTTCTAGTGGCGATACCCCATTTCACCGTCGAGTTTAACCATTTCAACGTTTCTTTTCTGAATTTCTGGTTGAGGGTTCTAAAGTGCCATTTCGAGTTTTCACTTTAGAGGTTTTTTTTGTTGTTTTTTTCCTTTTTTTGAGGTGCCCTTCCGGGTTTTCACTTGGGAAATCTCTATTGTTATCTCGAATGCTTTATTTAAACAAGCGAGGTATGTGACATTGGTCATCTTGCCCTGGTGCTCGAAGCCTTCTGCTCGTCCCTCTCCAACATACATCATGTAGGCAGCTGGAGGGCAAGGTTAATACTGTTTCCTAATCACCTGCATCTTCAGGGTTAGATCACAGTAATGCTCAGAAATCTCTTGTTTATCATAAGCCTATGTTAACTTATTTGCATGATGTTTATGGTAACTAACAAGAAAACAAGAAACGAGAGCTCAAAATGTTATTTTATTACGATTAAAGATTTGGAACAATTTCGAGATGGTCATGGCAAACAGGAAGAAAAGGAAAAGCAAAACATGAAATGCAAAACCTCCAAGTATCCACAGTATGAATGATGCGTGATCCCGTCAATCGGAGTAGAATCTTTGCCTAGAGTTTCTTCTTCTGATACTCGTGGGGACGACTCTTCTCGCTGGAGGTCCAACCTCAAAATTTATCTGAGTCGCCCTTTATGGGTTTTTGACTCGGATCCTTCATTTGCTTTAAGACACCCTTTTTTGGGTTTTCGTCTTGAGCTCTCTACATTTTTTTGGTGGAACGCCCTCTCGGGTTTTCGCTCCACCTCTCTTCTTTTTATTTTCTTTTTTTCTTTTCTTTATTTTTTCTCTCTTTTTTAAACATAGCATTTCTTAACTGCATCAGAATTCACATGATTTTTCAACTCGCCTCCATCCATTTCGGTTAAGATTAATGCTCCTCCTGAAAAGGCCTTCTTGACAACGTATGGCCCTTCCCAATTGGGCATCCACTTTTCCTGAAAATTTTTCTGAATTAGCAGGATCCTCTTAAGTACCATATATCTCTCTCTGAATTCTTTCGGGCCCACATTCTTGTCGTATGCATGTATCATCTGTTTTTGGTACATTTAACCATGGCAGATAGCCTTTAGCCTCTTTTCTTCGATGAGATTCAACTGGTTGAATTTGGCTTGCACCCATTCGGACTCTTCCAACTTTACTTCACTTAGGACCCGGAGCGACAGAATCTCGACCTTAATGGGGAGTACTTCTTCTGTGCCATACACTAAAGAATAGGGCGTTGCCCCTGTCGATGTGCCAACAAATGTCCTATAGGCGAAAAGAACAAATGTCAGCTTCTCATGCCAATCCTTGTAGGTATCCTTCATCTTCGCGATGATCTTTTTATGTTCTTATTTGCTGCTTCCACTGCCCCATTCATCTTAGGGCGATAGGCTGTGGAGTTATGGTGCATTATCTTGAACTGGTTGCACACCTCCGTCATCAATTTGTTATTCAGATTGGAAGCGTTGCTGGTGATAACCCTTTCCGGCAAACCATATCGACAAATGATCTCCTTCTTTAAGAATTTGCATACCGTCGTCCTTGTGATGTTGGCATAAGATGCTGCCTCCACCCATTTAGTGAAGTAGTCTATGGCGACCAAAATAAAGCGGTGCCCTTGGAAGCCTTCGGGTGAATCTGCCCAAAGACGTCCATTCCCTATGCTACAAAAGGCCACGAAGAATTCATAGTGTGTAAAGGTAACGGAGGTGCGTGAATCTTGTCAGCAAAAAAGTGGCATTTATGGCATTTCCTGGTGTAATCGATGCAATCTCCCTCCATGGTCGACCAGAAATAGCCATATCTCATAACTTTTCGGGCTATAGACAGCCCATTGGCGTGCGTCCCACATAGACCATCGTGTACCTCTGCCAAAATCTCATTCGCCTCTCGGGCATCCACACATCTCAATAATGTCTGATCATGGCTTCTTTTATATAGAATTTCCCCATCCAGAACATATCCCGCTACCATTTTTTTGAGTGTTTTTTGTCATTGTCATTTGCCCATTCGGGATTTTTTTGAAACTTGACATATTGCAAGATGTCATAATACCAAGGGTTGCCATCTATCTCTTCTTGCACATTACAACAATGAGCCGGCCCTTCAAAAGTCTGCATCTCAATGGGCTTCATTTTTGCTCCCGTGTTTGCTTTGAACATGGAAGCCAAGGTTACCAAGGCGTCTGCCATCTGATTTTCTTCTCTGGGAAGGTAAGCGAAACTGATCTTTTCAAACTTCTTGGCAAGCTCTTGGATCAATTCACAATATTTGACCAGCTTCGAATCCCTGGTTTACCATTCTCCGCGCAACTGGTAAATCACTAAGGATGGATCTCCGAATACTCAAAGTTCCTTAATCTTTCTTTCAATAGCTGCGTTCAGTCCCATAACCCAGGCTTCATATTCGGCTATATTGTTGGTGCAGAAGAATTCTAGTCTGCTGGTGAAGGGATAGTAGACATTCTACGAAGAAATTAACACGACCCCTATCTCGTGTCTGAGGGCGTTGGAGGCTCCATCAAAGTAAAGCTTCCATGAATTTTTGTCTAAAACATTTTCCTCAGTTGTAATACACATCAAGTCCTCATCCGAGAAATTAAAGTTCAATGATTCATAATCACCCGAAGCAAGACTAGCTAAGAAATTCGCTATGGCGCTTCCCTTCACGGCTTTCTGACTTACATACACAATGTCGAACTCAGATAAGAGCATCTACCAGCGGGCCATCCTCCCTGTTAATTCCGGCACTTCCATTAGGAACTTCAAGGGGTCTAGCTTGGATATCAACTATGTGGCATGGTATAGCATGTACTGCCTAAGCCTTTTGGTGGCCCAAACCAAAGCACAACATAACTTCTGAATTGGCGGGTACCGTGTTTTGCAATCATTGAACTTTTTGCTTTGGTAGTAGATGGTTCTTTCCTTCTTCATAGACTCATCGTGTTGCCCCAATACGCAATCCATTGAATTCTCAAAGACTGTTAGGTAGAGGATTAAAGGTCTGCCTGGTACCGACGCGACTAAAATCGAAGCATTCGTCAAGTACCTTTCGATCTTCTCCAGGGCTTCTTGACATTCCTCATCCTAGACACCAGGATTATTCTTTTTAAGTAGTCTGAAGACTGGGTCACACCTATCTGTTAACTGGGAGATGAAATGGGAGATGTAATTTAGCCTCCCCAGGAAACCTCGAATTTACTTCTGAGTATGGGGCGGTGAGAGATCTTGGATGGCTTTCACCTTATCTAGATCAATCTCAATCTCTCTTCTGCTCACTACGAACCCCAAGAGTTTTCTAGATGTAACAGAAAATATGCATTTCACCAGGTTAAGCTTCAACTGGTATTTCTGCAGTCTTTGAAATAGTTTTCTCAAGTTCTGCAGGTGCTCTTCTTCTGTTCGGGACTTAGCGATCATATCATCCACGTATACCTCTATTTCTTTGTGCATCATGTCATGGAAAAGAGTCACCATCGCTCTTTGATAAGTCGCTCCCACGTTATTGAGTCCGAAAGGCATCACCTTATAACAAAAAATATCTCACATGGTCACGAATATGGTTTTCTCCATGTCGTCCGAGTCCATCTTTATCTGGTTGTACCCCGAGAAGCCGTCCATGAATAAGAACCATGAGTGTCTCGCAGTGTTATTAACCAGCGTGTCAATATGTGGCATAGGGAAGTTGTCTTTAGGGATAGCTCGGTTAAGATCCCTATAATCTACACATATACAAACATTCTTATCCTTCTTCGGTACTAGTACAATGTTTGCAACCCATTCAGGGTACTTGGCCACTTCCAAGAAGCCAGCATCAAACTATTTTTCACCTCTTCTCCGATCTTTAACAATATGTTCGGTCTCATTCTCCTGAGTTTTTGCTGTATTGGTTTGCATTCTGGCTTCGTCGGTAGTTTGTGTACCACTATGTCAGTATTCAAACCCGGCATATCTTGATAAGTCCAGGCGAAAACATCATTGAATTCCTGGAGTAGGGCTATCAGTTCATGCCTGGTTTTCGAGGAAAATGTAATCCTGATCTTTACTTTTTTCTCTCTTCTTCAGTACCCAAGTTTACAACTTCTGTTTCTTCTTGGTGGGGCATGATTTGCCTATTTTCGTTGGCCATTATCCTCATAAGCTCTGCAGGGACCTCGCATTCTATCTCATCATCATCTTCTTCAATTCCTGCTGAGATCTCGGGGTATTCAAAATCTACCTCGAGATTGGACTCAGCATCATTCATACAGTTAATTATGGGAACCCTGCATTAAATGAGAACGAATGTATTGGGAAGAGAATGATTTTATATGAAGTGAATGAATATGAATAAAGAATGAATGAATGAGATGTTTTCCATTTGAGAAAACGGGGAAGATATCTTTTCATTTTAAACAAAAAGTTAACATATGTGCCCTATAAAAAAGATCCCCATTTCTTATGGGCAAAAACAAAAAGGTTAATTCAGAGCATTAGTCTGATCTAGCCCTAAAAACCACAGGTAGATCAACATAGCTCCAATTATCAAGAGTCTCCCCGGGGTGGCAGAGGTGTATGCTGGTCAACACGCTGCTGTCATGGTCATCTCTAGCTATCATGTTGATGGACATCCCCTCGAGTGATTCACTAAACATTTATTTCTCATTGAGTATGTCATTTTCCTTAATTGCTTCTTCGACCTCCTGTCCTGGTCGGCTGAATCCTCTGGAGACAAAAGTATTTCTCAAACGAGGGAAAGACATTGGTCTCCATGGAACACCCTCTCCCTTAAATCTGGCTCTTCTCTGTTCTTCTTTTCTCTTGTACTCTTCCTTTCTCTGCTAGACACTTGATTTCTAACCCAACCCGAAAAGATCCTTCTTGGTTATTACACTCCTAGCTCATAGGCTCCCTTGCAACCTTCTCCTTAGCCCTCTTCCTGCTTTGGCTCCTCGGCCCAAAGTTTTAGCAACGGTCATCTTGGTGCAATTAGATAATCTAGGGCAGGGGATCCGATTACCTTCCGTGAAGAATGTGGCATTCACCAGCTCTAATGCTTGAAAAGAGCATTCTGCAACATCCTTATCATTTTGAATGTAGAGGGCATCTGATGTCACTGAAGCAATGATCTCTTGCTCAGCCTCCACTGTGACTAACTTGCCTTCGATCACAAATTTTAATTTCTGATGCAGTGATGAGGGGACGACTCCTGCAGAGTGGATCCATAGTTTCCCAATAAGTAGCTGTAGGATGGTTTTATGTCCATCACCACGAAGTCGATCACGTACTCAGTCGGTCCAATCAATAGAAGTACCTCAATCTTTCCAAGTGTTCCTCTTTGTGTGCTGTCGAAGGCTCTCACGGAGTTATGGCATGGCTTTTGGTGAGAATCATCGATTGGTAGCTATTGTAGAGTCACTATAGGTAGTATGTTCAGTGCTGACCCGTTATCAATCAATACCCCCGGTAACACATACCCCTTGCAGTGGGTTGTGATGTTAAGAGCCTTGGTAGACCCCATTCCTCCTTCAGGGATCTCGTCATCACTGAATGTTATATGGTTATAGGCGGTGATATGCCCCACTATCCTGTCCAACTTCGATACAGAAATGTCCTGGGGTACAAATGTCTGGTTTAACACTTTTAAGAGTGCCTCACGGTGCTTTTCTGAACTCAAGAGCAACTCTAGCACTGTAATCCTTGCCGGTTGCTTTCGTAGTTGTTCCACTACACTGTATTCAATATGTCTTAGGAATTTCAGAAATTCTTTGGCCTGAGCCTCGGTTACTGGTTTATTTATCTTTGGAGGTAGTTCCTCACCGAATATCTGCGTAGGGGTAACCGATGTATCCTTTCCTTTATCCTTGGCAACTCAGTAGCCTTTAAGGTTTCTGAGGAGTAACATCTGCCGCTCCTCGTGAAGTGGCCCACCTCACCGACATTCTCACCACTCTTGGCTTGCTCGTCTTTCGGTGTAGGCTCTTCTTCAACTTTTTGTTCTTTTACTTCACCAGATTCTGGCTTTTCTGGTATGGTCACTTTCACAGCATAGTTATAGGGAGTTTGCTGCATATCCTTGAATGGGAACGGGGATGGTGATGAGATGATGATCTTGGAAGTCACCTTAGTAGCTTCTCCTTGGGAGGAACTTGCACCCTCTGGCCTGGAGGAGATGATAAAAGGCTGTCTCTCCCATATTTAATGTTGGGGATGTCCGTCATATGTACGTCTAACCCTTTCCTTCCTGTAGGCTCTTCAAAGAACTCTATTTGCTTGTCGTTCATCAACTGCTGCACCAATTTCTTAAACTCGCCGCACTGTTGGATGTTGTGTCCTCCGTCCTGATGGAATTGAAAGTACACTCCACATCCCTTATGCACTACTACCATGCCCCTGTCGATCAAGTAGGCCATGCAAAATTGCTAAAATATCCACCGCAAAGGAGACTTGATTTCTGACATATTCTTCTTAACCTTCATGGTAGAGTACTCCTCAATAGCATTCACTCCCCTGTTCTCGTGATTAGGCAATGAGTTAGCAGCTACACTTGGTTCTTCAAACTTCAGTATCCCAGAATTGATTAGACTCTGCACAAGTTTCTTGAAAGCAATGCAGTTCTCTGTAGGATGACCAGGGGCACCACCGTGATAATCGCAATACGTGTTAGGGTCATACCAGGACGGGAATGGCGGTTTGAACAGAGTAACGTAGTATGGACGAACCAAATCTGCTTTGTGAAACTGAGAGTAAAGCTCAGAGTACGAAATGGGTAATGGAGTAAAAGTTTGCCTCTCTTTCTCTTTTCTCGGGGTTCTCTCCTCTCTTTGGTTCGAGTTTTATGCTTTTCCAATAGACGCATGTGGCTGTGAGACTGTGAAATTCTTTGGGGCGGTGTAAGTACTGGCAGTGTTCACCTTATTCTTCTTGTTGTACTTCTGAGAACTTTCCCCGCTATCAATCCTACCGCTCTTTATTGCCAATTCAAGGGACTCCCCTTTCCTAATTAAATCAGCAAAACTCTGAGTTGTGTTATTAATGAGGCGATCAAACAGTGTCCCCTTCAGAGTATTAACAAATAAAGGTGTAATTTCATGTTCGAGGATGGGTGGCTGAATTTGGGCGGCCATTTCTCGCCACCTCTGGGAATACTGTCGTAGACTTTCGTTGGATTTTTGCCCCATATTTTCTAGCATAATTCTGCTGGGCGTCATGTCCACCACGTGCTTGTATTGCTCGATGAATGCTCTTGAAAGATATTTCTAGGTTTTAATGTTTACTCGGCTCAACTGGGTATACCATCGCAGCGCCGCCCTAGTCAGGCTGTCATGGAAACAATGAATTAAAAGTTTATCATCCTTGAGGTAGACCGTTATCTTCTGGTAATAAATTGTCACGTGTGCGAAAGGACACGTGGTTCTATCATATTTGTTGAACTCCAGTGTTTTAAATTTTGGTGGCAAGACAAGGCCGGATACCATACTTAAGTCACTGGCATCGCTTCCCGATTCTTCTGTAGTTTGCAGGGCTTTAAATCTGTCTTTCATGAGGCGAAACCTCTCATCCCATTTCTTTTCTACCTCTATCCTGATCTTTTCGACCAAGTTCAGGTCTAGCACCTCCTCTTCGTAGAGTGCTTCTGTGTCAATGGGTTGATTCTCATATGCCCCTACCTGAAGACTAGTAGGCATCTCAACAGGATCAATATATACCCTTCTGGCCAGATTTGGCATAGCCGGTTGAACCTTACTGTGAGCTGGGGTACCTTCCAGCTCTTGAACGACTTCACCTTCGACTCTTTTTCCGAGGCTCTTAGCCAACAACACAGTTATGTCGGACACTATCGACGCTTGTGACTAAGCAATCTGGTCACTGAGGCTTCTCTGGGCCTCATCAAATCTTTCTTCCAGATCTCTCTGTCCTTTCTCTAGACTGATTATCCTATCTTCCATAAGTTTGCTTTGTAGTCGGGTAAGGTATGGATGATGAATGATTGCGGCTTAACTTCTAATTTCACACTGCCACAATATTTACAATATTAATATGATTGCAAAGAAAATAAATGTACATATAATGATGAAAATGTCATGATGCAATGGAGGAATGTATGCAAATAAAGGTACGGATTCTGTTGGTAATCACCCTTTTGAACTACTTTCACGGGAATTAAAGGATCTAGATTACAATAGAGTTCACATTACAAAATGAGGGTTCCTAATACAAAAGAGTCCTAATTACAACACAGAGTCCTACAGATAAGCCCTAGCTCTATCCTCTAACTTTCCAATAGCCCTGAGCAGCTTGATGAACCTGAGTGCTTCTTCTATGCCTGCGGCTACGAAAGGTCGGAGAGTTTCAGCTTCGACAGCTAAGTCATTCACATGCCTTGCAACTCGCTGTATGTCCACCATTAGGTTCGCGTAATACTAGTCTCTATCCTGCACCATCTAGACAGCATCACGCAATCTTCTTTGCCAATAATTGTCTCCTCTGGCTGCAGCTTCTTCGAATACCCTGATTCTTTCCCTATAATCCTGAACAGTTGTTTCAAGCGACTCAATCTGAGATCGCAACGTGCAAACTTCACGCTCTATTTCTTGTAGTTCGATAAAGCTATTCCTCTGACGGTAAGTCTGAAAGGAGTGTTCTAATCCTGCCAACCTTCCTTTTAACTCGACATTCTGACTTTGGCTCTGATTCAGGCTTTGGGTGGCATCTTCGTACAATCTTTGCATCTCTAACAGTCTATTCCCGGTACCTATGGACCTTCTTTCCCAAGCGGCGGTGTTCTCTCTTTCGTAGCTAACTGCTTGTTTTCCTTTGATGATCTCTTGCCTAGTTCTTTCCTTCTCTTGATCGATGGTCTCCTTGAAAGACCTTCTTTCCTCCTCGGTAGCTAGCATGTAGCTTTCTATCTCTTTCTTGATCACTCGTTTACCTATCTCTCGTTCTTCTTCCACCAAATGAATACCATTCATCATTTCCTTTTCTACGGCCATGAACTGACTTCGGTTGGTCTTTTGTACTTTCGCTTGGAGTATGAGGGTATCCTTCTGGTAAAGAGCGTTCTTCTCGCTCAAATTTGCATTCAGTTTCTTCAATTGCCTAATGATCCCGTCCCGCTCGTCGACCTCTAAACTCTCTTTATAAATCTCACCCGCATGCTGAGTCTGTTGGGTTTCCATCTTCCTCTTGATTTCTTCGAGTTTATTTCATAAAATATCAGCTTTAGACGGTACTACTCTCACAAGCTCCTCAAGTGACACAGCTGGTCCCTAATTGGGTTCTGGAATCTTATCATTAATCCTTAAACGTCTCCAAAGATCATAGTCCAGGGTGATCATATGCTCGGTGTCTCCTTCCACTCTGATCCAGTAAAAATGGTCCCAAGCCCTCGTGATAGTCTGAACTTTTTCCTTGAACTCACCTTTGAAAGGAAATTAACTTTGGCTCAATCCGGCGGTATTGGGAACATACTGTCGTGATCCAAACTGTCGGGACACCAGAAGCGGAGCACAAGCAATCCCACCATGCAGCCTCAACATCATCAACCAGTCATAATCACCGCAACTGTACAAGAAGTAATTAACTCTACCGAGCCACGAAACCCTCCATACTATGTCTTCATCTTGAATGTTCCTGAAGAAACTGGACCATTTCTTCGTCTTCAAGTTTTCTCGCCACTCTTTTGCTAAGTACTCCTGTAAGGGCGAAAAGCCTTGAAAGGATATCCCTGTAGGACCCTCGCCAGTGTCTTCCACATGTGGCTCTGAATCTATACCTGTAAAAGTTGTGCACATCCTCGAAAACGTCCTTCTTCGTGCTTTCGACTGGCATTTAACGAAATAAAGGTCTCGGTCAAGATTGTTGGTACTGGGTTCGCCCTCTGTTTCATACGCTCAAACATATCTAGAATGGCTACATCAATGTTTCCAAGAGTTATCAGAAAGATTACCAAACCATATATTCCCAAGGCAAATAGGTATATCTTCTCCCCCTTATCTGGATGTACGGGTATGATGTCTCGAGTACTCTCATGTGCAAAGGCTGTACTGTCTTCTCGAAGTCGAATCAGGTCGTTAACCCAATCGTCACTCATCCGGCAAAGGTTTTGAGCTTCAAAGTGTAATTCTGATTCCTTGGCGGTTTTGCATAGATCCAATCTTCTTGAACGTTCTTTTGATTAATTAAGGAAGTGTACTCTTCTATTGTAGGCATCATGTCCTGTCCATTGAAGGTGAAGCAACAAAAAGCAGGATTCCAGAACTGAAAATAGCTCGGAGTAAGGGCTGGTTGACTCGAACGTATAATAGTTGTGCAATGTCCCCATAACTATCACAGAATATGTCTTGTAGTCTTTGGCCCATCCTTCCCAGCTGCTTTGAAGATCCCATGAGTCGTTCTGTTGAAGACTCACGTAGGTGTACCCTGCTACTATGCGCTCGCTCGGCAAACTACCCTCTTAGGCCTTCTGATTGACCTCTGACCAATGTTTGGCTGACAAGTTAAGCTCTTCTTTCCTAAGATACCTTTTTTCCTTGGTAAAAGACTTTCTGACCGGGGAAACCACTTGATCCAGTACCTTTATGTAATGCAAATGCAATAATGTATGCAAAAAAGAAAAACAAAAAAGAAAACAAGTCAGTACCAGATAAAATTAATAAATATATAAATAAAAGGACGAATTAAATAGGATACACACAAAACAAACCTATTTACATCCCGTCTAAAACACCTAGGTTATCCGCATGGCTATAAAGGGGTAGGTTTCTATGTGTTCTCTACATACAGTGTTGGTGCTAGGAGGTACCTGAATTGTCCTCGCTGTCCTCTACTAAGAGTAGCAAGCCCCCCGATCATCACCCATTATAGGCTCTTTTCAACCGGGTTCAATTCAGGGGACCCATTCGTTTATGCCTGCACGAAGGAACGATATCCTTACGAAAGCATAAGGTACTCGAGCCCCGAAGGTACTTACTAGGCCTACACGGGAGAATGATATCTCCACGAAAGCATTAGCGTTTCCCCCCACTTAAAAAAATGATTTTATATGCCATATTTTAAATGCGTCAAAATAAACGCGCATTTATAACCAAATGTTAGTTTAATAGTCACTTTAATATGGAAATTCTAATATTAATAAAGTGGTAATTATTTAAAAAGCTCGACTCACTTTATTTTGTTGAAAAAACAAAAAAAATGTCCCCAACGGAGTCGCCATCTGTAGCGATATCCTTTTACGCTAAAAAATTGGGTTTCGAAGTGTTTGTTGTCTTTCGGATATAAAAATGTTTATTATTTGGGGTTTTAAAGAAACTGCGTTTTATTTAGAAACTGGAGTCACCACCAGACACCATAAAACTAGATATTTAAAAAATTGTTTGGTTCGGGAGTTGGTTACGGATGGGGAAGGATTAGCACCCCCACACCGGCCAAAATTGGTACTTTAGTAATTACAGCTTTATTAAAATTAAACTTTCCGGATTAAAATGACGATTAAATTAAAATTTGGTTATAAGTGCAAATATATTTTAAAGGCCCCATTATCCGAGGGTAAATGCCCAAACCACTATCACTACGCCTGATACTGGCCCCGTTTACGCTCAAATAAAAGGGCGCCGCATTGACAATTTATATTACGTTTATGCAAGCTTAATAAATAAAACAATTTATGCTAACATGATATTAGGATATGAAACATGAATATTACAACATAAATAAAAAATGAACACATGGATAAAGAAACTAACTTACCAAAATAAAACATATACATGAACAAGAACAAAACATACTCCCAAAACTAAATTACTCACTTCTAGCATGCTTGAACACATCATAGCAAAAATATAAAATACACATGACATGCGTGGAATATGGTACTAAATTAACAAAATAATATATAAACATAAAAACTATGACTTAACATATAACGCAAAATATGCATACACAAAGTAAATATGTCATGGCAAAATTAACAAAATTTCACATTAACTTATAACCTAAAAATAAAGCAACAAAAAACTAACACTTACTTCACTACAACCAAGCAAAGCTAAACATATAATAACATACACGAAGGAAAATATGTATAAGTAAACATGACTAAAAACGCATATAAAGCATGAACAAAGAAATAGACATTAAAAAAACAAGACATGCTATAAGTTAATATATAACAGCGTGCGAGGCAAGCAAACAAAAAAAAAAAAACAAACACATGGATATGATCATACAAGTTAAAATACAAAAGAAAGGACCTATAATATGAACAAAATAAATTAAGACATAAAAGATAATGGCAACTAAAAACATAAGTTAACATGGTGTAAATAAAACACATGTAAATATTATATGTAACATAACATGCTAAAAAACAAATAAAAGAAGACATGAATGTTCAAAACATCAGGGGCTAAACCGAAATGGAAACAAAATCTAAAACAGAGATTAGATAAACAAAAGACTTAATTAGGGACCTAATTAAAAGCTGAAATAAACTCTAAAGTACCTATTGTGTGATATGACCAAGGGGCAAGCTCAAAATGGAGACTTTGAAAACGTGGGATGGTTCAGCATGTGATTTCACCATTTTTAAATAAACCTAGGCCCTATAAATAACACTTATTCGGCCAAATAACAACATTTTCCCCATTTTGCTTGAAACCGGTTTTATAAAACACCCCACCCTCCTTATTTGCTCTCAAAACCAAACCCTCAGACCATTTTGAAAACTACCCCGGCCACCACTCTCGACCTGTCTCCGACGAGGTTCGGCCGTAAGGCCCCCTCAAGCCGTCTCGGACCGCGGCAGTTCAACGGTAAAGCCCAAAAAACAAAGATCATTCTCGTTTAAAACCAAAAGAAAAGCATAACCCTTTTTTGTTATTTCAAAACAAAACGTGGCTCATCCCTTCAGGGCTTATCACCGGAGAAACTCGAACCACTCAAGTATATGACTCCATTTTTATTCTATGTTTTTTCTTTTTTACTTTTCATGCATGCATGAGTGAGAGAAAAGGAGAGAAAATTACTAATGGAAACTTGCGTTTTTTTTAAAACTGGTAACTTGATAACCGATCTTACAGAATTTTTATGTTTCATACATATCACCCCTTTCGTTTGGTAGAAAGTACTATAAAAATACATATTTTTTAGATCTGAAATGATACTGACATGGCCTCTTTTTTGTTGATTTTTTTGATGCATCTGGCAACCCTGAGTGCGGTGGTTGGAGGCCGGCATGGTGGAGGTATGGTGGCAGTGTGGGGGAGATGTCCGTTCGGCCAGAAGGGATCCTGGCCATTGGATCAGATCTAATCCAACTGTCATGATTTCTCAAAGTTTGAACGTTCGAGATTCAATCTTGAAGCTGAGAAGACTGTATCAGATCATGACGCGTGGCTCATGGAAGGCGACCAATCTCGCGCGTGCGTTTGAGAAGTGTAGAGTCCCCTCGGGTACATCACACGCGCGCCAGCTGTATTGGCTCCTTCTGATCTGGGCCGTTGGATAATTTCTAATCCAACGGCTTGGATGATGATGACTGCAACAGATGAAAGGGGTGTTAAATGAAATTCTAGGGTTTTTGGTTAATTAGATGGGTTTGGGTTGGGCCAGATGGACCATGTAAAATTAAAATTGGGGTTTGTAAATATAATTTGGACCGAAACACTTGTAATATTTATGGTTTCTTTTACTATTTCCTACTGGATCTGTCTTAATCCATTATATTACCAAAACAATAATAATACTAATAGTAACCACATCTATAACATATATACTTATATTTTTAATACATACATATAAACATACAAGCAATTAGGGCAAACGCGACACGCATACGTACATGTGACATACATACCCGAACATTTATACACCCACATACATGCAATCACACATATATAATAGTAACACGTGCATATATATACATACCTGCATACACCTTAATAAGTTTATACATACAACATCTTAATATACTCACATACAAGACACTCGTGCAAGTTAACACATGACCTATATACACACATATTTGTTCACACTACTAATCAATATAAATGTACACACATTATACATACGGAAATACCTACGACATACGCAAACCACACATCACACATACATGCATATTAATAATGCACATGCTCGCACTATAACAATGAAATATATACACACTAGTAATAAACATTAATAATTACGTAGCATTTCCAAATTAATACAAAAATTTTCTAGATAAAAATGAGTGATTACGGTTGTATCGGTATGTCTTTGTTAAAATGACAACTCGTACTGTTATGTCTTTCCCAAGTATCGATACCCCTTTGCACAACGGGTATTTCTTTTTATGGCAGGTGACGATACGACAACCCGCGTACCGATACCGATGGTAGACAAAAACACCCGCGTACCGATACCGAGGGTATACAAAAACATTTAATACGGGAAAACCGCTCTCCAACGGCTATAATCAATTCCTCAACCACTTAAGCAGTTAGAAACCAATGAAGGGGGTATAAAATGAAGTATTCAAAGCTACAACAACAACAAATTATCAAGTCTTAAACATTCAAGCAAAAATCCAACATCTTTGAGTCTACTATATCCAAATCCTTGTAACCCTCTTGTCGGCTCGATGAATCAACCGAAATTGCTCGCCAAGTGGTGGAGAAGTAATATCTTGGGTGTTGGTGGTGGAAGCAAAATGATAGAACAATGGACACAAGGATTTAGAGTGATTCAGTTTTCTAACCAAAGCCTACATCCATTACCTTAGCTTCCCCACTAAGGATTTCCTAAATTCACTATGAATTTTTCCTCTTTTACAAGGCTTAGGAGGCAACCTTTACAACCTAGACTCAATTACCAAGCCTAGCATCCAAAGCTTACAACCCAAACTTTGGGAATCCTTTCAAACAAGAGAAAACAAAGCAAACTATAAATCCCTCTATGTAACACCCCCTTCCCGTATCCGTACACCGAACACGAGTAAAAAATGTCACAAAAATTTTAAGATTTTCTTACAGTAAAAATCGAAACTATTTAAAAATTTCAATAACTTATAAATAATTATATCAACATATTAAGATTACTAACATAACACGTAATAATTATACATATCATGTATCATAAAAAACAAAACTATTATAAGGCAGGCCGGTTTAGTAGTTTAATAAAACAGACAAATTATCTAATACATGCCACTATTCATAAACAAAAGAAGGATGCCATAAGTGCCGAAAAAACCTGTCGATAGGAAATCTCTTTCGATAGAGATGTTGATGCAACCGCTCTGCTTCTACTTTCAATTACCTACGAGTATAACCAAAATACACGCTAAGTATAACTTAGTGAGGCATAAGATGAGTAACATAAAAAATATTAATACTTAATAAAACATGATACTCTCACAAGCATGATATTCTTTGAATCATACATTATGTAATGCAAGAAAACATAACATAATCATTCTCTAACTTAAAAGCATACTTCATTTCATGAAATCATATAGCCCAAGGTGAATATCAAGTGATTAAGGTACGAGTCGTGTACTATAATGTACTATCCTTTACGGGCGACATGAAGTGTCGAATACAGGTGCCACAATAAAGTGAAAAATTCGGGACACAAGAAGTGTCGAATACAGGCGCCATAATAAAGTGACGAATACGGGTGACACGAAGTGTCGAATACAGGCGCCACAATAAATTGACGAATACAGGCGACACGAAGTGTCAAATACATCTTAAACTCATAATAGTATACCACAATATAATCCAACTCAATATTCTATCACCCAGGGCAAACTTTAAACAATTCTTGCAGTAAAGGTAGGTAACCCAAATTCCATACATACATACATTTATCATATAAAACATCTTCATAATGGAGCAGTTCATACTCCAATATGTTCAATAACGTTCCATGAAGATATCGTGCTATAAAATATGTGTAAGCATAAAGAATAAGCCACAATCTTTAAATCATCAATATAAAGTATCATGCTAAAAACATGTTTTGCTTTAAAAAAATATTTATCTTTTAGGTCGACTTATCACAAGTCTTCCTATAATATGTATGTTAACTAACATACAATTTATAAACATGTATGCACTCAACTCAGCCTTGCAATATGATTTCCTATTCGATATTAGTATTGAATTATATCATTTCCCGGTCTACTGATACGATCTTGATTTTTATCAGAATCTACATTAAAAAAATAACATATACCATTTCAAATTATATGTTAGAACATACTTAATTCATATATAATAATGGAAAGTAAATAAAATAACTATCCATTATTTACAAAAATTGATCCAATAAAACTTTCCATATTCGAATCAAAATTTCTCATACTTTTCTTTAAGTCTCCAACTTTTCTCGATATTCATATTGTAGTCCCTAAAGACTCTTTTAAGTTTCCAAACACCATTTTCAAGCCAAATCCTTATATTTCTCATCATTTACACTTTAGAACCCAAACTTTAAAAATTTACAACTTAGTCCTTAAATTTCCAAATTTCACAAATTGGTCCCAAGGTTAGTATAAACTTCAAAATCAACCTTCCAACCCTTTAACTTGATTTTTAACATAACATACTTCAACTATAACCCTAACAATCAAGTCCCTAAACTTTCCAATATTTACAATTTGATCCTTAATGTCAAATAATTAGGGATTTTCATTCTAAACAACTTATATCATCATATTAAACCTTTCTTCCTTCAATCACACCTTAAAATTCCCAACTTAACATAAACCCTAATTTTTCATAATTCAAGAACATGAGTATTTCTTCATCCTAACAATAAATCCAAGCTTAAATAACATCATTCTCATCATTTCCATCATCAAAATAATTTTTGCAAGAAATTCCCCTATTTCTTCATCATAGCCGAATGGTCACCTAGGCTATTTCCATGGGATTTTCAACATTTGAACCATAGAAACAACATCATAATTAACAAGAACAACCTTTAAAACTCAAGTTTCCATCATGCTCTCCATCCACCAAAACACCAAACTACATCTTAGAGACATGGAAACTTAACAAAAATTATACCAAAAGATAGAGAATTTCATGGAGACTAAATTTCTATTTCATGTCTTAAGTCTAAAACCAACCATGGAAGCTTAAAAATTGAATTGAAAGCCTTACCCCCTTGATCTTGGAAGTTTTCGGCAGCCTTGTAGGTTGAAAAAGAAATTTTTGTTCAACTTTGTTTCTTTAATTATGCCAAATGGCATATTATACACCAAACTTAATAAAATAAATCTTTAATAGTCAAAAGACCATTATACGCTTCAGTTATAACCAATACCATGCCAACACATGTCTTTTCTTATCCAAAATAATCAATAATAATCAAAAAGTAAGGGTAAAATGACCTTTTTACCCTTAATGAACCAATTTATCTTCAAAAATGTCATTTTCACCTATTTCACCAATTATTGAATAGAATCGAATTTAAATCGAATAAAAAAATTCAAAAACTATACTATCATATTCTTCAAGTCTTTCTAAGGCTTCCATAAAATTTTCATAATTTTCTAAGTTCGAATAATCATTCGAATAAATTTTCGAAACTTATTCCCTTTATAGCTTCTCACACAAATCTCGTACCAAAAATTTGATTCCCACCAAAATTCTTATGCCGGGATAAACTATTCATTATTTCCTTAAAGATTTTTATTGGGAAATTACCATGTTGGTCCCTAAACTTTTCCCAACTTTTCACTTTAGCCACCAAACTTTAAAATTATACATTTTAGTCGCTGAAATAAAACCACTAGCTTTTGATTCTTTGCAATTTAGTCACTAAGCAAATGTTGGGGTATTATGTGTTTGCACTATTGTTCTCACCCAAAATCCTAGAACACTTGAGCATACATTGACAATTTGGCTTACAAGTGTTTGTCTATACAAAAATATACAATTTAAGCTCTAAGACTCTTTTTCAATCATAGACATGTTGGCTTGTTGATCATTTGTTGTCCAGGTGCTTGAAGGGTCCTTTTATACTCCCAATTGAGTTTTTAGCCGTTGAAGACTTTATTTCCAGTAATAAATGTTGTTCTGGAGATGTCCGTAACAGTATACGGGGTAGTCGTATCGGTACACGTTCTTTTGAAACTAGCTGCTATGTTCGCCATAGCCTAGGTGTATCGATACGCCAAAGTTCGTATCGACACGGGGTTCAATACGACATATTAGTACACTACAGGGAAATAGCCGTTGGGGGTTTAAAAACATAGGGTATCGGTACACCTATACGCGTATTGGTACGACCATTCTTCGTATCGGTACGCCTAAGCCTGTATCGATACGGGCTCTCGATTCTATAAAAATTTTGTAACTGAAACCCTATGGTGTATCGATACGAGGTATAACCGTATCAGTACGAGTATGCTAGAAACTTGAGTTTGGCTACTTTAAAACGTTTTAAACACTTCCAAAATCTTTTGAAAGCTCCTCAAACATATTTTGAAGATGTTTGGTCTTAAAATCATTTTTGAAATCTTTTCAATTTATTCCAAAACTATTTTTCAATTATTATATCAAAACAATAATCCTAACAATCTCCCCCTTTTTGATATAATAAAATTAACTTGAAAAATTATTTTTGAGGTTCCCCCCTTAGTAAAAATAAATTTTGAATAAGAGGATAAAATTCAAAAATAATTAAAGTTCCCCTTATTCTTTTGAAAATTCAATTTTTTAAAATATTCTCTCTTTTTGCTATATCAAAAATGGTTCAAAGCAAAGTTTGAAAACTTTTAAGCCCATAACAATGGAGAATTTAAATAAATTTTGACAAAAATAGGTTTTGCTAAAATAGGCTCCCCTTACTCAAGCATCAAAGAATTTGTTAGACCAACAAATATATGATAAACTAGTTGAATTAAAAAAAATCAAATTAAAAAAAATAAAATTCAACTAATTTTATCACTTGAACCAAAGGTAGGATGTGAAGTCTTCCTTCTTCAAGTGCTCTCCCTTGTGTGTATAGAGCTCCCCCTTAATTTCATCACTTGTCGATCAAATCTCCATCACACCTATAAAAAGACAATCATAAATGTTTTGGTATCCAAATTACTTTGGATCCATAGGCATTAGTAGCACAAACTTTAGTCCCCTTAGGAATCTATTTTCAATTTTATCCTTTTTATTTGAAGTAATTAGTCCTTTTAGGACCCAAATACTTCTAAAACATTTTCCATTTACAAATATAGGGGCACTAGATTGTCTTTGATAAAAATTTGATTTTCCAAAATTGTTTTTCTTTTCTAATTCCTTGGAAATCAAATCTTTTTCTTTCTTAAGATCATCCATTTCTTTTGGTGATCTTTTTCAAAACTTTGAAGCAAATTTTGTAAATCAAAATTCTTTTGTTCAAACTCCTGGAGTTTTGCTTCAAGTTCATCATTAGTTTTAGAAATCAAATTATTTTGAATTTTCAAAGATAAAATCATTTTCTTGTTTTTGAAAATATGATTTTTAAAATCTAAAACCAACTTATCGTAAGCATCTTGCAATCCATCAAATGAATATGAAACTAAAGGTGATGAAGATACCTTAGGCTGTACATGAGCCATTTCATCATCCACTTTTGCATATTTCGTCTCTTCCTTCTTGTAGAGTTTTTCAAGTTTCTCCCACATCTCTTTGGCACTTTTGCAAGAGGAGATCTTCTTGGAAACATCTTCATCGAGTCAACAAAGAAGAGTGTGTATTGCCTTGGCATTTATCTTGGCTTTTCCCGTGTCATTTGATCTCATATTCTTCTTCTTCTTAGGAACTTCCACAAATCCATCTTCAATTATTTCCCAAAGATCGAAATCGAGAGCTTTGATGAAATATTTCATTCAGTGGTCCCATTGGAAGTAGAAATCTCCATTGGAAGAGTAGATGACACGTGATTGAGCAGCCTTCTTCGAAATGGACAAATGTAGAACCGCTAGCCATTTCACCTGTTGATAATTGATTGATCGAGCTTTTGGATCGTCTAAATAGGTGGCTAAACCTGTTGATAATTGTTGGGCTTGATGAATCAACCGAAATTGCTTGCTAAGTGGTGGAGAAGTGATATCTTTGGTGTTGGTGGTGGAAGCAAAATGATAGAACAATGGACATAAGGATTTAGAGTGGTTCAACTTTCTAACCAAAGCATACATCCACTACCTTAACTTCCCCACTAAGGATTTCCCAAATTCACTATGAATTTCTTCCCCTTTTACAAGGCTTAGGAGACAACCTTTACAACCTAGACTCAACCAAACCTAACATCCAAAGCTTACAACCCAAGCTTTGGCAATCCTCTCAAACAAGAGAAAACAAAGCAAACTATAAATCCCTCTACAAGGTATGTGTTTGCACTCTTGCACTCACCCAAAATCCTAGAACACTTGAGCATACATTGATAATTTGGCTTATAAGTGTTTGTCTATAAAAAAATATACAATTTAAGCTCTAAGACTCTTTTTCAATCATATACATGTTGGCTTGTTGATCATTTGTTTTTCCAGGTGCTTGAAGGGTCCTTTTATACTCCCAATTGAGCTTCTAGCCGTTGGTGACCGTTGGGATTGAATTAGAGCCGTTGGAGACTTTATTTCCCGCAATAAATGTAGTTTTAGAGATGTTCGTATCGGTATATAGGGTAGCCGTATCGGTACACGTTCTTCAAAAACTAGCATTTATGTTCTCCACAACCTGGGTGTATCTATACGCTAAAGTCCGTATCGATATGGTGTATCGGTACGTTGTAGGGAAATAGCCATTGGGGATTTTGAACTAGCCGTTGGGGGTTTAAAAACATAGGGTGTCGGTATGCCTATACGCGTATCGGTACGACCCTTCTCCATATCAGTACGCCTAAGCCTGTATCGATACGGGCTTTTGGTTCTGGAAAAATCCTGTAGCTGAAACCCTATGTAGTATCGATACGGAGTATAACCGTATCGGTACAGGCATGCTGAAAACTTGAGTTTGGCTACTTTAAAACGTTTGAAAACACTTCCAAAACCTTTTGAAAGTTCCTCAGACATATTTTCAAGTTGTTTGGTCTTAAAATCATTTTTGAAATCATTTCAATTTAGTCCAAAACTATTTTTTTCAATTATTATATCAAAATAATAATCCTAACAATCTCCTTTTTTGATATAATAAAATCAACTTGAAAAATTATTTTTGAGGTTCACCTTAGTAAAAATAAATTTTGAATAAGAGAATAAAATTCAAAAATAATTAAAACTCCCCTTATTCTTTTGAAAATTCAATTTTTCAAAACAGTCTCCCCCTTTTTGTTATATCAAAAATGGTTCAAATGAAAGTTTGAAAACTTTTAAGTCCATAACAATGGATAATTTAAAATAAATTTTGACCAAAATAGGTTTTGTTAAAATAGTCCCCCCCTTACTCAAGCATCAAAGAATTTGTTTGTCCAACAAATATATGATAAACTAGTTAAATTAAAAAATCAAATCAAAATTAATAAAATTTAACTAATTTTACCACTTGAACCAAATGTAGGATGTGAAGCCTTCCTTCTTCAAGTTCTCTCCCTTGTGTGTATAGAGCTCCCCCCTTAATTTCATCACTTGTCGATCAAAGCTCCATCACACCTATAAAAAGACAATCACAAATGTTTTGGTATCCAAATTGCTTTGGCTCCATAGGCATTAGTAGCACAAACTTTAGTCGATATTTAGGAATCTATTTTTCAATTTTATCCTTTTTATTTGAAGTAATTAGTCCTTTTGGGACACAAATACTTCTAAAACATTTTCCATTTACAAATCTAGGGGCACTAGATTGTTTTTGATAAAAAATTGATTTTCCAAAATTGTTTTTCTTTTCTAATTCCTTGGAAATCAAATCTTCTTCTTTCTTAAGATCATCCACTTCTTTTTTATGATCTTTTTCAAAACTTTGAAGCAAATTTTGTAAATCAAAATTCTTTTGTTCAAACTCTTTGAGTTTTGCTTCAAGTTCATCATTAGTTTTAGAAATCAAATCATTTTGAATTTTCAAAGATGAAATAGTTTTCTTGTTTTTCAAAATGTAATTTTTTAATTCTAAAACCAACTTATCGTAAGTATCTTGCAATTCATCAAATGAATATGAAATTAAAGGTGGTGAATTAAAAGATACCTTAGGCTCTACATGAGCCATTTCATCATCCACTTTTGCACATTTCATCTCTTATTTCTTGTAGAGTTTCTATAGTTTCTCCCACATCTCTTTGGCACTTTTGCAAGAGGAGACCTTCTTGGAAACATCTTCATTGAGTCCACAAAGAAGAGTGTGCATTGCGTTGACATTTATCTTGGCTTTTCCCGTGTCATTTGAACTCCTATTCTTCTTCTTAGGAACTTCCACAAATCCATCTTCAATTATTTCCCAAAGATCGAAATCGAGAGCTTTGATGAAATAATTCATTTGGTGGCTCCATTAGAAGTAGAAATCTCCTTTGAAGAATGGAAGACAAGTGATTGAGTGGTCTTCTTGATTGGACAAATGTGAAACCGCTAGCCATTTCACCAGTTGATAATTGATTGATCGAGCTTCTTTAATCGTATCAATAGGTGGTTAAACCTTCTTGATTGAGCCTTGCTCTGATACCAATTATTGGGCTCGATGAATCAACTGAAATTGCTCGCCAAGTGGTGGAGAAGTGAAATCTTGGGTGTTGGTGGTGGAACCAAAATGATAGAACAATGGAAACTAGAATTTAGAGTGGCTCGGCTTTCTAACCAAAGCCTACATCCACTACCTTAGCTTCCCCACTAAGGATTTTCCAAATTGACTATGAATTTCTTCCCCTTTTACAAGGTTTAGGAGGCAAACTTTACAACCTAGACTTAATTAACAAGCCTAGCATACAAAGCTTACAACCCAAGCTTTGAGAATCCTCTCAAACAAGAGAAAACAAAGCAAACTATAAATCCCTCTACAAGGTATGTGTCTGCACTCTTGCTCTCACCCAAAATTATAGAAAACAAAGAAAAATATAAATCCCTCTACAAGGTATGTGTCTGCACTCTTGCTCTCACCCAAAATTATATAACACTTGAGCATACATTGACAATTTGGCTTACAAGTGTTTGTCTATACAAAAATATAAAATTTAAACAAGGTATGTGTCTACACTCTTGCTCCCACCCAAAATTATAGAACACTTGAGCATACATTGACAATTTGGCTTACAAGTGTTTGTCTATACAAAAATATAAAATTTAAGCTCTAAGCTTTTTTTCAATCATAAACATGTTGGCTTGTTGATCATTTGTTGTTCCAGGTGCTTGTAGGGTCTTTTTATACTCTCAATTGAGTTTTTAGCCGTTGGTGACGTTGGGATTGAATTCGAGCCGTTGAGTAATAAATGTTGTTCTAGAGATGTCCATATCGGTACACAAGGTAGCCGTATCGGTATGCATTATTCAAAAAACTAGCCGTTATGTTTGCCACAGCCTAGTTGTATCGATACGCCAAAGTCCGTATCGTCACACGGGGTTCAATACGATGTATTAGTACACTCGAGAAAAATAGCCGTTGGGGATTTTGAAAAACGTTGGGGTTTAAAAACATAAGGTATCGGTATGCCTATACACGTATTCAGAATGACCCTTCTCCGTATTAGTACGTCTAAGCCTGTATCGATACGGGCTTTCGATTCTGGAAAAATTTTGTAAGCTGAAACCCTATGGTGTATCGATACGAGGTGTTACCGTATCGATCACGGGCATGCTAAAAACTTGATTTTGTCTACTTTAAAACGTTTTAAACACTTCCAAATCCTTTTGAAATCTCCTCAAACATATTTTCAAGTTGTTTGGTCTTTAAATCATTTTTGAAATCTTTTCAATTTAGTCCAAAACTATTTTTCAATTATTATATCAAAACAATAATCTTAACAATCTCCCCCTTTCTGATATAATAAAACCAACTTGAAAAATTGTTTTTGAGGTTTTCCCCCTTAGTAAAAATACATTTTGAATAAGAGAATAAAATTCAAAAATAATTAAATCTCCCCTTATTCTTTTGAAAATTCAAATTTTCAAAACATTATCTCTTTTTGTTATATCAAAAATGGTTCAAACCAAAGTTTGAAAACTTTTAAGTCCATAACAATGAATAATTTAAAATAAATTTTGACAAAAATAGGTTTTGTTAAAATAGGCTCCCCCTTACTCAAGCATCAAAGAATTTGTTAGTCTAACAAATATATGATAAACTAGTTGAATTAAAAAAATAAATTAAAAAAAATAAAATTCAACTAATTTTACCACTTGAACCAAAGGTAGGATGTGAAGTCTTCCTTCTTCAAGTGCTCTCCCATGTGTGTATAGTGCCTCCCCTTAATTTCATCACTTTTCGATCAAAGCAACATCACACCTATAAAAAGACAATCACAAATGTTTTGTATCTAAATTGCTTTGGATCCATAGACATTAGTAGCACAAACTTTAGTCCCCTTAGGAATCCATTTTTAAATTATCCTTTTTATTTGAAGTAATTAGTCCTTTTGGATCCAAATACTTCTAAAACATTTTCCATTTACAAATATAGGGGCACTAGATTGTCTTTGATAAAAATTTGATTTTCCAAAATTGTTTTTCTTTTCTAATTCCTTGAAATCAAATCTTTTTCTTTTTTAAGATTATCCATTTTTTTTATGATCTTTTTCAAAACTTTGAAGCAAATTTTGTAAATCAAAATTATTTTGTTCAAACTCCTTTAGTTTTGCTTCAAATTCATCATTAGTTTTAGAAATCAAATTATTTTGAATTTTCAATGATAAAATCATTTTCTTGTTTTTCAAAATATGGTTTTTAAATTCTAAAACCAACTTATCGTAAGCATCTTGCAATTCATCAAATGAATATGAAACTAAAGTGATGAATTGAAGATACCTTAGGCTCTACATAAGCCATTTCATCATCCACTTTTGCACATTTTTCATCTCTTTCTTCTTGTAGAGTTTTTCATGTTTCTCCCACATCTCTTTGGAACTTTTGCAAGAGGAGATCTTCTTTTGAAACATCTTCATTGATTCAACAAAGAAGAGTGTGCATTACCTTGGCATTTATCTTGGCTTTTCCGTGTCATTTGATCTCTTATTTTTTATTCTTCTTAAGAACTTCCACAAGTCCATCTTCAATTATTTCCCAAAGATCAAAATCATGAGCTTTGATGAAATATTTCATTCAGTGGTCCCATTGGAAGTAGAAATCTCCATTTAAAGTGTAGATGACACGTGATTGGGCAGCCTTCTTCGAAATGGACAAATGTGGAACCGCTAGCCATTTTCTGGTGTTGATAATTGATTGATTGAGCTTTTGGATCGTCTAAATAGGTGGTTAAACTCGATTGAGCATTGTTGATACCAGTTGTTGGCCTTGATGAATCAACGAAAATTGCTTGCTAAGTGGTGGAGAAGTGATATCTTTGGTGTTGGTGGTGGAAGAAAAATGATAAAACAATGGACATAAGGATTTAGAGTGGTTCAACTTTCTAACCAAAGCATACATCCACTACCTTAACTTCCCCACTAAGGATTTCCCAAATTCACTGAATTTCTTCCCCTTTTACAAGGATTAAGAGACAACCTTTACAACCTAGACTCAACCAAACCTAACATCCAAAGCTTAAAACCCAAGTTTTGGCAATCCTCTCAAACAAGAGAAAACAAAGCAAACTATAAATCCCTCTACAAGGTATGTGTTTGCACTTTGCACTCACCCAAAATCCTAGAACACTTGAGCATACATTGATAATTTGGCTTATAAGTGTTTGTCTATAAAAAAATATACAATTTAAGCTCTAAGACTCTTTTTCAATCATATACATGTTGGCTTGTTGATCATTTGTTTTTCCAGGTGCTTGAAGGGTCCTTTTATACTCCCAATTGAGCTTCTAGCCGTTGGTGACCGTTGGGATTGAATTAGAGCCGTTGGAGACTTTATTTCCCGCAATAAATGTAGTTTTAGAGATGTTCGTATCGGTATATAGGGTAGCCGTATTGGTACACATTCTTCAAAACTAGCATTTATGTTCTCCACAACCTGGGTGTATCTATCGATAAAGTCCAAACGATATGGTGTATCGGTACGTTGTAGGGAAATAGCCATTGGGGATTTTGAACTAGCCGTTGGGGGTTTAAAAACATAGGGTGTCGGTATGCCTATACGCGTATCGGTACGACCCTTCTCCATATCAGTACGCCTAAGCCTGTATCGATACGGGCTTTTGGTTCTGGAAAAATCCTGTAGCTGAAACCCTATGTAGTATCGATACGGAGTATAACCGTATCGGTACAGGCATGCTGAAAACTTGAGTTTGGCTACTTTAAAACGTTTGAAAACACTTCCAAAACCTTTTGAAAGTTCCTCAGACATATTTTCAAGTTGTTTGGTCTTAAAATCATTTTTGAAATCATTTCAATTTAGTCCAAAACTATTTTTCAATTATTATATCAAAATAATAATCCTAACAATCTCCTTTTTTGATATAATAAAATCAACTTGAAAAATTATTTTTGAGGTTCACCCCTTGGTAAAAATAAATTTTGAATAAGAGAATAAAATTCAAAAATAATTAAAACTCCCCTTATTCTTTTGAAAATTCAATTTTTCAAAACAGTCTCCCCCTTTTTGTTATATCAAAAATGGTTCAAATGAAAGTTTGAAAACTTTTAAGTCCATAACAATGGATAATTTAAAATAAATTTTGACCAAAATAGGTTTTGTTAAAATAGTCCCCCCCTTACTCAAGCATCAAAGAATTTGTTTGTCCAACAAATATATGATAAACTAGTTAAATTAAAAAATCAAATCAAAATTAATAAAATTTAACTAATTTTACCACTTGAACCAAATGTAGGATGTGAAGCCTTCCTTCTTCAAGTTCTCTCCCTTGTGTGTATAGAGCTCCCCCCTTAATTTCATCACTTGTCGATCAAAGCTCCATCACACCTATAAAAAGACAATCACAAATGTTTTGGTATCCAAATTGCTTTGGCTCCATAGGCATTAGTAGCACAAACTTTAGTCCCCTTAGGAATCTATTTTTCAATTTTATCCTTTTTATTTGAAGTAATTAGTCCTTTTGGGACACAAATACTTCTAAAACATTTTCCATTTACAAATCTAGGGGCACTAGATTGTTTTTGATAAAAAATTGATTTTCCAAAATTGTTTTTCTTTTCTAATTCCTTGGAAATCAAATCTTCTTCTTTCTTAAGATCATCCACTTCTTTTTTATGATCTTTTTCAAAACTTTGAAGCAAATTTTGTAAATCAAAATTCTTTTGTTCAAACTCTTTGAGTTTTGCTTCAAGTTCATCATTAGTTTTAGAAATCAAATCATTTTGAATTTTCAAAGATGAAATAGTTTTCTTGTTTTTCAAAATGTAATTTTTTAATTCTAAAACCAACTTATCGTAAGTATCTTGCAATTCATCAAATGAATATGAAATTAAAGGTGGTGAATTAAAAGATACCTTAGGCTCTACATGAGCCATTTCATCATCCACTTTTGCACATTTCATCTCTTATTTCTTGTAGAGTTTCTATAGTTTCTCCCACATCTCTTTGGCACTTTTGCAAGAGGAGACCTTCTTGGAAACATCTTCATTGAGTCCACAAAGAAGAGTGTGCATTGCGTTGACATTTATCTTGGCTTTTCCCGTGTCATTTGAACTCCTATTCTTCTTCTTAGGAACTTCCACAAATCCATCTTCAATTATTTCCCAAAGATCGAAATCGAGAGCTTTGATGAAATAATTCATTTGGTGGCTCCATTAGAAGTAGAAATCTCCTTTGAAGAATGGAAGACAAGTGATTGAGTGGTCTTCTTCGATTGGACAAATGTGAAACCGCTAGCCATTTCACCAGTTGATAATTGATTGATCGAGCTTCTGAATCGTATCAATAGGTGGTTAAACCTTCTTGATTGAGCCTTGCTCTGATACCAATTATTGGGCTCGATGAATCAACTGAAATTGCTCGCCAAGTGGTGGAGAAGTGAAATCTTGGGTGTTGGTGGTGGAACCAAAATGATAGAACAATGGAAACTAGAATTTAGAGTGGCTCGGCTTTCTAACCAAAGCCTACATCCACTACCTTAGCTTCCCCACTAAGGATTTTCCAAATTGACTATGAATTTCTTCCCCTTTTACAAGGTTTAGGAGGCAAACTTTACAACCTAGACTTAATTAACAAGCCTAGCATACAAAGCTTACAACCCAAGCTTTGAGAATCCTCTCAAACAAGAGAAAACAAAGCAAACTATAAATCCCTCTACAAGGTATGTGTCTGCACTCTTGCTCTCACCCAAAATTATAGAAAACAAAGAAAAATATAAATCCCTCTACAAGGTATGTGTCTGCACTCTTGCTCTCACCCAAAATTATATAACACTTGAGCATACATTGACAATTTGGCTTACAAGTGTTTGTCTATACAAAAATATAAAATTTAAACAAGGTATGTGTCTACACTCTTGCTCCCACCCAAAATTATAGAACACTTGAGCATACATTGACAATTTGGCTTACAAGTGTTTGTCTATACAAAAATATAAAATTTAAGCTCTAAGCTTTTTTTCAATCATAAACATGTTGGCTTGTTGATCATTTGTTGTTCCAGGTGCTTGTAGGGTCTTTTTATACTCTCAATTGAGTTTTTAGCCGTTGGTGACCGTTGGGATTGAATTCGAGCCGTTGGAGACTTTATTTCCCGCAATAAATGCAGTTCTAGAGATGTCCATATCGGTACACAAGGTAGCCGTATCGGTATGCATTATTCAAAAACTAGCCGTTATGTTTGCCACAACCTGGTTGTATCGATACGCCAAAGTCCGTATCGATACGGGGGTTCGATACGATGTATCGGTACACTGCAGAAAAATAGCCGTTGGGGATTTTGAACTAGCCGTTGGGGGTTTAAAAACATAAGGTATCGGTATGCCTATACACGTATCAGAATGACCCTTCTCCGTATTGGTACGTCTAAGCCTGTATCGATACGGGCTTTCGGTTCTGGAAAAATCCTGTAGCTGAAACCCTATGGCGAATCGATACGGGTGTTACCGTATCGATACGGGCATGCTAAAAACTTGATTTTGTCTACTTTAAAACGTTTTAAACACTTCCAAATCCTTTTGAAATCTCCTTAAACATATTTTCAAGTTGTTTGGTCTTTAAATCATTTTTGAAATCTTTTCAATTTAGTCCAAAACTATTTTTCAATTATTATATCAAAACAATAATCTTAACAATCTCCCCCTTTCTGATATAATAAAACCAACTTGAAAAATTGTTTTTGAGGTTTTCCCCCTTAGTAAAAATACATTTTGAATAAGAGAATAAAATTCAAAAATAATTAAATCTCCCCTTATTCTTTTGAAAATTCAAATTTTCAAAACATTATCCCCTTTTTGTTATATCAAAAATGGTTCAAACCAAAGTTTGAAAACTTTTAAGTCCATAACAATGAATAATTTAAAATAAATTTTGACAAAAAATAGGCTTTGTTGAAATAGGCTCCCCCTTACTCAAGCATCAAAGAATTTGTTAGTCTAACAAATATATGATAAACTAGCTGAATTAAAAAAATAAATTAAAATAAATAAAATTCAACTAATTTTACCACTTGAACCAAAGGTAGGATGTGAAGCCTTCCTTCTTCAAGTGCTCTCCCTTATGTGTATAGTGCCTCCCCTTAATTTCATCACTTTTCGATCAAAGCAACATCACACCTATAAAAAGACAATCACAAATGTTTTGTATCTAAATTGCTTTGGATCCATAGACATTAGTAGCACAAACTTTAGTCCCCTTAGGAATCCATTTTTAAATTCATCCTTTTTATTTGAAGTAATTAGTCCTTTTGGATCCAAATACTTCTAAAACATTTTCCATTTACAAATATAGGGGCACTAGATTGTCTTTGATAAAAATTTGATTTTCCAAAATTGTTTTTCTTTTCTAATTCCTTGGAAATCAAATCTTTTTATTTTTTTAAGATTATCCACTTTTTTTATGATCTTTTTCAAAACTTTGAAGCAAATTTTGTAAATCAAAATTATTTTGTTCAAACTCCTTTAGTTTTGCTTCAAATTCATCATTGGTTTTAGAATTCAAATTATTTTGAATTTTCAATGATGAAATCGTTTTCTTGTTTTTCAAAATATGGTTTTTAAATTCTAAATCCAACTTATCGTAAGCATCTTGCAATTCATCAAATGTATATGAAACTAAAGGTGATGAATTGGAAGATACCTTAGGCTCTACATAAGCCATTTCATCATCCACTTTTGCACATTTCATCTCTTTCTTCTTGTAGAGTTTCTCATGTTTCTCCCACATCTCTTTGGAACTTTTGCAAGAGGAGAACTTCTTTGAAACATCTTCATTGATTCCACAAAGAAGAGTGTGCATTACCTTGGCATTTATCTTGGCTTTTCCGGTGTCATTTGAACTCTTATTTTTATTCTTCTTAAGAACTTCCACAAGTCCATCTTCAATTATTTCCTAAAGATCAAAATCATGAGCTTTGATGAAATACTTCATTTGGTGGATCCATTGGAAGTAGAAATCTCCTTTAAAGTGTGGAGGACACGTGATTGGGTGGCCTTCTTCGAATTGGACAAATGTGGAACCGCTAGCCATTTTCCTGGTCGATAATTAATTGATTGAGCTTCCAGGTCGTCTCAATAGCTGGTTAATCCTTCTCGATTGAGCATTGCTCTGATACCAGTTGTTGGCCTTGATGAATCAACGAAAATTGCTCGCCAAGTAGTGGAGAAGTGATATCTTGGGTGTTGGTGGTGGAAGAAAAATTTTAAAACAATGGACACAAGGATTTAGAGTGGTTCAGCTTTCTAACCAAAGCCTACATTCACTACCTTAGCTTCCCCACTAAGGATTTCCCAAATTCACTAAGGATTAAGAGGCAACCTTTACAACCTAGACTAAATTACCAAGCCTAGCATCCAAAGCTTAAAACCCAAGTTTTGGGAATCCTCTCAAACAAGAGAAAACAAAGCAAACTATAAATCCCTCTACAAGGTATGTGTTTGCACTTTTGCTCTCACCCAAAATCCTATAACACTTGAGCATACGTTGACAATTTGGCTTACTAGTGTTTGTCTATACAAATATATACAATTTAAGCTCTAAGACTCTTTTTCAACCATAGACTTGTTGGCTTGTTGATCATTTGTTGTTCTAGGTGCTTGAAGGGTCCTTTTATACTCCCAAATTGAGTTTCTAGCCTTTGGTGACCGTTGGGATTGAATTAGAGCCGTTGGAGACTTTATTTCCCGCAATAAATGCAGTTCTAGAGATGTACGTATTTGTACAAGGGGTAGCCATATTGGTACGCATTCTTTAGAAACAAGCCGTTACGCTTGCCACAGCCTGGGTATATCGATATGCCAAACCATATCGATACGGTGTATTGGTACACTGCAGGGAATTAGCCGTTGGGGGTTTAAAAATATACGGTATCAGTACGCCTATACGCGTGTTGGTACGACCCTTCTCCGTATCGGTTCGTCTAAGCTTGTATCGATACAGGCTTTCAGTTCTGGAAAAATCATGTAGCTGAAACCCTATGGTGTATCAATACGGGGTGTAACCGTATTGGTACGGGTATGTTGAAAACTTAAGTTTGGCTACTTTAAAACGTTTTAAACACTTCCAAAACCTTTTAAAATCTCCTCAAACATGTTTTCAAGTTGTTTGGTCTTAAAATCATTTTTGAAATCTTTTCAGTTTAGTCCAAAACTAATTTTCAATTATTATATCAAAATAATAATCCTAGCATCTTTTGATTGAACAAAAATTATAATCTTTATTTTCAAGATTGGGTTGAGTGAACTTGTATTGGGGAAATTTATTACCTTTGAGAGGATTTTATCATTTTTCAATCTTTTCATGTAAAAGAGTGAGTTCATCAAAGCTTTGGGTGGAAAGCTTTGATTTTGTAATGGTTTTCTCCTAAGTCTAGAAAAGGGGAAGAAATTCTTTAGTGATTTTGTTGAAAATCCTTAGTGTGGAGCTAAGGTAGTGGATGTAGAGTTTGTTTAGAAGCTTGAACCACTATAAATTCTCGTGTCTCAAATTTTCACATTTTTCCCTTAGCTCCACCAAAATTTTTATTTTCCAATTCACCTCCTCTTGGCCAAACACGTTGATTTATCATCCTAACAACTGGTATCAGATCCACACTCAATTGAAGGTTTAACTATCGTTGAGATGATTCTAAAGGTTATTCATTCAATCGACGATCAAGCTATGACATCTATTTCTAGCAACAACTCCTACAAGTCTCAATCCTTCACCAAACCTCCTTATTTCAATGGGGATAACTATCCTTATTGGAAGAATCATATGAGGCTCTTCATCAAATCCAACAACTACCTCCTTTGGGATGTAGTAAAAGATGGACCAACCATTCTGATGAAGAGAGAATGAGATCGGCTCATTCTTAAGTCCAAACATGAGATGACCGATGAAGATTGGAGGAAATTGCAAATCAATGACAAAGCAATGCACATTATCTTTTGTGTTCTTGGAACGGATGAGTACTTGAAAATGTCTTCTTGCACAATTGCAAAGAAGATATGGGATAAGCTAGAAGTGACGTACGATGGCATAAACAAAGTAAAGGAGACCAAGATTGGCCTTCTAAATCTAAGCTACGAGAACTTCAAAATAGAGCCGGATGAAGACATCTCAAAAATGTTTGATTGATTATTCGTCATCGTTAACGGTCTAAAAAGATTAGGAGAAGTCATTCCAGATGAAAGGCTTGTTCGGAAGCTCATCTACTCTCTTCTCGAGTCGTAGGATAGAAAGAAAGCTACCATTATCAAAGTAAAGAAAAAAAGAGAGAATAAGGTAGAGAAGAAAGAAGTAAAGAAGAAAAAGATAGAAATTGCTCTCAAAGCTTTACAAGATGAGAGTTATTCTAGTGAGGAGGAAGATGAAGAAATGGCTATGCTAGCCAAAAGATTCACTCGGTTCATGAAATTCAACCGTGGAATAAAGTTCCATCGAAGAGGGGATTTCAAGAACAAGGAGAAAGAGAAAGATCAAATAATTTTTTATGAGTGTAAGAAATTGGGGCACATCAAGACCGATTGTCCCCAACTCAAGAAGAAAAGCTTCGAGAAGAGAAAGAAGCATAAGGCCCATGTAGCCACTTGGAGTGATAAAGAATCTTCAACTGATGAGAAATAAGAAGTTGCGAATCTTTGCCTCATAGCCTTAAAAAAGGATCTTAAAGTAATCTCCAACTCATCTATTGAGCTTACTTTTGATGAATTATATGATGAATATAATGAGTTGCAAGAAATGTATGATGAACTAGTTTTAGAGTTTAAAGAATCAATTAAGAAAAACAAAAAGATTGTTTTAAATTTGAAAAATGAAAATGATTCTTTAACTAAAACTAATTCGTAATTAGAAAGTAAATTTAAGGATATGCATGAAAAATTAAAAGAACTTGAAAAGAAAAATCTTGGCATGCATAATTTACTTTCTAGAGATAAGGAGAATCACCAAAAGGAGGTTGATGACCTCAAAATATCTTTAAACAATGTTAGTGTTAAAAATAACTTTAAAGGTGGAAACTCAAAACCTAACTTTGTTAAAAGAAAATTCTATGGTGACAAACATGGAGGGTTTCCAAGGCTCTATTATGGTAAGCGAGTTAGAAGTATATGGATCCCTAAAGATGTTATTGCTTCTAATGATCATAATGCAATTGCTTCTTGGATTCCCAAGGGAACTAATATTCATAGACCCAAAAAGATTTAGGTACCAAAAATCAAAAATTGATTCCATGTTTGTAGGGGGCATTACTAGAAGGCCAATTCTACAAGTGCAAATTCATGGTACCATGATAGTTGATGCTCAAGACACATGACCGAAGACAAGAGTCGATTTATATAGCTAACAGCAAAAGGTAGAGGAGTAGTGACGTTTGGTGACAAATCTAAAGGCCACATTGAAGGAATTGGTTCTATCGGTAATCACTCTTCTATTCTTATTGAAAATGTTTTGTATGTCAATGGTGTAAAACCTAAATTTGATTTTGATATAAA
Source organism: Hibiscus mutabilis (assembly GCA_019671005.1). Lineage (NCBI taxonomy): Eukaryota > Viridiplantae > Streptophyta > Magnoliopsida > Malvales > Malvaceae > Hibiscus > Hibiscus mutabilis. The sequence goes on from CM033736.1 coordinate 46,220,756, forward strand.
ATTTTTTTTAAGGACCAAATTGTAAAAGAAAATAAATTTTTAAGTATTCAAAAGTCTCACAAAATGACAAGGAAAAGTTTTTCTAAGTCCAAGACTTAAACCCAAAAACATTTTTAAGTATTTCAAAGCCAAATTCAAGAATTACGCCCAGGCGTATCGATACACCTTAGGTGTTTCGATACGATTTTTCACTACTGTAATTTTAATTTTACAAACCGTTTCGATACGGGTATGCCTGTTTCGATACGGCCTTCATCTAGGCTTGTATTTTAGTTTATGCGTATCGATACGACTATGTTTGCTTTAATACGGTATCCAACGTATTGATATGGGGTATTAAGATCTTCAAAAATCTTTGCATTTAAAATATGACAGCTTCCTTTTCAGTTATGAGAATCAGCAAACTTTGAAAATTGGTTAACCCGTATCGACATGCCCCTAGGCGTACCGATGCATTTTTTACTATAATTTTTCCTCAAATTCCAGTGAGCAAAAACCGTACCGATACGGCTATGACGTATCGATATGCCCATGTTTTTACTCTTTATCTGTTTCTATACGCCTTGAAGCGTATCGATATGCTATTGCACAAAGGCTCTTTCTTCTTTTGACAGGTATCGATACGACTCTTCATGTACCGATACGGTAGGTTACCAGATAACATTTATTGCGGGAAAATGGTCTCCAACGGCTCTATTGATGACCTTAACCACCAAACAGTTAGAAATCATTGATAGGGTATAAATTCAAGTCTCCAAAGCTGCTACAACAACTATTGGACATCCATTGAACAACACTCAAGCATTCAAGCAAAATCCAACCACTTTGAGCTTTTAGAGTAAAATTTTTATACCCAACATGTATATTTTCATTGTAATCTTTAGATTCAAGTTTCGGGTTGTGAGCACTTGTAATTGGCAAACAAATTCACCTTTGAGAGGATATTTCTGTGTTTGCAAACCACTTCTTGTAAAAGAGTGAAACTTGATTAAGCTTTGGGTAGAAATCTTTGATCCATTGTAAAGGTTACCTCCTTAGCCTAGAAAAGGAGAAGAATTTAGTAGCGAATTGTTTGAAATCCTTAGTGGGGAGATAAGGCAGTGGATGCAGAGCTTGTTAGAAGCTTGAACCACTATAATGTCTCGTGTCTTCAATTTTTTTATTTTCCATTTGCTTCCCTTTAATTTTTAATTGCCAATTCACCCTCCTCTTGGCCATTCTTCGTCAATTGATCATCATAACAATTGGTATCAGAGCCTAACTTATTGAGGGATTAACATCCACTTGAGACGTTCCTAGAGGTGATTTAATCAACCGACATTCAAGCTATGGCGTATACTTTCAACCACAACATGTATGAGTCACAATCTATCACTAAACCACCATTTTTCAACAGAGACAACTATCTATATTAGAGGAACCGAATGAGATTATTCATCAAATCCAACGATTATGCCCTTCGGGATGTAATCAAAGACGAACCATTTACCCTGATAAAGCAAGAAGGAGAAAGGCAAGTTCCCAAGGCCAAACAAGAAATGACCGATGAAGAAAGAAGGAAGTTGCAAGTAAATGACAAGGCATTGCACATGCTCTTTTGTGCGCTTAGACCCGATGAGTACTCGAAGATGTCTTTATTTACAAGTACAAAGGAGGTGTGGGACAAGCTCGAGACCACCTATGAAGGCACTAACGACGTAAAGGAGACCAAGATTGGACTCCTCAACTTAAGTTACGATAACTTCAAGATGAGGCCCAATGAGAGCGTCACTAAGATGTTCGATCGCTTCTCTGTCATCGTCAACGGTCTCAAAGGCTTCAAAGAAATTATATCCGAAGATAAGCTTGTTCAGAAGCTCATATACTCTTTTCCCGAGTCATGAGATGGGAAGAGGACCGCCATCATCGAGGCAAAAGATTTGGAGACCTTCAAGCTTGATGCTCTTATAGGTTCTCTTCTTACTCATGAGATTATGAAGCAAGGAAGAGATGAAAAAAAAGAAAAAAAGAGAAAAAGGTAGAGAAGAAAGAGGTAGAGAAGAAAAAACTCGGTATTACTCTCAAAGCTTCTCTTGAGGAGAGTGATTCGAGTGAGGAAGAAGATGAAGAGATGGCTATGCTAGCCAAAAGGTTCACAAGGTTCATGAAGTCCAATAGAGGAAGAAAGTTCTATCGAATAGGAGACTTCAAGAACAAGAACAATGAGGAGAATAAGGATCAACTAATATGCTTTCAATGAAAGAAGCCGGGGCATATAAAGACCGATTATCCTCAAATCAAAAAAGAGCTTCGAGAAGAAGAAGAAGCTCAAGGCTCATGTTATTACTTGGAGTGATGAGAAATCATACGATGAAGAGGAGCAAGAAGTGGACAATCTTTGCCTCATGGATCTTAAAGAAGATCCTAAGGTAACCTCTAACTAATCCACTTTTGATTTTACATTTGATCAGCTTCAAGAAGCTTACTATGAGTTGCAAGAGGTTTATGGCGAGTTGGTAGAAAAATTCAAGGAAACGATATTGGAAAACAAGATCCATGAGGCAACTACTTGGGCGTCTGGGCAGCAACCTTCAAGGTTCGGCAGAGCGTTCTTCAATGGTTTCTTCTTATCCCTAAGTCGAAACTCTAGCTACTTGTGCATGCCTTGATAACACATCCCATGCGTGAATCAAGGGTGAACAACAACCAATCTTGCGCTCCTCTTAGCCGTTGAAATCCTTAACTTATTCCTAAGCCGGATTAATCTTTACCATCAATAGATTGAATAAAGATCATATTCATTTGTTTCTTGAATCTAACTCTCCCGATATTAGATAAATAGATGAAGTTACGAGATCCTCTCCCAATTCACTCGCAAACAAGAATAAGAACCAAGAATGAATAAACATTGAATAGAAAAGTGCAAACTCTTATTACCTAAACAAAATCCAATAGTTTCTCACAACCACAAAACACAATAACCATAGCCAAATAGATTTAGTTCATGGCTAGGTTCCAAAGAAACACAAGATAAAGAATCCCTAGCATGAACCTAATTGAACAAGAAAGAAAAAGATGAAGGATGAAGCTTGTCGAAATCCTCCTTGCCCTAGATGCTTGTCGAAAATTCTCTCCTCTTGCTCTCTCCTTGGAGTTGACGGCATGGCCTCTAATTTATAGGGCTAGGTTAAAGTCCTTCTTTGAGGAGGAAGTTAAGTTGGAATTAAATTATCTTTAAACAATATAATTCTTTATTATAATTATATTCCTACTAGAACTTCTCCTATCTTTTTGGAATTTAATTATTCTTTAATCTCTTCATGTAAATCAAATTCTTTTGGGATTTAGCTTTGCTCCACGTCATCTTGGGCTTGTCTAGTCATCAATTTTGACTACCATATCACCTTGTTCTTTGTCGAAAATTGCCCTGGTAACTGGCTCCGCGTCTCTTTCATGCATTGCCCTGGCAACTAGCTCGGCATCTCCTTCATGTATTACCCTGGCAACTAGCTCTAGCCTTGCTTTGGTAAGTAATCCTGTACATACACACAAAACACACCAAAGCAGCATCTTTTCCCACAAAAACTACCAAGTTATGTAATCAAGCTCAACGATGGAAGTAAACATGGATTAATGCATGAATGGCTAATTATGCAACTAATAAGAGCCTAAGCCTAACAATAATATGAGTAAAAAGGGTAAGAAAAATAGTACTTTTGAACACTTATCACACCCCCAAACTCGAACTATTGCTTGTCCTCAAGCAATGCAAACTAATTATTACCTGCCAAGACTTTAATTTTCACAAACTTAGCTTTGAACTTGATTTCAATTCTCAGAACCGGGGCACAAAGTATGATTGGCTTTTCATTTTTCGGAAAACTTAGGAGTTACTCGGAATCAAACTATAATGCTTGTGAGTGTGTGCGGAGTTGTGTGCAAGTTGATTTTTCGGATTCTATGCAAACAAGAGGTTTTCAAATTACTTCATTGGGTTCTTTTTAACATGTTTTAACTAGAGCCAGTTTTGGGCACCTCTAGTGTTTTGTTTTTAGTTTTATTCGACTAGAACCGGTTTCGGGCACCTCTAGGGATCAAATTTTTTTAGCACATACTAGAGCCAGTTTCGGGCACCTCTAGTGATCAATTTTTTTAGCACATACTAGAGCCAATTTCGGGCACCTCTAGCATTCATCTAATTTTTATTCTAATCCCCCAATTTGTTAATTATCAACCTAAGTTCACTAGAATTCCTTAAATCAATCAAACCACAACAGTGTTTCATCAAATTTAGCATCATAGTAAAATTCTAAGTTTTTCCATGGTTATCCTAGAATAAAAATTCTATCAATTAAGTGAATTGGCAAAGTCATCATCGGATATTCATCAAATCTAGGCAATTCTTGTTCTAACTAAAGGCATGGCAAGCAATTTATGTATCCTAAATGTAATACTTAAGATGAATGTAACTAAACATGGTAACTACTAATAACAATCCCCCCAAAAACTTGAGTGAGGCATTGTCCTCAACGCATGCATTAAAGGAAAATAAAAATTACAAAAAAATAAAATGCAAACGAGGACTTACTCCAAGAGTTCGTCATCGTGGATTATTAGTTTCCTTTTGGTTGGTGTCTTCTTGTTGCCGGTGGTGGAATCGATCCTCGTACGGGGTTGACCTCATCGTCCTCTTCATCAATGTCATTGGCTTTTCGCTTGGAGGATTCAATTGGAGTGGTCTTTGTTAGTGCAATGGAGGACTCGTCCGAATCTGAAAAATCAGACAATAATTTCGTAGGAGTTGATTCGGGCATAGGTGCTTTACCTTTGGCTTTTGCAGTGGTTGCCGGGATGTCTTTAGCTTTGGTTGCCGTGGCATCTTCAAGGTTGGTTGTCGGGGCATCCTCTGTTGTGATTACCGTGGCAAGTAGTTGGTAGTGAATTTCCTTAGCATAGTGGTTGTGAGTCTTGTTATGGAAAAGAAAACAAAGAAAACCTGGAAACTAAAGATAATGAAGAAAAATAAAATATCTCATAAAAATAAAAATGAAAATAAAAAGAAAAAGAAAATATTGAAATGAGAGCATGCTCATGCATCTCCTAAAGTGACCACTTCTTTGTTACGTTCCACATGGGCACCATTGTATTGTTTCAATCTTTGTTCATTAACTTTGAATTCATGTTTGTCAGTGATGGACTTGATTATCACGGCACCATGGGAGAATGGTTTGACAACTTCGAATGGTCCCGACCATCTTGATTTCAACTTTCTCGGGAAAAGTTTTAGCCGAGAATTGAATAGGAGAACTAGTTGCCCTGGCGTGAATTATCGTGGCAATAGTTTCTTGTCATGCCATTGCTTTGTTTTCTCCTTGTAGATTCGTGCATTGTTATAGGCGAGTGCACATAATTCTTCTATCTCGTTGAGGTCCAACAAACGCTTTTGTCCGGCACTTTCCCAATCCATATTCACGGTCTTGATTGCCCAGTATGCCTTGTGTTCGATTTCCACCGGTAGATGGCATGTTTTGCCATAGACAAGTCGGAAGGGGGACATACCTAAGGGTGTTTTGAATGCAGTGCGATATGCCCAAAGTGCGTCATCTTGTCTTAATGACCAATCCTTCCTAGAGGGATTTACAACTTTCTCGAGTATACCCTTCAATTCCCGGTTGGAAATTTCTACTTTTCCGTTGGTTTGTGGGTGATATGCCGTGGTGATCTTATGTGATACGCCGAAGTGTTGCAACATCTTGGCAATAAGTTTGTTGTCAAAATGCTTGCCTTTATCACTGATAATTGCTCTCGGCATCCCAAACCATGTAAATATGTTTTCTGCAAGAATCGTTGCACGGTCTTGGTATCGTTGTTGGGAACTGCAGCTACCTCAACCCATTTAGACACGTAGTCAACGGCAAGTAGAATGTAGAGGTTGCCGAATGTAGATGGGAAAGGTCCCATAAAATCGATCCCCCATACATCGAACAATTCTACTTCGATGATGTTCTGAAGCGGCATCTCATGTCGTCTAGAGATATTGTCCGTCCTCTGGCAACGATCACATTTTTTGTAAAAGTCTTGGGCATCTTTGTACAATGTTGGCCAATATAAACCGGATTGCAAAACTTTGGCCGCGGTACGAGTTCCTCCAAAATGTCCTCCATAGGGTGAAGAATGGCATTGCCATAGTACATTTTGTTGCTCTTCTTTAGGGACACAGTGGCGTATAACCTGATATGTACATTGCTTAAACAAAAGAGGCTCGTCCCAAAAGTAATGCTTAGCATCATGGCGGAACCGCTTCTTCCCTTGGTGAGTAAGGCCATAAGGTAAAATACCACAAACACGGAAATTAACTAAATCTGCATACCAGGGTATTGTCGAGGCATGTGCTGCCTTGGCGACTGCTCCCAAAATTTTCGAGGCGTGCGCGTCAAAGGATACTGCAGCATCGAGAGTTGCCGAGGCGTGCACGTCCATAGTTGTCGAGGCGTGCGCGTCAAGGGCTGCTGCGGCATCGAGAGTTGCTGAGGCGTGCGTGTCCATGGTTGCCGAGGCAACTAAAATTTGTTCATCCGGGAATGCATCGCATATCTCTAGATCTGCGTCCTCCTCCCTATTGCGTTATAAACGTGATAAGTGATCGGCCACTTAATTTTTTGTTCCTTTCCTGTTCTTAATTTCAATATCAAATTCTTGTAAAAGTAATATCCAACGAATCAAACGAGTTTTGGCATCCTTTTTAGCAAATAGATATTTGATTGTCGAATGGTCCGTATGAACAATTACCTTTGTACCAATCAAATAGGATCGAAACTTGTCAAATGCGAAAACTATAGCTAGTAACTCTTTCTCCGTTGTTGTGTAATTCACTTGAGCATTATTAAGAGTTTTACTAGCGTAGTATATCACATGGAAGGTCTTACCTGTGCGTTGGCCTAGGACTGCTCCTACCGCGAAATCACTTGCATCACACATGAGCTCAAAAGGAGCGTCCAATCTGGTGGAACGACAATGGGTGCCGAGGCAAGCTTTTTCTTTAGGGTTTCGAATGTTTGGGTGCAAGAATCATCAAAATCGAAGACTTTATCCTGTTCAAGCAAATTGCACAAGGGTTTAGTGATTTTAGAAAAATTATGAATGAACCTCCTGTAAAAACCTACATATCCAAGAAAGCTTCGAATTCATTTCACCGAACTTGGTGGGGGTAATCTCTCGATCACGTCCACCTTGGCTTTGTCTACTTCAATTCCCTTGGATGAAATCTTGTGGCCGAGCACTATTCCTTCATCTACCATAAAATGGCACTTCTCCCAATTCAGGACTAAATCAGTTTCTTCACATCTTGCCAACACCTTCTCTAAATTACCGAGGCAGCTGTCGAAGTCATTACCAAAAACAGAAAAATCATCCATGAAGATCTCAAGGAAGTCTTCGACCATGTCTGAAAAGAGTGCCATCATGCATCTTTGGAAGGTTGCCGGGGTGTTACACAATCCGAACGGCATCCTTCGAAAAGCATAAGTACCGTATGGGCATGTGAAGGTTGTCTTTTCTTGATCTTCTGGTGCTATGGCAATTTGATTGTAACCTGAATAACCATCAAGAAAACAATAAAAGGGTTTACCTGCAAGACGGTCAAGTATTTGATCAATAAAGGGTAATGAGAAGTGATCTTTCCTTGTGGCTTTATTTAGCTTTCGATAATCCATACAAACCCTCCAACCGATCACAGTCCTGGTTGGAATGAGTTCATTTTTTTCATTACTTACCACCGTTATACCTCTCTTTTTCGGTACACATTGTACCAGACTTACCCATGTACTATCAGAGATAAGGCATGATTTCTTTGATTACAACCCCTTTCATGGCATGATTCAGTCTCCTCTGAGCCTCAATTGAAGGTTTGTGATCATCTTCCAACAAAATCTTGTGCATGCACACTGCCGGGCTAATTCCCTTCAAGTCGACAATTGTCCATCATATTGCCTTTTTGTGTAGCTTCAACATTTTGATCAGCTTCTTTTCCTGCTCAGGTTGTAACTTAGAAGAAATAATTACAGGCAATGTATTATTGGTTCCTAAGTATGTATATTTTAGTTGCTCTGGCAATTGTTTCAACTCAAGAATCGGTGGTTGTTCAATAGAGGGTTTTTCGAGCTTACCTTCCTTACCTGAGTAATCCAGTGGTTCAAAGTATGTACCTGGTCGATTGACTAGCCAATTTGCCTCTTCTTGTTGTTCCTCATCGACTGGTTCTTCATACTCCTCAGGTTCCTCTTGATCAACAATGTAGTTGCCGAGGCAACTAAATTCCTCGTCGAAGTTAAACTCTGATGTGGCATGAAGAAGTTGGCATTCTTCTAGATCATCGGCATGCCTTAGTGTTTGGAAAACATTTAGTTTAACTTGATGGTCATTCACTCTCATTGTGATTTCTCCCTTTTCAACATTGATCAAGGTTCTCCCTGTTGCTAGGAATGGTCTCCCGAGAATTATAGGTGCATACTCATCTGCTTCACAATCCAAAACAATAAAGTCAGCGGGAAAAATAAATTTATCAACTTTTACCAGTATGTCCTCGATTTTTCCCTCTGGATGTACATAGGATCTGTCAGCTAGCTGTAGCATAACTATTGTAGGTCTTGCCTTCCCGATTCCTAGTTTCTGGAAAACAGATTTAGGCATCAAGTTTATGCTAGCCCCAAGGTCGCATAATGTTTTCCGATATAATGGTTTCCAATAGAACATGGTATTGTGAAACTGCCGGGATCCTTCAACTTGGGTGGCATACGATTGTGCAACATTGCCATGCATCCTTCTGTTGCGGCAACTATTTCAAACTCTCCTAGCCTTGTTCTCTTGGACACAATGTCTTTAAGAAACTTGGCATAGTTTGGCATTTGTTCAATTGCTTCCACCAATGGCAAGTTGATGTGGACTTGCTTTAGGATATCAAGAAACTTCTTGAATTGGTATTCTTGCTTTTGTCGCTTCAACCTTTGTGGGAATGGTGGTGGAAGTTGGATATCTTCGATCCTTTCATTGGTTTGGAACCTGATTGACGGCATTGCTGGGACAATTGGAGTTGCCGAGGCATTATCAATTGGGGTTGTCGAGGCATGCTTATCACAAGTTTCCGAAGCATCCTTATTGTCGGTTGTCGAGGCATGCTTATTGCCGGTTGCCGCGGTAATTCCTGGTTCAGCATCTGAGGCTTTGCCGCTAGGTTCGTCTTGATCTTTTTGTGGAGTTTTGTTTGATGAGCGGGCTTGAGCATCTCTAAGTTGTTGGCCACTTCTAGTGGTGATTGTCTTACATTGCTCATGGCGAGTTCCTCTTGCAACTTTAGTATCGCTAGGTAAACCTCCTTGCGGTCTAGCATTCAGATTTTGAGCAAACTGTCCAACTTGATTTTCTAATGATTTGATTGCCGCCTCTTGGTTTTGCAATCTCATCTCGGTCCTGTTAATAAAAGCATCAGTTCTTTTTATGATGTTACTATTCTCAGCCATATAAGATTCAGTTTTCATCATAAAAGCATTTAGAGAATTTTCTAAAGAACTAGATGTTGTCGGTTGTTGCTGCGGTAACTGTTGCCCTGGCATATTCTGCTGGAATCCCGATGCTTGTGAATTCTGATTGTTCTGGTTTAGAGCATTGTTGGGATTAGTCCATGAAAATTTGGGTGCTTCTTCCAAGCTGGATTGTATGTATTGGACATCACATTGTTGTTCCGATTGTAATTCCCCACATAAAAGCTGGATTTCGGATTCTGTATACAATCAGAAGAATCATGGTTATCACCACATAACTCACAAAAAGAATCCATTATCGTGACCTTATATGTGTTGTTTGGTTTTTGCATGTTCTGGACCATCTTCGTTAAAGTGGCCAATTGTGCCAAAATTGAATCTGATGATCCTAGTTCATGTATTGTGGCTTGGCGTCTAACTCCTCCTCTTCTAGTAGAGGGGAATTGATAATCATTCTTGCCCAGCCTGTTTAGAATTTGCATTGCTTCCTCCGGTGACTTATCTAGGAGTATGTCGTTTGCCAAGGCATCTAGTATCATCCTTGTTGGTGTATTCACGGAGTTGTAAAACATTGTTACTTGAGTCCACACCGGGAATCCGTGTAGGGGGCATTTGTGTAGAAGTTCTCTATATCGCTCCCATGCCTCGTACATGGATTCATCATCTGCTTGCCGAAAAGAAGTAATGTCGTTACGAAGCTTATCAGTCAAATTTGAAGGATTAAACCGAGCAAGGAAATTACGACAAAGATCGGTCCAAGATGCTATTGATCCGACAAGAATGCTATTCAACCATGCTTTCGCCCTATCCCTCAGTGAATAGGGGAATAATCTTAATCGTAAGACATCGGGGGTGATTCCGTGTATTTTGAACGAGTTGCAAATCTCGAGGAAAGATTTAAGATGTTGTTGTGCATCTTCAGTTGCTGAGCTGCCAAATTGACCAATTGTGTTGATCATATTAAACATTACCGGTTTCAACTCAAAGTGGTCGGCTTCAATTTAAGGTGCGACAACTCCTGGATTAAGTCCATCAAGATCTTCTTCAAGATAGTCTCGAATAGTTCTGTTTCGTGCAAGAATCACTCCTCCTCCTGCTGGAACATCTTGATTCATATTGCCGTCTAGATTAGCCATTGCTACTCTTATCCTTCGTCTAAGTCTTTGTAAGGTTCGTTCGATTTCTGGGTCAAAGGGATATTCTGGTGAAATCGGTCTCGCCCTGGTCATGTACCAATGCAAAACCAAAGTTTGTTAGCCCTTTGAATCTTAACAAGAAAAGTAAAAAGAAAGTGCAAGAAAATAAAAACAAAGTCACTATTGCCAATCCCCGGCAATGGCGCCAAAAACTTGTTGCGCGTAATAAGTGCTACACAATTGTGCAAGTATACACGTTGCAAGTTATAGTATAAAAGATATCGTCTCCACAGGGATTGATGCCACTTCAAGAATCTAGTCTCTTGCACTGTAAAAAGTAAAAACACAAATAGAAGATTATAGGAGTTTAACTAATAACTAAACTAGAAGGCAATAAAGTAAAAGAATAAATGAGATCAAATGAGAGAGATAGGCCAGGTTATCGTGAGTTGAGGTGTGATAGCTGATTGGATCGTCTTGGTAAAAGAGTGCACGGGCAACTCAGTTGTCGTGGCAACTTGCACAACGGGGTTGCCTTGGCAACTAATCGATGGTTGCCTGGGTGACTAGTTGGGCAACTACTTGGGCGTCTGATTAGCAACCTTCAAGGTTCGACAGAGCGTTCTTCAATGGTTTCTTCTTATCCGTAAGTCGAAACTCTAGCTACTTGTGCATGCCTTGATAATACATCCCTGCGTGAATCAAGGGTGAACAACAACCAATCTTGCGTTCCTCTTAGCCGTTGAAATCCTTAACTTATTCCTAAGCCGGATTAATCTTTACCATCAATAGATTGAATAAAGATCATATTCATTCGTTTCTTGAATCTAACTCTCCCGATATTAGATAAATAGATGAAGTTACGAGATCCTCTCCCAATTCACTCGCAAACAAGAATAAGAACCAAGAATGAATAAACCTTGAATAGAAAAGTGTAAACTCTTATTACCTAAACAAAATCCAATAGTTTCCCACAACCACAAAACACAATAACCATAGCCAAATAGATTTAGTTCATGGCTAGGTTCCAAAGAAACACAAGATAAAGAATCCCTAGCATGAACCTAATTGAACAAGAAAGAAAAAGATGAAGGATGAACTTGTCGAAATCCTCATTGCCCTAGATGCTTGTCGAAAATTCTCTCCTCTTGCTCTCTCCTTGGAGTTGACGGCATGGCCTCTAATTTATAGGGCTAGGTCAAAGTCCTTCTTCGAGGAGGAAGTTAAGTTGGAATTAAATTATCTTTAAAGAATATAATTCTTTATTATAATTAAATTCCTACTAGAACTTCTTCAATCTTCTTGGAATTTAATTCTTCTTTAATCACTTCATGGAAATCAAATTCCTTTGGGATTTAGCTTTTCTCTACGTCATCTTGGGCTTGTCTAGTCATCAATTTCGACTACCATATCACCTTGTTCTTTGTCGACAATTTCCCTGGCAACTGGCTCGACGTCTCCTTCATGCATTGCCCTGGCAACTAGCTCGGCATCTCCTTCATGTATTGCCCTGGCAACTAGCTCTAGCCTTGCTTTGGCAAGTGATCCTGTACATACACACAAAACACACCAAAGCAGCATCTTTTCCCACAAAACTACCAAGTTATGTAATCAAGCTCAACAATGGAAGGAAACATGGATTAATGCATGAATGGCTAATTATGCAACTAATATGAGCCTAAGTCTAACAATAATATGAGTAAAAAGGGTAAAAAAAATAGTATTTTTGAACACTTATCAATTCCCAAGGGAACCAAGATTTTTGGAGCTAATACTTATGGACCCAAAATGATTTGGTACCAAAAATCAAGACCTAATCTTTGTTTGTAGGGGGAGCATTGCTACAAAGCCAAAGCTTTAAGTGCAAATTCGTGGTTCCTTGATAGTGGATGCTCGAGACATATGACCGAAGACAAGAGTAGATTCTCGGAACTAAATCTAAAGAGAGGAGGATTAGTGACATTTGGTGACAACTCCAAAGGCCAAATTGAAGGAATTGGTTCCATTGGTAATCACTCTTCCATACTTATTGAAAATATCTTATATGCCTATGGTCTTAAACATAATTTGTTAAACATACGCCAACTTTGTGATAAGGTTTCGTAGTGATTTTTTATTTATATGGTTGCAAAATTATAAACATCGAAACCCATAAAATTGTGAATTTTGGTCATCGCATAGGAAACATTTACATGGTGCATTTAGATGACATTCATATTTCTAATGCATGTTTTGTTGCTAATAATGAGCATGATTCATGGTTATGGCATAGAAAACTAGGGCATGCAAGCATGAGTGTTATGAAAAAGTGGTTTCAAATGATCTTGTAAGATGTTTTCCTAAAATAAAGTTCTCAAATGACAAAATTTGTGATGCTTGTGCAAAAGTCAAACATAAAAAAGTTTCTTCCAAACCTATCAATGATGTTTCTACAAGTAGAGTTTTACAATTGATCCACATGGATCTTTCTGGCCCTATTAGAACAACTAGATTGGGTGGAAAATCATATGCCATTGTCTTAGTATATGACTATTCTAGATATACTTGGGTTCTATTTTTAAGTACCAATGATGAGGCTTTAGAAAAATTCAGCACATTTTCAAAAGCAAATCAAAATGATTTTGGTCAATCTATTTCATATATTCGAAGTAACCGTGGAACCGAATTTCAAAATCTAGGTTTTGAAGAGTTTTGTAACTCAAGTGGTATAAGCCATAATTGTTTAGCCTCTCGAACACCTTAAAAAAATGGGATTGTTGAGAGGAAACATCGTACTTTAGAGGAGATGGCTAGAACCATGCTTTGTGAAAACAATTTGCCTAAGTATTTTTGGACGGAAGCCACTAATACAGCTTGCTATATTATAAATCGAATAATGATTAGGCATATTTTAAAGAAAACTCCTTATGAACTTCTCAAAAAACAAAAAACCTAACATTAGCTATTTCCATCCATTTGGTTGTAAATGTTTTGTTTTAAACAATGGAAAATATAATTTAGGCAAATTTGATGCTAAAAGAGATGAAGCTATTTTTCTAGGTTATTCTTTAAACTCTAAAGCCTATCGTGTATTTAACAAGAGAACTTTAGTAGTAAAAGAGTCTATACATGTGGTTTTCGATGATAACCTCCTTCCGAGGAAGGATTCTTGTGATGATGATGATGTAAGAATTTTTAATACCAAGGATGGTGGAGGACAATCATCAAAGGTAGATGAAGTTCAAACAAAAGACGAACCACAAGATCCACCTCTAGAAACCTTGAAGGACATGACTCTAGAGGAAAAGGAGGTCTCCAACCCAAGGGAGTTTAACTATGTCAAAGGTAGTGAGATTTTGGGTGATCCATCCAAAGGGGTAACCAGTAGACTCTATCTTAAAAATACTTGCAATGTTGCGTTTATTTTATGCATTGAGCCTAAAAATATCAAAGAAGCATTAAATGATGAATATTGGATATTGGCTATACAAGAGGAATTAAATCAATTTGAGAGAAGTCAAGTATGGACATTAGTTGATAGGCCTAGTAATAAGCCTACCATATGAACTAAATGGGTTTTCAGAAACAAACTAGATGAGAATGGTAACATAGTGAGAAACAAAGCTAAACTTGTTGCTCAAGGTTACACTCAAGAAGAAGGAATCAATTATGATGAAACCTATGCACCTGTAGCTAGAATAGAAGCTATTAGGATGCTTCTTGCATTTGTATGTTATCACAAATTCAAGATTTTTCAAATGGATGTCAAAACTGCTTTTCAAAATGGTTTTATTAATGAAGAGTTGTATGTAGAACAACCACCCAATTTTGAATATCCAAAATATCCAAACCATGTTTTTAAACTTTCAAAAGCTTTATATGGTTTGAAACAAGCTCCTAGAGCTTGGTATGAAATATTATCAACTTTTCTAATTGAAAAAGGTTTTGACAAAGGAAAGGTGGATACTAAACTTTTTATTAAAAGAAATGGCAAAGACATTTTAGTAGTTCAAATCTATGTTGATGATATAATTTTTGGTTCTACTAATGAGTTGTTTTGCCAAGATTTTGCTAAGTTAATGCAAGGTGAGTTTGAGATGAGCATGACAGGGGAACTCTCATTCTTCTTGGGACTCCAAATTAAACAAAGGAAGGATGTCATCTTCATCAATCAAGCAAAGTACATCAAGGACATGCTCAAGAAGTTTGGCTTGGAGAATGTAAAAGCTCAAGCCAAACCAATGAGCTATTCTACAAAGCTTGACAAAGATGAAGGAGGTAAGTGTGTTGATTTAAAGCTTTATCGCTCTATGATTGGATCTTTACTTTATCTTACCGCAAGTAGACTCAGCATTATGTTTAGTGTTTGCTTGTGTGTTAGATTTCAAGCTAGTCCTAGAGAGTCACACCTTATATTTGTTAAGAGAATCTTTAGATACCTTAGAGGCACACCTTGTTTAGGCCTTTGGTATCCTAGAGATTCCTCATTTGATTTGCATGCTTATTCAGATGCGGATTATGGAGGTTGTAAGATAGATAGAAAAAGTACCTCCGGTACTTGTCAATTCCTAGGTAGTATGCTTATATCTTGGTTCTCTAAGAAATAAAATAGTGTAGCACTATCTACCACCGAAGCGGAATACATATCGACTGGAAGTTGTTGTGCTCAAGTCCTTTGGATGAAGCAACAACTTTTAGATTATGGAATTGATGTAGGTACCATCCCTCTTAAGTGTGACAACACTAGTGTCATATGTCTCACTAAGAATCCCATCCAACATTCTAGAACCAAGAACATAGAGATAAGACATCATTTTATTAGAGATCATGTCTTGAAAAACGATGTTGTTCTAGAATATGTAGACACCCTAAATCAACTAGCGGATATCTTTACCAAACCATGAGATAAAGAGCATTTTTGGTCTCTTAGGAGAGAGTTAGGTTTAACCATCCTTTCTTGAGCCTTAGAGCCTTTTTAGTCTTAAAATTTGTTTGAATTTGATTGATTACATTGCTTATGTGTTTTTGCTCCTATATGCATCTATGCTTGTTTCTAGGGGGAGTATGCATCTATTTATGCTCATACATGATGATCTCATATCATTTCTATGCATATAGATTCGATTAAGTTTGAATATTTGAGCAACTTGATGCCAAAAATGACATTTTTGGCACAAGTGTATCAATACGATGTTTCGTGTATCGATGCAGGCTTTTGAATATGTTTCGGTACGGTTATAACCGTACCAATATGTGGTCGCGTATCGAAACAGCTAATAATCGTTTCAGAATTGTGTTTCGATACGCCATGTGGCATATCGGTATGGGTAGCCGCCGGAGAGTTAAAAGGTCATTAAAAGAGGGTTTCCAACTTTAATTCAAATTCTAACTTTTTATCTCAAACCCTAGATACGTTTTTGGCTATAAAAACCTCTCAAGTCTCGCTATTTTTTCACACAAATCTTAAAATCTTTTGAGGGCTTTTAGATTTCTCATCAAGCTTGTGCATCATCATCTTCTCATTCCTCCATAATCCTTATCCAAGGTATAAATCCTAACTTTCTTTAATTTCAATTTTCGTTCTTATTTATATTTTTTACTCAAAATTATATATTTAGAATGTACATAACATTATTTCTTTTTTAGAGATTTTGTAAAAACTTTTTCAAAATTGGAATTTTTCAATTTTCAAAGATGTTTTTCAAATTTTATCTTGCCAAAAGTTCTTTTATACTTGTATATGTTTTTAAACTATATTATATAGATTTTTAACAATACCTTGATTGTTGGATTAATTATTGGATTGAATGTGTTGATTTATGCATACATTGTTTTTGGTTTGATTTTGATTTCAGGTCATGGGTCCTAAGAAAAGACAAAGAAAAGATATGGCCTCTAGTTCCAATCTTTCTAATTAAAATCCCAAAATTATTGGTAATAGGCCAACCTTACCCATATTTTCCAAAATTGTTTTAATGAGCCAATATTTCCAAATGTCGTGGATCGTTTTAAACATTATCAAAATTTTAAAATCCACCGTAAGTGTACTATCTCGATCCTTTTTTATCTTTCGAAAGATTTCATTCTAAATATCTTGAGTTGATGCAATAATGGAAGTTTATGCAATTTTTGAGTTTACCCGAGATTTTATACCGGGACTTTGTTTTGATCTTCTACTCCAATGCCCGATGTATTTATAATGAAGATAAATCTGAAGTTGTTGCTATCAAATCTTATCTTATAGGTAAAAAATTTCAAATTGATTCATCGGTTTTAACAAACTTTTTGGGTTTTGAGAATGTGGGAATTGATAATGAGGATTTCTTAGGACATGTACTTAGAGGCTCCGTAACCGTGTTAGATGCTCATGATCGCATCCTTTAGCCTATGATCACTTGGTGGTTTTGCATTCGGTGGAAAGTTCTCAACGATCCGTCAACTTGATGAATTTTGGATCCTATGCTTTCGTGAGTGTAAGCAACCAAACCTTGCTCAAATAATGTTTACGTAGATCGTCTTCCTTGTGCAAAAGTGTCATACAACTCTTGTTTCATCCTTCACATATGTCACCTCTTTGAGTTTTCTATTCACGAGATTGGAATAGATTGCTCCTATGATGTTGTCGAACCTCTCACCGATCCTATTGACAAGCGTTCTCTCCACCATGCAAAGTTCACATTCTATAATAGAGAATGGGTCCGGAATACTGATCTTTCTCGTGGTGTTTAACCCGATCCGGTAGCGGCTCCTCAAGCGGTTCCAGTTCTTCAAGCTTCGGTAGCACAACCTTCTCATGATGCTCTCATGGCCTATCTCAACGAGTAATTCACATCATTGGGTACTTCTATTGTATCTTTAGATACTACCATGACTTCTGGGTTTGCCGCGATAGATACATGTTTCACATCTTTAGAGGAAAGAGTGACTGCCATTGAGAATTTCCAAAATTCGATGGATATCTCTCTTACCGCTTTTCATGGATAGTAGCGTCAATCTCTTGAAACCCATGCCAATGATTAAGATGAAGAAGATGATGAAGATAATTATTAGGTATCTTGCATATCATCTCATATCATTTTAGGATTAGTTTCATGCACTTATGTCTTTATGTTTTTGAACTCCTATGCTTTGGTTTATTTCCTTTGGTTTAAGTTTTTAGGAATTAAGATGGATTTGATTATGTTGCTTTGAATTATGCTTTGAATTTTAATTAATATGTTGTTTCCTTTAAGTGCTTGGAGTTTCTTTATTGCTTATATCTATGACTTTAATTTTATATCCTATTGATTTTGATCTAACAAAAAGGGGGAGAAATAATTGAGCTAAAAATTTTAAAAGTTTTTCAAAGTTAAGTCTTTTAGTCTTAAAGTGAGGGGGAGTACTTTTCAAACTTTTCAAAGTTACTTGAAAATTTACTTTGGTTTTGTTATATCAAAGAGGGAGAGATTGTAAAACCTAAATTTGATTTTGATATAACAAATTGTTTAAGGACCAAATTGTAAAAGAAAATAAATTTTAAAGTATTCAAAAGTCTCACAAAATTACAAGGAAAAGTTTTTCTAAGTCCAAGACTTAAACCCAAAAATATTTCTAAGTATTTCAAAGCCAAATTCAAGAAATATGCCCAGGCATATCGATACACCTTAGGTGTTTTGATACGATTTTTCACTACTGTAATTTTAATTTTGCAAACTGTTTCAATACGGCTATGCTTGTTTCGATACGGCCTTCATCTGGGCTTGTATTTTAGTTTATGCGTATTGATACGACTATGTTCGTTTTGATACGACATTCATCTAGGTTTAAGTTATTGCTTAAGCGTACCGATACGATATCTACCGTATCGATACGGGGTGTTAAGATCTTCAAAAATATTTGCATTTAAAATATGACAGTTGCCTTGTCAGTTATGGGAATCAACAAACTTTGAAAATTGGTTAACCCGTACCGATACGGCTATGATGTACCGATACGCCCCTGTTTTTACTCTTTATCCATTTCGATATGCCTTGAAGTGTATCGATATGCTATTGCACAACGGCTCTTTCTGTTTTGGACAGGTACTGATACGGCTCTTCGTGTATGATATGGTAGGTCACCAAAAAGAATTTATTGCGGGAAAAATGGTCCCCAACAGCTCTATTGATGACCTCAACTACCCAAACGGTTAGAAATCAATGATAAGGTATAAATTCAAGTCTCTAAAGCTGCTACAACAACTATTGAACATCCATTGAACAACACTCAAGCATTCAAGCAAAATCCAACCACTTTGAGCTTTTAGAGTCAAATTTTTTATACCCAACTTGTGTATTTTCATTGCAATCTTTAGATTCAAGTTTGGGGTTGTGAGCACTTGTAATTAGGCAAACAAATTCACCTTTGAGAGGATATTTCTGTGTTTGCAAACCACTTCTTGTAAAAGAGTGAACCTTGATCAAGCTTTGGGTAGAAAGCTTTGATCCATTGTAACGGTTGCCTCCTTAGCCTAGAAACAGGAAATAATTCAGTAGTGAATTGTTTGAAATCCTTAGTGGGGAGCTAAGGTGGTGGATGTAGGCCTTGTTAGAAGCTTGAACCACTATAAATTCTCGTGTCTTCAATTTTTTATTTTCCATTTGCTTCCCTTTAATTTTTTAATTGCCAATCCACCCCCTCTTGGCCATTCGTTGTCGATTGATCATCCTAACAAATGGTCTAAAACATAATTTATTAAGCATAAAGGTTACAATGTCATTTTTGAATCTAATGGTTGGAAAACTGTTGACATTGCATCTAATATGATTATGCTTATAGGTCATAGAATAAGAAACATATATATATGGTGCATTTAGATGACATACATTCATCAAACATGTGCTTCGTTGCAAAAGATGAGCATGATTCATGGTTATGACATAGAAAACTAGGTCATGCAAGCATGATTGTTCTACAAAAATTGTTTTCCAACAATCTAGTTAGAGGTTTTCCTAAGCTAAAATTTGATCTAGAAAAGGTATGTGATGCATGTGTTAAGGGCAGACATAAAAGTCAACCTTTAAACCTATTAATGATGTATCTACTAGTAGGATTTTACAATTAATCCACATGGATTTATTTGGACCTATTAGGAATATGAGCTTGGGTATAAAACAATATGCATTTGTACTTGTTGATGATTATTCTAGATACACTTGGGTTCTATTTTTAAGTACTAAAGATGAAGCTTTAGAAAAATTCATCACATTTTCAAAACTTAACCAAAATGATGTTGGTCACTCCATTTCACATGTTAGGAGTGATCATGGAAGTGAATTTTAAAATCTTGGTTTTGAATTTTTTTTAATTCTAGTGGCATTTCTCATAATTTTTCTGCTCCTCGAACTCCTCAACAAAATGGGGTAGTTAAGAGGAAAAATCGAACTTTAGAAGAAATGGCAAGGACTATGCTTTGTGAAAATAATTTGCCGAAATACTTTTGGGCGAAAGCCACTAACACCGTTTGTTGTATTATCAAATGTGTAATGATTAGGCCACTTTTAAAGAAAACTCCTTATGAAATTTTCAAAAATGAAAAGCCTAACATTAGCTATTTTCATTCTTTTGGATGCAAATGTTTTATTTTAAATAATGGCAAAGATAATTTAGGCAAGTTTGATGCCAAAAAAGTGATGAAAGTATTTTTATTGGGTATTCTTTAAACTCTAAAGCTTATCGGGTATTTAACAAAAGAACTTTAGTTGTTGAAGAGTCTATTAATGTTGTTTTCCATGATAACCTCATTTCGAGGAAAGATTCTTCTGATGATGATAATGTAGGATTTTTTTATGCCAATGATGGTAGAGGAAAATTATCAAAGGTAGATGAAGTTCAATCAAAAGACGAACCACGAGATCCACCTCTAGAAGCCTTGAAGGACATGCCTCTAAAGGAAAATGAGGTCACCTACCCAAGGAAGTTCAACTATGTCAAAGGTGGTAAAATTTTAGGTGATCCATCCAAAGGGGTAACAACTAGATCTTCTTTTAGAAATACATGTAATTATGTTGCATTTATCTCATGCATAGAGCTTAAGAATATCAAAGAAGCATTAAATGATGATTATTGGATATTGGCTATGCAAGAAGAGTTAAATCAATTTGAGAGAAGTAAAGTATGGACATTAGTTGATAGGCCTAGTAATAAATCTACTATAGGTACAAAATGGGTTTTTAGAAATAAACTAGATGACAGTGGTAACATAGTGAGAAACAAAGCTAGACTTGTTGCTCAAGTTACACTCAAGAAGAGGAAATTGATTTTGATGAAACTTATGCACTCGTAGCTATGATGGAAGCTATTAGGATGTTTTTAGCATTTGCATGTTATCATGAATTCAAGCTTTTTCAAATGGATGTTAAAAGTGCTTTTCTAAATGGTTTTATTAATGAAGAAGTGTATGTAGAACAACCACCCAATTTTGAAGATCCAAAATACCCAAACCATATTTTAAACTTTCAAAGGCTTTATATGGTTTGAAACAAGCTCTTAGAGCTTGGTATGAACGTTTATCAAATTTTTTAATTAAAAAAGGTTTTGATAAAGGAAAGGTAGATACTACACTTTTTATAAAAAGAAAAGGCAAATACATTTTAGTAGTACAAATTTATGTTGATGATATAAATTTCGGTTCTACTAATGAGCTTCTTTGTCAAGAGTTTACTAAAATGATGCAAGGTGAATTTGAGATGAGCATGATGGAGGAGCTCTTATTCTTTTTGGGGTTCAAATAAAACAAAGAAAGGATAGCATCTTCATCAATCAAGCTAAGTACATCAAGGACATGCTCAAAAAGTTTGGCTTGGAGAATGTGAAACCTCAAGCCACATCAATGAGCTCTTCTACAAAGCTTGACAAAGATGAAGGAGGCAAGTGTGTTGATTTAAAGCTTTATAGATCAATGATAGGATTTTTTCTTTATCTTACCAAAAGTAGACCGGATATTATGTTTTAATGTTTGCTTGTGTGCTAGATTTCAAGCTAGTCCTAGAGAATCACACCTTATGGCTGTTAAGAGAATCTTTAGATACCTTAGAGACATTCCTTGTTTAGGCCTTTGGTATCCTAGAGACTCTACCTTTTGTTTACATACTTATTCAGATGTGGATTATGGGGTTATAAGATAGATAGAAAAAGTACTTCCGGTGCATGTCAATTCTTAGGTAGCATGCTCATCTCGTGGTTTTCAAAGAAAAAATAGTGTAGCACTCTCACCACTATGGCAGAATACATTTCGGTTGGTAGTTGTTGTGCTCAAGTTCTTTGGATAAAGCAACAACTCATAAAATATGGAATTGATGTAGGTACCATTCCCATTAGGTGTGACAATACTAGTGCAATTTGCCTCACTAAGAATCTCAACCAACATTCTAGAACCAAACACATAGAGATAAAACATCATTTCATTAGAGATCATGTCTTGAAAAATGATTTAGTTCTAGAGTTTGTTGACACATTAAACCAATTAGTGGACATCTTTACCTAACCTTTAGACAAAGAGCGTTTTTGGTCTCTTAGGAGAGAGATAGGGCTTACTAGCCTTTCTTGAACCTTAGAGCCTTTTTGGTGTTTAAATTTTGCTTGAATTTGGTTGATTTAAATGCTTATGTGAATTTGATCATATATGCATCTATTCATGTTGTTAGGAGGAGTATGCATCTGTTTTTGTCTTTTTGTGTTGATCTCATACCATATACATACATATCAATTTGATTAATTTCGAATTTTTTGGGTTTCTTACAGGAAAAAATGTTATTTTTGGTCAAGGGGTATCGATACGGTTAATCACGTATCAATATTATTTAATGGGCATTGTTTCGATACAGGTGAAGCCTGTTTGAGTACGTGACAAGGATCGGTACGCCCATATAGTGCACTAGTATGCGGTTTTGATACACGCTTTTAGCGTATCGGTATGCGTAGCTGTTGAAGCTTTAAATGGGGTTTTAAATGAGGTTTTCCTAGTCCAACTTTATTTCTATGTTTTCCTAAAAACCCTAGATCAACCACTATCTATAAAAACCTCTCAGATCTCTTATTTTTTCATCAAATCTCTTCAAAATTTTTGGGGGCTTTTGTTTTCTACATCAAACCCAAGCCATCATCATCAACATTAGTGCAAATCATCCTTCATTCATCATTTCTTCCATAACTCAAGGTAAAACTCTATTTTATTTAAATTTCATTTTTCTTTATATTTGTATATTTTTTATGTTTCAAAATTATACTTTTCATATGTATATATCTTTGTCGTCAAAGATTTCACAAATTTTTTTTCAAAACTTAAAATTTATTATTCAAATATAAGATTATACTCGTACATTTTTTAAACTATTTTTCAAAATTTATTCTTACCATAAATTTTTCATATATTTGTATATGTTTTCAAACTATATACTATAGATTCTTTACCTTACCTTGACTATTGAATTGATTAATTGGATTGAGTGTGATGTTTATGCATACATGTATATTTTGGTTTGAAAATTTTTATGTTTTTACTATGGCACCTAAGAAAAGAGCTAGAAGGGAAATCGGGGCTAGTTCTTCCTCTCGAAATCCTACCATACCTAATTTCGACAACAATGGTACTAGACCAAACCTTACCCAACTCTATCGCCTATGTTTTAATGAACCAACTTATTTGAAACGTTTTAAACACTTTCAAAATTTTAAAATCCGACTTGAACGGGTTGTTTCCATTCTTTTTATGACTTTCAAAGCTTTTCACTTTCGATATCTTGATTTAACGAGGGAATGGAAATTCATGTCCTTTTTAAGTATACTCAACATTGTTTACAAAATCTTGTCCTTATTTTCTACTCCAATGCTTGGTGTGTTTACAATCAAGAGAAAACCGAGGTTATTGCTCTCGAGTCTCATCTTATGGGAAAAACTTTTTGACTCGATTCTCAAATAATAGACGATCTTTGGGGGATGGAAAATACGAGTATTGATGATGAAAATACTTTTCTACACATCCAAAGTGGCTCCGTTACAGTCCTAGATGCACATGACCGTTTCTTTCACCTCTTTATCACTTGGTGGTTTCGACCATCTAGTGGTAAGTGGTCCACCATTTGCCAAGCCGATGACTTTTGGCTTTGTTGTTTTCTTGAAGAAATTCGCCCAAACCTTGCCCAAATCATGTTTGTCGAGCTAGTCTTCCTTGTCCAAAATTTCTATACCTCCCACGTCACATCTTTTACCTATAGCACCGCCCTGAGCTTCATGTTCCACAAGCTTAAGATCGAATACTCCTATGATCTTGCTACGCCTCTCATCGATACCATTGATGATCACTCCCTTAGGCTTGCAAAGTTAACCTTTTACAATGGTGAATGGATTCGTAATGTCGATCTCCCTGGCGATGCTCAACCAAATCCCAAAGAGAATGTTTCAGCCGCTCTAGTTGCTCCGGTGGCTCCAGTTGCTCAACCTTCCTTTGGTGCACTTATGGTGTATCTTGATAGAAAGTTTGACATCATGACCACTCACTTTGGCGAGATAAACACTAGGCTTGACTCATTTGATGCTTGTTTAACATCTATAGAGAATCGTCAAGCTTCAATGGATATAACACTTACCACCTTCCATGGTGAATGGCTCAGTCACTCTCTTGGAGATGATGGAATACAAGATGAGGATAAGGATGATGAAGACGCTCCGTAGGCTATTGCATTTCATAGCATATCATATCATATTAGGATTTAAGTTTATGCACTTATGTTCTTTATTTCGAATTCCTATGACTTTATGTTATTTGGTTTATGTTTTATGTTGGATTTTTATTATGTTGCTTGAATATTTGCTTTGAATTTAATAATATATATGTTGTTTGATTGCTTGGAGTTCTTTATTGTCTATATATTTGCCCTATTGATTTTGATCTAACAAAAGGAGGGAGAAGTATGAGCTAAATTTTCCACAAAGACTTTAAAACTTAAATAGCCTTAAAGAAAATATGAGTGTTTTCAAAAGGACTTAAAAATTTATTTTGGGTTTTGTTATATCAAAAAGGAGGAGATTGTAAAACTAATATTTGATTTTGATATAACAAGTAATTTCAAGGACCAATTTGTAAAATAAGATAAATTTTAAAGTACTCAAAAATACTCACAAAATGGCAAGGATTCGAACTTAAAAGTATTTCTTAGTCAAAAACTAAAACCCCAAATATTTTCTAAGTGTTTTTGTACTCAAATAGCTGAAATTTGTCCAGACGCATTGATACACACTTTCCCGTATCGATACGGTTTTTAGCTACTAGAAATTTTTTTTATGCAAATGGCTATCGAGTATCGATAGGGCACAAGCCGTATCGATACGCAGTTTCGATACACATATGTCCGTTTTGATACGCCATTCAACCTGGGAGATAACAGCTATATGAGTATCGGTACGGTTTCTACTCGTACCGATACGGGGTATTAGATTTTTTAAATATTTTGCATTTAATATTCGACCATTGCCTTGTCAGTTTATTGGAATTACAAACTTTGAAAATATGTTATAGCGTACCGATACGGGTTTTGATACTCGAGCAATCAGAATTCCAGTGAGTAAGACCAGTACTGATATGACACATCCCGTGCCGGTACCCTTTGTTAAAATGATAACTTGTATCAATACGCCTTTCTCGTGTATCAATACCCCTTTGTACAACGGCTACTTCTTTTTATGACAAGTACTTATACGACAACCTGCGTACCGATACCGAGGGTAGGCAGACAACATTTAATGCGGGAAAATTGCTCTCCAATGGCTATAATCAATTCTTCAGCCACCCGAACGATTAGAAATCAATGAAGGGGGTATAAAATGAAGTCTTCAAAGCTACAACAACAACTAATGATCAAGTCTTAAGCATTCAAGCAAAAACCCAACATCTTTGAGCCTATTAGAGCCAAATCCTTGTAACCCTCTTGAGTGAGCAAAAATTGTATTCTTTATTTTCAAGATTGGGTTGAGTGAACTTGTATTGGGGCAAATTTATTACCTTTGAGAAGATTTTATCATTTGTCAATCTTT
Organism: Hibiscus mutabilis; assembly: GCA_019671005.1. Taxonomy (NCBI): domain Eukaryota; kingdom Viridiplantae; phylum Streptophyta; class Magnoliopsida; order Malvales; family Malvaceae; genus Hibiscus; species Hibiscus mutabilis. Next base: position 46,246,434 of record CM033736.1, read on the forward strand.
TCTTGTAAAATAGTTAGTTCATAAAAGTTTTGGGTAGAAAGCTTTGATTTTGTAACGATTTCTTCCTAAGCCTATAAAAGGGGAAGAAATTCTTTAGTGAATTTGTTGAAAATCTGTGGTGCTAAGGTAGTAGATGTAGAGCTTGTTTAGAAACTTGAACCACTATAAATTTTTGTGTATCAAATTTTCACATTTTTCCTTTAGCTCCACCAAAATTTTTAATTGTCAATTCACCCCCTCTTGGCCAAACACATTGATTGATCATCCCCACAATCTCCTTCCAAAAGAATCGACTTTATATCTGTTCGATTTTTGAGATCACTGATTCAGGAATGATAAGTTGTCGGCTCTAATAATTGAAGATACTAAATAAGACAGCCTTGATTAACTGTAAGCGATCTCTATAACTGAGTTTTTTGCTAGACCATATGCTCAGCTTGGCTTTTAGTTTCTCCAAGAGTGGTGTACAGTCCTTTTCAGTTAGCCTTCTAGTTACTAAGGCACACCAAGATAACGAACAGGGAGCTTCCCTTGCTTGAATCCAGTACCCTTTGAATTTTTGCATTTTGATCATCGGATAATCCACAAATAAAGAACTCTGTCTTTGAGGCATTTAGTTTCAGTCCAAAAATTTTATAAAAATGGTCCAATACACTCAACACCCCAATATAGAGTCAAGTGAACCATTGCAGAAAATGAGCAAATCATTTTCAAAGCACAAGTGTGTAAGAGACACTCTTTTACATTTAGGGTAGTATTTAAAAACTCCTTTGGCTGCTGCAATGTTTAACAAGGAAGATAACACATTTATCACCATTACAAATATGTAAGGTGATAGTGGGTCTTCTTGTCAAACCCCTCTCATCCTCTGAAAATATCCAACCAAGCTTCCATTGAAGGAGATCGAAAACCTAAAGGTGATAGTACAAGCCTTGATCCATCTACAGTAACTTTCTGGTATATCCATTACTTTTATTACTTCTAATATTTTTAGGGCGTAGGGTTTAGAATGTGAAATTTAGGGTTAGCGTTTAGAATTTAATTTTTTTAGTATTTTTTAGTGTGGGGCATAGAAAGATTCATACTTAGAGGTAGAGGATTTTTGTTCCATGTATCGACACAATTTTTTTACAAACAACTAGTTGGTCTAGTGGGATGATGCACTAGATTCATAAAAGCAAAAGAGTCTGAGTCTTGGCGTTGTGAATAGAAAAATTTAGGTTTGAAGAGATACCCAACGTTTACAATACTCAATTAATTCACAACCAATGAGTTGAATATTGATAATTAAACAAAAATTACATAATTTTTTTTCCAATTTTACAAATGAAAAAACTGACGCATTGTAATATTTTGTGATATACCTGACGCTGTAATTGTATGGTGTAATATATCGACAATTAACGATTAAATAATTAATTTGTAACAAACACAAAAAATTAATTACTATTTTATAACTTTTTAAAATTTAAATGATCAAAATTACTTTTTTTAAAATAATTTAGCGGTCATTTATAAACTTTACTTTTAGCAACGAGGAAACACTAAAACCACAAATATTTTTTTTTAAGTGTTCAACGTGTATTTTTTATATGAATATGTTGCAATCTCTCTCCTTTCCCCTACCTACCTCCACCTCCACGTCCGCCGACCCCGTCTCACTTCCGCCACTCTTCATTCCCACCAAATCCTCCAACCGCATTAATCCAATCGCCTACCCAATTTCCGCCCTCTATAAAACTCCACCGCTCCGCCATTAACACCACAGCCCCAAACACCTCAACTTCACCACCATGGACCTTCTCGTCCTCGAGAAAGTTCTCATCTCCCTATTCTTCACCATCACCTTCGCCATCATAGTCGCCAAGCTTCGCGGCAAGCGTTACAAGCTACCCCCGGGCCCTCTCCCCGTCCCCATCTTCGGCAACTGGCTCCAGGTCGGCGATGACCTGAACCACCGCAACCTCACCGACTTGACCAAGAAGTTCGGCGACATCTTCTTGCTCCGCATGGGACAACGTAACCTCGTGGTCATCTCTTCTCCGGAGCTAGCCAAGGAAGTCCTGCACACCCAAGGAGTCGAGTTCGGTTCCAGGACTAGGAATGTCGTGTTCGACATTTTCACCGGCAAAGGACAGGACATGGTCTTCACCGTCTACGGCGAGCACTGGCGCAAGATGAGGAGGATCATGACCGTTCCTTTCTTCACCAACAAGGTTGTCCAACAGTATCGACACGGATGGGAGGCCGAGGTCGCCAGTGTCGTCGAAGATGTGAGAAAGAACCCGGAGGTGGCGACAAATGGGATTGTTCTTAGGAGACGATTGCAGCTTATGATGTACAACAACATGTACAGAATCATGTTCGATCGGAGATTCGAGAGCGAGGATGACCCATTGTTTGTTAAGCTCAAGGCCTTGAATGGAGAGAGGAGTCGATTGGCACAGAGCTTTGAGTACAACTATGGTGATTTCATCCCCATTTTGAGGCCTTTCTTGAGAGGCTACTTGAAGTTGTGCAAGGAAGTGAAGGAGATGAGATTGCAGCTTTTCAAGGACTATTTCCTTGAGGAGAGGAAGTAAGTTTTTTATTCCCTTTTTTATCAAATTTCTTATTAGTTTTATCCAATTGTCAAATCCTGGTTGAGTTGCGTTTATTGCTGTTATTGTCGTTGTGACATAACGAAGCCGCTGTTGTCGTAATTGACCGTTACCTGTTAAATTGCTGTTGCGATCCACTGTATACTTTTATTTTCCGTAAGAGCAGCTTTGAAACGATGCCGCTAACGCTACGTAGCGGCGGCCGTTATTGCGGTAGCGAACCGTTATTTAAATCTTTGGTTGAACCCAGTACTAAGTTGAGATATATGGGAATGTAAATCTTTGCAGGAAGCTTGCAAGCACAAAGAGAAGTGACAACAATGCTCTAAAGTGTGCCATTGATCACATTCTTGATTCTCAGCAGAAGGGAGAGATCAATGAAGACAATGTTCTTTACATTGTTGAGAACATCAATGTTGCTGGTATGAATCTTGCCTTCTTCTTTATTTGGAATATATATAGATATATATATATATCTCCATAGTTTAAGATTTGACTGAATATTAGTTCAATTAGTATAATTTTTGGTGTCGCATATCAAAAAATGTAAATTCAAGTATTTTTAAACAAATAATATACTTTGATTTATGACTGAGAAAAATTTAGGAAGTGAATAAAAAAAATAAAATTTGGTATTTTTCCTGTTTATTGCCTTTATGTTTGAAAGTTGAGCTAAATTTTAAGTCATGTAGCAAAAGGTCAAAATCTTGTACATGTTGCCAATTACAAAACTCACTTAGACTTTTGGGTACACCAAAAAGAGTTAAGAAAGATATCTAGGATCAAGGAGATTTAGTATTTTTATATACTAAAGAGTATCTATACTCTACCGATTACCGATAGATGTAGTAGGATGAAAACTTATTTTCCTTAAACAAGGTCAGTAGTTGAATCCTGATTAAGTTGCTCTCGATATACAATTCAAATTAATTGACTAATAAATCGAATATTTGTGGTTATGACCTTTTTTTTTACCAAAACATCATTGTTGATAGTATGTCTCTCCAAAAATATAAAATGACCTATTTTGCTAATAATCTTTGATTTGATCTATTAGTATTACAGCCAAAAAAAACTTTCATTTAATATAATGTATTAGAAAAACCCAATTTGGTCATATGCATAAATGGGGATTTTTCATTGGTTACTTTATATGATGGCAACATCTTCCTTCAAGTTTATGTACAAGTTTGTAATTTTTTTTGTTTAATCACTTGTTTCGAATCTATTGGATAGATGATCTGGATCGTGTATTGTAAAGATCTATTATGAATAATATTTTTAACTCAATTTATTTCATTCACAATGTTAAAATTTAAATTTTTTATCAGTGTCTCATCTTACTGTACTTAAGTGGTTATTGATTACAAGTTTGAAATTTTAAGTGTGATATAAGAATTGAATTTCTCGAGGCAAATTGGTTCAACTTAACACAACCTAATTTGGTTACATGTTGCTGTCCCATATTTAATATTTTATGCTAATATGTTGGCAGCTCCTTACTGTATATGCCTGGTATAATAAAAGCCCATTTATTATTAATTGGTCAAAGACCAAATCTATTAACTCAAGCAATCTCATTGTGACGCAGCTATTGAAACAACCTTATGGTCAATTGAATGGGGCATTGCTGAGCTTGTTAACCATCCTGAGATCCAGCAGAAGCTCCGCGACGAGATCGACACTGTACTAGGCCCCGGGTTACAGGTTACCGAACCCGACTTGCATAAGCTTCCGTATCTGCAGGCAGTGATCAAGGAGACTCTCAGGCTCCGAATGGCCATCCCTCTATTGGTTCCGCACATGAACCTCCACGATGCAAAGCTCGGAGCGTACGACATCCCCGCGGAGAGCAAGATCCTCGTGAACGCGTGGTGGTTAGCTAATAACCCGGCACAGTGGAAGAGCCCGGAAGAGTTCAGGCCCGAGAGGTTCTTCGAGGAGGAATCGAAGGTTGAAGCGAATGGGAATGACTTCAGGTATCTTCCATTCGGTGTCGGAAGGAGGAGCTGTCCTGGTATTATCCTTGCGCTGCCGATCTTGGGGATCACATTGGGACGTTTGGTGCAGAACTTCGAGCTGTTGCCTCCTAAGGGACAGTCGAAGATCGATACAACGGAGAAAGGAGGACAGTTCAGCTTGCACATTCTGAAGCATTCAACCATTGTTGCAAAGCCTCGGGTGTTCTGATTAACGAGTTTTTTCTTGGAAAATCTGGGTTTGATGAACTTGAATATTGCTTTGTTGGGTATAAATTTGTAAGATGGATGGATGCTTGCATGTTTGATAAAATCATTGTCCTAATTATAAGCTTTTTGTCATATATATTTTGTTAATATCTTAGTTTTTTATGTATGGAAACAGAGGCCGGTCATGGACCGTTCAGCTCTTAATAAGAATTAGGCTTACTTTATGTTTCTCGTGCAACTTTACTCTTAAACGAAAGTATGAATTTATATTTTATATTTTGGTATCAAAAAATTAATTTAGTTGTCAACAATCCTAGAGCAAGTCGTTAAAAGTTCTCAATTGACACTTTTTCTCGTCTACATTGTTGATTCTAAATCTAGTAAAAGTAAATTTTTATTCTCTAGATATAAATTGTTTAAAAAATAAATTTAGTTGTATGTAAGATTTAAATTTTTTAGGGTAAAGTACACAGATGGTCATCGAATTTTTAAGGTGCTTTTATTTTGGTCGTGAAACTTTTAAAATTTTTATTGGGGTCATTCAATTTTTATTTTGATTTTATTTTGGTCCATCATGTTACATTCCTTTAGAAAATGTTGACGTGGCCATTAATTTTTTTTTCGTTAATAAAATAATATGCTTTGAGTCCACTTTAACCTGATTAAATTGTCCTACTTGAACCCTTATCTTTCTTCTTCACTTCCAAAAGCTTTTAAAGATGAAAATTGCATTTGTCTGTAAAAAAAAAAAATTGCTTGTCTTTCTCTCTATCTTCTTTTTAGTCCTCACTCCAACCCTATAAGCACATTGTTTATAACTCATGTATAGCTCAGCTCCATATATAGAAGCAAAAAGAGAATTTAAATTTTTTTGGAAAGAAAAGACAATATAAAAGCTTTGGTTGGTGAGTTAGCTCAACACAAAATTTACCGTTGAATTTGATTATATATATTTAGATTAAGTAAACATTAATTATCTAGTCATGTTCTTGCTAGATGTTAGGATATTTGTTTTGATATAATAATTGAAAAATGTTTTTGGACTAAATTGAAAATATTGCAAAATTGATTTTAAGTCCAAACAACTTGAGAAATATGTTGAAATGATTTTGGAACGTTTTTAAGTCAAAAACACATTTTTTATAGGTTCAAAATGTCAAAAATAGGCCCCTGGTATCGATACCCTATCTTTGGTATTGATACCCTAAGGCCAGTATTAATACCCCTTTGCCTGGTATCGATACCCTTTTGTTTTCCATTTTCCAGAATCAGTATCGGTACCACCATGCAGGTACCGATACCACCCCATGGGTATCGATACCCCCTCACAGTTTTGGCTCCAATGGCTATTTCCAAATTAGGACAATATCGATACCCCTACTCGAGTATCGATACCCTATGCTGCAGAATTGCAGGTTTGCTTGGAAAATGTTCCCCAACGGCTAGGAACTCATTTGGGAGGATAAAAGGACCCCTCAAGCACCTAGAACAACTAATGATCTTATTGTCAACAACATTATGATGAAAATTTGTCTTAGTGCTTAATTTTTCAATTCTTATATAGACAACACTTGTGAGCTTAAATGTTTATATATGCTCAAGTGTTTTAGGATTTGGGTGAGTGCCTTAGAGTGCAAACACATACCTTAAGAGAGGGATTTCAGTTTGCCTTGAATTTTCTCTTTGTAAAGAGGGTTTACTCAAGCTTTGGGGTAGAAGCTTTGAGTGTTGTAAAAGGTTGCCTCCTAAGCCTAGAAAAAGGAGAATAATTCTTAGTGAATTGGTTGAAATCTTTAGTGGGGAAGCTAAGGTAGTGGATGTAGGTTTTGGTTAGAAAGCCGAACCACTCTAAATCTTGTGTCTATTTTTTCTTATCTTTTGCTTCCACCACCAACACGCAAAAATCAACCTCTACACCACTTGGCAAGCAATTCGGTTGAAGGAATTCGAGCTTAATCTATCTCAACAATTGGTATCAGAGCGATGCCCAATTGATAAGGTTTAACCACCTATTGAGGCAATCCTACAAGCTCGACCAATAAACAAGTCAACGACTTCCATGGCGTTATCCATCGACAAACTGTCATTCTTCAACGATGATCATTATGCTTGTTGGAAGCATAGAATGATGTTCTTCAAGAAGAGAAAAGACTACCGTCTTTGGGACATAGTTGAAGATGGACTGTTCGTGCCAAATCGAAGCAAAGTGGAACGGAGCACGGAAGATCGCAAGAAGATGGAGCTCAATTGCAAGGCTTTGCACGTTCTATTTTATGCATTGGGCCCAGATGAGTATGCCAAATTATCTTCTTGTGAGAGTGCCAAGGAGTTATGGGACAAACTTGAAGCAATCCATGAAGGGACAAATGAGGTGAAGGAGACAAAGATTGGTCTACTCAACCTCGAATACGAAAACTTCAAGATAGACCCATATGAAGATATCAAGAGCATGTTCAACTGGTTCTCTACGATCATCAATCAACTCAAAAGTCTTGGAGAGGAGATTCCAAAAGAAAAGCTCATTCGGAAGTTGATTTACTCACTTCCTGAATCATGGGAAAGCAAGAAAACGACCATCATTAAAACTAGAGACTTAAAGAAGCTCAAGCTTGACGAGCTCATAGGATCTCTTCTTACCCATGAGATGATGTCCAAACCATTGAGAGAGGAGAGAGAGAAGAAAATCAAAGAGCTTGGAATCGAAGATCTCAATATTGTAGCTCTTAAATCCTCCACAAGCCACCAAGAAGAATCAAGTGAGAAGGAAAATGAAGATGAAGAGATGGCCTATCTCTTCAAGGAATTTACTCGGTTCATGAAGAGCAACAAAGAAGAATCCAAGCATGAATCGAAGAAGATGGTGGATTCCTCCAAATGCTCCAAGTATGGATTCCTAATGGGACTAAATTATGGCTACTAATGCCTATGGATCCAAAGCAAATTGGATACCAAAAATCAAATGATTGTCTTTTGTAGGTATGATGAAGCTTTGATCAACAAGTGATAAGATTGAGGGGGAGCTCTATACACACAAAGGATGAACACTTGAAGAAGGAAGGCTTCACATCCTACCTTTGGTTCAAGTGTGGTAAAAATTAGTTGAATTTTAGTTGTTTTTATTTGATTTATTTAATTTTAATTGAACTAATTTATCATATATGTTGGACTAACATTTGAATGATGCTTGAGTAAGGGGAGCCAATTTTAAAACAAAACTTATTTTGTCAGATTTTTAACTCTCCATTGTTATTGGTCTTTAAAGTTTGAACCATTTTTGATATAACAAAAAGGGGAGAATATTTTTGAAAAAAAATAAATTTTCAAATGATTAATGGGGAGCTTATAAGATTTTCAACTTTTAATCTCTTATTCAATTCTTAATTTTACTAAGGGGGAATCTCAAAAACAATTTTTCAAGTTGGTTTTATTATATCAAAAGGGGGAGATTGTTAGGATATTTGTTTTGATATAATAATTGAAAAATGTTTTTGGACTAAATTAAAAATATTGCAAAATTGATTTTAAGTCCAAACAACTTGAGAAATATGTTGAAATGATTTTGGAAGGTTTTAAGTCAAAACACAATTTTTATAGGTTCAAAATGTCATAAACAGGCCCTTGGTATCGATACCCTATCTTTGGTATCGATACCCTAAGGCCAGTATCGATATCGATACCCTTTTGTTTTCCATTTTTCCAGAATCAAAGATGGGTACCGATACTACTGCCCTAGCAGTATCAATACCACCATGCAGGTACCGATACCACCCTATGGGTATCGATACCACCTCACAATTTTGGCTTCAACGGCTATTTCTAAATTAGGACGATATCGATACCCCTACCCGAGTATCGATACCCTATGCTGCAAAATTGCAAGTTTGCTTGGAAAATGTTCCCCAACGGCTCCAATTCATCCCCAACGGTCACTAACGGCTAGGAACTCATTTGGGAGGATAAAATGACCCCTCAAGCACCTGGAACAACTAATGATCTTATTGTCAAGAACATTATGATGAAATTTGTCTTAGTGCTTAATTTTTCAATTCTTGTATAGACAACACTTGTGAGCTTAAATGTTTATATATGCTCAAGTGTTTTATGATTTGGGTGAGTTCCTTAGAGTGCAAACACATACCTTAAGAGAGGGATTTCAGTTTGCCTTGAATTTTCTCTTTGTAAAGAGGGTTTACTCAAGCTTTGGGGTAGAAGCTTTGAGTGTTGTAAAAGGTTGCCTCCTAAGCCTAGAAAAGTGGAAGAATTCTTAGTGAATTGGTTGAAATCCTTAGTGAGGAAGCTAAGGTAGTGGATGTAGGCTTTGGTTAGAAAGCTGAACCACTCTAAATCTTATGTCTATTTTTTCTTATCTTTTACTTCCACCACCAACACGCAAAAATCAACCTATCCACCACTTGGCAAGCAATTCGGTTGACGAAATTCGAGCTTAATCCATCTCAACAATTGGTATTAGAGCGAGGCTCAATCGAGAAGGCTTAACCACCCATTGAGGCAATTCGACAAGCTGGATCAACAAACAAGTCAACCGACTTCTATGGCTTTATCCATCGACAAACTGTCATTCTTCAACGGTGATCATTATGCTTGTTGGAAGCATAGAATGATGTTCTTCATGAAGAGTAAAGACTACCGTCTTTGGGACATAGTTGAAGATGGACCGTTCGTGCCAAATCGAAGCAAAACAGAATGGGGCACGGAAGATCGTAAGAAGATGGAGCTCAATTGCAAGGCTTTGCACATTCAATTTTGTGCATTGGGCCCAGATGAGTATGCCAAAGTATCTTCTTGTGAGAGTGCCAAAGAGCTTGAAGCAATCCATGAAGGGACAAATGAGGTGAAGGAGACAAATATTGGTCTACTCAATCTCGAATACGAAAACTTCATGATAGACCCATATAAAGACATCAAGAGCATGTTCAACCGGTTCTCTACAATCGGCAATCAACTCAAAAGTCTTGGAGAGGAGATTCTAGAAGAAAAGCTTATTAGGAAGTTGATTTACTCACTTCCCAAATCATGGGAGAGTAAGAAGACGACCAACATTGAAACCAAAGACTTAAAAAACTCAAGCTTGATGAGCTCATAGGACCTCTTCTTACCCATGAGATGATGTCCAAACCATTGAAAGAGGAGAGGAAGAAGAAAATCAAAGAGCTTGGAATTGAAGATCTCAATATTGTAGCTCTTAAATCCTCTACAAGCCACCAAGAAGAATCAAGTGAGGAGGAATGTGAAGATGAAGAGATGGTCTATCTCTTCAAGGAATTTACTCGGTTCATGAAGAGCAACAAAGAAAAACCCAAGCATGAATAGAAGAAGAAGATTGTGGATTCCTCCAAGTGCTCCAAGTACAAGGAAACGAGGCACAACAAATTCGATTGTCCTAGCTTCAACAAAAAGGGACCATCATCAAAGAAATCATATATGGCTACATGGAGTGATGAAGACTCCATCGATGAAGATAAGATAGCCCACCTATGCTTGATAGCCCTCCAAGAGAGAGAGGTAACTTCTAACTCATCCTATTCAAATTCAAATTTATACACGTTTAATGAGTTACAAGAAGCCTATGACAAATTGTTTCTTGAGTTCAAGGCTTCATTTTCGAAAAATAAAAAGACGATTTCAAAATTGAAAATAGAAAATGATTTGCATTTAAAAACCAATTTGGAATTTTAAGCAAAAATTAAAGATTTTGAACTTAAAGTTTTAAATTTACAAAATTTGCTTCAAAGTTTAGAAAAAAGTCATCAAAAGGAAGTTGATGATCTTAAGAAAGAAAAAGATTTGATTTCCAAAGAGCTTGAAAAGAAAAAAAAATTAGGAAAATCAAATTTTTATCAAAGACAATCTAGTGCCCCTAGATTTTTGAATATAAAAGTTTTTAGAAGTATTTGGGTCCCAAAAGGACTAATTACTTCAACTAAAAAGGATGAAATTGAAAAATGGATTCCTAATGGGACTAAATTATGTGCTACTAATGCTTATGGATCCAAAGCAATTTGGATACCAAAAATCAAATGATTGTCTTTTGTAGGTATAATGGAGCTTTGATCAACAAGCGATAAGATTGAGGCGGAGCTCTATACACACAAAGGATGAACACTTGAAGAATGAAGGCTTCACATCCTACCATTGGTTCAAGTTTGGTAAAATTAGTTGTTTTTATTTGATTTATTTAATTTTAATTCAACTAGTTTATCATATATGTTGGACTAACATTTGAATGATGCTTGAGTAGGGGGAGCCAATTTTAAAACAAAACTTATTTTGTCAAATTTTTTAACTCTCCATTGTTATTGGTCTTTAAAATTTGAACCATTTTTTATATAACAAAAAGGGGGGAGAATGTTATAAAAATAAATAAATTTTCAAATCAATAAGGGGGAGCTTATAATATTTTCAACTTTTAATCACTTATTCAATTCTTAATTTTACTAAGGGGGAGAATCTCAAAAATAATTTTTCAAGTTGGTTTTATCATATCAAAATGGGGGAGATTGTTAGGATATTTGTTTTGATATAATAAGTGAAAAATGTTTTTGGACTAAATTAAAAATATTACAAAATTGATTTTAAGTCCGAACAACTTGAGAAATACGTTGAAATGATTTTGGAACATTTTTAAGTCAAAAACACAATTCCCATAGGTTCAAAATGTCAAAAATAGGCCCCTAGTATTGATACGCTATCTTTGGTATCGATACCCTAAGGCCAGTATCGATACCCCTTTGCCTGGTATCGATACCCCTTTGTTTTCCATTTTTCCAGAATCAAAGATGGGTACAGATACTGCCCTAGCAGTATCGATACCACCATGCAGGTACTGATACCACCCCATGGGTATCGATACCCCCTTACAGTTTTGGCTCCAATGGCTATTTCCAAATTAGGACGGTATCGATACCCCTACCCGAGTATCGATACCCTATGCTGCAGAACTATAGGTTTTCTTGGAAAATGTTCCCCAACGGCTCCAATTCATCCCCAATGGTCACTAACGGCTAGGAGCTCATTTGGGAGGATAAAAGGACCCCTCAAGCACCTAGAACAACTAATGATCTTATTGTCAACAACATTATGATAAAATTTGTCTCAGTGCTTAAATTTTCAATTCTTTTATAGACAACACCTGTGAGCTTAAATGTTTATATATGCTCAAGTGTTTTAGGATTTGGGTGAGTGACTTAGAGTGCAAACACATACCTTAAGAGAAGGATTTCAGTTTGCCTTGAATTTTCTCTTTGTAAAAGGGTTTACTCAAGCTTTGGGGTAAAAGCTTTGAGTGTTGTAAAAGGTTGCCTCCTAAGCCTAGAAAAGTGGAAGAATTCTTAGTGAATTGGTTGAAATCCTTAGTGAGGAAGCTAAGGTAGTGGATGTAGGCTTTGGTTAGAAAGCTGAACCACTCTAAATCTTATGTCTATTTTTTCTTATCTTTTACTTCCACCACCAACACGCAAAAATCAACCTATCCACCACTTGGCAAGCAATTCGTTGTTGTGAAATTCGAGCTTAATCCATCTCAACAATTGGTATTAGAGCGAGGCTCAATCGAGAAGGCTTAACCACCCATTGAGGCAATTCGACAAGCTGGATCAACAAACAAGTCAACCGACTTCTATGGCTTTATCCATCGACAAACTGTCATTCTTCAACGGTGATCATTATGCTTGTTGGAAGCATAGAATGATGTTCTTCATGAAGAGTAAAGACTACCGTCTTTGGGACATAGTTGAAGATGGACCGTTCGTGCCAAATCGAAGCAAAACAGAATGGGGCACGGAAGATCGTAAGAAGATGGAGCTCAATTGCAAGGCTTTGCACATTCAATTTTGTGCATTGGGCCCAGATGAGTATGCCAAAGTATCTTCTTGTGAGAGTGCCAAAGAGCTTGAAGCAATCCATGAAGGGACAAATGAGGTGAAGGAGACAAATATTGGTCTACTCAATCTCGAATACGAAAACTTCATGATAGACCCATATAAAGACATCAAGAGCATGTTCAACCGGTTCTCTACAATCGGCAATCAACTCAAAAGTCTTGGAGAGGAGATTCTAGAAGAAAAGCTTATTAGGAAGTTGATTTACTCACTTCCCAAATCATGGGAGAGTAAGAAGACGACCAACATTGAAACCAAAGACTTAAAAAAACTCAAGCTTGATGAGCTCATAGGACCTCTTCTTACCCATGAGATGATGTCCAAACCATTGAAAGAGGAGAGGAAGAAGAAAATCAAAGAGCTTGGAATTGAAGATCTCAATATTGTAGCTCTTAAATCCTCTACAAGCCACCAAGAAGAATCAAGTGAGGAGGAATGTGAAGATGAAGAGATGGTCTATCTCTTCAAGGAATTTACTCGGTTCATGAAGAGCAACAAAGAAAAACCCAAGCATGAATAGAAGAAGAAGATTGTGGATTCCTCCAAGTGCTCCAAGTACAAGGAAACGAGGCACAACAAATTGATTGTCCTAGCTTCAACAAAAAGGGACCATCATCAAAGAAATCATATATGGCTACATGGAGTGATGAAGACTCCATCGATGAAGATAAGATAGCCCACCTATGCTTGATAGCCCTCCAAGAGAGAGAGGTAACTTCTAACTCATCCTATTCAAATTCAAATTTATACACGTTTAATGAGTTACAAGAAGCCTATGACAAATTGTTTCTTGAGTTCAAGGCTTCATTTTGAAAAAAAAAAGACGATTTCAAAATTGAAAATAGAAAATGATTTGCATTTAAAAACCAATTTGGAATTTTAAGCAAAAATTAAAGATTTTGAACTTAAAGTTTTAAATTTACAAAATTTGCTTCAAAGTTTAGAAAAAAGTCATCAAAAGGAAGTTGATGATCTTAAGAAAGAAAAAGATTTGATTTCCAAAGAGCTTGAAAAGAAAAAAAAATTAGGAAAATCAAATTTTTATCAAAGACAATCTAGTGCCCCTAGATTTTTGAATATAAAAGTTTTTAGAAGTATTTGGGTCCCAAAAGGACTAATTACTTCAACTAAAAAGGATGAAATTGAAAAATGGATTCCTAATGGGACTAAATTATGTGCTACTAATGCTTATGGATCCAAAGCAATTTGGATACCAAAAATCAAATGATTGTCTTTTGTAGGTATAATGGAGCTTTGATCAACAAGCGATAAGATTGAGGCGGAGCTCTATACACACAAAGGATGAACACTTGAAGAATGAAGGCTTCACATCCTACCATTGGTTCAAGTTTGGTAAAATTAGTTGTTTTTATTTGATTTATTTAATTTTAATTCAACTAGTTTATCATATATGTTGGACTAACATTTGAATGATGCTTGAGTAGGGGGAGCCAATTTTAAAACAAAACTTATTTTGTCAAATTTTTTAACTCTCCATTGTTATTGGTCTTTAAAATTTGAACCATTTTTTATATAACAAAAAGGGGGAGAATGTTATAAAAATAAATAAATTTTCAAATCAATAAGGGGGAGCTTATAATATTTTCAACTTTTAATCACTTATTCAATTCTTAATTTTACTAAGGGGGAGAATCTCAAAAATAATTTTTCAAGTTGGTTTTATCATATCAAAATGGGGGAGATTGTTAGGATATTTGTTTTGATATAATAAGTGAAAAATGTTTTTGGACTAAATTAAAAATATTACAAAATTGATTTTAAGTCCGAACAACTTGAGAAATACGTTGAAATGATTTTGGAACATTTTTAAGTCAAAAACACAATTCCCATAGGTTCAAAATGTCAAAAATAGGCCCCTAGTATTGATACGCTATCTTTGGTATCGATACCCTAAGGCCAGTATCGATACCCCTTTGCCTGGTATCGATACCCCTTTGTTTTCCATTTTTCCAGAATCAAAGATGGGTGCAGATACTGCCCTAGCAGTATCGATACCACCATGCAGCATCGATACCACCCCATGGGTATCGATACCCCCTTACAGTTTTGGCTCCAATGGCTATTTCCAAATTAGGACGGTATCGATACCCCTACCCGAGTATCGATACCCTATGCTGCAGAACTATAGGTTTTCTTGGAAAATGTTCCCCAACGGCTCCAATTCATCCCCAATGGTCACTAACGGCTAGGAGCTCATTTGGGAGGATAAAAGGACCCCTCAAGCACCTAGAACAACTAATGATCTTATTGTCAACAACATTATGATAAAATTTGTCTCAGTGCTTAAATTTTCAATTCTTTTATAGACAACACCTGTGAGCTTAAATGTTTATATATGCTCAAGTGTTTTAGGATTTGGGTGAGTGACTTAGAGTGCAAACACATACCTTAAGAGAAGGATTTCAGTTTGCCTTGTATTTTCTCTTTGTAAAAAGGGTTTACTCAAGCTTTGGGGTAAAAGCTTTGAGTGTTGTAAAAGGTTGTCTCCTAAGCCTAGAAAAGGGGAATAATTCTTAGTGAATTGGTTGAAATCCTTAGTGGGGAAGCTAAGGTAGTGGATGTAGGCTTTGGTTAGAAAGTCGAACCACTCTAAATCTTTCGTCTATTTTTCTTATCTTTTGCTTCCACCACCAACACCCAAAAATCAACCTCTCCACCACTTGGCAAGCAATTCAGTTGAAGGAATTCGAGTTTAATCCATCTCAACACTAGATTCTGAAACACAAACATTTATGGGATTTGGGAGAAAACTACTCTTAGGTCTTAAAGTGGGATCCAAAATATATAATTTTATTAAGAAAAATAAAAATTAATGGCCACGTCAGCATTTTCTAACGAAAGATAACGGGAGAGACCAAAATAAAATCGATATAAAAGTTGTGTGATCCCAATGAAAATTTTAAAAGTTCAGTGACCAAAATAAAAGCACCCTAAAAGTTCAGTGACCATCTGTGTACTTTAACCTAGTTTTTATTTGGGGCGAGTAAAAATTGACTTGATTTGAAAAAAAATAGAATTATTCAACTTGATGCAAAAATACTTCATTTGTCATGATTTGAACCGTAAATTCATAAATTTGACTCTAATCGAAAATTTTTCAAATAAAGTTTCAGTTATAAAATAAAAATCCAAATAACCCAAAATTTTATTAATTAATGGATCATTTTTCAAGCTCCATTGAGTTTCAATTTTGCCTAATATGTATCACATACGAGAAAATATGAAGAAATATGTGTATTGTATATGGTTATAGAAAACCGTTTAAACTGGAACAAATTAGTACCATGACATTATAAATGTTTAAAACAAGTCGACTTGAGTCGAGTCGACTCGTATTTCATAAACACGACTCGACTAGAAAAAAATTCAAATAAAGTTTGAGTTATAAAAAATGACTCTTCAACTCGATTGATTTTGATATTACTCAATTCACTAGCTTTTTTTGACAAAACAAATTATTTGGAGGATAAGTTTTATATAGATACATATAAATGATTAATTAATGTCACACATCGATATATAATCATTTTCGATCCATATATGATGGATATCTACTCTGTTATTTATAAAAAAGTATATATTTTTGGATAAATGTTGTGATTTATTATCTAAAGTAGTAAAATGGTCAATAAACATTGTAAAATGGTCAATAAACATTCTTTCATCTAAGCTATCTAAAGGGATCATGTTTTGTTAAACCAGTTTTAGGGATGTTATAAACTCTCCCCCTCCCCAATAATGAATTTCAGCACCAGCAGAAGACAAGCCTTATTCTAGTACTTTAAGTTCTTTAATCTCAAAGCACATTCAGCCTTGAGAGAGAAAATATGTTTTCATGCAATCTGTAATTACTCATTTTTATCTGGTCTGTAAATATCATATTAATATATTAGTGTAATGATTAATTGATGTCACTAATGCATGTTTACATATATATATATATATATATATATATATATATATATATATATATATATATATATGTGTGTGTGTGTGTGTGTGTGTGTGTGTATGTACGTGTTATTAATATATATGAAGTGTATGTGTGTGATATGTGTGAGTGCATGTATGTTATGTATGTGTACGTGTTAATATTTATTATGGTTTATGTGTCATATGTATTTTTACATTTTATGTATGCACTGTTTGTATGTGTACATTATGTGTATGATTATATGCACACGTGTGTTGTATGTTATGGTAATTAAGAATGTGTTACATATATTAATGTTTGCATTTGTGTGTGTGTGTGCTAGTGTGTATGTGTACGTATATGTGTTTGCAGGTATATATGTTAATTTGCATGTATGTATTATTGAGTATATACGTAAGTGTATTATTATTATTTTTTATTATTAGTATCGGTTATAATATATATAAGCAGGTATAAAATATTAAAACCCAAGTAAATAATCAGTAATCCAGTCCAATGTTACATAAAACCCAAAAATATAGTTTACAAGGCCCATTTCGGCCTGACCTAATATCCTAAAAACCCTAATCCATCTGGTTACACTAAACCCTAACTATGATGTTTTCCCTTGCGCAGCCCAATCTGGACCGTTGGATCAGATTCTGATCCAACGGCTCCATATCAATCATGACGACCCATCTGTCCGTGAGTGTGATACATGCGCAGACTGCTCCTTTTCCACGCACGCGTGGCAAGCACGCGCTGACCGTTCGAATACCAAGACCCCACGTGGCATCATCTGGTGCAGTCCCGCTCACTCGAGCATGCATCTGAACCGTTCGATCTTCAAGGCATCTCAGCCTTTGGATCAAATCTGATCCAACGGACGAGAATGGATCTGGCCAAGACGATATTGCCACCATGCCGGCCTCTAACCACCGCACTCAAGGTTGACAGATCATCAGAAGAAATCACCAAAAAAGGACTATGTCAGTACCAACTCAGATCTAAAAAAATATGTATTTTTATTTTTATATCTACCAAACAAAAATCAAAATCAAAAAAGAGGGAAGACATATATCAGATGTATCAAAATCTTTTGTACAGAGTTATCAGCTTTCCAGTTCTAGAAATACAAAATACAAAAAAAAACTCAAGAGTTTCCCGGTGGTAATCACTATTTTCCTTTCTCTTTCACGCATTCATGGAAAAGTAAAAAAACAAAAATAAACGGAGTGTTTTACCTGTGTGGTGGTCCTCCCTCATTGGCAATAAGCCCTAGGGGGTGAGCCAAAAGGGGAAGGTGGTTCGTTACTCGTCGAACAACAGAAGGCTTTTATGGTTTTCTTTTTTTTCTTTCTGTGGTTTGTTTCGAAATGGGGGTTTACGGTGGCCGGAGGCCGTGTTCTAGGGAGGCTTGAGGCAACCTCAAAGCCAAGTCTTGCCTGAGACCACCGAGCACGGCTGAGTGCAACTTGAGGGGTGGTTTCTAGAAACAAAGTGAGAGGGGTGAGGGAATTATCCTTTAGGGTAAAAAAATGAGAGAAAGGGAAAGAGGAGGCTGGTGGGTTTATTTTATAGACAATTTTTTTAAAAAAAATGGCATAATCACCCACTAAATCCCTCATTGCTTCGGGTATTTTCAAAATTATCTTGCCCCTTGGTTTATTTGCAGAAATAGTCCCTCTCACTTTTTAAAATCTCGCAATTAGGTCCCAAAATTGATCGAAATCTGTCTAAGGATGGTAAAATTATACACTTAATCCTTCCGTGTTTTGAGATTTTTCAAACCGAGCTTGCCGCATGGGTTTATTACAAGTTTAATCCTTTTAAGTTTCGTCCAGTTTGCAATCTCATCCCAAAGTTGTGTTTTTATTGCTTTAATTTCTATTATTCTGTTTTCATTTCATTTCAGTCTCTTGGCATGATTCGAATAATTATGTTTTCTTGTTTTTATTGGTATGTTTATATTGCCTCTTTTACTTCATGTTTTGTATTTTATGTGTCTTTCTTGTACTTCATGTATATGTGTTTTCTTTATATATATCATGCTTTGTGTTTTAGTTCGTTTATTCACAACGGATATACGCATGCTTTAGGTAGTAGATTTTAGTTTATTTTGTGTAAAAAATGTGTTTTTGTATGCTAACAAAAATTTTCGTATCCCCTTTTGTTCTTTTAGGTTATATGTTAGTATGTTCTTTACATAGTGTATTTTTTTTTATCTTGATGTGTGCATAATTTGTCATATACTAAGTTTTAAGGTATTATCATGACATTAGTGTTTTATTAATTAAGCATGTTTAGTTTAGTCGTTTATCATGTCTATGTGTGTCTTAGTATGTTTTATTTTGTTTTTCATTTTAGGTTATATGTCAAAATGGGTGTTGTTTGTCACATATTAATGTCATGTCATATTTTATTTTAAGTTGTGTAGTATGTCAAGTATTGTTTTTTTTAAAAGCATGTTGCTTAAATTTAATCAGTTTAATATCATATTACATGTATGTCATGCATATGTTATAGTTATTAATGTGTCTAAGCATGTTAGATTTAATTATAGTTTAGGGAGCATGTTTCTTTCTTGTTCTTGTTTATGCTTGTTTTTTATTTATTCTTGATATGTTATGTTTTTTATGTACCTTTTTTATTTATTTAATTTTGTAAAATTCATGTGTTTATGTTTTTTTAATATCATGTCAATAATTGTTTAATATTTTTGTTTCTAAGATGGCATAACCGATATATATTTTTGTCAATGCGGTGCCCTTTTATTCGAGCGTAAACGTGGCCAGTATCAAGCGCAATGATAGTGGTTTATCAGTTTACTCTTGAATGACGGGGCCCTTAAAATATACTCGCACTTATAATCAAATTTTAATTTAATCATCACTTTAATCCGGAAAGTCTAATATTAATAAAGTGGTAATTATTAAAGTACCATTTTTGGGCGGTGTGAGGGTGATAATCCTTCCCCATCCGTAACCGACTCCCGAACCCAATATTTTTTAAAATCTCTGGTTTTGCGGTGTCCGGCCTACCTTAGTGTCCAGTGGCAACTCCATTTTAAATAAAACACAGTTTTTCTAAAACCCCGCGGAATAATTATTTTTAATACCCGAAATACCCCAAACACCTTTAAAACCCGTTTTTTAGCGTAAAAGGGAGATCGCTACAGATGGCGACTCCATTGGGGGCCATTTTTTTCAAAAACAAATGAGAGTCAAGCTTTTTAAATAATTACCGCTTTATAAATATCGGAAGTTCCGGATTAAAGTGACTATTAAATTAACATTTGGTTATAATTGTGCGTTTATTTTAACGCATTTAAAATTTTGGCATATAAACTCGTCCTTTTTAAGTTGGGGGAAAACGCTAGTGCTTTCGTGAGGATATCGTTCCTCTGTATGGGCCTAGCAAAGTACCTTCGGGGCTCGAGTACCTTATGCTTTCATGAGGATATCATTCCTTCGTAGGGGCATAAGCGAATGGGTCCCCTTGAATTAAACTCGATTGAAAGGAGCCAATAATGGGTGATGATCGGGGGCCTTGCTACCCTTACTAGGGGACAACAAGGACAATTCATGTACCTCCTAGCACCAACAATGTATGTAGAGAACATAAAAACCTACCCTTTAGAGCCATACGGATAACCTGGTCATATACCAATGCAAAACCAAAGTTTGTTAGCCCTTTGAATCTTAAACAAGAAAAGTAAAAAGAAAGTGCAAGAAAATAAAAACAAAGTCGCTATTGCCAATCCCCGGCAATGGCGCCAAAAACTTGTTGCGCGTAATAAGTGCTACGCAATTGTGCAAGTATACACTTTGCAAGTTATAGTATAAAAGATATCGTCTCTACAGGGATTGGTGCCACTTCAAGAATCTAGTCTTCTTGCACTGTAAAAAGTAAAAACACAAATAAAGGATTATAGGAGTTTAACTAATAACTAAACTAGAAAGCAATAAAGTAAAAGAAAAGATGAGATCAAATGAGAGAGAGATAGGCCAGGTTATCGTGAGTTGAGGTGTGATAGCCGATTGGATCGTCTTGGTAAATGAGTGCACGGGCAACTCAGTTGCCGTGGCAACTTGCACATCGGGGTTGCCTTGGAAACTAATCGATGGTTGCCTGGGCGACTAGTTGGGCAACTACTTGGGCATCTGGGCAGCAATCTTCAAGGTTCGGCAGAGCGTTCTTCAATGGTTTCTTCTTATCCCTAAATCAAAACTCTAACTATTTGTGCATGCCTTGATAATACATCCCTGCGTGAATCAAGGGTGAACAACAACCAATCTTGCGCTCCTCTTAGCCGTTGAAATCCTTAACTTATTCCTAAGCCGGATTAATCTTCACCATCAATAGATTGAATAAAGATCATATTCATTCGTTTCTTGAATCTAACTCTCCCGATATTAGATAAATAGATGAAGTTACGAGATCCTCTCCCAATTCACTCGCAAACAAGAATAAGAACCAAGAATGAATAAACCTTGAATAGAAAAGTGCAAACTCTTATTACCTAAACAAAAACCAATAGTTTCTCACAACCACAAAACACAATAACCATAGCCAAATAGATTTAGTTCATGGCTAGGTTCCAAAGAAACACAAGATAAATAACCCCTAGCATGAACCCAATCGAACAAGAAAGAAAATGATGAAGAAAGAGGCTTGTCGAAATCCTCCTTGCCCTAGATGTTTGTCAAAAATTCTCTCCTCTTGCCCTCCTTGGAGTTGTCGAAATTCCCCTCTCTTTTCTCTCTTTTGAGTTGTCGAAATCTCCCTCTTATTTATAGGGCTAGGTCAAAGTCCTTCTTTGAGGAGGAAGTTAAGTTGGAATTAAATTATCTTTAAAGAATATAATTCTTTATTATAATTATATTCCTACTAGAACATCTCCTATCTTCTTGGAATTTAATCTTCTTTAATCTCTTCATGGAAATCAAATTCCTTTGGGATTGGGCTTTGCTCCACGTCATCTTGGGCTTGTCTAGTCATCAATTTCAACTACCATATCACCTTTGCTCTTTGTCGACAATTGCCCTGGCAACTGGCTCGGCGTCTCCTTCATGCATTGCCCTGGCAACTAGCTCAGCATCTCCTTCATGCATTTCCCTGGCACTAGCTCTACCCTTGCTTTGGCAAGTGATCCTGCACATACACACAAAACACACCAAAGCAGCATCTTTTCCCACAAAAACTACCAAGTTATGTAATCAAGCTCAATGATGGAATGAAACATGGATTAATGCATGAATGGCTAATTATGCAACTAATATGAGCCTAAGTCTAACAATAATATGAGTAAAAAGGGTAAGAAAAATAGTACTTTTGAACACTTATCACCCCCAAACTCGAACTATTGCTTGTCCTCAAGCAATGCAAACTCATAATTACCTGCCAAGACTTCAATTTTCACAAACTTAGCTTTGAACTTGATTTCAATTCTCGAAACCGGGGCACAAAGTATGATTGGCTTTTTATTTTTCGGAAAACTTAGGAGTTACTCGGAATCAAACTATAATGCTTTGTGGGTGTGTGCGGAGTTGTGGGCAAGTTGATTTTTCGATTCTATGCAAACAAGAGGTTTTCAAATTACTTCATTGGGTTCTTTTTAACATGTTTTAACTAGAGCCAGTTTTGGGCACCTCTAGTGTTTTGTTTTTAGTTTTATTCGACTAGAGCCGATTTCGGGCACCTCTAGCGATCAATTTTTTAGCACATACTAGAGCCAATTTCGGGCACCTCTAGTGATCAAATTTTTTTAGCACATGCTAGAGCCAATTTCGGGCACCTCTAACATTCATCCAATTTTTATTCTAATCCCCCAATTTGTTAATTATCAACCTAAGTTTACTAGAATTCCTTAAATCAATCAAACCACAATAGTGTTTCATCAAATTTAGTATCATAGTAAAATTCTAAGTTTTTCCATGGTTATCCTAGAATAAAAATTCTATCAATTAAGTGCATTGGCAAAGTCATCATCGGATATTCATCAAATCTAAGCAATAACAATCCCCCCCAAACTCGAGTGAGGCATTGTCCTCAATGCATGCATTAAAGAAAAATAAAAAATAACAAAAAATAAAATGCATACGAGGACTTACTCTGAGAGTTCGTCATCGTAGATGATTAGTTTCCTTTTGGTCGGTGTCTTGATTCTCTTGCTTGAACGCGATGGTTGTTTTCTTATTGCCGGTGGTGGAATCGATCCTCGTACGGGGTTGTCCTCATCATCCTCTTCATCAGTGTCATTGGCTTTTCGCTTGGAGGATTCAATTGGTGCGGTCTTTGTTGGTGCAATGGAGGACTCGTCCGAATCTAAAAAATCAGAAAATGATTCCGTAGGAGTTGATTCGGGCATAGATGCTTTACCTTTGGCTTTTGCAGTGGTTGCCGGGATGTCTTTAGCTTTGGTTGCCGTGGCATCTTCAGGGTTGGTTGTTGTGGCATCAGCTTGTGCAGGCACGATGTAGGTTGACGCGGCATTCAACTGTTGCGGTTGCCGTGGCGACTTCTTCATTGGTTGTCGGGGCAAGGATTTCAGCAGGAAAGATTGGGAACGGCACGCGATTGTCCGGGTACTTTTCTAGGATGACTTGGATGATGGCATTGTTGTGCTCCTTCATGTACCGCATGAACATTAGTTGCCGGTCTTCAATTTGCCTTAGGTGGCTCACCAATGGTTGCAAGAGTGTTTCAAAGTGTCCCGGGGTTGATGGCCGAGTTGCCCGGGCGTTGGGTGCTTGGGCATTAGGGATTGCCGGGGTGGCAGGAGTTGTCGTGGCAATTGGAGGCCTTGAAGAATTTCCCGGTGCCTCTCCTATTAGATTTCGTATTAGTGCTTGATTCCAACCAGACTTTGGTAGGGCCTTTTCATCGGTGGACTCACTTGGGACATGCATCTCCTTGCAAAGATTAAAAATTAAGCAAGGGAAGAAAAGAGAACCCTTATCTTTTGAGCTGCATACAAAAATCTCATCACAAATAATTTTTCCAATGTTAATGATGCGATTATGCAAAATAGAATGTATGAGCAAAAGACGTGGTATATCAACGGTAGTATTGTGTGTGGTGGGCATTAAAGAAGTTTTAACAAACTTATTCCATAGTTTTGCCTCGGGTTTAAACCGAAGGCGATTTACCGTGCCCTTGTATTTACCGTCGTTCTAATGAGTTCCCGGTTGAGTGAGTTCTTGAAGCACCTTGTCGAGTTACTTGGGAGTGATTTGATCAACGAAGGCTTGATGCTCGTCCTTCTCAATGTAAAGCCCATAAAAGGTGTTGATGTTTTTGGGACTTATGAGTATGGCCTTGTCACGAACAAAAACATAAGGATTATTCGGGTTAGGTGAGTGAGCATAGAATTCTCTTACCCATGAGATGTTGCCCGGTTCCGGTTGATGGCAAAAGATTTGCCACTTTTGATGTGTAATCCTCTAGAAGATGAATGGTTCAAGGCCGAAATCTTGATGAGAGTTGGAGTATTCAAAGCCTTGTTCTTCATGAATCTTCTGGCTTTCAAACTTGGAGTGAAATCTTTCTTGAACCACCGGTGTAGCAAACTTCTTGTATCTTGGTTCTTTGGAGGAACTTGGATGAACTAAAAATTTAATTTTGGATGCCATGGATGATCTTGGTTGTGAGTTTTGTAAAAACAAATAAAAGAAAATAAAAGAAACTAAAAAGTTGCAAGATAAAAAGTAGGAATAGGTTAAGGGTGATGGGTTTTATAGAAAAGATAGGTGGTAAATATGGTGGGTGGGATTAGAGGAAAACAAAAAAAGGGTTTTGGTTTAGGGAGAGGGTGACGGCAAGGGGGTTGTGATTAGGGTAAATTGGAGGCTTTATATAAGCCTTAGATTCAGCCCATTAGTTTCCTTGTTGAAGATGTTTTCCTTCTTGGATTAAAATTCCTCTTTATCTTGAACTTTTTTTCCTACAATTCAAAGGCAAATCAAATAAGGATTAAAATTAAAGATAAACTAATAAAGAAAATAAATAAAGATGTGTAATGGGATTCTTAAACTTAAAAAGATAAATAAATAAAAAAATCTATCCTAAAGAATAATAATAATCGGAAATAATAAAAAAATAAAAATAAAAAAAAAAATAAAAAAATAAAAAAAATATTAATCGGAAAAAAATAAAAATAAAAATAAAATATCAAAGGGAGAGCATGCTCATGCATCTCCTAAGTTGACCACTTCTTTGTTACGTTCCACATGGGCACCATTGTAGTGTTTCAATCTTTGTCCATTAACATTGAATTCATGGTTGTCAGAGATGGACTTGATTATCACAGCACCATGGGAGAATGGTTTGACGACTTCAAATGGTCCCGACCATCTTGATTTCAGCTTTCCCGGGAAAAGTTTTAGCCGAGAATTGAATAAGAGAACTAGTTGCCCTGGCTTGAATTGTCACGGTAATAGTTTCTTGTCATGCCATTGCTTTGTTTTCTCCTTGTAGATTCGTGCATTGTTATAGGCGAGTGCACGGAATTCTTCTATCTCATTGAGGTCCAACAAACGCTTTTGTCCGGCACTTTCCCAATCCATATTCACGGTCTTGATTGCCCAATATGCCTTGTGTTCGATTTCCACCGGTAGATGGCATGTTTTTCCATAGACAAGTCGGAAGGGGGACATACCTAAGGGTGTTTTGAATGCAGTGCGATATGCCCAAAACGCGTCATCTAGTCTTAATGACCAATCCTTCCTAGAGGGATTTACAACTTTCTCGAGTATACCCTTCAATTCTCGGTTAGAAATTTCTGCTTGCCCGTTGGTTTGTGGGTGATATGCCGTGGCGATCTTGTGTGATATGCCGAAGCGTTGCAACATCTTGGCAATTAGTCTGTTGTAAAAATGCTTGCCTTCGTCACTGATAATTACTCTCGGTATCCCAAACCGTGTAAATATGTTTTTCTGCAAGAATCGTTGTACGGTCTTGGAATCATTGTTGGGAACTGCAGCTGCCTCAACCCATTTAGACACGTAGTCGACGGCAAGTAGAATGTAGAGGTTGCCGAATGAAGATGGGAAAGGTCCGTCCCATAAAATCGATCCCCCATACATCGAACAATTCCTCCTCGATGATGTTCTGGAGCAGCATCTCATGTCGTCTAGAGATATTGCCCGTCCTCTGGCAACAATCACATTGCTTGTAAAAGTCTTGGGCATCTTTGTACAATGTTGGCCAATACAAACCGGATTGCAAAACTTTGGCCGCGGTACGAGTTCCTCCAAAATGTCTTCCATAGGGTGAAGAATGGCATTACCGGAGTACATTCTGTTGCTCTTCTTCAGGGACACATCGGCGTATAACCTGATCTGCACATTGTTTAAACAAAAGAGGCTCGTCCCAAAAGTAATGCTTAGCATCATGGCGGAACCGCTTCTTCCCTTGGTGAGTAATGCCATAAGGTAAAATACCACAAACAAGGAAATTAACTAAATCCGCCTACTAGGGTATTGCCGAGGCATGTGCTGCTTTGGCGACTGCTCCCAAAATTGCCGAGGCGTGCGCGTCAAAGGCTGCTGTGGCGTTGAGAGTTGCCGAGGCGTGCGCGTCAAAGGCTGCTACGGCGTCGAGGGTTGCCGAGGCATGCGCGTCCATGGTTGCTGAGGCAACTAAAATTTGTTCATCCGGGAATGTATCGCATATCTCTAGATCCGCGTCCTCCTCCCTGTTGCGTTCTAAATGTGATAAGTGATCGGCCACTTGATTTTTTGTTCCTTTCCTGTCCTTAATTTCAATATCAAATTCTTGTAAAAGTAATATCCAACGAATCAAACGAGGTTTGGCATCCTTTTTAGCAAATAGATATTTGATTGCTGAATGGTCTGTATGAACAATTACCTTTGTACCAATCAAATAGGATCGGAACTTGTCAAATGCGAAAACTCCAGCTAGTAACTCTTTCTCCGTTGTTGTGTAATTCACTTGAGCACTATTAAGAGTTTTACTAGCGTAGTATATCACATGGAAGGTCTTACCTGTGCGTTGGCCTAGGATTGCTCCTACCACGAAATCACTTGCATCACACATGAGCTCAAAAGGTAGCGTCCAATCTGGTGGAACGACAATGGGTGCTGAGGCAAGCTTTTTCTTTAGGGTTTCAAATGCTTGGGTGCAAGAATCATCAAAATCGAAGACTTTATCTTGTTCAAGCAAATTGCACAAGGGTTTAGTGATTTTAGAAAAATTATGAATGAACTTCCTGTAAAAACCTGCATGTCCAAGAAAACTTCGAATTCTTTTAACCGAACTTGGTGGGGGTAATCTCTCGATCACGTCCACCTTAGCTTTGTCTACTTCAATTCCCTTGGATGAAATCTTGTGGCCGAGCACTATTTCTTCATCTACCATAAAATGGTATTTCTCCCAATTGAGGACTAAATCAGTTTCTTCATATCTTGCCAACACCCTTTCTAAATTTCTGAGACAGCTGTCAAAGTCATTACCAAAAACAGAAAAATCATCCATGAAGATCTCAAGGAAGTCTTCGACCATGTCTGAAAAGAGTGCCATCATGCATCTTTGGAAGGTTGCCGGGGCGTTACACAATCCGAACGGCATCCTTCAGAAGGCATAAGTATCGTATGGGCATGTGAAGGTTGTCTTTCCTTGATCTTCTGGTGCTATGGCAATTTGATTGTAACCTGAATAACCATCAAGAAAATAATAAAAGGGTTTACCTGCAAGACGGTCAAGCATTTGATCAATAAAAGGTAATGGGAAGTGATCTTTCCTGGTGGCTTTGTTTAGCTTTCGATAATCCATACAAACCCTCCAACCGGTCACAGTCCTGGTTGGAATGAGTTCATTGTTTTCATTACTTACCACTGTTATACCTCCCTTTTTCGGTACACATTATACCAGACTTACCCATGTACTATCAGAGATAGGGTATATAATGCCGGCGTCAAGCCACTTGATGATTTCTTTCATTACAACCCCTTTCATGGCATGATTCAGTCTCCTCTGGGCCTCATTTGAAGGATTGTGATCATCTTCCAACAAAATCTTGTGCATGCACACTGCCGGGCTAATTCCCTTCAAGTCGAAAATTGTCCACCCTATTGCCTTTTTGTGTAGCTTCAACATCTTGATCAGCTTCTTTTCCTGCTTAGGCTGTAACTTAGAAGAAATAATTACAGGCAATGTATTATCGGTTCCTAAGTATACATATTTTAGTTGCTCTGGAAATTATTTCAACTCAAGAATCGGTGGTTGTTCAATAGAGGGTTTTTCGAGTTTACCTTCCTTACCTGAGTAATCCAGTGGTTCAAAGTATGTACCTGGTCGATTGACTAGCCAATTTTTCTCTTCTTGTTGTTCCTCATCGACCGGTTCTTCATACTCCTCAGGTTCCTCTTGATCGGCAATGTAGTTGCCGAGGCAACTAAATTCCTCGTCGAAGTTAAACTCTGCCGTGGCATGAAGAAGTTGGCATTCTTCTGGATCATCGGCATGCCTTAGTGTTTGGAACACATTTAGTTTAACTTGCTGGTCATTCACCCTCATTGTGAGTTCTCCCTTTTCAACATCAATCAAGGTTCTCCCTGTTGCTAGGAATGGTCTCCCGAGAATGATGAGTGCATGCCCATCTGCTTCACAATCCAAAACAATAAAGACAGCGGGAAAAATAAATTTATCAACCTTTACCAGTATTTCCTCGATTTTTCCCTCTGGATGCACATAGGATATGTCGGCTAGCTGTAGCATAACTGTTGTAGGTCTTGCCTTCCCGATTCCTAGTTTCTGGAAGACCGATTTAGGCATCAAGTTTATGTTAGCCCCAAGGTCGCATAATGCTTTCCCGACATAGTGGTTTCCAATAGAACAGGGTATTGTGAAATTTTCGGGATCCTTCAACTTGGGTGGCATACGACAGCAACATTGCCATGCATCCCTCTCTGGCGGCAACTGTTTCAAACTCTCCTAGCCTTGTTCTCTTGGACACAATGTCTTTAAGAAACTTGGCATAGTTTGGCATTTGTTCAATTACTTCCACCAATGGCAAGTTGATGTGGACTTGCTTTAGGATATCAAGAAACTTTTTAAATTGATATTCTTGCTTTTTTCGCTTCAACCTTTGTGGGAATGGTGATGGAAGTCGGATATCTTCGATCCTTTCATTGGTTTGAAACCTGATTGACGGCATTGCCGGGACAACTGGAGTTGCTGAGGCATTATTAATTGGGGTTACCGAGGCATGCTTATTACAAGTTGCCGAGGCATCTTTATCGTCGGTTGCTGAGGCATGTTTATTGTCGGTTGTCGCGGTAATTCCTGGTTCAGCATCTGAGGCTTTGCCGCTAGGTTCGTCTTGATCTTTTTGTGGAGTTTTGTTTGATGATCGGGTTTGAGCCTGTCTAAGTTGTTGGCCACTTCTAGTGGTGATCGCCTTACATTGCTCATGGCCGGTTCTCTTTGCGACTTCAATATCGCTAGGTAAACCTCCTTGCGGTCTAGTATTGATTTTTGAGCAAAACTGTCCGACTTGATTTTCCAATGATTTGATTCTTTGCCTCTTGGTTTTGTAATCTCATCTCGGTCCTATTAATAAAAGCATTCTTATCCCTAAATCAAAACTCTAACTATTTGTGCATGCCTTGATAATACATCCTGCGTGAATCAAGGGTGAACAACAACCAATCTTGCGCTCCTCTTAGCCGTTGAAATCCTTAACTTATTCCTAAGCCGGATTAATCTTCACCATCAATAGATTGAATAAAGATCATATTCATTCGTTTCTTGAATCTAACTCTCCCGATATTAGATAAATAGATGAAGTTACGAGATCCTCTCCCAATTCACTCGCAAACAAGAATAAGAACCAAGAATGAATAAACCTTGAATAGAAAAGTGCAAACTCTTATTACCTAAACAAAAACCAATAGTTTCTCACAACCACAAAACACAATAACCATAGCCAAATAGATTTAGTTCATGGCTAGGTTCCAAAGAAACACAAGATAAATAACCCCTAGCATGAACCCAATCGAACAAGAAAGAAAATGATGAAGAAAGAGGCTTGTCGAAATCCTCCTTGCCCTAGATGTTTGTCAAAAATTCTCTCCTCTTGCCCTCCTTGGAGTTGTCGAAATTCCCCTCTCTTTTCTCTCTTTTGAGTTGTCGAAATCTCCCTCTTATTTATAGGGCTAGGTCAAAGTCCTTCTTTGAGGAGGAAGTTAAGTTGGAATTAAATTATCTTTAAAGAATATAATTCTTTATTATAATTATATTCCTACTAGAACATCTCCTATCTTCTTGGAATTTAATCTTCTTTAATCTCTTCATGGAAATCAAATTCCTTTGGGATTGGGCTTTGCTCCACGTCATCTTGGGCTTGTCTAGTCATCAATTTCAACTACCATATCACCTTTGCTCTTTGTCGACAATTGCCACGGCAACTCGGCTCTGCGTCTCCTTCATGCATTGCCCCGCAACTAGCTCAGCATCTCCTTCATGCATTTCCCTGGCACTAGCTCTACCCTTGCTTTGGCAAGTGATCCTGCACATACACACAAAACACACCAAAGCAGCATCTTTTCCCACAAAAACTACCAAGTTATGTAATCAAGCTCAATGATGGAATGAAACATGGATTAATGCATGAATGGCTAATTATGCAACTAATATGAGCCTAAGTCTAACAATAATATGAGTAAAAAGGGTAAGAAAAATAGTACTTTTGAACACTTATCACACCCCCAAACTCGAACTATTGCTTGTCCTCAAGCAATGCAAACTCATAATTACCTGCCAAGACTTCAATTTTCACAAACTTAGCTTTGAACTTGATTTCAATTCTCTGAACCGGGGCACAAAGTATGATTGGCTTTTTATTTTTCGGAAAACTTAGGAGTTACTCGGAATCAAACTATAATGCTTTGTGGGTGTGTGCGGAGTTGTGGGCAAGTTGATTTTTCGATTCTATGCAAACAAGAGGTTTTCAAATTACTTCATTGGGTTCTTTTTAACATGTTTTAACTAGAGCCAGTTTTGGGCACCTCTAGTGTTTTGTTTTTAGTTTTATTCGACTAGAGCCGATTTCGGGCACCTCTAGCGATCAATTTTTTAGCACATACTAGAGCCAATTTCGGGCACCTCTAGTGATCAAATTTTTTTAGCACATGCTAGAGCCAATTTCGGGCACCTCTAACATTCATCCAATTTTTATTCTAATCCCCCAATTTGTTAATTATCAACCTAAGTTTACTAGAATTCCTTAAATCAATCAAACCACAATAGTGTTTCATCAAATTTAGTATCATAGTAAAATTCTAAGTTTTTCCATGGTTATCCTAGAATAAAAATTCTATCAATTAAGTGCATTGGCAAAGTCATCATCGGATATTCATCAAATCTAAGCAATAACAATCCCCCCCAAACTCGAGTGAGGCATTGTCCTCAATGCATGCATTAAAGAAAAATAAAAAATAACAAAAAATAAAATGCATACGAGGACTTACTACGAGAGTTAGTTCGTCATCGAGATGATTAGTTTCCTTTTGGTCGGTGTCTTGATTCTCTTGCTTGAACGCGATGGTTGTTTTCTTATTGCCGGTGGTGGAATCGATCCTCGTACGGGGTTGTCCTCATCATCCTCTTCATCAGTGTCATTGGCTTTTCGCTTGGAGGATTCAATTGGTGCGGTCTTTGTTGGTGCAATGGAGGACTCGTCCGAATCTAAAAAATCAGAAAATGATTCCGTAGGAGTTGATTCGGGCATAGATGCTTTACCTTTGGCTTTTGCAGTGGTTGCCGGGATGTCTTTAGCTTTGGTTGCCGTGGCATCTTCGGGGTTGGTTGTTGTGGCATCAGCTTGTGCAGGCACGATGTAGGTTGACGCGGCATTCAACTGTTGCGGTTGCCGTGGCGACTTCTTCATTGGTTGTCGGGGCAAGGATTTCAGCAGGAAAGATTGGGAACGGCACGCGATTGTCCGGGTACTTTTCTAGGATGACTTGGATGATGGCATTGTTGTGCTCCTTCATGTACCGCATGAACATTAGTTGCCGGTCTTCAATTTGCCTTAGGTGGCTCACCAATGGTTGCAAGAGTGTTTCAAAGTGTCCCGGGGTTGATGGGCCGAGTTGCCCGGGCGTTGGGTGCTTGGGCATTAGGGATTGCGGGGTGGCGGGAGTTGTCGTGGCAATTGGAGGCCTTGAAGAATTTTCCGGTGCCTCTCCTATTAGATTTCGTATTAGTGCTTGATTCCAACCAGACTTTGGTAGGGCCTTTTCATCGGTGGACTCACTTGGGACATGCATCTCCTTGCAAAGATTAAAAATTAAGCAAGGGAAGAAAAGAGAACCCTTATCTTTTGAGCTGCATACAAAAATCTCATCACAAATAATTTTTCCAATGTTAATGATGCGATTATGCAAAATAGAATGTATGAGCAAAAGGCGTGGTATATCAACGGTAGTATTGTGTGTGGTGGGCATTAAAGAAGTTTTAACAAACTTATTCCATAGTTTTGCCTCGGGTTTAAACCGAAGGCGATTTACCGTGCCCTTGTATTTACCGTCGTTCTAATGAGTTCCCGGTTGAGTGAGTTCTTGAAGCACCTTGTCGAGTTACTTGGGAGTGATTTGATCAACGAAGGCTTGATGCTCGTCCTTCTCAATGTAAAGCCCATAAAAGGTGTTGATGTTTTTGGGACTTATGAGTATGGCCTTGTCACGAACAAAAACATAAGGATTATTCGGGTTAGGTGAGTGAGCATAGAATTCTCTTACCCATGAGATGTTGCCCGGTTCCGGTTGATGGCAAAAGATTTGCCACTTTTGATGTGTAATCCTCTAGAAGATGAATGGTTCAAGGCCGAAATCTTGATGAGAGTTGGAGTATTCAAAGCCTTGTTCTTCATGAATCTTCTGGCTTTCAAACTTGGAGTGAAATCTTTCTTGAACCACCGGTGTAGCAAACTTCTTGTATCTTGGTTCTTTGGAGGAACTTGGATGAACTAAAAATTTAATTTTGGATGCCATGGATGATCTTGGTTGTGAGTTTTGTAAAAACAAATAAAAGAAAATAAAAGAAACTAAAAAGTTGCAAGATAAAAAGTAGGAATAGGTTAAGGGTGATGGGTTTTATAGAAAAGATAGGTGGTAAATATGGTGGGTGGGATTAGAGGAAAACAAAAAAAGGGTTTTGGTTTAGGGAGAGGGTGACGGCAAGGGGGTTGTGATTAGGGTAAATTGGAGGCTTTATATAAGCCTTAGATTCAGCCCATTAGTTTCCTTGTTGAAGATGTTTTCCTTCTTGGATTAAAATTCCTCTTTATCTTGAACTTTTTTTCCTACAATTCAAAGGCAAATCAAATAAGGATTAAAATTAAAGATAAACTAATAAAGAAAATAAATAAAGATGTGTAATGGGATTCTTAAACTTAAAAAGATAAATAAATAAAAAAATCTATCCTAAAGAATAATAATAATCGGAAATAATAAAAAAATAAAAATAAAATCGAAAAATAAAAAAATAAAAAAAATATTAATCGGAAAAAAATAAAAATAAAAATAAAATATCAAAGGGAGAGCATGCTCATGCATCTCCTAAGTTGACCACTTCTTTGTTACGTTCCACATGGGCACCATTGTAGTGTTTCAATCTTTGTCCATTAACATTGAATTCATGGTTGTCAGAGATGGACTTGATTATCACAGCACCATGGGAGAATGGTTTGACGACTTCAAATGGTCCCGACCATCTTGATTTCAGCTTTCCCGGGAAAAGTTTTAGCCGAGAATTGAATAAGAGAACTAGTTGCCCTGGCTTGAATTGTCACGGTAATAGTTTCTTGTCATGCCATTGCTTTGTTTTCTCCTTGTAGATTCGTGCATTGTTATAGGCGAGTGCACGGAATTCTTCTATCTCATTGAGGTCCAACAAACGCTTTTTGTCGGCACTTTCCCAATCCATATTCACGGTCTTGATTGCCCAATATGCCTTGTGTTCGATTTCCACCGGTAGATGGCATGTTTTTCCATAGACAAGTCGGAAGGGGGACATACCTAAGGGTGTTTTGAATGCAGTGCGATATGCCCAAAACGCGTCATCTAGTCTTAATGACCAATCCTTCCTAGAGGATTTACAACTTTCTCGAGTATACCCTTCAATTCTCGGTTAGAAATTTCTGCTTGCCCGTTGGTTTGTGGGTGATATGCCGTGGCGATCTTGTGTGATATGCGAGCGTTGCAACATCTTGGCAATTAGTGCATTGTAAAAATGCTTGCCTTCGTCATCGATAATTACTCTCGGTATCCCAAACCGTGTAAATATGTTTTTCTGCAAGAATCGTTGTACGGTCTTGGAATCATTGTTGGGAACTGCAGCTGCCTCAACCCATTTAGACACGTAGTCGACGGCAAGTAGAATGTAGAGGTTGCCGAATGAAGATGGGAAAGGTCCGTCCCATAAAATCGATCCCCCATACATCGAACAATTCCTCCTCGATGATGTTCTGGAGCAGCATCTCATGTCGTCTAGAGATATTGCCCGTCCTCTGGCAACAATCACATTGCTTGTAAAAGTCTTGGGCATCTTTGTACAATGTTGGCCAATACAAACCGGATTGCAAAACTTTGGCCGCGTGATGCGAGTTCCTCCAAAATGTCTTCCATAGGGTGAAGAATGGCATTTACCGAGTACATTCTGTTGCTCTTCTTGAGGACACATCATCGTATAACCCGATCGCACATTGTTTAAACAAAAGAGGCTCGTCCCAAAAGTAATGCTTAGCATCATGGCGGAACCGCTTCTTCCCTTGGTGAGTAATGCCATAAGGTAAAATACCACAAACAAGGAAATTAACTAAATCCGCCTACTAGGGTATTGCCGAGGCATGTGCTGCTTTGGCGACTGCTCCCAAAATTGCCGAGGCGTGCGCGTCAAAGGCTGCTGTGGCGTTGAGAGTTGCCGAGGCGTGCGCGTCAAAGGCTGCTACGGCGTCGAGGGTTGCCGAGGCATGCGCGTCCATGGTTGCTGAGGCAACTAAAATTTGTTCATCCGGGAATGTATCGCATATCTCTAGATCCGCGTCCTCCTCCCTGTTGCGTTCTAAATGTGATAAGTGATCGCCACTTGATTTTTTTGTTCCTTTCTCGTCCTTAATTTCAATATCAAATTCTTGTAAAAGTAATATCCAACGAATCAAACGAGGTTTGGCATCCTTTTTAGCAAATAGATATTTGATTGCTGAATGGTCTGTATGAACAATTACCTTTGTACCAATCAAATAGGATCGGAACTTGTCAAATGCGAAAACTCCAGCTAGTAACTCTTTCTCCGTTGTTGTGTAATTCACTTGAGCACTATTAAGAGTTTTACTAGCGTAGTATATCACATGGAAGGTCTTACCTGTGCGTTGGCCTAGGATTGCTCCTACCACGAAATCACTTGCATCACACATGAGCTCAAAAGGTAGCGTCCAATCTGGTGGAACGACAATGGGTGCTGAGGCAAGCTTTTTCTTTAGGGTTTCAAATGCTTGGGTGCAAGAATCATCAAAATCGAAGACTTTATCTTGTTCAAGCAAATTGCACAAGGGTTTAGTGATTTTAGAAAAATTATGAATGAACTTCCTGTAAAAACCTGCATGTCCAAGAAAACTTCGAATTCTTTTAACCGAACTTGGTGGGGGTAATCTCTCGATCACGTCCACCTTAGCTTTGTCTACTTCAATTCCCTTGGATGAAATCTTGTGGCCGAGCACTATTTCTTCATCTACCATAAAATGGTATTTCTCCCAATTGAGGACTAAATCAGTTTCTTCATATCTTGCCAACACCCTTTCTAAATTTCTGAGACAGCTGTCAAAGTCATTACCAAAAACAGAAAAATCATCCATGAAGATCTCAAGGAAGTCTTCGACCATGTGCGAAAAGAGTGCCATCATGCATCTTTGGAAGGTTGCGGGCGTTACACAATCCGAAGCGGCATCCTTCGGAAGGCATAAGTATCGTATGGGCATGTGAAGGTTGTCTTTCCTTGATCTTACGTGCTATGGCAATTTGATTGTAACCTGAATAACCATCAAGAAAATAATAAAAGGGTTTACCCGCAAGGCGGTCAAGCATTTGATCAATAAAAGGTAATGGGAAGTGATCTTTCTGGTGGCTTTGTTTAGCTTTCGATAATCCATACAAACCCTCCAACCGGTCTGATCTGGTTGGAATGAGTTCATTGTTTTCATTACTTACCACTTTGTTATACCTCCCTTTTTCGGTACACATTATACCGGACTTACCCATGTACTATCGGAGATAGGGTATATAATGCGGCGTCAAGCCACTTGATGATTTCTTTCATTACAACCCCTTTCATGGCATGATTCAGTCTCCTCTCGGGCCTCATTTGAAGGATTGTGATCATCTTCCAACAAAATCTTGTGCATGCACACTGCCGGGCTAATTCCCTTCAAGTCGAAAATTGTCCACCCTATTGCCTTTTTGTGTAGCTTCAACATCTTGATCAGCTTCTTTTCCTGCTTAGGCTGTAACTTAGAAGAAATAATTACAGGCAATGTATTATCGGTTCCTAAGTATACATATTTTAGTTGCTCTGGAAATTATTTCAACTCAAGAATCGGTGGTTGTTCAATAGAGGGTTTTTCGAGTTTACCTTCCTTACCTGAGTAATCCAGTGGTTCAAAGTATGTACCTGGTCGATTGACTAGCCAATTTTTCTCTTCTTGTTGTTCCTCATCGACCGGTTCTTCATACTCCTCAGGTTCCTCTTGATCGGCAATGTAGTTGCCGAGGCAACTAAATTCCTCGTCGAAGTTAAACTCTGCCGTGGCATGAAGAAGTTGGCATTCTTACGGATCATCGGCATGCCTTAGTGTTTGGAACACATTTAGTTTAACTTGCTGGTCATTCACCCTCATTGTGAGTTCTCCCTTTTCAACATCAATCAAGGTTCTCCCTGTTGCTAGGAATGGTCTCCCGAGAATGATGAGTGCATGCCCATCTGCTTCACAATCCAAAACAATAAAGACAGCGGGAAAAATAAATTTATCAACCTTTACCAGTATTTCCTCGATTTTTCCCTCTGGATGCACATAGGATATGTCGGCTAGCTGTAGCATAACTGTTGTAGGTCTTGCCTTCCCGATTCCTAGTTTCTGGAAGACCGATTTAGGCATCAAGTTTATGTTAGCCCCAAGGTCGCATAATGCTTTCCCGACATAGTGGTTTCCAATAGAACAGGGTATTGTGAAATTTTCGGGATCCTTCAACTTGGGTGGCATACGATTGTGCAACATTGCCATGCATCCCTCTGTTGCGGCAACTGTTTCAAACTCTCCTAGCCTTGTTCTCTTGGACACAATGTCTTTAAGAAACTTGGCATAGTTTGGCATTTGTTCAATTACTTCCACCAATGGCAAGTTGATGTGGACTTGCTTTAGGATATCAAGAAACTTTTTAAATTGATATTCTTGCTTTTTTCGCTTCAACCTTTGTGGGAATGGTGATGGAAGTCGGATATCTTCGATCCTTTCATTGGTTTGAAACCTGATTGACGGCATTGCCGGGACAACTGGAGTTGCTGAGGCATTATTAATTGGGGTTACCGAGGCATGCTTATTACAAGTTGCCGAGGCATCTTTATCGTCGGTTGCTGAGGCATGTTTATTGTCGGTTGTCGCGGTAATTCCTGGTTCAGCATCTGAGGCTTTGCCGCTAGGTTCGTCTTGATCTTTTTGTGGAGTTTTGTTTGATGATCGGGTTTGAGCCTGTCTAAGTTGTTGGCCACTTCTAGTGGTGATCGCCTTACATTGCTCATGGCCAGTTCCTCTTGCGACTTCAATATCGCTAGGTAAACCTCCTTGCGGTCTAGTATTCAGATTTTGAGCAAACTGTCCGACTTGATTTTCCAATGATTTGATTGCTGCCTCTTGGTTTTGTAATCTCATCTCGGTCCTATTAATAAAAGCATCAGTTCTTTTTATGAAATTACTATTCTCAGCCATATAAGATTCAGTTTTCATCATAAAAGCATTTAGAGAATTTTCCAAAGAACTAGATGTTGTCGGTTGTTGCTGCGGCAACTGTTGCCGTGGCATATTCTGCTAGAATCCCGATGCTTGTGCATTCTGATTGTTCTGGTTTAGAGCATTGTTGGGATTACTCCATGAAAAATTTGGGTGCTTCTTCCAAGGTGGATTGTATGTATTGGACATCACATTGTTGTTCCGATTGTAATTCCCCACATAGAAGCTAGATTCCGGATTCTGCATACATTCAGAAGAATTATGGTTATCACCACATAACTCACAAAAAGAATCCATTACCTTGACTTCATATGTGTTGTTTTGTTTTTGCATGTTCTGGATCATCTTGGTTAAAGTGGCCAATTGTACCGAAATTGAATCTGATGATCCTAGTTCATGTATTGTGGCTTGGCATCTAACTCCTCCTCTTCTAGTAGAGGGGAATTGATAATCATTCTTGGCCAGCCTGTTTAAAATTTGCATTGCATCCTCCGACGACTTATCTAGGAGTATATCGTTTGCCGAGGAATCTAGCATCATCCTTG
This sequence comes from Hibiscus mutabilis, assembly GCA_019671005.1. Lineage (NCBI taxonomy): Eukaryota > Viridiplantae > Streptophyta > Magnoliopsida > Malvales > Malvaceae > Hibiscus > Hibiscus mutabilis. Next base: position 46,284,622 of record CM033736.1, read on the forward strand.
TTGGTGTATTCACAGCGTTGTAAAACATTGTAACTTGAGTCCACACCGGGAATCCGTATAGTGGGCATTTGTGTAGAAGTTCTCTATATCGCTCCCAAGCCTCATACATGGATTCATCATCTGCCGATTTTAACTCAAAGTGGTCGTCTTCAATTTCTGGTGTGACAACTCCTGGATTAAGTCCATCAAGATCTTCTTCAAGATAGTCTCGAATAGTTCTGTTTCGTGCAAGAATGACTCCTCCTCCTGCTGGAACATCTTGATTCATATTGTCGTCTAGATTAGCCATTGCTACTCTTATCCTTTGTCTAAGTCTTTGTAAGGTTCGTTCGATTTCTGGATCAAAGGGATATTTTGGTGTAGTCGGTCTCGCCCTGGTCATATACCAATGCAAAACCAAAGTTTGTTAGCCCTTTGAATCTTAAACAAGAAAAGTAAAAAGAAAGTGCAAGAAAATAAAAACAAAGTCGTTATTGCCAATCCCTGGCAATGGCGCCAAAAACTTGTTGCGCGTAATAAGTGCTATGCAATTGTGCAAGTATACACGTTGCAAGTTATAGTATAAAAGATATCGTCTCCACAGGGATTGGTGCCACTTCAAGAATCTAGTCTTCTTGCACTGTAAAAAGTAAAAACACAAATAAAGGATTATAGGAGTTTAACTAATAACTAAACTAGAAAGCAATAAAGTAAAATAAAAGATGAGATCAAATGAGAGAGAAATAGGCCAGGTTATCGTGAGTTGAGGTGTGATAGCCGATTGGATCGTCTTGGTAAAAGAGTGCACGGGCAACTCAGTTGCCGTGGCAACTTGCACAACGGGGTTGCCTTGGCAACTAATCGATGGTTGCCTGGGCGACTAGTTGGGCAACTACTTGGGCGTCTGGGCAGCAATCTTCAAGGTTCGGCAGAGCGTTCTTCAATGGTTTCTTCTTATTCCTAAGTCGAAACTCTAGCTATTTGTGCATGCCTTGATAATACATCCCTGCGTGAATCAAGGGTGAACAACAACCAATCTTGCGCTCCTCTTAGCCGTTGAAATCCTTAACTTATTCCTAAGCCGGATTAATCTTCACCATCAATAGATTGAATAAGGATCATATTCATTCGTTTCTTGAATCTAACTCTCCCGATGTTAGATAAATAGATAAGGTTACGAGATCCTCTCCCAATTCACTCGCAAACAAGAATAAGAACCAAGAATGAATAAACCTTGAATAGAAAAGTGCAAACTCTTATTACCTAAACAAAAACCAATAGTTTCTCACAACCACAAAACACAATAACCATATCCAAATAGATTTAGTTCATGGCTAGGTTCCAAAGAAACACAAGATAAATAACCCCTAGCATGAACCCAATCGAACAAGAAAGAAAATGATGAAGAAGGAGGCTTGTCGAAATCCTCCTTGCCCTAGATGCTTGTCGAAAATTCTCTCCTCTTACCCTCCTTGGAGTTGTCGAAATTCCCCTCTCTTTTCTCTCTTTTGAGTTGTCGAAATCTCCCTCTTATTTATAGGGCTAGGTCAAAGTCCTTCTTTGAGGAGGAAGTTAAGTTGGAATTAAATTATCTTTAAAGAATATAATTCTTTATTATAATTATATTCCTACTAGAACTTCTCTTATCTTCTTGGAATTTAATTCTTCTTTAATCTCTTCATGGAAATCAAATTCCTTTGGGATTGGGCTTTGCTCCACGTCATCTTGGGCTTGTCTAGTCATCAATTTCGACTACCATATCACCTTTGCTCTTTGTCGACAATTGCCCTGGCAACTGGCTCGGCGTCTCCTTCATGCATTGCCCTAGCAACTAGCTCGGCATCTCCTTCATGCATTTCCTTGGCACTAGCTCTAGCCTTGCTTTGGCAAGTGATCCTGCACATACACACAAAACACACCAAAGCAGCATCTTTTCCCACAAAAACTACCAAGTTATGTGATCAAGCTCAACGATGGAAGGAAACATGGATTAATGCATGAATGTCTAATTATGCAACTAATATGAGCCTAATGTCTAATTATGCAACTAATATGAGCCTAAGTCTAACAATAATATGAGTAAAAAGGGTAAGAAAAATAGTACTTTTGAACACTTATCAGCAGCTACCATATAGGGGGTTCGGGTTATCACACTAAGAACTGCAGGACCTTGAGGAGCAGAGTTCAAGATCTTATCAGGATGGGAGTTTTAGGTCTTGAAGACGGACAACCCTGATTCTACAATAAGCCAGACATTGCCAGATGGGCAAAGCCAAAGAAGGGTCAATACTAGTCCAAGGTTCAGATAACACAGAAGCGGGTTACTCAAGTGAGACAAATTCAAGAGTTGAGAGTAAAAGCATCTCAGAAGACAAACTTGCATTCGAGTGCGACCAGCTCAAGCAGGGAAGGTATGATCCGAGCAAAAACCGAATAGCATACAAGACGAGTACCAAAAGTTGCACTTTGAATTCATGAATGTCAGTCTGGGTGACACCTCTGAAGAATGGTTTAATGACATGATTCAGCTGAAGAACGATTTGGAATGTTGGAAGCAGAAATGAAAGACTAGTAAAAATAAAGCCAGATCATTATCATAGAAGCTGAAAGAAGCTGGGAGCCAACGCGACATCCTCCAAGGTGAGTTGGAAAGCAGTCTGGCTATGGACGAGATCCTGAAATCAAGTCTGCAACATAAAGGGGAGGAATCTCAAGCCCTTCAAATAGAAAACGCGGTACTCAAAGAACAGGTAGAAAGGCTCAAGACTTCTTTACGTACCAGCGAAATTCGTGTTGAATCGTACAAGCAGGCCGGGTATGAAAGTTTCAAAGAAGTAACTGTCAAGCTACAAAGGGCCGAGCAGAAGATACAGGAGAAAGACAAAGACATGAAGATCGTTATGACTCAAGCGTGATGTTAAGTGTCTAAAAGTACTATTTTATTCACCCTTTTTATTCATATTATTGATAGACTTAGGCTCATATTAGTTTCATTATTAGCCATTCATGCATGTTTGCATTGTTTCCTTGGTGGACAAGGTTGATTTCATATTTTGCTTAATTTTGTGGAAAAAAGGTGTTGCATATAGTTGTTTTTTTGTGTGTGCAGAATCACTTGCCTAAACAAGGCTGGAACCAGTTGCTAGGGCAGTGCATGAAGGAGATGCCGACGCAGTTGCCAGGGCAATGCATGAAAGAGATGTCGAGCTAGTTGCCAGGGCAATTGTCGATAAGGGATAAGATGATATGGCAGTCGAAATTGATGACTAGATAAGCCCAAGATGATGTGGAGCAAAGTTAAATCCCAAAGGAGTTTGATTTCCATGAAGAGGTCAAAGAGAAATTAAATCCCAATAAGATAGGAGAAGATCTAGAAGAAATTTAAATATAATAAAGAATTATATTCTTTTAAATTATTTAATCCAACTTAACTTCTTCCTCAAGAGAGATTTTGACCTAGCCATCTCCTATTTAAAGGAGACCAAGCCGTCAACTCCAAGAGAGAGCAAGGGAGAGATTTCGACAAGAGAGAGCAAGTGAGAGATTTCGACAAGAGATAGCAATAGAGAGATTTCGACAAGAGAAAGTAAAGGGGAGAGATTTTGACAAAGGCTTCAACCATTCTTCATCTTTTTCTTTCTTGTTCGATTAGGTTTATGTTAGGGATTCTTTGTTTTGTGTTTCTTTGGAACCTAGCCATGAACTAAATCTATTTGGCTAAGGTTATCATGTTTTGTGGTTGTGAGAAACAATTGGATTTTGTTTAGGTAATAAGAGTTTGCACTTTCAATTCAAGGTTTACTCATTCTTGGTTTTTATTCTTGTTTGCGAGTGAATTGGGAGAGGATCTCGTAACTCTATCTATTTATCTAATATCGGGAGAGTTAGATTCAAGAAACGAATGAGTATAGTCTTTATTCAATCTATCGATGGTGAAGATTAATCCGGCTTAGGAATAAGTTAAGGATTTCAACGGTTAAGAGGAACGCAAGATTGGTTGTTGTTCACCCTTGATTCACGCAGAGATGTATTATCAAGGCATGCACAATTAGCTAGAGTTTCGACTTAGGGATAAGAAGAAACCATTGAAGAACGCTCCACCGAACCTTGAAGTTGCTGCCCAGCCGCCCAAACAGTTGCCCAGCTAGTTGCCCAGGCAACCGTCGATTAGTTGCCAAGGCAACCCCGCTGCGCAAGTTGCCACGGCAACTGAGTTGCCCTTGCACTCTTTTACCAAGACGATCCAATCGGCTATCACACCTCAACTCACGATAACCTGGCCTATTCTCTCTCATTTGATTACATCTTCTTTTACTTTATTGCTTTCTAGTTTAGTTGTTAGTTAAACTCCTACAATCTTCTACTTGTGTTCTTTTACTTTTTACAGTGCAAGATATTAGATTCTTGAAGTGGCACCAATCCATGTGGTTACGATATCTTTTATACTATAACTTACGACGTATACACTTGCACAATTGCGGAGCACTCAATATGCGCAACAAGTTTTTGGCGCCGTTGCCGGGGATTGGCAATAACAACTTTGTTTTTATTTTCTTGCACTTTTATTTTTCTTGTTTAAGATTCAAATGGCTAACAAACTTTTTTTTTTGCATTGGTATATGACCAGGGCAAGACCGATTACACCATAATATCCCTTTAATCCAGAAATCGAACGAACCTTGAAAAAACTCAGACAAAGGTTAAGAGTAGCAATGGCTAATCAAGACAGCAATATGAATCAAGATGTTCCAGCAGAAGGAGGAGTGATTCTTGCACGAAATAGAACTATTTGAGACTATCTTGAAGGACTTAATCCAAGAGTTGTCACACCTGAAATTGAAGTCAGGCACTTTGAGTTGAAACCAGTGATGTTCAATATGATCAACACAATTGGTCAATTTGGCAGCTCGGCAACTGAAGATGCACGACAACATCTTAAATCTTTCCTCGAGATTTGCAATTCATTCAAAATACAAGGAGTCGCCCCTAATGTTTTACGACTAAGATTGTTCCCCTATTCACTGAGGGATAGGGCAAAAGCATGGTTGAATAGTATTCTTGCCAGATCAATAGGATCTTGGACCGATCTTTGTCGTGATTTCCTTGATCGATTTAATCCTACAAATTTGACTGATAAGCTTCGTAACGAAATTACTTCTTTTCGGCAGACAGATGATGAATCCATGTACGAGGCTTGGGAGCGATATAGAGAACTTCTACACAAATGCCCCCTACACGGATTCCCAGTGTAGACACAAGTAACAATGTTTTACAACGATGTGAATACACCAACAAGGATGATGGTAGATGCCTCGGCAAGCGACATACTCCTAGCTAAGTCGTTGGAGGAAACAATGCAAATTCTAAACAGGCTTGCCAAGAATGATTATCAATTCCCATCTGCTAGAAGAGGATGAGTTAGACGTCAAGCCACAATACATGAACTGGGATCATCAGACTCAATTTCAGCACAATTGGCCACTCTAACCAAGATGGTCCAGAATATGCAGAAACCAAACAACACACAGGAGGTCAAGGTAATGGATTCCTTTTGTGAGTTATGTGGTGGTAACCATGATTCTTCTTAATGTATGCAGAATTTGGAATCCAGCTTTTCTTCGGGGAATTACAACTGGAACAACAATGTGATGTCCAATACATACAATCCAACTTGGAAGAAGCACCCTAATTTTTCATGGAGTAATCCCAACAATGCTCTAAACCAGAACAATCAGAATGCACAAGCATCAGGATTTCAGCAGAATATGCAACGGCAATAGTTGCCACAGCAACAACCAACAACATCTAGTTCTTTTGAAAATTCTCTCAATGCTTTTATGTTGAAAACTGAATCTTATATGGCTGAGAATACTAACTTCATAAAAAGAACTGATGCTTTTATTAATAGGACCGAGATGAGATTGCAAAACCAAGAGGCTGCAATCAAATCATTGGAAAATCAAGTCGGACAATTTGCTCAAAACCTGAATACTAGACCCCAAGGAGGTTTACCTAGCGATACTGAAGTCGTAAGAGGAACTGGCCATGAGCAATGTAAGGCGATCACAACTAGAAATGGCCAACAACCTAAAGAGGCTCAAGCTCCCTCATCAAACAAAACTCCACAAAAAGAACAAGACGAACTCAACGGCAAAGCCTCATATGCTGAACCAGGAATTGTCGCGGAAACCAGCGATAAGCATGCCTCGGCAACCAGTAATAAGCATGCCTCGGCAACCATCGATAAGGATGCCGCAACAACCAACGATAGGCATGCCACGACAACCCTAGTTGACGATTCCTCAGCAACTCCAGTTTCCTCGGCAATGCCATCAATCAGGTTCCAGACCAATGAAAGGATCGAAGATATCTGACTTCCACAACCATTCCCACAAAGGTTGAAGCGACAAAAGCAAGAATATCAATTCAAGAAGTTTCTTGATATCTTAAAGCAAGTCCACGTCAACTTGCCATTGGTTGAGGCGATTGAATAAATGTCAAACTATGCCAAGTTTCTGAAAGACATTGTGTTCAAGATAACAAGGCTAGGAGAGTTTGAAATAGTTGCTGCAACAGAGGGATGCATGGCCATGCTGCACAATCGCATGCCACCCAAGTTCAAGGATCCCAGAAGTTTCACAATACCTTGTTCCATTGGAAACCACTATGTTGGGAAAGCATTATGTGACCTTGGAGCAAGCATAAATTTGATGCCTAAATCGGTTTTTCAGAAACTAGGAATCGGGAAGGCAAGACCTACAATAGTTATGCTACTGCTAGCCGATAGATCCTATATGCATCCAGAGAAAAAATCGAAAACATACTGGTAAAAGTTGATAAATTTATTTTTCCCGCTGACTTTTTTGTTCTGGATTGTGAAGAAGATGAACATGCACCTATCATTCTCGGGAGACCCTTCCTACAAACAGGAAGAACTTTGATCGATGTTGAAAAGGGAGAACTCACAATGAGGGTGAATGACCAGCAAGTTAAATTGAATGTGTTCCAAACACTAAGGCATGCAGATGATACGGAATAATGCCAACTTTTTCATGCCATGGAAGAGTTTGACTTCGACGAGGAATTTAGTTGCCTCGGCAACTACATTGCCGATTTAGAGAAACTTGAGGAGTATGAAGAACCGGTCGATGAAGAACAACAAGAAGAGGCAAATTGGTTATTCAATCCACCAGGTACATACTTTGAACCACTGGATTACTTAGGTAAGGAAGGTAAACTCGAAAAGCCCTCCATTGAACAACCATCGATTCTTGAGTTGAAACAGTTACCAGGGCAACTAAAATATGTTTACTTGGGAACCGTAATACATTGCCTGTAATTATTTTCTCTAAGTTAAAGCTTGAGCAGGAAAAAAAAACTGATTGACATGTTGATGATACACAAGAAGGCGATAGGATAGACAATTACCGATTTGAAGGGAATTAGCCCAGCAGTGTGCATGCACAAGATTTTGTTGGAAGATGATCACAAACCTTCGATTGAGGCCCATAGGAGACTGAATCATGCCATGAAAGGGGTTGTAATGAAAGAAATCATCAAGTGGCTTGACGCCAGCATCATATACCCTATATCTTATAGTACATGGGTAAGTCTGGTACAATGTGTACCGAAAAATAGAGGTATAACGGTGGTAAGTAATGAAAACAATGAACTCATTCCAACTAGGACTGTGACCGGTTAGAGGGTTTGTATGGATTATCGAAAGCTAAACAAAGCCACTAGGAAAGATCACTTTCCATTACCCTTTATTGATCAAATGCTTGAGCGTCTTGTAGGTAATCTCTTTTACTGTTTTCTTGATGGTTATTTAGGTTACAATCAAATTGCCATAGCACCAGAAGATCAAGAAAAGACAACCTTCACATGCCCATACAGTACTTATGTTTTCCGAAGGATGCCGTTCGGATTGTATAATGCCCCGGCAACCTTCCAAAGATGCATGATGGCACTCTTTTCAGACATGGTCAAAAACTTCCTTTAGATTTTCATGGATGATTTTTTCATTTTTGGTAATGACTTCGACAGTTGCCTCGGTAATTTAAAGAAGGTGTTGGCAAGATGTGAAGAATATGATTTAGTCCTTAATTGTGAGAAGTGTCATTTTATGGTAGATGAAGGAATTGTGCTCGGCCACAAGATTTCATCCAAATGAATCAAAGTAGACAAAGTCAAGGTGGACGTGATCGAGAGATTACCCCCACCAAGTTCGGTTAAAGGAATCCGAAGCTTTCTTGGACATGAAGGTTTTTACAGGAGGTTCATTCATAATTTTTCTAAGATTACCAAACCCTTGTGCAATTTGCTTGAACAGGATAAAGTCTTCAATTTTGATGATTCTTGCGCCCCAAGCATTCGAAACCCTAAAGGAAAAGCTTGCTTCGGTACCCATTGTTGTTTCACCAGATTGGACGCTACTTTTTGAGCTCATGTGTGATGCAAGTGATTTTGGGGTAGGAGCAGTCCTAGGCCAACGCACAGGTAAGACCTTTCATGTGATATACTACGCTAGTAAAACTCTTAATAGCGCTCAAGTGAATTACACAACAACGGAGAAAGAGTTACTAGCCATAGTTTTCGCATTTGACAAGTTATGATCCTATTTGATTGGTACAAAAGTAATTGTCCATACGGACCATTCGAAAATTAAGTATCTATTTGCTAAAAATGATGTCAAACCTCGTTTGGTTCATTGGATATTGCTTTTACAAGAGTTTGACATTGAAATTAAGGACAAGAAAGGAACAGAAAATCAAGTGGTCGATCACTTATCACGCTTAGAACGCAATAGGGAGGAGGACGCAGATTTAGAGATATGCGATGCATTCCCAGATGAGCAACTTTTAGTTGCCTCAGCAACCATGGATGCACATACCTCGGCAACCCTTTATGCGCACACCTCGGTAACTCCATACGCGTATGCCTCGGCAACCACTGATGCGCATGCCTCGGCAACCCTTGACGCCCATGCCGTGGCAACTCTAGACGCGCACGCCTCGGCAACCATGGAAGCAGTTGCCACGGTAACACATGCCTCGACAATACCCTGGTATGCAGATTTAGTTAATTTCCTTGTTTGTGGTATTTTACCTTACAGCCTTACTCACCAAGGGAAGAAGCGGTTCTGCCATGATGCTAAGCATTACTTTTGGGACGAGCCTTTTTTGTTTAAACAATATACAGATCAGGTTATACGCCAATGTGTCCCTGAAGAGGAGCAGCAGAATATACTCCGACAATGCCATTCTTCACCCTATGGAGGACATTTTGGAGGAACACGTAACGCGGCCAAAGTTTTGCAATCCGGTTTGTATTATCCAACACAGTACAAAGATGACCAAGAGTTTTACAAGCAATGTGATCATTGCTAGAGGACGGGTAATATCTCTAGACGACATGAAATGCCGCTCCAAAACAACATCGAGGTGGAATTGTTCGATGTATAGGGGATCGATTTTATGGGACCTTTCTCATCTTCATTCGGCAAGCTATACATTCTATTTGTCGTAGACTACGTGTCTAAATGGGTTGAGGCAGCTGCAGTTCCCACCAACGATTCCAAGATCGTGCAACGATTCTTGCAGAAAAATATATTTACACGGTTTGGGATACCGAGAGCAATTATCAGTGATGAAGGCAAGCACTTTGACAATAGACTTATTGCCAAGATGTTACAACGCTTCGGCGTGTCACACAAAATTGCCAAGGCATATCACCTACAAACTAATGGGCAAGCAAAAATTTCCAATCGAGAATTGAAGGGTATACTCGAGAAAGTTGTAAATCCCTTTAGGAAGGATTGGTCAGTAAGACTAGATGACGCACTTTGGGCATATCACACTGCATTTAAAACACCCTTAGGTATGTCTCCCTTCCGACTTGTCTATGGCAAAACATGCCATCTACCGGTGGAAATCGAACACAATGCATATTGGGCAATCAAGACCGTGAATATGGATTGGAAAAGTACCGGGCAAAAGCTTTTGTTGGACCTTAACGAGATAGAAGAATTCTGTGCACTCGCCTATAACAATGTACGAATCTACAAGGAGAAAACAAAGCAATGGCATGACAAGAAACTATGGCCGCGATAATTCATACCGGGGCAACTAGTTCTCTTATTCAATTCTCGCCAGAAACTTTTCCCGGGAAAACTAAAATCAAGATGGTCAGGACCATTCAAAGTTGTCAAACCGTTCTCCCATGGTACCGTGATAATCAAGTCCATCACTGACGAACATGAATTCAAAGTCAACAAAAAAAGATTGAAGCACTACAACGGTTCCCATGTAGAACGTAACAGAGAAGTGGTCACCTTAGGAGATGAATGAGCATGCTCTCCTTTCGATATTTTCTTTTTATTTTTATTTTTTCGAACTATTTAATTTTTATTTTTATTCGTTAATTTTGGTTATTTTTCTTTTTAGGATAAATTTATTTATTTTCTTTAAGATTAAGACTACATCTTTCTTTCATATTATCTAATTGTTTTTAAATTTTAAGTTTAAGAATTTCTTTGCACATCGTTATTTATTTTCTTTTATTAGTTTATCTTTAATTTTAATCCTTATTTTATTTTTGAATTGTAGGAAAAGAGTTCAAGATAAAGAGGAATTTGATTCAAGAATGAAGCTTCTTCAACAAGGAAACTAATGGGCTAAATATAAGGCTTATATTAAGCCTTTATAGAACAGTACAAGCATATAACAGATATGACCCCAAATCGATTCGTGCTGCAAGGTTTAAAGCAGAAGCCTGATGAAAGTTTCCGTCAGTATGCTCAACGATGGCGAGATGTGGCATCTCAGGTTCAACCCTCGATTCAGGAAAGTGAAATTACCCCCATGATTGTGGATACTTTGAAGGGAGTGTTATATGATCATTTGGCAAGCCACCATGCCGAGAACTTTGCAGACTTAGTCATGGTTGGAGAGCGCATTGAAGATGCAATTAAGAAGGGGAAGATAAAAGATCCATACAACACAGTTCCTCAAAAAGAAGAAGATTCTCATGTTTATATGGTGAGTGCTCGTCCAATCAGTCAACCCCAGGGTCATCTTCATAATCAGTCTTCACGATACGTAAAACCTACAAAGGTATTCCATCCCATTCCTATGACCTACACTGAGTTTCTTTCGATGCTTATCGAAAAGAAGCTGCTAGCCCCTGTCCAATCTAAGCCAAAATATCCTCCGTATCTGGCGGGGTATAATGTCAATGCGGTATGTGATTACCATTTGGGGAGTACAGGCCACACAACTGAAAATTGTAGAGCTCTAAAAAATAAGGTCCAAAGTTTGATCGAAGCCGGTCATCTGAAGTTTTAAGGACAATGACAGATATGAATTTGAGGAGGTGATAACTTCCCAGTTAGATGTTTAACTAGATTTCATGCTTTTCAAAGGTAATGCGAAGTCGGCTTTACTATTTTGGGCCCGAAAGTAGTAAAGACATTTTGTAGGGGCATATGTCTTGTAGAATTTTATTTCTTTCGCATATAATTTTTGTGCACGTTTAGCAAGCGATTTTCATTCTTTGATTCGTTAAGACATTTCACCATAGGTAGGGGTTAGTTTTTGTTTTTCCATGTGCATACTCATATTTTTGCACAAAAATACATGTATCCGGCTATTGTGTCCTTGCATATCAATTGCACGAGGGACATCATTTTAACCTAGGTGATTGGTTTTGAGCAACCTGCATCTACTGGAAATCAAAGGCTGCGGAGAAGACAAATTTGTAATTACCTTTTGAGTTATTTTGGTCAATTGTTAATGACCCCACTTAAGCATAATTTACTGTACTTGAAAAAAAAAGCATCTCTCACGTTTAAAATGAATGAGATAAGAAATCCTAAGAAAAAGCACTCCAATGTTCAAAGCCTGGTAATAGGCACATTCAAAGCCTGGTAATAGGCATGTTTGAAGTCTCAGATAAGAGTGTGACAACTTTAGGGCACTCATCTAAAGCGATAAGATGGCAATGCACCATCTAACAAAGAAAAAAGAAGAAAAATGAAAGAAAATAAGAAGAAAAAGAGAGAGAAGAAAAATTGTTTCATGAGTGATGGTAATATTTTTGTCTCATGGCAATGCTAAGTAACTCGGGGTATTGTTGTTTGCTCTATCATTATTCTCGAGCCAAAAGAATGTGATGAGTTGAATTCCCCAAACAAAAGGAAATGAGCCAAAAAATGAATGAGTGATAATTTAAAATTGAGACTTATCTGATAGGGTCCTAACCCAACCAAAAAAAACCAAAATAACTCAGAATGTATTTCACATATTCAGATAATAATTCAGCTTTTGAGTTCCCCTATATAGATGATACGCTTAGGGGCAATTGCCGGTAAGTTGTCTCAATGTCGTTTTTGCACTTGATACTCAGGGTATACGATTTGACGTATCACTACGGCTGTCAAGATTTTCTAATCAAGCATTAAAAAAAAGAGGAAGAGTGTTTGTTTTTTTCAAAATTTTGCCGTTCATTCCAAAATCCAAATTCTTTTCATAAGAAACACGGCAATTCGCCTTTTTACTTTTTTTTTTAGTTCTAAAGCCTAGAGACATAGATTCGGTTCCCCTTAGAGTACTTCTTTTAAGTTCAAAGACATAGATTGAACTCAGAGATGGGTTTAGGGAAGTTGGGGCATTTTAACTCACCCCGATGTTGAGACAGATAGAGACTCTGCATTATGGGTCAAAGACAAGAAAGAATTCGAGCCCAAAATTAGTAGGGCACCACTGCTCGTGAAACAACAGAGATAGTTATAAGAATTCAAGTCAGAATAGACCCGAGATGTCAGATGGTTCAAAATATTTTGATTAATGAAAAAGACAAAAGACTTACTTGAGTAAAGAGATGATGTTGACCGATGTCATTTGACCTGAAAGGTTGAACAAGGAATGAACAACAAAGTTTGGGGGGTGAAAGCTGTTGGAGCATCATAATGTTTAATGGTCGTAGTCACATGATGAAGCCTACCTAACTAGCAAGTGGTGACTTGAGTATTGAGATGTATGAGAAGACTGTGATAGGGATTCATGCATCATTGCATCCTTATGAGTCTACATGAATAGGTTGCACCCTTGCATCCCCAACAATCGTGAGAATAGCATTTTACATGAACATATGCATCTTTACATCATAAGGTATGCTCATGTATCATCTTTAATTGGAAAACATTCATACATGAAGACGGACAGATAGTTTCCAAGAAGATGACTTCAACAAAGACTTCGTGCACCTCTACATCGATCCAGAAGACACGCACTTGAATGTCGCCTTCCCTAAAAAAACACAAAAAAAGGAAAAAGAAAAAAATAGAAAATAGAAAAAAGATCGGTTGACCAGAGAAAATATCAACATTTTCGAGCCGCCACTCTGACGGATTTCTAGACGGATAAAACCAGGGTGTCGCTTAAGGTTTTTCTTAAAAACCAAATTTTTTAATGACATCCTTTCATAAGGATAATTTTCTTAAAATCAACTTTTTTAGTCAGATCCTTGCCTAAGGATGCTGTTCTTAAAATTGAATTCTTTAGTTGGATCATTTCATAAGGACGTTTACCCCAGAAAGAAGAAAAAAACCAAGAAAAAAAAGAGAAAGAAAAAAAGAAAGAAGAAAAAAAGCCAAGAAAGCAAAACAGAACAAAAAAGAGAGAAGAAAAAGAGAAAATAAAGAAAAAAAGAGAAAAAAGAAGAAGGAAAGAAGATGAAAGATTGATCAGAGAAAAATGTCACTAGATTTTCGAACCGTCACCTTTGATGGATTCCTCGTGATGTCTAGATGGTTTTTCTTAAAATCAAATTTCTTAATTCAATTATTTCTTAAGGATATTTTTCTAAAAATTAATTCCTTAATGTATCCTTCCATAAGGATGTTTTTCTTAAAATCCATAAGTATGTTTTTCTTAAAAGCAAATTTCTTAATTCAATCCTTTCTTAAGGATATTTTTCTAAAAATTAATTCCTTAATTTATCCTTCCATAAGGATGTTTTTCTTAAAATCAAATTTCTTAATTCAATCCTTTCTTAAGGATATTTTTCTAAAAATTAATTCCTTAATTTATCCTTTCATAAGGATGTTTTTTTTCTTAAAATCCATAAGGATGTTTTTCTTAAAAGCAAATTTCTTAATTCAATCCTTTCTTACGGATATTTTTCTAAAAATTAATTCCTTAATTTATCCTTCCATAAGGATGTTTTTCTTAAAATCAAATTTCTTAATTCAATCATTTCTTAAGGATATTTTCTAAAAAATCAATTCATTAATTTCTCCTTCCATGAGGATATTTTTCTTAAAATCAACTTCTTAGTTTAATCATTTCGTAAGGATTGTCTTTCTTAAGATCAAGATTTCTAAATTCAGGTCCATACCGCTCAAGGATCAGGCAAAAAAAAGTGTAGAGTTCCAGAAGAACATGCGATTCTGAAGCTAAAAACAGGGAAGTCGGATAAAAATGAGTGCTTATGATCTTTGCTTTGTTCCCGTTCCACGAGAACAAGCAAAGAGGGGCAACTGTAATCGCTCATTTTTATCTGGTCTGTAAATATCATATTAATATATTAGTGTAATGATTAATTGATGTCACTATGCATGTTTACATATATATGTGTATGTACGTGTTATTAATATATATGAAGTGTATGTATGTGATATGTGTGAGTGCATGTATGTTATGTATGTGTACGTGTTAATATTTATTATGGTTTATGTGTCATATGTATGTTTACATTTTATGTATGCACTGTTTGTATGTGTACATTATGTGTATGATTATATACACACGTGTGTTGCATGCTATGGTAATTAAGAATGTGTTACATATATTAATATTTGCATGTGTGCTCGTATGTTATATATGTATGTGCTAATGTGCATGTGTACGTATATGTGTTTGCATGTATATATGTTAATTTGCATGTATGTATTATTGAGTATATACGTATGGGTATTATTATTATTATTTATTATTAGTATTGGTTATAATATATATAAGCATATATAAAATATTAAAACCCAAGTAAATAATCAACAATCCAGTCCAATGTTACATAAAACCCAAAAATATAGTTTACAAGGCCCATTTCGGACTGACACAATGTCCTAAAAATCCTAACCCTTCTGGTTACACTAAACCCTAACCATGATGTTTTCCCTTGCACAGCCCAATCTGGACCGTTGGATCAGATTTTGATCCAACGGCTCAAGATTAATCATGACGACCCATCTGGCCGCGAGTGTGATACACGCGTAGACCGTTCGGATACCAAGACGTCATATGGCATCATTTGGTGCAGTCCCGCCCACTCGAGCATACATCTGAACCGTTCGATCTTCAAGGCATCTCAGTTGTTGGATCAAACAGCCGAGAACAGTTCTGGCTGAAACGATACTACCATCATGCCTCCACCATGCTGGCCTCCAACCACCGCACTCAGGGTTGCTAGATGCATCAGAAGAAATCACCAAAAAATGACTATGTCAGTACCAACTCATATCTAAAAAAATATGTATTTTTATTTTTATATCTACCAAACAAAAATCAGAATCAAAAAATGGCAGATATATATCAATGTATCAAAATATTTTGTACAGAGTTATCAGCTTTCCAGTTCCAAAAATACAAAATACAAAAAAAAAACTCAGAGTTTCCCGGTGGTAATCACTATTTTCCTTTCTCTTTCACGCATGCATGGAAAAGTAAAAAAACAAAAATAAATAGAGTGTTTTACCTGTGTGGTGGTCCTCCCTCATCGGCAATAAGCCCTATGGGGTGAGCCAAAAGGGGAAGGTGGTTCATTACTCGTCAAACAACATAAGGCTTTTTGGGGTTTTCTTTTTTTTTCTTTTTGTGGTTTGTTTCGAAAGGGGGGTTACGGTGGCCGAAGGCCGTGGTCTAGGGAGGCTTGAGGCAACCTCAAGGCCAAGTCTCTCCTGACACCACCGAACACGGCTGAGTGCAGCGGCCAAGGATGGCTTTGGAGGTTTTGAGGGGTGGTTTCTGGAAACAAAGTGAGGGAATTATCCTTTAGGGTAAAAAAATGAGAGAAAGGGGAGGCCGGTGGGTTTATTTAATAGACAATTTTTTTTAAATGGCATAATCACCCACTAAATCCCTCATTGCTTCGGGTATTTTCAAAATTGTCTTGCCCCTTGGTTTATTTGCACAAACAGTCCTTCTCACTTTTTAAAATCTTGCAATTAGGTCCCAAAATTGATCGAAATTTGTCTAAGGATGGTAAAATTATACACTTAATCCTTCCGTGTTTTGAGATTTTTCAAACTGGGCTTGCCGCATGGGTTTATTACAAGTTTAATCCTTTTAAGTTTCGTCCGGTTTGCAATCTCATCCCAAAGTTGTGTTTTTATTGCTTTAATTTCTATTATTCTGTTTTCATTTCAGTCCCTTGGCATGATTCGAATAATTATGTTTTCTTGTTTTTATTGGTATGTTTATATTGCCTCTTTTACTTTATGTTTTTTTTTATTTTATTTTATTTGTCTTTCTTGTACTTCATGTATATGTGTTTTCTTTATATATAGCATGCTTTGTGTTTTAGTTCGTTTATTCACAACGGATATACGCATGCTTTAGGTAGTAGATTTTAGTTTATTTTGTGAAAAAAATGTGTTTTGTATGCTAACAAAAATTTCTGTATCCCCTCTTGTTCTTTTAGGTTATATGTTAGTGTGTTCTTTACATAGTGTATTGTTTTTTATCTTGATGTGTGCATAATTTGTCATATACTAAGTTTTAAGGTATTATCATGACATTAGTGTTTTATTAATTAAGCATGTTTAGTTTAGTCGTTTATCATGTCTATGTGTGTCTTAGTATGTTTTATTTTGTTTTGCATTTTAGGTTATATATCAAAATGGGTGTTGTTTGTCACATATTAATGTCATGTCATATTTTATTTTAAGTTGTGTCGTATGCCAAGTATTGGTTTTTTTAAAAGCTTGTTGCTTAGATTTAATTAGTTTAATATTATATTACATGTATGTCATACATATGTTATAGTTATTAATGTGTCTAAGCATGTTTGATTTAATTATAGTTTAGGGAGCATGTTTCTTTCTTGTTCTTGTTTATGCTTGTTTTTTATTTATTATTGATATGTTATGTTTTTATGTACCTTTATTTATTTATTTATTTAATTTTATAAAATTCATGTGTTTATGTTTTTTTAATATCATGTCAATAATTGTTTAATATTTTTGTTTCTAAGATGGCTTAATCGATATATATTTTTGTCAATGCGGTGTCCTTTTATTCGAGCGTAAACGTGGCCAGTATCAAGCGCAGTGATAGTGGTTTATCAGTTTACTCTCGAATGACGGGGCCCTTAAAATCTACTCGCACTTATAATCAAATTTTAATTTAATCGTCATTTTAATCCGAAAAGTCTAATATTAATAAAACGGTAATTATTAAAGTACTAATTTTGGGGGTGTGGGGGTGTTAATCCTTCCCCATCCGTAACCGACTCCCAAACCCAATATTTTTTAAAATCTTTGGTTTTACGGTGTCCGGCGTACCTTAGTGGCCGGTGGCGACTCCATTTTAAATAAAACACAGTTTTTCTAAAACCCCGCGGAATAATTATTTTTAATACCCGAAAGACCTCAAACACCTTTAAAACTCGTTTTTTAGCGTAAAAGGGAGACCGCTACACAATCCTTACACCCTTAACAACCACATCCAGGGATGGACTGAAAGGGGGCTGAAAGAGGCGATCGCCCCTTTAAAAATTTGAAATTCTTATATGATTTAGAAAATTTTTATAAGTTTTCTATATATTTCCTATTAAAATTTATTTTCGCCCCCTCTAAATTTTTATAAATTCGTTCCCTTAAATTTTATAGGTTCGTCCCCTAATATAAAATTCTGCGTTTGTGCCTGATCACATCAGAACTTTAAAAGAAACGAGAACAAAATTGCTCAATTTTTATTTAAAATCACTGATTTAGGAAGAATTAACTGCTTACACCACAAATTAATGATGTAGACCTATATACCAAAATCCTGATAACGGTCTTATAAATCACAGAACAAACAGAATATTGGTCTGAAATCTCTTACCCTGCAAGCATTTGTGGCTTTTGGGACAAGAGTAATAGCAGTGGCATATTAAAGCCTGACAGCAAAATAAGAAACTTCAAAAAAAAAAAATGCAACTCTGCATGTGTAAAATCTTTGCCCACTATGCTCTAGACAAAAGTATTTTTATTTTAATTCTTTAAGTTTCTTTACATAAATGGTCACTAAAATATCTCTAAAAATACAAAATGGTCACTAAACTTTCAAAAATTACAAAATAGGCATTAAATTTTAGTTTTTATCGTAAAATCGTCATTGAGCCGTTAACTGTCGTTAATTGAGAGACGTGACAGTTATAAAAATTTGTATAATAACATATTTAATCCTCAATATTTATACATTCAATCAATTTAGAAATCAATAATAAGAGTTAAATTAGAAATTAATTAATTAAATGCGGCACTCGACGGTGATGATCGTGGTGGCTATTGTAAAATTAGAGTTAGGATTTTTTTTTTTATTAAGAAGGATGAGAAAGGAAAAATAACACGCCACCCTCTTGGTTGCGTTGCCAATAAAATTATATTATAGTGACAAATTGTTAAATAATGAAGAAAAAACATGAGAAATGAATAACTATTGCAATTCGCAAATCAGTCTGTAAATTAAATTGTAAATGCTTAAGGGTATTTGAAGTATTTGATTTTTTAAAAAAAAAGTTAATTAAATTTTAAAATTTTTATATTCAATTAAGCGCTCTAATCAATAAATTGCATCAATTAAGCTCTTTGATCAATTTTGACTATTAATTTTTTACTTGAGATATATTAAGATATTTGATTTTGATATAACTTAAATGAAAAATATTTTTGGACTTAAACAAATTTGCAAAAATATTTCAAAAGTCTATTACCTTGAAAAATATGTTTGAAAGGTTTTCAAAGGGTTTTTGACATGTTTAAATGCTCTCAAAATAGCACAAGTGTCAAAAATAGGCTTTGAGTATCGATACCCTTTCCTCGGTATCAGTCAGCCATACCGGTACAGCTAAGTTGTGTATCGATATACCATTTTAATCCTCAAAAAGTCAAATTTCTAGTAGCAAAAAATCGTACCGGTACCGGCTTGCCCGTACCGATATGCGAGGAAGTGTACCGATACACGTGCATAATGTACCGATACCCTTTGTTATAAATACCCAACCACTCTTTCTTTTTTGAGGCAGGTACTGATACGCTGACCCGTGTACCGATACGCCATGCGTCAGAATTGTATTTAATGCTGAAAATAAAGTCCTCAGCGGCTCCAAATCAACCCCAACAGCTAGTAACAACCACAAACTCCTTAGAGAATTTAAAAGACCTCTCCAGCATCCATGGTTCAAAAAAGAAACCAACTACGAGCATTCAATGATAGATAAAGTGTTTTAATGCTCAATTTTGTCATATTTATTTTGTAGAACAAACTTGTGAGCTTAATTGTTGTTATATTTGCTCAAGTGTTAGGATTTGGGTGAGTGCTTAAATTACAAACACATTTGTCTAGAGAGATTTTTCTTGTTTGCTTATTTGTTTTCTCTTTGTATGAGAGTGTTTTCAAGACTTTTGGGTATAAGTCTTGGTTGTAAGGGTTATCTTCTTGAACTCGAAAAAAGGAAAGACAAATTAGTGGATTTGTGGAAAATCTTTAGTGTGGATAGCTAAGGCAGTGGAGGTAGACTTTGGTTAGAAAGTTGAACCACTATAAATCATTGTGTCCCATTTTTTATTTCTTAGCTTTTCATCCACCAAAGCAAAAATTTAATTCACCCCCTCTTGGCAATATTGGTTGATCGTTCGAGCTCTCAACAAGACATTATTGTCATGTGACGAATAAAAATCTTTTGTCCCTTTTCGGTGCCTCTATTTATGCCCCACACTAAAAAATTAGGTTTAGGGGTTTTGGGTTATGCTTTAGTGAATTAGGAATAGGGTGTATTTTTATGTTTTATAGTTTAGAATTTAAGATTATGGATTAGAATTTGAATTTTAGTGTTGGGACAAAAAAAGGGTCACCGAAAAGGGACAAAGGATTTTTGTCTATCACGTGACGCACAACAGTTCTGTCATATAATTTTTTTACAGATTTTTTAGGAAACTATTTTTTTATAATTCTTATAAGTTTTTTAAGAACTTTGAAAGAAATTTTTAAATAAATAATTTTTTTAAAAATGTTAAGTCACAACTCTGTAACATGACATATTGCACCAACTGATAAAAAACTGTTAAATTTAACAATAAACCTTAGTTAAAGGGGTGAATTGATGAAATTTTGAAGTATAAAGGTTTAATTGAGTGCAAAAAAATTAAAAGCTTAATTAATTTTTTTCAAAAGTTCAAGAACTTATTATACCCTTAAGCTAATAGTAAATCAAGAGAATAATATTTTACTTTAAATTATTTTAAATATAATTTAACTGATACTTATATTTTCTTTGTAAATTTTTAGTATCAGTATGAAAATAATTTTGTTACCGGTCTAAAGTTTTATGAACTTAATGGTTAAAATCTATTAAAAGTTTATGTGCTCTATAGCCAAATATGTATTTTAATTCATTTATTATAAAAATATATTTTAATTCATTTAGGGGTAAATATTTCATCGATTCGAATCAATGAACAACATTCTCGTTTCTTTCGTAATCTTCCAAACTTCATCTCCAGGCCCTCAATCCCAGCTTTCGGGCTTATGGGTTGTGGCCCACTATCATTATCGTCACAATTCATTCTACAAGGTGATGGATTGAACAACCAAAGGTAGTTTTAAAATTTGTTTTACAATTCTAAACCTGGACCATAAGATGATTTTATACTGTAAAAAAAGAGTAAAATTTTAATACACAAACTGTGTAAAAAGCTTGTATATTTATACTACAAAATCAAAATCTTAAATTCCTAATCTTAACCTTAAAAACTAAACCCTAAACCTTAAATTCTAAACATTAACCTTAAATTTTAAACCCTACAACCTAAACCCCTAAACTTTAAACCTTAAACTAAAACCCTAACCCCTAAAACTAAAAGGCAAGTGTAAACTAAAGTTTATACTGCCTGTGTCAAAGTTTTTTCCAAAAAGAAATATATTTTACTAAGTTTAATTTAAACTTATTTCTTTAATTAACTCAGATTAGTTCTAATAAAATCAAAAAGCAAAAGTATCTATAAAACTTTATTATTATTATTTGTCTATTTTATTCAAATAGATTAATTTATTTGTTTTTTTATAAAAAAAGAATACTATCATATGCCTTGTTAAAAAACCTCCCTAAACAAAAAAACAATTATAAAACAAGTATTTAGATTGAGATTTTAATTTATTTTGAACAATTTCTACCTAAAGAGAAAGAATGAGAAATGTACTCTTAGTGAATATCGAACCCACAACCTAAAAGAGAGAGGAATATGTCAATTAAAAACTTTTAAACTCATGCTCTAAAAATTGTTGATTACATCTAAACTTTTTCACCAAGAAAAAAAATAGAGAGGAATTAGAGGGTGAATGTAGATAATAAATTCAAAATGTGACATTTATGTGACAAAAAGATTTATGTTGATATTTCAAAATAGGGTAGTTAACCTTTTTTTTGATAGGATACATTTTTATTTTATGGTTTATGTTCAGGATTCGTGTCTCTCCTCCAAATAATATTATTTTTAGGGTTTGAATCTAGGTTCTCTTATTGGGAGAGCAATGCGTCTTGCTATTGCACCCAACACTTGCTTGTAACAAGTAGATGAATCCATTGAGTGATCTCAGTGAAAAAGGAAACGTTAGTATTTTATTGTATGTTTAAATGGCTAAAAGTGAAGAACACATACTAATATATAATCACATCAGAATGTTAAAAAAATAGATAGATGGAACTTTTATAAATAGTTTTACTCTTTTTTATAAATAGTTTTACTCTTTGATATGCTTATAGATGATTTAACCTCATCCTTTAATTAATAGATCAAAGTCCGATTCCCATCTATGAGAATATAATACATTTTATGGTTAACAATTTATTTATTTTCGTGAGAACACTCACGATAAAAAAATTAGTCATTATCACTGGTAGTGGATGCAACAAAAAAATAATTACTCTATTATACGTATTTTTAATGCTTTTTTAAATTATCTTAAGGTGATTACAATGTAGTATATGTTAATACATATTCTTAACCCTTTGACAATGTAACACCTTGCAAACAAAGCAATTTGAACTCTGAATGAAAAAAGAAAATACTAATGTCATCACCAAAAGTATGGATATTAGCATAAAAAAGTTTAAGGCATAAAGTCAAAAAATGCCTCCAACGTTTAACTTAAAAGTCAATTTGTCCCCTATTCTTTTTTGGGATCAATTATACCCTCAACGTTTTATTTTGGGTCAAAATGTTCCTTTTGCGGATGAAAATTGTTATAAAATTAATGGTAAACAGTTCGAAACGACTTGAAGAATGATAAGTCAAAAGAAAAAGTTATTTTATATTTTATATAATTTTACAAAATTATTTTTTGGCTGATGTAATATTTTTTTCAAATCAACATATTTGTTTATATGACACTGCCATATTAGCGTGCACTGCCATATATGTTTGTCACGTCATTTTAAGCCATTTACTGACAGTTTTCATCCGTAGAGAAGCTATTTTGACCTAAAATAAATTAATTATTTAATCAAATATCGGGACATTTTTGTAGCTTTATGTCAAAGTTTAACCTACCTTACTATGTTTGAATACAATAATCTATTGGCTAATTGAGAAGATGTGTATGGATCCATCCAAAATCCAATACTAGCATATTCTATTTGAAGGTGACATCCTATTGAGATCAAATCAAATCATATCCATTGTGGTTGAGGAGTAATCTAGATTTGTCAAAAAAAAAAAAGTAATATAGAGAAAAATTATTAGATGAATCTAGCTTACTAATTAATACGTTATCTATAATTTTATCTAATAATACTTTTTTATCTTATTTTTTAAAAGCGAATTTTTATTTCTTTTTTACATATCATTAAATAAATAAATCTTATTAGATAAAATTATAAATAACATGATAAATCAAGATCATATAATAATTTCTCCGTTTGAGCCTAACTTAGAATTTGATATGAACATAAATATATACAAAATCACAGAATTCGTGGGTTCCGTTTCCTCTAAACTCTAATCTAATCCGACAACGCAACACTCAATCAGACAATAAAGTAATGCTTACCGCTGACCTGACCTCTCATGTTGAACAAAACGGATAAACTGAAGTACAAAATCCATACATCTGCTTCTCTTGTTTTGTTTTCTTTCTTGCTTTGTTAAGCTTATATGAAACTGATCAATTTTATAGGGGTAAAAGAGAAGAATATGGAGAAGAAGCAGCAGAGTGCTTACAGTGTTTATATTTTGATGGTTTTTCTTACAGTATGGTTGACTGATGTGGGAATCGAAGGAAGAGAAGTGGGTGTCTTGGAGAAACTTGAAAAACCCACTTCTGGTCTTGGATTTGGTTTCTCCAAATCTTTCAACTCCATTTATGATACTTCAAGATATGGGATTTTTCAACTCAACAATGGCTTGGCTCTAACTCCTCAAATGGGGTAAAGCTCTTTCTTTACCTTTCTTCTATTGAGGAAACAGATTGGATTTTGATTTGTTTCATGTAATGGGTGCTTGTTGGCTGCTGATTTCTTCATTTATTGTACATTTTGTTGTTGTTGTGGTGGTGGTGGTGGAAGATGACTAATCATCAGAGGTTTTGTTGTTTCTTTATCAAGTGACACTGTTAGAGAGGGACTCAGTATTTTATGTTAGTGGCGAACCTATAGGGCAAAAATAGATTTTCAATATAAAATACATAGAAATTTTTTAGATCATATACGAATTTTAAATTTTTAGGGATAACTGCCCCCTCCAGCCTCTCGGTCCATCCCTGGATACTGCTAAGGAGTAATGAACATTGTTTTTATCTTTGAATGCATGCTTTTTGCAGATGGAATAGCTGGAATTTCTTTGCCTGTCATATCACCGAAGATCTCATTAGGGAAACAGGTATGGGTTCTTTACCCATTTTTAGTTTCTCTCATTGTTCATTTGCCTTTCCTTATTTATGGTATTGATCAATTTCACCAGGATTATTCATATGATTAATCATGTTCCGTATTGGTTCTTTCGTTAGTACTATATTGTGCTATTCCGAATTCATTAGCAACAAAATTTCTGCTGTTTCATTGTTAACATTGTGGTTATGAAGTCTGAGTTCATTTATTAACTTTCCTAATCAACTGATTGTGATGTGAAACATTGTTCCGATACCATTTGAGTGTCCGTTTATAGATTTTCTTCTTTCTTGATTAAGTTTCATTACAAATACTAACTTTGTTTTTTTTTACTGTCAACAGCCGATGCACTTGTCTCAACAGGCTTGGCTGATTTAGGCTATGTATATGTTAATATAGGTATTCTTCTACCTTATAATAAGTATTTACTGTAACTTAATTTTGTCCCATATGAGGCTTACTTGTTGTCATTGGATGTAGATGATTGCTGGTCTGCTGCTACTCGAAATTTAGAGGTTAGTTAAAAATCTTACCGCTTTTAAAGAAATCACGACTCTTGCTATTTGCATTCTATAAACCTTGGTCAATCGAAAATGTCATCTCTAGTTTAATTTATGGAGTAATGATATGTATTTCTTAGTTTACCAGCCACATAAAACTTGTCCTTGCCAAATATGTGTTCTAGTACTTTGTCATGGTCTATTGCTTGAATGTTAAAAATGTAGTCCACAAGATACAAATGATGATATACGCATTTTGAATGCAAAGAAACGAGCTAAACGGACCATTTTTACGGTTTTATTTCATCATGCAGGGTCAGTTGGTCCCTGATCCAAAAACATTTCCGTCCAGAATCAAAGCTCTTGCTGATTATGTACATGGGAAAGGCCTCAAGCTTGGTATCTATGGTGATGCTGGGTAGGATGGACTTCCGATACCTGCCCAGAATCTCTGAAGTTAGATTCACAATGAAACAATTATTTTCACATCAAACCTGTTAAATTCTGGGTTTTCCTCGCTAACACAACTTAATGTTGTAGGGCATTTACATGTCAAGTTCGACCCGGATCACTTTTCCATGAAACTGATGATGCGCAGCTGTTTGCTAGTTGGGTTAGTTGGAAGCCTTTAAAGATAATTCAAATGTCTTCTATCCTATTTCTTACAATACGGGAAGTCGGATATCGATATGCATTTTTATTTTGTTTCCCCAGGGTGTGGACTATTTGAAGTATGATAATTGTTTCAACCTGGGAATTGACCCTAAAAAAAGGTTACATCCTGTCTTCATTTCTTTTACTCGAAGAATCAATAGTGCTTTGCCTTAATTCATTAGACTTGGTACCATAATTACAGATATCCTCCGATGCGTGACGCTCTGAATGCAACCGGTCGAACGATTTTCTATTCTCTTTGTGAATGGTAATTAAAATTCCATCATCTGTTCGGGTTATTTTAGTGCTCAATTTGCCACAACCTTGGGATCAACCATGGCTTTGTTGACAGGGGGGTTGACGACCCGGCTTTATGGGCTCGTGGAGTCGGAAATAGCTGGCGTACGACAGATGACATTAATGATACATGGGCAAGGTTATAATGCTTGACTTAATTAGATAGTGACCGAATGGTTTATTGAGTTACTTTTCCTTGCATCATTGTTCAATATGCTCTTGTAGTTCCTCCAGAAGTGCGATAAATGATAAATGTTCTTGCATCATTGTTTAATATCGAATTCTTACATCAATTGATATGTCTTTTTGCCCTTGTTGTTTAGCATGACCACAATAGCTGATATAAATAACAAGTGGGCTTCCTATGCTGGTCCTGGTGGATGGAATGGTAAAAATGTATTTTTGTTCTTATAAAATTGTTAAAGTTCTTTGTGCAAAGCTGCGGCCATCGAACTCTCCGTGTAATTCACTTTGAGCAGATCCCGATATGCTGGAAGTTGGTAATGGAGGCATGGCTTATCAGGAATACCGTGCTCATTTTAGCATTTGGGCTTTGATGAAGGTCTTTTCTTTCTTCCTTATCGTAACGTTGTATGTTCTAAACAAGTTATTCATTTACTTGCAATTTTTAACTTGTTAATATTACTTCGATAGTTTCCTACGAGTATACTTTGTAATTCTTTACCTGGAAGAAGTTTTATTCGATTACTGTTGCTCCGTTAAAAGCCTTGACCATATCTGCTACATACACCGATTTCGAATCCTTTACTTGGCTCGAAAATTTTTAATCATGGTGCAGGCCCCTCTTTTAGTCGGTTGTGATGTAAGAAATATGACTGCAGAAACCTTTGAGATTCTAAGCAACAAGGAGGTTATTTCTGTAAACCAAGGTGAATTTCTTTAATTTTTTTGCACTTCTTCCTGTCGTCAGCCCGCTCAGGCTTTCTTATGTTTTCTAGTATTAAAAGAAAATCTGCTGCCTGTTATTCTTTTCACAGACTCTCTAGGGGTTCAAGGAAGGAAAGTACAGGTTGCTGGAGAAGCTAACTGCCAACAGGTGATCTTTCAGCTTGTTTAAGTTGTTACTTAAGCGCGATAACTTCTATGAATATTTTCCATGAAAAATGTAACAAATTGTTGAAGGATGACCTCCAATACCGCCCTTAGATCTAATCGTAAATATATGTGCCTGCTTTTGGTGGCAACAGAGGTGGTAGAGAATATACTAAAAGGACTCTATTGCAAGTGCATTGAGCTGCTAACAGTTATTTTTTTGCAGTGAAGTTGTTTGTGTATGAGAACTATCCAGTCAGACAGCTATATATCATACGTTGGTCATGACGGTTCCACGGGAGTCGACAATCTTATAGCGTAACGCATTAATGGAGTTCACGCCATGCTATCCGTTCTTAGTTTATATGTGATTTTGTTTTGCAGGTCTGGGCAGGACCGTTGTCTGGCAATCGCTTAGCGGTAGCTTTGTGGAATAGATGTTCAAAACCTGCAAATATAACAGCCAAGTGGGAGGCACTTGGTCTTGAATCTAGCACCCATGTTGCAGTAAGAGATTTGTGGCAGGTGAGCAGTTTTTTGTTTGTGATCGCCCTTTTGGTTGGCCTGCAAATTGGGGGTCGGTCCGCAAGTGACAAAGGTATTGAAATTTGATGTTCAAGTGAAAAATGGATTTGAAACAAGTCATAGCCTTGGCTTTCCAATTATCAATTTTAGGACCCAACCATGATGGTATTAAGCTCTAGTCGATGTCGGTTGGCGAACCAAAATTTTGTGTATAAAGTACATGCAAATCACAACTAAATAATCAACTAGGCACACTTTTGAAACTCACTGTCACCCCGTGGAGTCTATATTAAACTGTTTGAATTGTTCTGAACTGGAAACCAGTCGAATCCATCAAACCTTCGACCCATTCATTATAACCTGCAGAGAATTTTCATCTTATGAATGATGATTTAGTTCTGTTCGGCTAAAGCTTCTATTGACTTGAATTCCTGCTTACTTATCTTTATTGGTTGCAGTACAAAGATGTTGAGGGAAACGCCGTGGCATCGTTTGGTGCCGAAGTCGAATCACACGACTGTCATATGTACATTTTCACTCCCAAGACAGCGGCTCACTCGGAGATATAGGCAGGCTCATACAGGTATCATTCTGGAGGTTTCCCTTTGTTTATTACTGAGAAATCAGATGGCAGTTGAGTTGCTGCTTCTTAAACTGTAGTAAATGGTACCTAAGAACTATGCCTTGAAACACGAAATGTGGGATTGCATGACAAAAACTGTTATTAGCCGGTGATTCAGATGTGGTTAATGCTGTTCTTTGTGATGATTATTTATAAATAAGCAACAGGAATTGTCTTGCACTAGTCGAACGCTTCAGCAATCAGCATCTGTCTTCGTCTAAATTCTAGTTCTTTTATTTAAAATTTTTATATAAAAGTATGAATTTTTATAATTATATTAATTATTGTTTATATCAAAGATATTTAAGAACTCACAATTCTCGGTTCTAATACCAAGTTTGATAGGCCTCAGGATTTTGTCAACGAAAGATTCCTCAAAATGAATGGTGGTCTGGATATACGTATTTTTTGTATAACCATGAATAGATTAAAAGATTAGGATTAAGGTTAAAGTTTATGATTAGAGTTTTGGGTACAAGTTGTAGGGTATATTTTTTAAGGTATAGAGTTTAGGATTTAAAATTTAGGCATAAATTTTTTTAGTGTAGAGGCATCAAAAAGAAAAAGATATATATATATTTTGAATTGAGAGCGAGACCAAGCCATTACATTAGGATCTCCTTAGGCGAACCAAAGGAGTCCCCATGTTAATCGTAGTCCCTCAAAGATACCCAATAATTCGGCATTGCAAGGCAATCAACACACCAAGTTTTCTAGATAATGATAATATATGGTTACGTTCATGATCACGTAGGACGCCTCCTGTAGAACCATTGTGAGACAGCACCATCAGTGTTTAAGCAGATCCAGCCTGGGGGAGGAGATTGTCATTGAACATTCTCGGCCAGCTGCGGATTTGAGGGAGAAGCTGCCGGATGTGGAGTATTATAGAGTTGATGTCCATAAAATCACCACGAAAAACGTACGAATTACAACGCTTCCAAGCTTGCCGAACCAGCACTCAACGAACATAACCGTTGGATGATAAACCATGAAGCATCGCACATTCACGTGAGGGAAGACTGAATAAATCATCCTGAAGAAGTGAGCCAAAGATTGCGAATGCATGAGCAATCACCTTGTAACGTCGGAGAATGAACCATGCATGGCATACTTTCATGAAGAATGCAATATTGTGGTCCATGGTATGTCTCAAAGCCAATCCGCCACAATTGCCAAGTTGACAAACGATGTTCCAAGTAACCAATGAGATGGGTTTAGAAGACTCAAAACAGAGATAGGCAGCATGCTAATTTGCATTATATATATTGGAATGCTTAACAAAACTGCTTTTGCTAAGGTAATCCGTCCAGTGAAGGATAAAGATCGAGCTGAGAAGCCATTGAAACGTGACAGTACCTTGTTCATATAATCATTGAGTATTCAATCTTTTGAGTTTAAAGACTAATTTGGATCGAATACTTTATAAATTTATTACGAGGACAACTCTCGTAATTCATTTGTTCCATATTTAAATTTAACTTGGTTTGATGAATTTAATGTTTCATTCCATTAGACCAACAATTAGGGATGACAATGGACAAAATTTAACCGTCACGACCCAAATTTAGGTATCTAGCCCCATCCAATCCAAATTTTATTATAATTTAATCCGACCCAACCCAAAATAGAAATATAACCCGACCTCAACCCAACCACACATAATAGAAGCATAAACCAATCTCAACCCAACCCCGACATTTTAACAAAAACGACTAAACCCGTCGAACAACACAAACTCAAACCTGCCCTAATCTAGTTTGATCAAAACAAGTCAATATATCTCAATGAAACATTTTTCCAAAGAATCTCACCTTAATATGCATCCCGGGCCGAATCTACTTCAATTGTGGTTGAGGGTAACTTCAGTTACTGAAACAGCTTTTATTTTACTATGATCCATCATCATCCTACACTTACTGAAAACAGCTTTTTAGGTAAAATAATTAGCAATATATCTCAGAGGGATGAAGACTATAATGGATAACGAAAAGCTACTAAATAAAAATTAAGAGATTCTATCTTAGTATTCTCAACCATTCATAGTTTTCTGTGAGATGAAACTTCGACTCAAGGAATCAAAACCTTCCTACACAAATCTAAGTCCTCAAAACCAAATAAGTCTATTAAAGCTATAAAAATCAGATATCCATCTTAAACTTCAAGGGCCTTAAGTGCGGGGAGGAATGGCAACACCTGGACGGGTAGCTTGACTAGGCTTTGGCATGTCATCCTGAATGAATTATGCCACATGCAGTCAACGAAGCTTGTGAATGTGAGTAAAAATAAAAGAATCATAAAAACAAAACGTTAGCACAGAACAGGCCAAGAGCATCACAGATGCAAAGTCTCTGATGAATTTGAAGGCAAAATCAAACAGTGTTCATGAGCTCATTGATATAACATGAAAGGAGAACAAAGCAATTGCACAGATGCTTCCACAACCACACTTAAGACTGTTGACCATCGATGGCGTACTTTGCAAGTACATTTGTCTTCGCAAAAAATGTTTTTTTTTTCTACTTGTTTGGGACGGGTGGGGGTCTTCTATAACAAAGCATGCAATTTTTTAGACTTCAGAAAGAACCCCCTACTACACCTACAGATACCTGACATGTACAATCTATACAAGCCATTTTCCATTCTAAAAAGATCATCATACAACCAAAAAAGGCAACTCACAAAGCGATTTAGACTGACATTAGGTATAAGGGAGCAGATCATTCCTAGATCTGCTTAAAAAGTTAACCTGAAGGGGACATGAAAAATGCAAAGCACCACTAGAATGGTACCAGGGATCATAATGCGAAAAGTGTATACCTAAAGGCTTGCATCATACATAACATAATAGAGAGAATCATTCTAATGGTCACGGATCACACTCAACAAAACATTGGAAAAATTCTATCATCATATGTGGTTTAGATGGTTATTGGGGCAGACATAAGTCCCTAAAGACGGATATTAGGTACTAGGGACTAGCTCATAAAATAATACATACAATCATTCTAACTATGATCATGGATCATAATCAGCATAACATTGCCAAAATTCTCAGTCATACGGAGGACTTCTGTCTCAGTTATATTAGATTCAAGGAACTTTGCATCTGCCAACGATCATAAGCAGCTAAAAGAGGTACTGAAAGTGTTCCAGACCAGTGTTAAAAAGGGCGAAAGGCGATAGGAGTTTTATAGCGGAGGCGCAAGGCGCGCGCCTTATTAAAGTAAGGCGCACTTTTTAAAAATAAGAGATATACATATTTTCCAGTTGTAGAGTAAAGCAAAAAGAACAATTCATGCATTGTAAACACCAAAGAGTATTCATTATCAGCATTTTATATATTAAGCATCACTTCAAAGTTCTTTACATTCAACAAAATTTTGGGTGATACGAATAATGAGATTCTTTGAATGTTCAACTTCAACACGAACCAATCAAGGAAAATGTATACATGTACATGAATCAGAGTACTAAGCAAGAAAGAAAATTTAGTACTTTAAAAAGGATAACTTCAACAAAGCTCTTAATTCATTTACCTTTAACTTTCCAATCAAAAAGCATATTGCATTTTATCATGCAATAAAAAAATTTTATACCGTAAATTGACAAAGCTAGTTATAAAATACTCTTGAAAAAATATATGATAATATGATTTAAATTAAGGATTTATATCCAATACATTAGCGGTGGAAACTTTTAGTTTTCACAAGTGCCTTAGTTTAGGGTTTATGGACTCAATTTAGGGTATAGGGTTAATGGTTAGAATTTAGGAGTTAGAGTTAAGATTTAGGTTTAGAGGTTAGGGTTTAGGGTAATATATTGAGGATTTAGGTTTTAACCTATAAACACTAAATTCTAACCCTAAACTCAAAATTTTATTCACAATGACTAAACTCTAAACTACTAAACCTAAACCCTAAATCGAGTCCCTAAACCCTAAAACTAAGACGTTAGTTGAAACTACCAGTGTATCAAATAATTATCCATAAATTAAATCATGATAAAAATAAGTCAATTCAAGATTAATTTAAACTTAAATTAGCTCATATACGCAATATTGCATCAAAACAATTAAATTTAGTTCAACTTTTAAAACTCAACAAAATTAATTTGAATTTAAATTCGATCCAATTTAATTAATATTTGTATATATCATGTGTTATGCTTCAAGTTTAAATTACACATTAACTCGACTAAGTTAATTTAATTTCATTTGATTAATGTTATTTTTGTGTGGTCCCCACTTTTGACCCAAGTTGGTATGTAAAACACAATAAAAATAAATAAAAAAGACAAAAAGAACAAAAAAATTAAAAAGGCGCGCCTTTTGCGCCTCGACGCGCCTCATTGAAGTCGCCTCGCCTAGACCCAATTAGGCGTTTTACCCTCGCCTCGCCTTAGCGCCTAGGAGCGCCTCAGATGTGCCTTTTTAAACACTGATCCAGACGGCTATTTGGCATTAGGGACTAGCTCAATCCCGAAGAATTGAAAGCTTCTGCTCAAGGAGCAGCCTAGCACCTCCCTAACGAATTGCGAAAATACCCGTCAACATAGTTTAAAAAAGAACCACTCTAGCGATGATCATAGGTCAGGAAACCTATGGAGGAGTACAGTAGCTCAAATTATATCGCCAGCCTATACACTATGGCAAGAGTACTAACATAACCTTAAAACATTTAAGGAAATTTATCTTGGTAAGTCATGTGATAAAAGGAAATGATAAGCAATCCAAGAAGGGCAAGAACAGCATTTCATTCACACTACAACATAGATCATTGATAGTGAAAAGCATCAAATCATGGTTAACAAAAACATGTACCCTGCGCCTGATGAAGCGTTGAGGCGGATCACGGTTCCTCCTGTCGGTGCGGGATCGGACCCTCACAACGTGGGAGTGGATGGCGCATGAGACACAGTATTGCATCTTCACATAAAGCTTAGGTAGAGTGTAGGCTATAAACAAGTAATCAAACAATAAATCCAAAAATAAGTACTAGAAATTGAAAACAAACATGCAATTAGAAAATGAAATGAAAATTACAGTCATAGACGCAGGCTTCCTGGACATCCCTGACGGCAGCTTGCTCGACAATGTTCCTCACAAGAAACCTTTTGATTGATTTATCCTTGTATATCCCAAAGATTCAAAAAAATAAATATTTAACTAAAACCTTCTAATCAGAAAGAAAAGAAAAACCCAGATGAGAAAACAAACGTAAAGTACCTTAGGGCAGCATTTGCCGCAGTTGGAGCAGCGGATGAACTTCACATGGCCACGGCCATGTTTGTTGCGGCCACCGTTCCTACGCTTGAAAGTCTACAAAAGAAGTAACGATCCAGAGAGATAAAATTTGTGAAAAAAAAGAGAGGAAAGATTAAGTTTTGATAAAGAATTATATGGAAAAATTGAGATGGAATGAATACCCGACCATTGTTTGGGGGCTGGTGTAGAATGTCACGTGGCTAGAGTTCCAACCAGCCCACCGTGCGGCCTTAGGCGATGTGACTCAAGACAAACACCTAAGTAAGCCTTTTCAACCCTCTCGGAAGATCAAACTTCCCAAGCACCGACAAACGCAAAGCGTTCTACGCGGAATCGGATCAAAAGAGATGAGCGAAGAAGAACTTCGAAAGAACGCTCAAGAATAAAGAAAGAACACAAGAACACTCAGAGGATTTAGAGTAAATGCTTTTATTCCTTGGAAACTTGGATACATCAAATGAGGAGAGGAAGACCTCTATTTATAGTTGAGTTCCCCCTAATCCGACGGTCTATACAAATTTACATCGACGGTCGAGATTGATCTTATCTAATAAAATCTCAATTTCAAATCTCTAATTATCACAAACATTAGCTACAAATTATATTTCAAATAAATAGATGATGCTTTGACCGAATTACCCTCCTGAATCTTCCACGGATCGGGCTAGGTCTAGTGGTCTCTTTGGGCCCAAGATCTCTATCTGAACCTCTTGGGAAACCTGGTGTGCACCCCGTGGTGCCAATGACTCTGGCCTCGGCTGACGGCCTGTGACAATCTCCCCCACCAAACTTGGCGACGCCCTCGTCGCGCCTCTCGAACAAAGTTGAGATCGATCCTGAAGCTTCATTCCGCGTGCCTTGGCTTGCTCCCAACTCGGAATCTGGCTTGATTGTCCCCCCATAAGGACTGCTCTCCCCATAAAGAGCACCGGACTCTGATTCGGATGTCCCCCCATAAGGACTGCTCGCCTTGGCTCGCACCGCCATGCAAAATTTCCCGTCCTAGGTACATCTTGATCGTAGGAACTCTTTCCTACCAGTTCTGACTTGCCCTGATCTGGACTCTCCCGATCCTTGTGCACAAACTTGGATGCCTTCACGTTGAACACCGAACGAACCTTCGGAACTCTGAACAGTTGCTTCAGCCCGCACCAGGTCTTGGCAACTCCATCTGATGGGTTAGGTTTTCTGCGCCCTACACCCAACAAATCCGGCAAATCAAACTGTAAAACACTATCACCGTGCTCAAGACGTACCTCACTCCTTTTCCCGGTATTTACTTTACACATCTATCCTTCGTCCCTGAAGTTTGATGCCCCATTGCTCCTCGGCAATGCAAATCCCATCGACACTTCTCTTCCATTGAAGTTCGATGCCCCGGCCACCTTGCTCATGGATGGCTCCTCGACGGCCTTCATGCCAACTGCCTCGGGCAACTCTCGCCCATCCAAGGTAGTGTCCCCAACTGTCGCCTCCAACTCGATGCCTCATTGGCTTGGAGTATCTTCGACAAGCTGAATGGCTGTCAGCTTCTTGGTTTCTCGCCCGTTGTCTCGGCACACAGGCACAACACACTGTTGTCTCGGATCCAAGATGCACATGACGTTGGCATACGGAATGATGAGAGCTTCAATACGGTCAAGGAAGTTTAGTCCCAAAATAAAATCAAAGTCATCTAGCTCGATTACCTCGAAATTCTCCTTGGCCTTCCAATCCCCAATCTGCAACTCAATCTTCCGCACTATCCCCACAACTGGAACTTCCCTTGAATTTACCGCCTTGATCTTACCGGTTGAATCCACAACTTTAAGACCAAGCTTCTCGGCAACCTTCCTGGACATGAACATATCACTTGCCCCGGTGTCCACCAAAGCACTCCTTGATCGTCCCGCCACGTTGATGTCGACAAACATCAACCCATTATGCTTCTGGCCCTTCCTCGCCTTGACAGAATCTAATATCATCGAGCCAAGCTTGGCAGCCTCATCACCATCGGGCTCATCCTCCTTGGACTTCTTGACTCGATCGGGGCATTCTCGTGCTAAATGCGGCCCCCTACATCGGTAACACTTTCGATGTACTTTTTCCCCCTTCGGCTTTCCTCCTTTGATGCTAGCGATTGCACCAACTCTACCAGGTTCTCCATCTGAATCGTCGTCCTCCTGGACAATAGCATCGAGGCGGCTCCTCTTCTTGGGACAGTCTTTCACTACGTGTGGACCATCACAATGGTAGCACCTTATGGATCCTTGATCCTTTCGATCATCTGGTTTCGCATACCGGTCTGGCTTGGTCGATGGCCTTTCCTTGCCATCATCGCTGCTATCTTCGGACACGTCCTTATCTCTCCCACCAATACCCTTGCCATGGGGCTTGGAAGACTTGGACTCCATGAACTTGTAAGCACTATAATCGGTCAAGGACTCCGCAATGGCTAGGGCTTTGGAAATTTCCTGCATATCCCTCCGCTCTAACTCGGCCCTGGCCCATGGCTTCAATCCATCCATAAACGTGAAAAGCGCATCCTTCTCACACAAGCCAGGGATAAGGAGTTGTAGCTCATTAAACTCCTGGATGTAATCCGCAATGGATCCATCGTGTCGAAGCCTCCTAAACTTGGTCCTGGCTTCTTTCTCTATGTTACTCGGGTAAAACTGCTGCTTAAACTCCACTTGGAACTCCTCCCATGTTCCAACGCACGTGCCCCCACTATTCTCATCAAGGCACCTACGTCGCCACCATAACAAAGCAACGTCAGTCAAGTAAACAACAACATTATTTACCTTCTCGGCATCGTCTGTGATGCTCATTACCCGGAAGTACCGCTCCATGCACCAAATGAAGTTCTCAACATCTTTCACCGACCGGTTCCCCTTGAACTCTCTTGGTTTCGGAATGTCCTTCATCGGTCTAGGTGTCGTCGTGGTTAACACACCGTTCCACATGGCAGCCTGATAAACCATCACTTCCGCCTTCAGATCCACCATTTCCACCCTCAATGCCTTCAGCATGGCTTCGAGAGCATCTCTCTTTCCCTCTGACTGATCGCCCTGGTCATCCAGCTCCTCGATCCGTGTATCCACCACGTCGAGTCGCTCCACAGAATCCTTCATAGATCCCTCAAGCTTGGTGACCCTCTCCTCGAGTGGCGACAACTTGTCCCTCGAGTTTGCTCGACTTCCTTTGTTCGCCTGGGTCTCCACACCCTTCTGGCTCGCTGCAGCATTCTCTCCCTTCTTTGGTGCCATCTCTACTCGATGCTTCGTGCTTCGAACTAGCTCACTTCGCTCGAACAAGGCTATGATACCAACTGTCACGTGGCTAGAGTTCCAACCAGCCCACCGTGCGGCCTTAGGCAATGTGACTCAAGACAAACACCTAAGTAAGCCTTTTCAACCCTCTCGGAAGATCAAACTTCCCAAGCACCGACAAACGTAAAGCGTTCTACGCGGAATCGGATCAAAAGAGATGAGCGAAGAAGAACTTTGAAAGAACGCTCAAGAACAAAGAAAGAACACAAGAACACTCAGAGGATTTAGAGTAAATGCCTTTATTCCTTGGAAACTTGGATACATCAAATGAGGAGGGGAAGCCTCTATTTATAGTTGAGTTCCCCCTAATCCGACGGTCTATACAAATTTACATCGATGGTCGAGATTGATCTTATCTAATCAAATCTCAATTTCAAATATCTAATTATCACAAACATTATCTACAAATTATATTTCAAATAAATAGATGATGCTTTGACCGAATTACCCTCATGAATCCTCCACGGATCGGGCTAGGTCTGGTGGTCTCTTTGGGCCCAAGATCTCTATCTGAACCTCTTGGGAACCCTGGTGTGCACCCCGTGGTGCAAATGACTCGGGCCTCGGCTGACGGCCCGTGACAAGAATTTGACGCTCTCTGCTTCTGCTGCCTACTGATGATAGTTCTCGCCGGAGGAAGATTGTTTTTTTTGGTTAAAAGCAATGTCCTTTTATACTCGGACACTGAAACCCTAAACTTTCATTATTTTTTTGGGTAAACTATCAGATAGTCCTCGGACTACAAGTTGCATCACTCTATTATGAAAAGTTATAAAATATCGCTCGAGTTAACGGAAGTTACAAACTAGACCGATGATGTTAATAAATTTGGCATAAATAACAAATTGATTTCCTAGTCCTAAAAATGAGTTATTTGAATAATTTAGCATATCTCGATATTGTTTTAGGGGGAATATTCGACCAAGTTGAATAAAAAAATTGATTTAGTAAAGTTAATTTGTCCTATATTATGACTCAAATTTTTTTTGAAAATTTTTTGTTTCGAGTTTATAAATTCGAGTCAAGTCAAGTTGTCGAGTTTATGTCAAAATTTAATTATAATTATTTATAGTTTTATAGTACGGATTGATTCAAATTTAAATAACATTTTCTAATCATATATATATATATTATCCTATACACTGGTGGTGGAAAACAAAGTATCTACAAGTAGGGTTACTTAGGGGTTTAGGGTTTAGAGGTTAAGGGTTTAGGTTGTATGGTTTATAATTTAAGATTTATGGTTAGAATTTAAGGTTTAGGTTTTGTGATTAGATTTTTAGGGTTTTAAGGTTAGAAATTTAGATTTTAGATTTAGGCTTGAAAATAGACATGCTTGAGTAAACTTTTTTTACACTGGCAGTATATCAAATATTAATCATATATATATATATATATTTCTTGATATTCTTTTTCGTATGTGTAAATAAGATTTACACTGTTATTTAAGAAAAAAATATCTTCTAAAATTATAAAATATATTCATAATTTGAAGTGGGTC
Organism: Hibiscus mutabilis; assembly: GCA_019671005.1. NCBI lineage: Eukaryota > Viridiplantae > Streptophyta > Magnoliopsida > Malvales > Malvaceae > Hibiscus > Hibiscus mutabilis. The sequence continues at coordinate 46,322,477 of CM033736.1, forward strand.
ATTGGGAGGGTAAAGATTGGATTAGGCGAGTCTCAGGACCCACGTAGGTGATGGGGTAGAGATGGTTAAGTTTTGTGGGTTGCGGGGTATGGATGATTTTAGATTTTGTATTTGCAACGGGTCATAGGGCGGGGATGAAGATGAAAATTCTCGACATGAATGAGTGTGGGAAGAGAACCTTTCGCACTCATTCCGCCCAATTGACATCCCTAGATAAACTACCACAACAACCATTTTTTGTTTTATAAGTGTTTACTTTTTCTCTCTAAATTAAAAAAAAATATGTTTTGGTTACTTACGTTATCATTTTATATTGTTTTGGTTACTTAAATTATCATTTATAACGTTTTGATTATTGCAACAGTAAATGTCGTTAGTTTGATGATTGACACATTAGTAAAAGAGATTAAGTTTTAATTTGACCATTGAACTTTAGATAAATACTAATTTTATCCTTAAACTTTAAATAAAATATCAATATAACCCTTAAACTTTAGATAAAATATCAATTTAACCATTAGATCTGCCCAAAATCACCCGTCCCCGACTATCGCTCACCACCTTCATCGACGATGGTTGGACCCTGAAATTGAGTTGAGTTGGTTTGGGAAAGGCAGATTCAGTTGTTTGGTTGAGTTGGTGGTAGTTAGACTTGGCAAGCTTGATCCAATACCCGAGACCCAAATTGATTTACTCGAATCGAGACCCGAAATTGACACAAACACTAAAATCGAACCAGACTCGAACTTAAACCGAATATAGTTAGAGCCGAAATGACCCAAATAGAAATAACTAGAATCGAACTCGAACTGAATGACCCGTTTGCCACCATAGTGTTGTTCCATATGAAATGCTTTGTTAATTGAATTGGTTCATATGTAAGGTTTGGAGATTTTTGGAGCAGTTAGAGAAGGTATTTTAGTGGTTCTTTTTGGGTTCGCTCGATTGTATAACCCATGGACGGTGCTTTACAAGGGTGCATGTCTCATTCTTGCTGGGTGAATTGATTATTTTTCCAGCTCAATTGGGTTTTGTTGGTGGTGAAAGTTATCGCCGTGGTTTGCATTCTTTTTTCAATGGAGTACCGGCTTTATTAAGCTTTGGGGAATCATGGGGTATGATAATTTTTAAGGCCGATCCTGGGGCAAGTCGAACTGGTCGACCGCCATGACTTGTTTTTCTCATTTTTTTACTTAAATCTTTATATTAGAAAGGGTCTCAATTTTCTTAACTAATGGTAACTGAATTTTATTAAAAAAAGAAAGATATCACAAATACAATGCACTTAAAAGAGAAAAAATGAGGATTAAGTCCACAAAAAAACTAGTAAAAAAATAAAATATGAAGTCCAAAAGTGCAAAGAAAAGTAACTCTTCCCTTGAGATCGGCTTACATCATCAAGAATCCAGAAACCTTCATGAACCTCCTTGTCTCTATCCATACGAGCCGCTTTACGAAGTGAAAAAAGAGTGGTGAGCGAACCAAACAATTAGACAGATTGTTCCACTACAGTATTCTGATTATATTGGAAAACAACCCTAAAATGGAATCAAACTTTCTATGACCACCCACAAACCCAAATCAGAAAGAGGATATCTGAGCGAGCAGCAAATGACCGCTAAGGGATGCGAAAATCGTGCCAAACAGCAGAGAAAATGTACCACAAAAGCAAAAAAACATGTCATTAAGGCAGAGGAAAAGCGTGCCACAAGAGCAGAGGTTCTTATTAAAAATTTAAAAACTATATCATAAAAAGTAAGTGAAATAATGAACGTCGATGATAGACAACCAACAACTAAGGCTAGTGCCGCCGTCGGCTAAGCAAAGAAATAAAATGTAAAAAGTGTTGGATTAAAATCCGCAACTGTGGGCACATATGTAAAATGTATGATGTTATTATAAAGTATGACACTAAATCAAGTGACCAATTATGTTAGGCGTGTCTTAGGTATTAAAGTGTCATGGAAATAAAAGTGTAGATACCGTAAGATATATTTATAATTCAATGAGGGGCAGAGTTATAAATATTTAATAGTTGATTTAATAATCAACTATATAAAGAGGTAGTGGTCCCCAAGAAATAGGTTAACTTGTATTACTCTTGTCCCAGTCAGAGAGTTTTTACGGCAAGGGCTAACGTATCTTCTTGGAAGATCACAACCAACTTTTAGACGATCTCCATCAAATGATTCAAGGTTTTCCATCTATCGATTAATTTAGGTATGCTTCCGCTTTCGGTTTATTGTTCTTGATGATTTGACATGATAGATCTTGAGTTTAGATTTCATACCTATTGTGGTTTGGTTCTGACAAATTTTGGGTTATTTCAAAAACTTAAGTGTTATTAGAAATTTCAGTTTTGACTATTACAAAATTTTAAATTTGAATATCGGTATATTTATATTATATATTTTAAGATAAATTAATTGAAGCACTAAGTCACCAAAGTGACCTCTATTGTAGAAATTATTTTATTTTAATATATAGAAGGTTTTGTGCATGTAAGTCAGATTATGTTAGTATTAATCAGCCCAAAAGAATGTTAATAATTAACATTATTACACGTGCAACTGTGGTAATAAACATGTGATAAATATTCAGTTTTATATGTGAGCAATAAATTGGCCCAAAGGAAGATTTCTGTTTGACATGTTCTTATTATCAATGTTTGATTATTGTACCAAGATATCACTTGCAAGTTAATGTTTTGTCCAAAGATGAAATATTAATGGAGTGTCGGGTATCTTGATATGAGGTTTACCTTTATTCAAATTTATTATTATTTTGGTTATCTTTTAATTTGGTTGAAAGATAAAATTAAGACAAATATTTTGAAACAATTAAATTCATATTTTGGCTTCGAATGTATAATATTTTAATGGATTAATTGAAACATAATGTCACCAAAGTGACCGCTTTTGTGTAGATTAGTTTATTTAAAATATTAAGATAATTATGGGTTTTTGTAATTCACGCGTTTATTAATTAGCCCAAAGGAAAGTTAATATTTGACAGAATTACAACGACAATTGTGGCGATAAATGTGTGACAATTATAAGGTATTTTATGTAAGCAATACGTTAGTCCAAAGATTAATCTATTGTTTGACATAGTTTATTGTCAATGTTTGATTGCTACAACAAGAGTACCGCTTACAGTTAATATTACTCTCTAAAGACTTGATATTAATGTTGTGCTTGGTATCTTGAGGGGAACTAGCCACTATTTTGAATTTATTTGTTTACTTATGAATATTTATGTGAGCTTGTTTTTATTTTATTTACTTATTTTTGTTCTATATTTAGGTAATTTATCTTTGCTGTCACAATATCTGTTAAATACATTCTACACTCATGTTTAGTGAAACTAGTTTTAAGGAATAGAAAAGACACTTACATATAGTATTTGGTTGTATGAACATAGTCTTTGCACTAAGGCAAGAATAACTTGCACCTCTCACTGTGGTAAGCACCCGTAAAAGGGATTTTGAGATTGTTCAAATCGCACGAGTCTAATGATTATAATGAATAACATTCTATAAGTCTTTAGGAGTAAAAAAAATCTAAATAGATTACTCATATTAAGGGTTTCCTTGACGAAATTAAGAAAAGTTTTACCCAAAACATTAAGGTTAAGATGACATCACTTATGCCTTCTTTGATGCCTATGAAGTATAAGGGTCAAGGAAATGTGAGGGAGTACATTATGAAAAATGTTTAATATTGCTTCAAAATTTAAGGCACATAAGATCAAACTTTCTAACAATTGTTTGTTCTTATGGTTTTGGCACCGCTTCCTATACAGTTTAACCAATTCAAGTTACAATTTTCAAAGGGAGAAATAAACTCTATTTGGGCTCATTTCTCATTGTATTCAAGAGGAATAAAGGTTGAAGCATTATAAGTGTAAAATAATCATTTGGTCTGTCTTATTTAGTTTGTGTCTTTAAGAATAAGGGCAACAAAAATATTAGAATAAAGTTGTTAAGGTCCAACTCAAAAAAAAAAAACAATAAGTTATAGATGGTTGATTTCTTTTGTAACAAGTTAGGACTCATGTGAAGTAATTAAATTTAAAAAGTGAGCAACTACTTCGGTTATTTTGAGTGATCCATGGGCTGTAAATTTTATGATCCCACAATAAAGATCATTTTAAGGAGAGATTTATAACTTTTTAGGATGTTGAGTTGGACGGAGAAATAAGGTTAGATGCATTGCTATTGGGGAGGAATTGAATTATAATTTAATTTATACTATCATTTTGACAATGTTTAGGTTTTCACACCTATCATTATCAAGAAGTGAATCAAGTACCTCAGCAAAACAATGTTGAATAACTCTCATTCAAGATAAGATAATTGTTTCAAAAGAACAAACTCAACAACCTCAAAAAAGTGTCATTAAAGAGGTCAACGAGAGGAAGGGGAAATACTATTCGAGATTATTATATTTTATTTCCTCAAGAAAATAAGGATAACAATGGAATATAGAAAGTAACTCAATTATTTTTATCAGATCGTAAAAGTTCTAACTCTCAAAAGTGGATTGATGTCATTCAAGAAGAGTATAATTTTATGCAAGAAAATAAAGTTTAGGAACTTGTCTCATTACCTTAAGGTGCAAACCAATTGGTTGTAAATGGATATTTAAAACCAATAGGGATGAAAATGGTAATGTGGATAAGTATAAAGCACGCCATGTATCTAAAGGATTTACTCTAAAAGAAAACATTGATTTTGTAAAGACTTTCTCTCAAGTTTCATTGAAAGACTCTTTCAAGATAATTATTGCACTTGTTACTCGTTTTAGTCTTAAGCTACAATAGATAGATGTTAAGCTTGTTTTTTCCAATGGCAACATTGAAGAAACTATTTATATGGTACAATCATAGAGTTGTGTCTTATGATACAATATCAGTGATATGTAAATTAAAGAAATCCATCTATGAGCTTAAGTAGGACTCTCATTAATGAAATTATAAATTTCATATTGATTATCTCATTTGGTTTTGAGATAAATTTGGTTGACAATTGTATGTACTACAAGTTCAGTGGGATTAAACCAAGTGATACTCATATTGCTAAAGAGACAAATATTGCCTTACTCAATGCCCTAAAAGTAACCTTGAAATTTAGAAAATACAAATGATTCCATATGCATAAGCTATTGAGAATCTAATTTATGTTCAATCATGTATATGTTTGGATATTGCGTACATTGTTGGAATGTTAGACAAATATTTAATAAAATCTAGTATGGACTATTGGATAGCAGCCAGTAGGGTTATGGGATATCTTTAGAGAACAAAATTACATGATCATATATCGGAGTTCTGATAAGTTAGAGATCATCAAGTTTACAGACTTCGATTCCATTAGAATATTGTTGCAAAAGAATTTTGTTACATGGGCTGCTAATTATAGATTGAATATAAAGACCACTTCAGTTATTTTGTGAAAATAAGTATGCATTCATTTATTCTACAAACAATAGGAACACTTCAAATTTGAAGCACATAAATATTAAGTCCCTAGTTGTAAAAGAAAATTCTGAGTAGTTGTGTGTCTATAAAGCATGCTGGTACAAACTCCATAATTGCGTTCTTATTAAGAAACTATCACCCTAGATCTTTCATGAGCACACTACTCATGTGGGTGTAATGTTATTTAAGGATATTCGGTTTTAGTGGGAGTTTGTAATTTTAAAAAAATGCTCATTTGGTCTAGACATAAAATTTCGGTTACTTCAGTTTAAAGTTATTTTAACATTATTTTCTGCAGAAATAAAGTTCTTTTGGTTTATGAACACTCTGAATTCAGTAAAGTTTGATCTCACTAAGGTTTAGGAGGACCAGTTGGAAATAGACATGTTCGGTTCACATTTCATGTAATTTTCCATGCTACACATCCATGATTGATCTATGTCATTTGACTATATTTGTATATGTGAACTTTGATGGGTCTAGTCTTGATTGATATGGCAAAGGCTGCTTTGATCCTATATGGATATAGTTGATGAACGAGATTGTTGTAGAATACCTATTATATAATAGCAAATTTTTGAGCTCATAAGGTTGTACATTTATCAGGAAACATATGTTGCCTAAGTGGGAGATTGTTGGATTAAAATCCGCAATTGTAGGCACATATGTAAAATGTATGATGCTATTATAAAGTATGATACAAAATCAAGTGACCAATTATGTTAGGCGTGTCATAGGTATTAAAGTGTCATGGAAATAAAAGTGTAGATACTGTAAGATATATTTATAATTCAATGAGGGGTAGAGTTATAAATATTTAATAGTTGATTTAATAATCAACTATATAAAGAGATAGTGGTCCCTAAAAAATAGGTTAACTTGTATTACTCTTGTCTTAGTCATAGAGTTTTTACGGCAAGGGCTAACCTATCTTCTTGGAAGATCACAACCAACTTCTAGGTGATCTCCATCAAAAGATTCAAGGTTTTCATCTATCGATTAATTCAGGTACTCTTCCACTTTCGGTTTATTATTCTTGATGATTTGACATGATAGATCCTGGGTTTAGATTTCATATCTATTATGGTTTGGTTCTAACAAAAAGCCTTAGAAAGGGTCTCAAAATAGGCCACAAATGACCATTAATGAGTTAGTAATAAACAAAACCGATTTTGATTATTTTTTTATTACAATGGTATCCAATCCCCATAAATTAAATCCCTAAAATTTTCAATTTCTCAAATACTCCACTCCAATCTCTAGTCCACTGTGCTATTTTCGATTTCTTTCTCTCTAATCTTTGTAAACTTCAACAAATAAAATTTTCAATTCGACATCAACTTGAAAGTGCATCACTGGGTCTTGGCATCACCTATAGAAACAGATTGTTCATGTGATAACGAAGTCACCATTGGTCCCTTTTATTATATTAGGTGGATCAAAAACCTAAAAACAAACCATAAATTAAGAAATCTCAAGGGTTTAGGGGCACAGTTACGTGTGGAGAAGGATTAGCGCCCCCATCACTCCCGCAAAATGGCGCTTTCTTGATCACTAATATTTTTCTTGGTAACCTGGATGAATGTGTGCAAAGATTAATGTGAAAATCCATAAAGTTTTAAAGGTGACCCAAACTCACTCATGACTGAGGAAACACAGGTCAAATTTAAACGCAATGGCACTAAGACATTAATTTTTAAAATTCAAAAATATAGTCTCGCATAGGAGTTTTAACCATTCCCCAACTGCTAGGGGAATGTCAAATTAATCCTACTTGAGAAAATATTTCATTTTTCATGATGCAAGGAAAATCCTTTTTAAAAGGCATTTTATGTACTTATTAATTCTCATGAGTGACTTAATGTTCAAAAATTAATTATTACTTTCTTAAAAGCATGTGTTTAGAGAAACTAATCCTAAAAGGGCCTTATTTAACTATTTACAACTAAGGAAAAAATTATTTACTTATGTAAAAGATTACCTAAAAGGGTCTTATTTAATTATTTGCAATTAAGGGAAATATTTATTTACTTTTCTAAAAATTTACCAAGTTAGTTATTAGAAGACAATTTATTTAAGGAAATTAAACCTAAGGCATTAATAGTTAAATTATATTATTAGGAAACTAACCTACAAGGCAAAAAATAATAATTAAGTCATCTAAAGCTTATTAATTATTACATTACAAGAGAAACTAGCCTAAGAGTAAAATTTTATAATTAATTTACTTAAGAGTTTTCTTTTGGTCATTTTTATGAAAATTATATTATTATATAACTTATGTTAACCAAAAGTTAAACTTAAATTAGGTGACATAATTACCTATTAGATTTTTTTATAAAAGAATATGAATCAAATAACACAAGGATTAAATTCCAAAAAATAAAAATCAAAGGACTGAAATTTAAATATAAAAAACTAAAGTGAAGAAATGCAAACGGTGGGGGGGGGCTGTAGCGTAATTTTGCTAGAGATGAAGTACGGGTCGAGCCGTGGACCGCCCTGCAGCGTCATGCCTGCCTCCTTGTGTGGTCGCTGCTCACCGGCAGCGTGCCTCTCCCGCTCCTGCTCCTTGCTCTGGTGGTGACGTCGGTTCCATCTTCCGGCAACGACAGCTCCTTTGCAAGCTCGGCTTGGTGAGAACCCTCACCCATTTTTTTCCAATTCTAATCGAAATAATAGGAAAATATAAAAAACCAAAGTTTGGGTATGGAAAATACCTCAAAAATCGACTATAATACTTGTATTGCTATTCAATAATTTGTGTACATGTGTTGTGTTGTGTGGTGTGTGAATTACAAAAAGATGAGGCCTATTTATATGCTTCAAGAAACCCTAAAAACCTAAAAATAATTTACACATTAATGTTAAATCTTTTTTTCTGGAAAGAGAATAATGCCTTTACTTGGGCATCAAATCACTTTCCTTACACATAAAATGGTCCTAAATTAATTAGAACAAATAGGGAAAAACCTAAATTTGAATTTGATTACAAATAATCAATAAATTAATTGAAAATTCGTAATAAAATCAAATTCTCGTAATGGACCCGTATCCAGTTTTCTGCACGCACTATCTTCAGCAAAACGAACATATCTTGAGCTCCTGATGTCCGATTGAGGCATTTCAAGATGCGTTTGAAAGGTAACTGAAAGACAGTCAATACATAAGAATACATCCTGACCCAGAAATGCTCGGATCCTATGTCTTGAATCCACAGTAAGAATTCCTTGCGCATCACTTGACTTTCCATACTTGCTGGACATGATCTCTTGTAATCTTCCCGTATATGATGTAATTAATTAGGATCTTGTGTGATCTTCAAGAATAACTAAAATACATTAATAGTAATAATATGAAAAAAATAAAATAATAAAAAAACAAAATGGGCTGGATAAAAACACGTGACTACAGCTGCCCCTTTTGCATATTCCGGTGAAATGGGAATAGGGTAAAAAACCTAAAGGCACTGATTTTATTCAGCCAAACTGTACACTGGTAACCGCAATTTACTCCTTCGAACCTGAGGAGAACAAACATAATTCTCACTTCTTTAAACCTGAGGTAGTGTGAAAATATGACTCTGATCCTTCAAGGTTGAGAACTTCAAGTCAAAAAAATGATATGCTCTTTCGAGCCCGAGGAGAACAAATTGAACCCCATTCCTTCAAACATGAGGTAGTGCAAAAATATGACTCTTCTCCTTCGAATCCGAGGACACCAAGTCAGAAAGATGATCTGCTCCTTTGAACCCGAGAAGAACAAATCGAACTCCACTCCTTCAAACCTGAGGTAGTGCAAAAATATGACTCTAATCCTTCAAACCCATTGACACCAAGTCAAAAAAATTATATGCTCCTTCGAACCCAAGGAGAACAAATTGAACCACACTCTTTCAAACCAGAGGTAGTGTGAAAATATGACTTTGATCCTTTGAACCCGAAGACACCAAGTCAGAAAGATGATATGCTCCTTCGAACCCGAGGAGAACAAATCGAACCCCACTCCTTCAAACCTGAGGTAGTGTGAAAACATGACTCTGATCATTCGAATCTGAGGACATTTGAATTCATCTTTTTCATTCTTTTTCTCAAATTTCGAGGGAGTTTCTTTTTTAGCCTTTATGCTAACATTGAGCATTTGGTTCATTATTATCAATTTATACTAAGGCATCAGAGAGTCGACCTAAAATTTCATAAGTCTTCTTAAGTGTTTGAAAGCATGCAACGTGTCAAGTATAATTTTCAGTAGAATCAACCCTAAGTTCAAATCACTAGAGCTTTTAACACATTGCATCAATTAAACACATGTCATCATCATAGGACATCATCAAAGATTTAAACAACATACTCAAATTACCAATACCATAGCAACCTTAAATAATTACAAGACCAAATAAAATAAAACTAACTATTAACTATGGACAAACTTGCTTCAAACTTGAGATAAACATTTCCCTCAATTCAACTACATGAAAATAAATGAAAAAGAAAAAGAAAAAGCAAGGAAAACTAATACGGAGTTTATTGTGCATGGGATGGTCCATGCTTCCTCGTTGGATGGTTGAAGTAGCGCACAAGGCTAGGGGAATGTGCTGGATGCTCGGTGGTTTTGCTCTAAGAAGAAAATTTGGATCTTCGTTTGAAAGTGCGAAGATGTTTTTATGGCCCCATTTGAAAGTGCAGAGAATGTCTTAATATCTCTGTTTAAAAGAGCATAATATATTTTGCTTTTCGTTTGAAAGTCCAGAAGAGACTTTATGTCTTTAGGAGGTATCCCCATTTGAAAGTGTAGAGCATGTCCTGGTAGCTTTTCTCTAAGAAGAGACTTTGGGTCTTTGTTTGAAAGTGCTAAGATTTTTACGACCCCATTTAAAAGTGCAGATGACATCTTGATATCTTTGTTTGAAAGTGTAGAAGATGTTTTGCTCTTTGTTTGAAAGTGCATAAGAGACTTTATGCCTTCATGAGGTATCCCCGTTTGAAAGTGCAGAGGTTGTCCCGACAGCTTTGCTCTAAGAAGAGCGTTTGAAAGTGCAAAGATATTTTTATATCCCCGTTTGAAAGTGCGGATGACGTCTTGATATCTCCGTTTGAAAGTGCAGGAGATATTTTGTTCTTCATTTGAAAGTGCAAAAGAGACTTTTTGTCTTCAGGAGGTATCCCCGTTTGAAAGTGTAGAGGATACCCCGATAGCTTTGCTCTAAGAAGAGACTCTGGATCTTCATTTGAAAGTGAGGAGATGTTTTTACAGCCCCATTTAAAAGTGCGAAGAACGTCTTGATATCTCCGTTTAAAAGTGCATGAGATGTTTTGCTCTTCGTTTGAAAGTACAAAAAAGATTTTATGTCTTCGGGAGGTACCCTATTTGAAAGTACAGAGGATAAAAACCTTCCTCACGCAAGGTGATGCCCCATTCAATCTTCAAATATGTTTTCATCACTGATGGGCCAATCCTCTTTTGAATAGAGGATTGCTGAATAAAAATGAGCGTCTCATACTCAGTCATATCTTTTCCATATCATATCGATCATTTGCATTAATGGCCCGCTTTTTTGCCCCAGCGAGACCTTTTTTAGGAATCACTTCCTTCTATCTTGGAGTTGTTCATGTTTGCTATGGCCTTGAAACTTTTGTCTGAATCTAAGCTTTTAATTTCCACTGTGCCATGAACATGCATTAGTAACTACAAATGGTCCAAGCCAATGAGAATAAAGCTTACCTGACATGAGCTTTAATTAGGCGTCATACAACAACACCTTTTGATCGACCTCAAAATGTTTCGAACCATCAATAAGATGCAAAAATACGATGCAAATGAGGATGATGCAAGATTGTTGATATTCTAAAATCAAAAGCACGTTTCATTGGTTATGAAGTTCGTGTACACATTATTGAAAACTAAAAAAATACGATCATTTTGACTACTCTTCCCCTCATTTGATGCACTTCAGTGTCGGCTCCTCGATCCCTAAAACTGGGGTAGCTTTTCTCTGAACGTGACCGAAGAACGAGCTCGTTTGCTGATACATACTGCTCAATGGCCTCATTCAGAAAGTTCAACAATCATCTCCAATTGTAGTAAGACCACAGACTCCTCAATGGTGGGGTCATGTCTTTTTGGCTAAAGATGAAACACCAATATGCCAAGTTCCAAAATTTAACGGCTTGAGATCATGGGCTCGTCCACTTCTACTCTGAGCAACAAGGTTATGTCTCTAAATTTTTTTGGCAAAAATGGCTTAGTCCTGGGCCCTCAGGCTTTCCCACAAAGTGATCATCTTAGACAAGTTATTTCGCGGTAGGTCCATATGTATCCGTTTGGGCAAGTCTTGAACTGTCTTTCTCTGCACATCGCCACCATACTGTCGTTGAAGCTTTATGGAATCATTTTTGACATCTATGTTCAGACGGCAAGCTCCGACGCATGATAATACCACTCAAATATTCATGGTCAAAGACTAACTTTTGTTTCGGAATATCAAAAGAATGCAATGTGATGTATGCTATAAAAATACAAGCAAGGCAAGAAAAACGTTAGTACATAATAATAATAAAATAAAATACAATGAATAAAATAGAAAAAAAAACACAAAAAATAAAACCTACAGCTTTTAACATGGCTCTAATGGGGTAGGCTTTTTAAAGTCAAACATGTGGGCTTGGATCTAAAAAAGGTTCTCAAACCGCCCATACCCCTACTAAGGCAGATAAGATGTTCGGTCCTGACCCATCACAAGCTTGCAGATCGAACACGATTCTAAGGGATGCATTTCCACTATGCACATGCAGAGGGTTACTCATGAAGCATAGGTACTCTAGACCCCAGAAGTTTTTTACTAGCCCATGCGGATGGTTACTCACAAAGGCATAATTATTGTTCTCCCACTTAAGTTGGATAAAGCCCGGGTAGAGGGCATATGTTATGATGCAAACAATTATATACAAAAAAATGCACACACAAAAATGCAATGGAATACTACCAAGGAAAATAACACGTGATTAAGTAAAAGTTGTTCCCTCTTAAAAATATCCCAGTGAAGTTGCCAAGCTGTGATAACGAAGTCGCCACTGGTCCTTTTTTATATTAGGTGGACTGGAAACCTAAAAGCAAACCAGAGATTACGAAATCTTAAGGGTTCGGCAAGACACGATTTACGTGTGGGAAGGATTAGCACCCCATCACGCACGTAGAACGGCACTTACTTGATCACTAATATTTTTCTTGGTAACCCGGATGATTGTGTGCAAAGATTAATGTAAAAATCCACAAAGTTTAAAAGGGGTCCCAAATTCTCTCATGACTCGAGGAAACCTAGGTTAAATTTAAACGCAATGGGAGTAAGACATTAGTCTTTAAAATTAAAAAATATAGTCTCGCATAAGAGTTTTAACCATTCCCTAATTGCTAAGAAATGCCAAATTAACCCTACTTGAGAAAATATTATGTTTTTCTTGATGCAAGGAACATCCTTTTTAAATGGCATTTTATGTACTTATTTATTTCTCATGGGTGATTTAATGTTCAAAAATTAATTATTACTTTCTTAAAAGAATGTGTTTAGAGAAACTAATCCTAAAAAGGCCTTATTTAATTATTTACAACTAAGGGAAAAATTATTTACTTCTCTAAAAGATTACCTAAAAAGGTCTTATTTAATTATTTGCCATTAAGGGAAATATTTATTTACTTTTCTAAAAATTTACCAAGTTAGTTATTAGAAGACAATTTATTTAAGGAAATTAAACCTAAGACATTAATAGTTAAATTATATTATTAGGAAACTAACCTACAAGGCAAAAAAAAATAATTAAGTCATCTAAAGCTTATTAATTATTACATTACAAGAGAAACTAGCCTAAGAGTAAAATTTTATAATTAATTTACTTAAGAGTTTTCTTTTTGTCATTTTATGAAAATTATATTATTATATAACTTATTTTAACCAAAAGTTAAACTTAAATTAGGTGACATAATTACCAATTAGATTTTTTAAAAAAGAATATGAATCAAATAAATAAGGATTAAATTGCAAAAATAAAAATTAAAGGATTGAAATTTAAATATAAAAAACTAAAGTGAAGAAATACAAATAGTGGGGGTTGCAGCGTAATTTTGCTAGAGATGAAGTGCGGGTCGAGCCGTGGACCACCCTACACCGTCATGCCTGCTGCCATGTGTGGTCGTTGCTCACCGCAACGCGTGCCTCTCCCGCTCTCTGCTCCCGGTGGTGGTGACGATTTTCCATCTTCCCAACGCAACGCGAGCTCCTTTTAAGCTGGCTTGGTGAGAACCCTCACCCATTTTTTTCCAATTCTAATCGAAATAATAGGAAAATATAAAAAACCAAAGTTTGGGTATGGAAAATACCTCAAAAATCGACTATAATGCTTGTATTGCTATTCAATAATTTGTGTACATGTGTTGTGTTGTGTGGTGTGAATTACAAAAAAATGAGGCCTATTTATAGGCTTCAAGAAACCCTAAAAACCTAAAATAATTTACACATTAATGCTAAATCTTTTTTTTTCTGAAAGAGAATAATGCCATTTACTTGGGCATCAAATCACTTTCCTTACACACAAAATGGTCCTAAATTAATTAGAACAAATAAGGAAAAACCTAAATTTGAATTTGATTACAAATAATCAATAAATTAATTGAAAATTCGTAATAAAATCAAATTCTCGTATTGGACCCGTATCCAGTTTTTCTTGCACGCACTATCTTCAGCAAAACAAATATATTTTGAGCTCCCAACATCCGATTGAGGCATTTCAAGATGCGTTTGAAAGGTAAATCGAAAGGCGATCAATGTGTAAGAATACATCCTGACCCAAAAATGCTTGGATCCTATTTGCCTTGAATCCACGTGATAATTCTTTGTTCATCACTTGACTTTCCATACTTATTGGACATGATCTCTTGTAATCTTCCTATATATGATGTAATTAATTAGGATCTTGTGTGATCTTCAAGAATAACTAAAATACATTAATAGTAATAATATGAAAAAAAAATAAAATAATAAAAAAACAAAATGGGCTGGATAAAAACACGTGACTACATTTGCCCCTTTTGCATATTCGGTGAAATGGGAATAGGTAAAAAACCTAAAGGCACTGATTTTATTCAGCCAAACTGCATAATCGGTAATCGCAATTTACTCCTTTGAACACGAGGAGAACAAACATAATTCTCACTTCTTTAAACTCGAGGTAGTGTGAAAATATGACTCTGATCCTTCAAGGTTGAGAACTTCAAGTCAAAAAAATGATATGCTCTTTTCGAGCCCGAGGAGAACAAATTGAACCCCATTCCTTCAAACATGAGGTAGTGCAAAAATATGACTCTTCTCCTTCAATCCGAGGACACCAAGTCGGAAAGATGATCTGCTCCTTTGAACCCGAGAAGAACAAATCGAACTCCACTCCTTCAAACCTGAGGTAGTGCAAAAATATGACTCTAATCCTTCAAACCCATTGACACCAAGTCAAAAAAATTATATGCTCCTTCGAACCCAAGGAGAACAAATTGAACCACACTCTTTCAAACCAGAGGTAGTGTGAAAATATGACTTTGATCCTTTGAACCCGAAGACACCAAGTCAGAAAGATGATATGCTCCTTCGAACCCGAGGAGAACAAATCGAACCCCACTCCTTCAAACCCGAGGTAGTGTGAAAACATGACTCACGATCATTCGAATCTGAGGACATTTGAATTCATCTTTTTCATTCTTTTTCTCAAATTTCGAGGGAGTTTCTTTTTTAGCCTTTATGCTAACATTGAGCATTTGGTTCATTATTATCAATTTATACTAAGGCATCAGAGAGTCGACCTAAAATTTCATAAGTCTTCTTAAGTGTTTGAAAGCATGCAACGTGTCAAGTATAATTTTCAGTAGAATCAACCCTAAGTTCAAATCACTAGAGCTTTTAACACATTGCATCAATTAAACACATGTCATCATCATAGGACATCATCAAAGATTTAAACAACATACTCAAATTACCAATACCATAGCAACCTTAAATAATTACAAGACCAAATAAAATAAAACTAACTATTAACTATGGACAAACTTGCTTCAAACTTGAGATAAACATTTCCCTCAATTCAACTACATGAAAATAAATGAAAAAGAAAAAAGAAAAAGCAAGGAAAACTAATACGGAGTTTATTGTGCATGGGATGGTTCATGCTTCCTCGCTGGACGCTTGAAGTAGGGCACAAGGCTAGGGAATGTGTTGGATGCTCAGTGGTTTTGCTCTAAGAAGAGATTTTGGATCTTCGTTTGAAAGTGCAAAGATATTTTTACGGCCCTATTTGAAAGTGCAGAGAATGTCTTAATATCTCTGTTTAAAAGAGCATAATATATTTTGCTTTTCGTTTGAAAGTCCAGAAGAGACTTTATGTCTTTAGGAGGTATCCCCATTTGAAAGTGTAGAGCATGTCCTGGTAGCTTTTCTCTAAGAAGAGACTTTGGGTCTTTGTTTGAAAGTGCTAAGATGTTTTTACGACCCCATTTAAAAGTGCAGATGACGTCTTAATATCTCTGTTTGAATGTGCATAAGATGTTTTGCTCTTCGTTTGATAGTGCAGAAGAGACTTCATATCTTTAGGAGGTATCACCGTTTGAAAGTGCAGAGGATGTCCCGATAGCTTTGCTCTAAGAAGAGACTTTGGGTCTTCGTTTGAAAGTGCGAAGATGCTTTTATGTCCCTGTTTGAAAGTGCGGAAAACGTCTTGATATCTCTTTTTGAAAGTGCAAGAGATGTTTTTCTCTTCATTTGAACATGCGAATGAGACTTTATGTCTTCAGGAGGTATCCCCGTTTGAAAGTGTAGAGGATACCCCGATAGCTTTGCTCTAAGAAGAGACTCTGGATCTTCATTTGAAAGTGAGGAGATGTTTTTACAGCCCCATTTAAAAGTGCGAAGAACGTCTTGATATCTCCGTTTAAAAGTGCATGAGATGTTTTGCTCTTCGTTTGAAAGTACAAAAAAGATTTTATGTCTTCGGGAGGTACCCTATTTGAAAGTACAGAGGATAAAAACCTTCCTCACGCAAGGTGATGCCCCATTCAATCTTCAAATATGTTTTCATCACTGATGGGCCAATCCTCTTTTGAATAGAGGATTGCTGAATAAAAATGAGCGTCTCATACTCAGTCATATCTTTTCCATATCATATCGATCATTTGCATTAATGGCCCGCTTTTTTGCCCCAGCGAGACCTTTTTTAGGAATCACTTCCTTCTATCTTGGAGTTGTTCATGTTTGCTATGGCCTTGAAACTTTTGTCTGAATCTAAGCTTTTAATTTCCTTTGTGCCATGAACATGCATTAGTAACTACAAATGGTCCAAGCCAATGAGAATAAAGCTTACCTGACATGAGCTTTAATTAGGCGTCATACAACAACACCTTTTGATCGACCTCAAAATGTTTCGAACCATCAATAAGATGCAAAAATACGATGCAAATGAGGATGATGCAAGATTGTTGATATTCTAAAATCAAAAGCACGTTTCATTGGTTATGAAGTTCGTGTACACATTATTGAAAACTAAAAAAATACGATCATTTTGACTACTCTTCCCCTCATTTGATGCACTTCAGTGTCGGCTCCTCGATCCCTAAAACTGGGGTAGCTTTTCTCTGAACGTGACCGAAGAACGAGCTCGTTTGCTGATACTGCTCAATGGCCTCATTCAGAAAGTTCAACAATCATCTCCAATTGTAGTAAGACCACAGACTCCTCAATGGTGGGGGTCATGTCTTTTTGGCTAAAGATGAAACACCAATATGCCAAGTTCCAAAATTTAACGGCTGCTGAGATCATGGGCTCGTCCACTTCTACTCTGAGCAACAAGGTTATGTCTCTAAATTTTTTTGGCAAAAATGGCTTAGTCCTGGGCCCTCAGGCTTTCCCACAAAGTGATCATCTTAGACAAGTTATTTCGCGGTAGGTCCATATGTATCCGTTTGGGCAAGTCTTGAACTGTCTTTCTCTGCACATCGCCACCATACTGTCGTTGAAGCTTTATGGAATCATTTTTGACATCTATGTTCAGACGGCAAGCTCCGACGCATGATAATACCACTCAAATATTCATGGTCAAAGACTAACTTTTGTTTCGGAATATCAAAAGAATGCAATGTGATGTATGCTATAAAAATACAAGCAAGGCAAGAAAAACGTTAGTACATAATAATAATAAAATAAAATACAATGAATAAAATAGAAAAAAAAACACAAAAAATAAAACCTACAGCTTTTAACATGGCTCTAATGGGGTAGGCTTTTTAAAGTCAAACATGTGGGCTTGGATCTAAAAAAGGTTCTCAAACCGCCCATACCCCTACTAAGGCAGATAAGATGTTCGGTCCTGACCCATCACAAGCTTGCAGATCGAACACGATTCTAAGGGATGCATTTCCACTATGCACATGCAGAGGGTTACTCATGAAGCATAGGTACTCTAGACCCCAGAAGTTTTTTACTAGCCCATGCGGATGGTTACTCACAAAGGCATAATTATTGTTCTCCCACTTAAGTTGGATAAAGCCCGGGTAGAGGGCATATGTTATGATGCAAACAATTATATACAAAAAAATGCACACACAAAAATGCAATGGAATACTACCAAGGAAAATAACACGTGATTAAGTAAAAGTTGTTCCCTCTTAAAAATATCCCAGTGAAGTTGCCAAGCTGTGATAACGAAGTCGCCACTGGTCCTTTTTTATATTAGGTGGACTGGAAACCTAAAAGCAAACCAGAGATTACGAAATCTTAAGGGTTCGGCGGCACAGTTACGTGTGGGGAAGGATTAGCACCCCCATCACGCACGTAGAACGGCACTTACTTGATCACTAATATTTTTCTTGGTAACCCGGATGATTGTGTGCAAAGATTAATGTAAAAATCCACAAAGTTTTAAAGGGGTCCCAAATTCTCTCACGACCGAGGAAACCTAGGTTAAATTTAAACGCAATGGGAGTAAGACATTAGTCTTTAAAATTAAAAAATATAGTCTCGCATAAGAGTTTTAACCATTCCCTAATTGCTAAGAAATGCCAAATTAACCCTACTTGAGAAAATATTATGTTTTTCTTGATGCAAGGAACATCCTTTTTTAAATGGCATTTTATGTACTTATTATTTCTCATGGGTGATTTAATGTTCAAAAATTAATTATTACTTTCTTAAAAGAATGCGTTTAGAGAAACTAATCCTAAAAAGGCCTGGTTTAATTACTTACAACTAAGGGAAAAATTATTTACTTCTCTAAAAGATTACCTAAAAAGGTCTTATTTAATTATTTGCCATTAAGGGAAATATTTATTTACTTTTCTAAAAATTTACCAAGTGAGTTATTAGAAGACAATTTATTTAAGGAACCTAAACCTAAGACATTAATAGTTAAATTATATTATTAGGAAACTAACCTACAAGGCAAAAAGAAAATAATTAAGTCATCTAAAGCTTATTAATTATTACATTACAAGAGAAAGTAGCCTAAGAGTAAAATTTTTATAATTAATTTACTTAAGAGTTTTCTTTTTGTCATTTTATGAAAATTATATTATTATATAACTTATTTTAACCAAAAGTTAAACTTAATTAGGTGACATAATTACCAATTAGATTTTTTTAAAAAAAGAATATGAATTAAATAACGATTAAATTGCAATAAATAAAAATTAAAGGATTGAAATTTAAATATAAAAAAGCTAAAGTGGAGAAATACAAATAGTGGGGGGTTGCAACGTAATTTTGTCAGAGATGGGGTACGGGTCTAGCCGTGGACCACCCTACACTGCCAAGCCTGCTGCCATGTGTGGACGTTGCTCGCCGGCAACGTGCCTCTCCCGCTTCTGCTCCGGTGGTGACGTCGATTTTGCCTTCCGTCGCCGACAGCTCCTGCGAGCTCAGCTTGATGAGAACCTGCACCCATTTTCCTTCCAATTCGAATCGAAATAATAGGAAAATATAAAAAAACTAGAGTTTGGGTATGGAGAATACCTAAAAAATCGACTATAATGCTTGTATTGCTCTTCAATAATGTGTGTACATGTGTTGTGTGGTGTGTGAATTACAAAAGAATGAGGCCTATTTATAGGCTTCCAGAAACCCTAAAAACCCTAAAATAATTTACATATTAATGCTAAATCTTTTTTTTTCGGAAAGAGAATAATCCATTTACTTGGGCATCAAACCACTTTCCTTACACACAAAATGGTCCTAAATTAATTAGAACAAATAAGGAAAACCTAAATTTGACTTTGTTTACAAATAATCAATAAATTAATTGAAAATTCGTAATAAAATCAAATTCCTGTATTGGACCCGTATCCAGTTTTCTTCGCGCGCCGTATTCAGTAAAACAAATATATTTTGAGCTCCCAACATCCGATTGTGGCGTTTCAAGATGCGTTGGAAAGGTAACTGAAAGACGATCAATGTGTAAGAAGACATCCTGACCCAAAAATGCTTGGATCCTATCGGAAATTTGCCATGAGTCCACAGTGATAATTCTTTGTTCATCACTTGACTTTCCATACTTATTGGACATGATCTCTTGTAATCTTCCTATATATGATGTGATTAGGATCTTGTGTGATCTAAAAAAATAACTAAAATACATTAATAATAATAATATAAAAATGAAATAATAAAAAATATGGGCTGGATAAAAATACGTGACTACAGTTCAATATATTAAAAAAAAGTAATCCCAAATTTTTTGTTGATATTTTTATTTTTTTTATTGTTCATAATTTTTTATGTTGATGTAGTTGATGTATTTTTTTGAACTTTTCCAATTTTATTTTATTGTGTATTTGTGAGTAAATTTTTGTGTTATTATTATTATAAACTATTTTATATGTTGCGATTAAATTATTTTTAAATTATAATTAAGTCACATTTTTATAATTTGCTCAGGACTTCAAAAATGTCAGGACCGGCATTGATCATTTCGATTGATCCGATATACTTCGATAGGGTAGAGATGGGAAGAATCGATTTGTTTTTACACGTAATTCGAATCATTTGGGCTGAAGGAGGGGTGACTCTCGTCATGAATTTTGTGGGCATTGTTGTGATATTGTGCTTGTTGATAGACTATTTTGGATGTCTTGTAAGGCGTTTTTCTCGCCTATGATTTAATTAATTGCATGAGATTATAAGTCAGCTTATTAGCGTAAACAAGTTAATAGTTATTTTATAAAAAGTTAATTTGAGGGTTCATATTATTTTTTTTTTGATAAATTATATGTACTTCATCTTTGTGGTTTGTGGCTTTCTCTCAACAATGAACGAAAAATATCTATTCATTTTTGGTGTCCTTTTCTATACACCAATACTAAAAAAATTAAATTTTAAGCCCTAATTCTAAATTTTAAATCCTAAATGCTAAACACTAATCCTAAATCCTAACATTAAACCTTAACCATAAACCCTAAACCTAATTTTTTAGTATGAGGACATATATAGGGGCACCAAAAAGGTAGAGGATTTCAATTCTCCAATAATGTTGTCTCCAAGGTTCGAACCTGAGTTCTCTCATTGGAAAAAAATTCTTTTGCCCCTTTTCGGTGCTAGTTTTTATGCTCCAACACTAAAAAAATAAATTATAAGCCTTAACCCTAAATTTTAAATCCTAAACCTAAAACCCTAAAATATACACCCTATCCCAAATTTCCTAATTCTTAATCTTGAACCCTAACTCTAAACTTATTTTTTTAGTACGAGGTATACATAGGGGCACAAAAAGAGATGATTTATATTCCTCTCATTGGGACAAAAATCTTATGCTCCTTTTAATGTCATAACATTAAAAAATTAAATTTTAAGCCTTAACCCTAAATTCTAAATCTTAGACCATAAATCATAAACACTAAACCTTAAACATACACACAACTCATGATTCTCTAAAACCTAGTCCTAAATCTTAACACTAAATCGTAAACTTATTTTTTAGTGTGAAAACGTAAATAAAAATACCGAAAAAGATAAAAAAAATTATTCCTCTCATTGTTGGTAGAATCTATTTTAATTAATTACACACAATCTCCTAAATCTTTCGAGTAGCTTCCGTTGGTCTCAAATTGATGTAATGGCTGACATCCTTTTTCCATTAAAAAAACAAAACTCTTGCTGACAATCCAAACACAAACACGGCAATTCCATTATGCATGAATCAGTCCAACTTCAAGATAACAAGGAAATAACCTCCGGTCGAATGTGACAGCCATCACCAGCATTAGCAACCACTCAACTGCCGATAACAAGTCAACAAACAGCACGATCAACATTTTTTTGGG
This sequence comes from Hibiscus mutabilis, assembly GCA_019671005.1. NCBI lineage: Eukaryota > Viridiplantae > Streptophyta > Magnoliopsida > Malvales > Malvaceae > Hibiscus > Hibiscus mutabilis. Next base: position 46,344,293 of record CM033736.1, read on the forward strand.
TTTAATCATTGGTTTCCGACCCAGTGGTCGACTAATCCATATTGAGTTTATTATTTTTTTTCATTTATCAATATTCAAACCCTGACTTTGCTAAAGAAGTTCAATATTTCATCCCACTAGACCGATTAATTGTTGGTACAACACGACGAGAGCATTGAATAACGTCAACATCACTTAACCAAAATATTCCATCTTATCAATCGATGAACAAATATTGTTTTACATAAAGTTAGTAAAGAAACTAGTTAAGCAAAATGGCATCAGGAAAGCTTCTTTCCTTGAACGCAGCGGATCATGAAATTATCTATGCAAACAATTCATTTCTTCAAGTCTGTTTTTTCAATGTTATCACTTAAATGCTCCATTACTTGAGTTCTTTTCTTTATTCAACGCATATCGCGCTAATAACTTCTTCTTCGTGCTTTCAGCAAGCAGTAATATCGAAGGTAAGACCAATCATTGAAGAATCCGTCACGGATACGTTCAAGAAAATCGATCCATCTTGTATGAAGGGGGCGGACTTGGGTTGTTCTTCAGGCCCCAACACCTTACCACCATATCACTAGTTATAGACACAATCCATGGGATGTGTAAGCTAGAACAATTGGAATTACCCGAGTTCGAAGTGCTTCTAAACGATCTCCCAGAGAATGACTTCAACTCCGTGTTTAAGTTGGTTCCGGATTTCATTGAGAGGCTGACGAAAGAGAAAGGAGATATGAGTTGTTATATAGTAGGAGTTGCAGGTTCTTTCTATCAAAGACTACTTCCAACCAGAAGCCTCCACTTTGTACATTTTCCTATGGGATTCATTGGCTCTCAAAGGTCAGTCATTTAAAGGAACCCATAATGCTAAAAAAAACTCGTAACGTTTGACTAAATAGTCAGTTATTTTTTGATATGACGTGTACATACCCTTTCCTTGGATGCCTGTTTTTGTGTTACCTTATGAGCTTTCATATGGTTAGATCCCAGTTGGATTGGAGAACAACAAGGGGAACATATACATGGCAAGATCATGTCCTCCCAACGTTTTCGAAGCTTATTCGAACCAATTCCAGAAAGACTTCACAAATTTTCTAAGCTTGCGTTCCACAGAAATAATACCACAAGGGCGTATGGTGCTAAGATGTAAAGCTAAGGAAAAAACCCAAATCCCTGCATGGAAGATTATGTTTGGGAGCTAAATGTTGCCAAATCCCTGCTTGACTTGGTTTCACAGGTTATACAGAACAAAATTTACTTGTCCCTTTTCTTAGTCCCTTTACATGAATAGAATGCGTCTGCCCTTTTCCGTTCCTCTTCATATTTGCTAGTTGCTACCGATGATTTTATGCTACCTGTATTAAAGATTTTTTTCACTGTTAAATTATTTCTGCTTTATTGATAATACATGTAACATAAAATTATTGGTAGACATATAGAGGGGCATAGAAAAAGCGAAAAAGAGGAGACAATGCTATTCAGGTTATACATGTTAATATATTTGTTTCCTTTTTGTATCATTCAATTGCTATAACCTAAGAATTGTAGGGAGTTGTAAAAGAGGCAGATGTGGATGCATTAAACATTCCTTCATATTCACCCTGCAAAGAAGAAATCGCTGAGATTGTTGGGAGGGAAGGGTCTTTCGAAATCAACAGCCTGAAAGTTTTCGAAGTCGACAACGATCGATTACTCAGGCAGCAACACCGTAACAAAGACTTGGGTTTTAACGAGCTTTGCATTGAGATGGGGAAAGATGTTGCACACATTGCAAGAGCTGTTTTCGAACCCATGATTTGCAGTCATTTTGGAGACGCCATAATTGACAAGCTCTTCATTAGGTATGCAGCTCTTGCAGCAGATGCTCTAAGTTACGGAATGAACTTCAAGCAGGCTAGCGTTGTCGTTTCATTGACAAAGAAGTGATCAGAATGTCATTCAAATTCCGAGGGTACTCATCTGCTTTCACTTTGTGTGGATTCGAATCCCAACATTTGTATTAAGATATTAATATCATTCTATTATACCAAAAATGCCATTCAAATGGTCTCAAAGAAGTCATTGTCTTTCAAATTTATAGATTCGATGTTATTTAATAGGGTATCTGAAATTCTGATAAACATTCAACATATGTTATTATATGTGTGCAAACTTTACCTCTTTTTAACTTTAAGTGTCTAAACATTTTTTTTGTAAAAATATGTGCGTAACATTTCGTTTCGTTAGTTTTATATGTCTGGTAGTTAACTGTCGTTAAAACGATCGTTAACCAATTAAAATTTAACATGCGGTAGGTTTTATTTTATTTTTAGAAAAATCAAAATTTTCAAAAAAAAATCTTAAAATTCTTAAAAAAATTATCAAAATAGTCCACAAATTCCTAAGTCTCATATACCGGTTCAAGTCGTTGCCGCCACCAATTGTCGATGGCGTTCCCACTACTTTCGTCGCCGGACCCCCACGAACATTTACCCCACCTTCCCATCGCCGGAAGTCGATGGATGATGTACCTAACGTCGAAAGATGTAACGATCCGAATTTTTTAGTCAACGTTTGGGCGTTGACCCAAGTTATGGACCTTTGTGTTGGATTGGGTAATTGGGCCCCTTAGGCAAAGTTTAGGCCCTATTGGATGAGGAATTAGTTATGTGGGCTTGGATGGTGACCACTTTGTAAATGAGGGAGAACATGAGGGTTTTATGTTGTGATGATACCTTTTTTAAGTTAAAGGCTGAATACCCTTTTGGTTTTGGCCTATATCACGTGAGAGGGGAGGACAAGATGATATTATCTTTCTCCATCATTCCTTCTCCCCCACACCTCCCACTCTCTCTTCCTTTCAAGCTTAGTTTCCATCATTAAAGATCCAAACTTTCAACCTCATTTCTTCCATCCAAGTTTCAAGATTTTAGTATGTTAATCACCTATCAAGAGCTTTAAGAAAAACATAATATTGAGGTAAGAAGGTAAGGTTTTCAATAATGGGTTTTTAAGAGGTTTAATCTTTGAGGGTTTTCCATGGAGCTTTCCCATGATTTTAAGGTTGTAATTTCGTATCTAAGCTTACCATTATGGTTAGTTCAAGCTTTGATTCGATTTTCATGCTTGGTTGGCAAAGGAAAATGGTTGGGAGGCTTCTTCAAGCTTGAGAAAAAGATGAGGGTTAGGATTACTCTTTATTATTGTCCTAGCATTTTCTTTTCTTTTAAGCACATTATTATACTCCCTTAATTCTTTTTTAAGTTAATTAAACGGTCTCCTTAGGGCTTTAGCTTATCACACCTACTCTTCAAGCCTAGAGATGGAGTGGAGCAAACAACCCATCCCCGAGCCCTACAAGCAGAGTCATCATGTGAAGACTTTCATTCACTCTTATGCGAGTACTACTGTTCTTACTAAGGAAAGTTAAATGGAACAAACACAACTCACATAGTATACTAAGCTAGCAAAGCATATTAGAGTATCCCTCAACAATTAGCCTATGGCATCAAGTTTAACGTTTAATTTGATTTTTTTATTTTCTAAGAGTTTAACTTAAGTCTTTAATTTCTATATTGAGCATTTAGTTCATTATCATCAATTTTATGCTATGGCATTAGAGAGTCAACCTAGTATTTCCTAAGGCTTTTTAACCTTTTAGAGAGCATGTAACGTGTAAAGTATAAGCTACAACAGAATCAACCCTAAATTCAAATCACTATATCTTTTTAACACATTGCAAACACATTAAGCACAAATTCATTATAGGAATATCACCATTAATGTAGCAGCAGTTTCATCACAATAGAACCACATCAAAGGAAACTAGAAAACAACTAAGCTATTTACATTCCTAAAAAAATTAAAATTTTACATATAACAAATACTCCCCCAAACTTGAGAGAAGCATTGCCCTCAATGCAATAAAATAAACATGCAATAAAGCTAATATGCAATTCAAAAAAAGAAAAAAATTACTTTGAACAAATCACCCCCAAACTTGAGGGAAGCATTGTCCTTAATGAAAACAAATGAAAATGCAATGCAAAAGAAAAAAAGAAAAATTAAATGGAGTTTAAGTGGGAGCGGGAAGGTGCGGTTTTGCGTGTCGTACGTATGTACCGGTGCAAGGCGCAGGTGTGCAGGCTCTTTAGCAGCCTGTGGTGCAGTGGATGCTGGGGCATCTGGTTAAGATGGTGTAGGAGTGGAATCACAGGATTCCTTGGATTTGGAGGTGGTGGGCACATCCTCTAAATGTCTTCAACCTCATCAGTCTTTTGCGCCTGCGATTACCGAAACAAAAAAAAGTAATTAGACTAGGAAAAATTAATGGGCTAACATGTTTACCCATAGATATTGCTCGAGCAACGATTGCTTTGTGTGTGAGCTGGCCCTTGTTATGTTCTTAATTCTCACCACGAATGCTTTGTTGGAGAGGATGAAGATAAGGGCACATGAACTTTTGGGGTGTAGCTTGGACAAGGAGGAAGAAGATGAAGAATCAAGTTTGTTTTATAAAAATTCTCTCTTTAGATTTTAGGGTCTGAAGATGGAAAGATGAAGAATATGGACAAGTGTATTTTTTACGTTAAGGGTATAAAGGTGAAAAGGTGGGAGATTGTAACACCTGAAAAAAAAAAGAAAGATTGAATGAATGAAAATTTAAAAATGGAATTGCAACCAAGGGGGTTTGAAACTATGACCTTGGCTGCACATGCATGAGGGTTAACCAATTGAGCCAAGGCTTTATATCTGATATGTTTTACCTTAATAAAATAATAATCCTGTTTTATTAAGGTTATCAGGAAAATAAAATATGAGATTGAAACCCTTCAGCTTCTAATTTCTTTATTCATTCGAACCAATTACCCAAAAATTCTGAAAATGCTCCCACCTACCCCGTTTCGACAACTGCCTGATCTCCATCACTGTAGCACCGTGGTCATCACCTAATGAACTGCCGTCGAGCCCTGACAAAAACCCCTCAAACTACACTCTGATTTGTCACGCCGTTCGTCAGGAAATCACACTTCAAGGTTTGACGAACCTAGGGTAGGTTGGTTCTGGATTTCACATTTTTCGGCCATTGTGGTCATCCAAACGAGACGCTGGCATAACCGTTGAGTTCCTCTTGATTAGACGAGCAAGACCATGACTGCCGATCATCCAACCGACATCGGTCGGGCCTTTGTCGGAGTTTGACCGTTTTGTAAGTAAGGAATTAGTGACTGTGTATTTAAGATTTGTGGGGATGTCGAATTCGGGTTCGAGAGTGATCGAATATAGTATCATGGATCGATCGATGTAGCTCAGAATCTAGGTAATACATTACTACTTTTAGTATGCTTTATGATACATGTGAATTTTGGCTAATGCATGTGACTATATTTGAATGTACCATTAATTTCCGCGCAAGACAAAGTACTTCAAGAATAGATAAATGGTTAACTATTAAGATCTAGGTACTCGAATAAGAATTTTGAGGAACTTTAAGGATCTCTAAGTTCGGTAAGCAATTATTAAGACTTTTAACTTTCAAAATTCGGGTTATGTTAATAAAAGAGTAAATTTCAAAATTTATGGATTAATGATATGACAAAAATGACCATGACACATAAAATGACAAAAATGCCCTTAGTCCTAAAAATGATATGAATTATACCTGTGACTGGATTTGAATAACGGATTCACCTGAAAGTCTCAAGCTGCTTGGAAAATTTAGGTATTAAGACTTAAACTACCTTGAATGTTAATACTTGATATATCTTGAGTTAAGAATAAAGCATATGAAGATAGAATTCACTCGAGCTCTCTACCTATCTGAATTAACCTAAATAATAGAGCAGACTGAATTGACTAGTATGTTTATAATGTTGGTAAACTTTGAAATAATCTCTGATATAAAACCATGATTTCTGCTCTAATTTAAAAGTACAACTGAATTATAAAATAAAAGTTCGATATCTGGTTTCTATCCTCTAATAAGGAATATATATATATATATATATGATTTCTAATAATTTCCCATCTACTAGCTAAATTGATATTCTTCTGGGGTATTATCGGGATCACGATCTGAAGTTTTGTAGGCAGCCCTGATCAAGCTGACCTCCTGTTAGGCTTTGCGCCACCTGTTAGGCTTTGTGCCTCCTGTTAGGCTTTGTGCCGCCGATTAGGCTTTGTGCCTCCTATTAGGCTATGTGCCTCATGTTAGGCTTTGTGCCTTCGGCTAGGCTTTGTTCCTCCTATTAGGCTCTTACATCATTTTTGGATTTAAGGTAAGTCCTTCTGTTCGGCTTCTACGCCCTAACGGGCTTAGAGTAAGACCTTCTGAATACAGTTCTGGGAATTTTCATATTGGTGTTCGGTTAGAGGGTATCTAGGTGATACTTTTCTCCTGTCCCTCTATCTGTTGCTGTTGAAATTCTACAGTTGTCTGAAAAATACCGTCTTTTCCGATCTGAAATTTGTAGAACATGCTAAACTCTCTGGTTCAATTCATGTAACCTAATTCCTTCCTGATTTCCCTGGACCATAGACATTTGGTTTGGTATTCGAGTATTCAAATTCAGGATGATTCTGTTATGTTCATATCATATCTAGAATCTGTAGTAACCAAGTTTAACATCTTAGACTTATGTTTAGTCATATGCCTGCTTGTGCTTATAGCATGTTTGGTAGTTTTGTATTACTGAGCTTTCCCAAGCTCACTTTGTTTCACCATTGCAGGTTAAAGAAATTTGATCATGGATCTATGACCGAAATTGGAGTTCCTTTGGCGTTGTACGTGGAGTATGGTACTTGTGTATTAGTGGGCATGTATGTTACATCTTATTATATGACTAAGTCTAGTTTTCAGCTATGTGTAAACGAAATTTTAATATGGTTTACTAGAAATTTTGTTTTACACTTTTCCATGTATTTTTAAGAGTTTTCTTCTGTTTTTACTGTGGGTCAATCCGGTGACCCTAGTGTGACCTCCTAGACTTAGGCGTATCGCATAGCTGGGTTTAGGGGGTTATATTTAATGGTATCAGAGCTTAGAGTTGTGTCATTCTGGGTAGATCGGCTGATCATCTGTCTTAGGGTGTTTAGTAAACACATGCCCCTAGATTGATATCGTACTCCATTACGCTGGGACTCTGATGTTAGATTATTTCTGAAATAAGTGTATCTAAGCCTTTTGTCCGTTATGGTCAGATTTGTTCTGGTAAAGGATGCTCATGATATTTCTATGTGTTTCATATTCACGTGATGAATATGAATTTGAATGAGGATCTGAAAAGTTTAATGTCTAAAAATTTTGCTGAAGGTAAGTAATTTTCGTTCAAAACTTTGGTTATGTTCGATCGGCTTGAAGAAAATTTTTCTTGAAAATATGGTATGTTGTACCGTTATATATATATTTCATCTCTGACTGCAATCCGATGCTTACATCCTTGTTTTGGAAGACCTTGTTGGAGGCCTTGAGCACTTGTTTGAACTGTAGTTACATTTCATCTTCCGCAAGCTGATGGTCAACCTAGCAAAGTAATTCAGATTATGGAGGAGATACTCCAGGGTCACGTGATTAGTTTCTGTGGTAGTTGGAAATTTGTTCTATCCTTTACTGAGTTGGCTTATAATAACAATTTATGAGACAAGTGCTTAGTTGGAAGCATATAAAGTTATGTATAAATTTATATGCCGTATTCTAATCAGTTGTCTAAGATGTACGATAGGATGCTCTTGGGTCTAAATTCAGTTTGAGTGATTGAGGATATTGTTAGATTAATCTGTGACTGTCTGTGAGTTCTAAGAAGAAACAAGCATTATCGAATGGGTAAGTTTTAGTACATGAAGGGATTGAAGATTGGTTCATGTATTTCTCTGACTTTGGTAAATTTTGAGGACGGAATTTCTTTTTAGGGGGGAGAGTTGTGACACCTGAAAAAAGAAGAGAAAGATTGAATGAATGAAAATTTGAAAATGGAATTGTAGTAAAGGGGGTTTAAACCCGTGACCTTGGCTGCACATGTATAAGGGTTAACCAATTGAGCCAAGGCTCTATATCTGATATGTTTTACCTTAATAAAAAAATAATCCAATTTTATTAAGGTTATCAGGAAAATAAAATATGAGATTGAAACCATACAGCTTCTAATTTCTTTATTCATTTGAACCAATTACCTAGAAATTCTGAAAATGCTCCTACCTACCCTGTTTCGACAACCATCTGATCTCTCTCACTGTAGCACCGTGGCCATCACCGTCGGCACCCAACGAACCGCCGTCGAGCCCTGACCAAAACCCCTTAAACCACACGCCGATTTGTCACGCTGTTCGTCTGGAAATCACGCTTCAAGGTTCGACGAACCTAGGGTAGGTTGGTTCTGGATTTCATGTTTTCTGGCCATTGTGGTCGTCCAATCGAGACACTGGCACCACCGTTGAGTTCCTCTTGATTAGACGAGCAATACCATGACTGCCGATCATCCAACCGACGTCAGTCAGGCCTTCGCCGGAGTTTGACCATTTGGTAACTAAGGAATTAGTAACTGCATATTTGAGATTTATGGGGATGTCAAATTTAGGTTCGAGAGTGATCGAATGGAGTATCATGGATCGATCAATGTAGTTCAGAATCAAGGTAATACATTACTACCTTTAGTATGCTTTATGATACATGTGAATTTCGGTTAATGCATGAAACTATATTTGAATGTACCATTAATTTCCGCACAAGACAAATTACTTCAAGAATAGATAAATGGTTAACTATTAAGATCTAGGTACTCGAATAAGAAATTTGAGGAACTTTAAGGATCTCTGAGTTCGGTAAGCAATTATTAAGACTTTTAACTTTCAAAATTCGGGTTATGTTAATAAAATAGTAAATTTCGAAATTTGTGGATTAGTGATATGACGAAAATGACCATGACGCATAAAATGATGAAAATGCCCTTAGGCCTGAAAATGATATGAATTATACCTATGACTGGATTTGAATAACGGGTTCACCTGAAAGTCTCGAGCTACTTGGAAAATTTGGGTATTAAGACTTAAACTACCTTGAATATTAATACTTGATATATCTTGAGTTATGAATAAAGCATCTGAAGATAGAATACACCGGAGCTCTCTACCTATCTGAATTAACCTAAATAACAAAGCAGCCTAAATTGACTAGTATGTTTATAATGTTGGTAAACTTTGAAATAATCTCTGATATAAAACCGTGATTTCTGTTCTGATTTAAAAATACAACTGAATTATAAAATGAAAGTTCGATATCTGGTTTCTGCCCTCTAATAAGGAATATATATATATATGATTTCTAATGATTTCTCGTCTACTAGATAAACTGATATTCTTCTGGGATATTATCGGGATCATGATCTGAAGTCTTGTAGGCAGCCCTGATCAAGCTGACCTCCTGTTAGGTTTTGTGCCTCCTGTTAGGCTATGTGCCTCATGTTAGGCTTTGTGCCTCCTGTTAGGCTTTGTGCCTCTGTTTAGGCCTTGTGCTTCCTATTAGGGTATGTGCCTCCTATTAGGCTTTGTGCCTCCAGTTAGGCTTTGTGCCTCATGTTAGGCTCCTACATCCTTTTTGGATCTAGGGTAAGTCCTTCTGTTCGGCTTCTACGCCCTAACGGGCTTAGAGTAAGACCTTCTGAATACAGTTCTGGGAATTTTCATATTGGTGTTCAGTTAGAGGGTATCTAGGTAATACTTTTCTCCTGTCCCTTTATCTGTTGTTGTTGAAATTCTATAGTTGTCTGAAAAATACCGTCCTTTCCGATCTGAAATTTGTAGAACACGCTAAACTTTCTGGTTCAATTCATGTAACCTAACTCCTTCCTGATTTCCCTAGACCATAGACATTTGGTTTGGTATTTGAGTATTCAAATTCAAGATGATTCTGTTACGTTCATATCATATCTAGAATCTGTAGTAACCAAGTTTAATATCGTAGATTTATGTTTAGTCATATGCCTGCTTGTGCTTATAGCATGTTTGGTAGTTTTGTATTACTGAGCTTTCCCAAGCTCACTTTGTTTCACCATTGCAGGTTAAAGAAATTCGATCATGGATCTATGACCGAAATTAGAGTTCCTTTGGCGTTGTACATGGAGTATGGTACTTGTGCATTAGTGGGCATTTATGTCACATTTTATTATATGACTGAGTCTAGTTTTCAGCTATGTGTAAACGAAATTTTAATATGGTTTACTAGAAATTTTATTTTACACTTTTCCCTGTATTTTTAAGAGTTTTCTTCTATTTTTACTATGGGTCAATCCTGTGACCCTAGTGTGACCTCCTAGACTTAGGCGTATCGCATAGCTGGGTTTAGGGGGTTATAAAGATTTGTAAGAAAAGTAATTAATGTAGGGTTTATGGAGAAATTGGAAAGTGGGGAAAGGAAATTCTAAAAAGTAAGAGAAAGTCTAATGATTAGGGAAGAGAAAAGAAAATATTTATCATTTAGTGCAATATATTCTTTTCCCCTTTGTTTTTTAATCGCCCAAATACCTTAAAATAATTATGGACCAATACTGATAAAATCAACTTTTCTCCAAATCCCAAAAAAAATTAATTCTCATCCATGATTTACGGCATCAAAATAAAGAAAAGAAAAACAAAAAAAAAATAAAATAAAAAATTAACTCAGTGCTACAACATCTTATACGAAATGAAATAACGAAGTGAAATGCTGAAGCATCAAAAACAAAATAAAACAAATAAAAATAAAAATAATGTAGAAAAATAAAAGAGAGGGTGAAGCAGATGTTTAGGCATCTTGATGTGTTGGGATAAGGGTCATTTCCAATACTTCTTATAGTCCATCCGCACCCTCTATCGAGTGACAATTCTTCCCAAAAAGAGTTGAGCCAAGGTGCATGAAACTACTCCCTCTTGTGGAACCTTAGTGGAGATATCATTCTTTCTTGTTCGTTTGTAGTCCATGCATACCCTCCACATTGCAATTGTTCTTAAAGGCATTAATTCGTTGATGGAATATCGACACCCAACCATTTGATTACTTCATTCTCATCGACTTCCTCCATCATTAGGTGTAGCCTTCGTTGTTGTGGCAATTGTTACGTGAGCCAATTGCTGTGGCAATCCTCTATTAGGAACTTGTATAAGTCAAGTGAAGGACCAATTCTTTCGAAGTGTTTAAGTATCCAACCACCACTTTCTTTAAGCTTTTCAAACATCTCCATCAGTATATATTTCGAAGAAGCACTAAAATCAGAGGGAAATCACCATGGATAGAGTATCATCTCCCAAATAAGCATACCCCAACTTTGATGGTACCAAATCTTGCATGTGGTCTTCACATTTTGGGTAAGAGCAATCTACAGATTGTTGCTCCAGCATCAATGTTGATGTATTATTCTGGGCATCAGATTCCTCAGACGTTGTTGTAGCATTATTTTTCTCAGCCTTATTGAGTGTTGCCACATCATTTCTCTATTTAAGCTCCTCAAGCTTTGTTGTGGCAACTCGTTGTTTAGTCTCATCCATTGCTGGGCATTCTTTATCATGCTCTCGACTCAAAGTTTCTATTTGTTCCCCACACATTTGGGAGATCTCTTTGCATTACCCCTCATCATCTTGACTTGGGATTTCAATATCCCCTTGAATTGGTTACAGCAGCATGCTATTCAGGGCATTCAAAATCTCCTCTATGTGATTGTCAATATTTCTCAATGTTTCAGTAGAACTTTGAAGCTCAATATCCATCCAAGCCATCATAGCCTCCATGAAATTTGATTGCGCTTGATGATTATTGCGTTGCTGCGGCATTGGATTGAACTCTAGTGATGCAGCATAGTTATAAGGTGCATATAAATTGTCACATTCCCGAGCATTCCATGAATAGCTTTATTTCTAATGAGGAATACTTTTCTACATGTGTACTGCAGTAGCAAAGCTATTACCACAAAAAATTTTATTGTTGATTACGCTGTTGGTTGTAGGCTTCGAGATGGTCTCTGACACTCATTTTACGGTCATCCTTGTAGCAATATGCATAAGGATTTTATGGGCAATTTTCAAACAAATGTTGTCCCCCACTATAATCACAAGAATTTGCCACGGCTTGAACTCTTTGGGTTGTTCCCGACATTTGCATTGTGTGATCATGTTGCTTAATGTCGCAGCTTGTGTTGATATACATGGAAAAGTCTCATCTCCATAAATATTATCCACTATTCTCTCTCGAAAAGCTCTAGTGGTTGGGTATAGGTCGTCAATGGTGGGTGTAAGATACTTTCAAATAGATCGACCTTTACTTCTCCTCATGTTGATGTTCCTTCCCTTATAACACACCTAAAAAATAAAAAAAGACAAAAAATTAAAAAATAAAAGTTAGAATTAAACTAAAAATTAAGTGCAACTACTATGCTATAATCATAAATTGCCAATCCTTGGCAACGACACCAAAAACTTGATGTGTATGATATAGTATGCATAATTAGAGCAAGTATACCCGTCGCACAAGTAATAAAATGATAAGTATCGAGTGTCGAACCCACAGGGATTGGAGTTATAAACTCAAAGTAATTGCACAAAAGAGTTAGTGAAATAATGATATAGTGATAAAAACTATAAATTAAATGCGATAACAAATAAAATTAAAGTGAAGCAATTATTAAAGAGCAAACAGATGATGTAGCAAAGATATCTAATGAGAATAGATGTTGAGTTTATTGCTAAGAGCAATGCTAATTATTATTCGAATGTTATAGCGTCTGTCAATACATGTATGCGTAAACCAATTATATACTTATCTATTCGAAAGGGTTTTTTAATTAATTCCTAAACTCTCTCGATACCTAGAAGTTGATAACAAGAAGCTATGACAATACATGTCTGCGTAAACCTTAACAACTTATTATCTATTCAAGTTCCCCTTATTAGTCGTTGAAATCTTAAACTTATGTCTAATCCGAATTAGAACCTAAGCTAACAACTTAAGCTTTACTGTTCACGTTTGTCTAACTTAACTCTCTCAATATTAAGCCACAGATCAATAATTAAAAAGCCTCTCACGATAGCTCTTACAATAATTATGCATGAAGAGGATGAACAAAATAGATAAGTAAAAATGCTATAACATTGAATAATAATTAAACAAAGTAACTTAAACAATATACCCAACAACAAGTACTTAGCTCATGTCTGAGTAAATAGCATTCATCAAAAATAAAACAATAAAGCATGGCAGTCAATAAAGCAATAAGGAAAGAGAATTAAAGCCTTATAAGATTTCTTCGTCGTGCCCTCGAACTGATGTTACAATGCTCCAAACTCCTCAAGCCTCTCTCGATAGCTTTCGGCGCTTGGAGTCTCATCTTGACATTCGATAATGGTGGTTCTCCCATGTAGAAGACAAATGGGTTTTTTCTCAAATAATAGCTTCTCTGCATGTTTGTGCGTTAAGAGCAACCTCCTCTTTCTTGTGATATTCCCTTTCCTTTTATAATAAGTAGAAACCCTAGGGTTTTCTATGTTTGGTTCATTAAATGTTAATAAAAAAATATCTTGTCACATGCTTTTTAATAAAGTGTCATGTGATTAATTAAAGAGAATGTTTATTTTCCAAGTCATTAATGACTCAATAAAAGAGAGAGGACCACATATTAAATCATATTAAAGGCTTCAAGATTTGTTTCCAGCATCACATCAATGATGTGGCATCCTATTCATCACAAGAGAATGTTGTTCCAGCGCTCCACTGCTTCTTCCAATCTATTGCTTCATGTACAAGCACCACTAAAATACACTACCTTTCCCATTAATAGCATCAATATACATAAATCATTAATATTAAGCATAAACTCTAAAAATATATGCAAACTACTCCTAAATGCAAATAGATAGTCTCGAACACATGTAATATTCCAAGTTAAAGGGCATAAAATATAGGTTTCCTATAGAGTCATCAAGTACTTATGTTACGTTGTGGTTTTAGTTATTGCATTGATGGAAATTTGATTTCTCGTTCATACAATGGTATTGATTCTCGTTGAATTATTGTTGTGGTAAGATCTAGAGGTTGATATTAGATTGATAAATTTGTCAAATTTTTAAGTGCTAGTAGGTAATATTTTCACCATGGATGGCATGTGAGGAATGTGAGTAACGGTCCTCATAGACCTGTTAGAATTGCTCTCTTCCTTGTGGATGTTACCTTGTTCTTGGATTAGTCGTTTGAGCACTACGTATGCCTTGGTTTTCTAGCGAGAGTCTCGAAGCGTCGTGGTTCTATGTGAACCCATTTTTTGTTAATGGGTGTGAGGAACCATTGCCTCTCTAGCGTGAATACTGTATTTTCCATGATGTTAGTTCAAGAATAGTTTTGTAAGTTGCGAGAGATTCTCAACCGACTTAATAAATACGAGGGTTGAGAGGGGGTCTGAGCTTAGAGCTTGTGGATGATTAAAGGGTCATTAAGGTTTTTTTCAAGGAATGATCGAGCTTACCTCTTGTTCGGGGGTTAGGACCCATGATTGAAGTAGTATTAAGTTCAGTGTTGATGTCTATCACCCTATGGTATGGCATCGACTGAAGTTGTTGTATGAAAACTCATTTGTAAAAGTGAGTCTAACGTGGGTATCTTCACTGGGAGGTTCATCTCGGGACGTGCCTATATTGTTCTCAAGAATGGTGTATCAAGGAAACGTAAAGTTGGATGTTATGGCCAATGAGTAACGGTAAAGGACCATTACCTATTTCTTGAGGGCGGTGAAATTGTAATTAGTTGAGGAGTTTCAAAGTTCTGTATCATGATTGGGAATCAGAGTATTGTAAGTTGAAAAGTAAAGAGAAATATCAATGAAGATAGAAATCGATTTGAATGGTTGCTCTACTGGATCTTTCGATGATTGTGTTAATGTATGGTGAGTCAGTGTGTATCTTATCAAAGTACCGTAACCAAAGTATAATTTATCTTCTATGATTACAAAGAATTAAGATTATTGTGACATATCAGACCTTGTTAGAAGAACAGTTTGAGTCTTTGGGGATTGGTTAAAACTTCAACACTTTTATTTGTTAAAATTATGAGGTTGGTTTAGAAGAGAATGTTTGAATCTTTTTGGATAGTTGGATGAGTTTCAATCTCTAGTAGAGTTTGTATGTGGTAACAGTTTTCGTTTTAGAATCTAAGTGGCTCGTATGATGGGGTTGCATGACCAACCGTTTGGGTTTCATTTGTGTTGAGCCCAATTCAAGTAAAGTATGATGCTAAGTTCTACCTTGGTTGACCAAGTTAGAGAAAGTAATAGATATAGGAGTTTTCCCAGTAGTACAACTGTGGATGACGTCTGAGAGGATTGGATCGATGGTTTACAGTTAAATATTGATTCTCGAGATGAAGCCCATTCGAAATAAGTTTCTTATGTTGGTGTTTGAATAATATCATTTGATTTTATCCTACATTGTACTGATTTTGGGATCGATATGAGTGCTATTCGATTGTTGGGAATGTATTGTTAAGGGGTTCATGAATGAGGTGTTGAGGAATTCAGTGTTAAAAGCTTCGACTAGGGAAGTTTTGTAGATGAACCTAAGAGTTGTGCTGGCTTTGTGTGATTTGTGGGAAGGGTTGGATATCGTTATGGACGAAACCTCCCCTCTAGTTAATTTTGAGGTGAACGTGTGTGAGAAAAAGATGTTTGGATTTGAGATAGTTTCATCTTTTTCCTTTGTTTAATTTTAAGGGCAAATTTCTTTTTAAGAGGGGAGAGTTATAACTACCCAAATTTTTGCGTCAACGATTGGGCGTTGACCCGAATTATGGACCTTCGTGTTGGATTGGATAATTGGGCCCATTGGGCAAAGTTTAGGTCTTATTGGATGAGGAATTGGTTATGTGGGCTTGGGTGGTGACCGCTTTGCAAATGAGGGAGAGCCTGAGGGTTTTATGTTGCAATAATACCTTTTATAAGTAAAAGGCTGAACATCTTTTAGGTTTTGGGGTATATCTTGTGTGAGAGAGTGGGGGACAAGATGATATCATCTTTCTCCATCCTTCCTTCTCACATACACCTCTTATTCTCTATTCCTTTCAAGCTTAGTTCCAACATTAAAGATCCAAACTTTCAACCTCATTTTTTCCATCTAGGTTTGAAGATTTTAGTAGGTTAAGCTCCCTATCAAGAGCATCAAGAAAAGCATAATATTGTGGTAAGAAGACAAGGTTTTCAATAATGGGTTTTTTAAAGAGGTTTAAGCATTTAGGCTTTTCCATGGAGCTTTCCCATGATTTTAAGGTTATAATTTTCTAGCTAAGCTTACCATGATGGTTAGTTCAAGCTTTGATTCGATTTTTATGTTTGGTTGGCAAAGAAAACTTCTTCAAGCTTGAGATAAAGATGAATGTTTAAGAAAGCTAAGGGTAAGAGCACATTTCAGGATTTTTGGCTTAAGGTCAGTACATCTTTGACTCATATGTTTCTTGAAGATCATAAATTAATTTCCTTACTTGATGTTATGTTTTAATGTTGCTAGATTTGGTGTTTATAGTTGTTTTGGTGCATTTTTGTGTGGATGAGACTTTAAAATGGTAAAACTAAAAATTGCTATTAATAATGTGTAAAATTGGCAATAAACTACCCTAAATAACTCTCGTAAGATGTAGGGTAAAGTTAAGGGGTTGTTGGTTGCGTTTGGGGGTATTGTGGATGATTTCTCGAGCCTAAAAAGCTATTTTTGGACTTGGGTACCGGTACACAAGAGCCTGTACCGGTATCCTAGTGTTTTGGGTTGAAGAAAACTGTTCTATTGGAAGATGAGCTATTAGAGGGGTACCAGTATGGTGTTCAACCTGTACTGGTACACCAAGCAAGGAAGTATCGCTACGGGTTGGCCCGTACATGTACGAAAAGGGCCAATAAAATTCTAGTAAGCTATTTTGGTATCGGTACATTGTGAGAACCGGTACCTAAGAGTATTGTACAGGTATGCAAAGTCCAGTATCAGTAAGCAACAGGCATTTAACCCAAAAATGTTGAGTTTGAGCCATGGGGGCTGAAAAATTACGGGATATTGTCCAATGGACTTCTAATGAGATAAAAAGGGCTATAAAATTGAGAATTGGGATTTTATCCCTTTATACGAGCAAATTGAGTAACAATTCGATAACTTATTAGGCGACTTGGTTATGATAGTAACCATAGAGGTTGGTAATGTAATGATGTTGTCCTCATGTGCCGGGTAGGCACTTGAGGGGCTATTTATGATAAATCAAGAGATAGCCATTGTTGGTTGGTGTCATGCATTGGGGCATTTGCTTGATAGCTTGACTTGGTGCCACTTACCTCTAAGTGAGGTATATTAATGCTCGATGAGCATATCATTTTATGATGGTTGTATAAGAATCCAAATATCCTAGAGTCAGTACTATAGTCATTTTTAAAGGGATGCATACTTAGGGTTATGTGATCAAGTAACATCCGACGTGCTCAAAGGCTATGTGATCTGAGTGCAGTTGATATACTTGATGGGTTGAGTGAGCTCGAGTAACCTGATGGCTGAGTGACCTCAGGTAAGGACTACTTGTAGCTAATGTGATCCAAGTACGTCAAGGATATATCCGTAGCTATGGTGATCCGGATATGGTCCATTCAACCTGACGGATGTGTGAGCACGATAAAGTAAGGTTTCATTGGTCATTATGTAGATGATGTATGGATTTATTTATATATGTTGTGCGGATGTTGTAGATGATAGCTTATGGACCCGATGGCTGAGTGATCAAGGTGCTGATAGAAACCTACTCGATAGGCTGAGTGACCTCAAGTATGGCGAAGAATTGTGGAACATGTAAGACTTCTTGTAAACTTAATTATGCCTTGATATAGGTGATCTAAGAACTTTAGCTAATGTAGGCTAGATGATGACTTATAGATAGTGAAGCCTTATCTATCATCTCTAGACTATATTTATCTCGTATGCTTATTTTATGATAATCAAGAATTATGGTAGAGTAGAAATGTACCATTGAGCTTTGTAAGCTTAGCGTTTGGAATCGTTGTTTCCATTCACAGGTTGGTAGGTTGATCGTGATCGAGGAGCACATTATTGAAGGATTTCCCAGTACCACATCGTTTCAGAGTACATTACTTGGTGTTTAATTTTGGGTTATTGTACTCATAAGACTTTACAGTGGTTGAGTCTATAAAATCTATTTGGAATATTATTTGATTTATGGTGTTTTAAACTCGGAGCTCATGTTTTGTAAATTGTTTTATATTGTTATTTAATTAAATGAATCATGGATGATTTGATGTTTTGAAAGATGGCTAAACTTGAGGTTTTTAAATGGAAATTTGTTGGGTTAGAATTTTTGTGACCGAAATGTAGCACTTTGAATCCGGAACGAGATTAGAGTGTTACAAAAGAAGCCGAACTTGCGAAAGGAAGCCGATCGACACACTTACCGTTGATTACCGATGATGGGTGATTTGGGAAAATAGGCTGCCACATCTGTCGACAGTAACGGTAGGTTCCAGCGAGATATCTACAGCAACAACAAAAGTAATAATTTTGGGGATATTAGGTTTTGTGTTAGGGGTTTGGGCTAGTTTGAGGGATTTTGAGATTTTTTGGCTTAATAGCACCATTGGCCCCTAAAGTATTCACTTTGTACTGAGTTACCCCATAAAGAATTTTTCGGGATATTTTACCCCTTAAACTTTAAAGTGTGACCCCATATGGCCCTTCCGTTAACCTCCGTTTAGAAAAATCCGTTGAACAATCAATAAACGCCACGTGTCACTTTTAATAAAAAATTTGGATGACTTTAATAGAAATGAGTAATTTGCATCTTAATCTCTCAAATTTACTTTTTATTCAATTTAATCCCTAATTTTTATAAAAATAGGTGGGTAAATGGAAGACTTTATCCAAATTAAACAACAAAAATTTACTAGCAAATCAGAAAGATTTGAGCAGGAGTCCCTTACAACATTCATTCCAATCATTCCCCTTCTCTGTTGCTGTAAATTTGAGATTTCATCAAAGCCATTCCATCTTTGCAGCTCAGAGATCATTCCTTGTTGCTTCACATCTATTGTAAATGGTGCTACCTTGGAACAATTATGGTTCCTATACGCTTGACAATCCATCATAGCGTAGCTGTTGCTTATTCACTTAGGGGATCAAGGGGGAAAATCGGAAAGTTTAAATTCGGCAGACGAGCTCTCTTGGCTACGAGACCTCATTTTGCGAATCTAAACGGTGGGGAGAAATGTGGCGTCCAGGCGAGCAACATAGTGAAAAATCTTTGCGATCCAATAGTTGGGCCAAGAGATCGGTGTGGTAGAAACCGAAGAGTTTCAATCCAAATTCGTGGAGTCCTAGGCATTTTCCGAAAAGGCCTTCACCAGTTCTAAGCTCGAGGCCGCAAAATGAGTCTTCTGGTGAAATTAGAGCTTTAATGGCCGCCTTTGATGACGGACAGAGTGATGGGTCAATTTTAGATTTAATAAAAAAATTAGGGACTAAACTGAATAAAACCTGATATAGTTAACATGCAAATTACCCACTTTTATTAAAGCGAACAAGTTTTTTTATTAAAAGTGCCACATGGCGCATTCTGATTGGCTAAATTTTTTCATAACAGACGTTACAAAAAAAAAGGACAACGGAGGTCACAATTTAAAGTTTAGGGGCAAAACGTCCCGAAAAGTTCTTATTTAAAGCTAGAACTTGAAGAAAGGGGAGAATGTTAGACAATGGAATATCTCGGGCCGTTAGTATGAGCCGTTGGGTTGTTAGTGGGTTAGCCAGTTAGTTGAATGTTAGTCAGCAATTTGTTAAGAATTAGCTGCAGTCATTTCTCTTAGTCAATGGGCTTAGAAAAAAAAGAAAATACTTTTATTAATAATTTGATAATAAAACAAGAAAGCTATGCATGTATACGATGGCTAGGTGCTATAGAAATCCATTCTTCATTGACTTGCAGTCATTTATTAAGGTATTTTGGCACAAAACCAACATATATATTAAGTAGACATTATACCACAATGTCTTTTGAGCCATCAATTCCCTTATATATTAACTACTACTTCTTTGTCAATGAGATCACAATGTTAACCCTCTTACGCAGCATTACATTACTTAGAGCCTCTGCCACATTGGTTGCAACCCTTGTGAATAACCTCTCGATTATAGCATCTCCAAAATGACTGCACACCATTGGCTCTATCACAGCTCTGACGGTATTTGCAATATTCTTCCCCATCTCCATATAAATGTCGAAACCCATGGCTTTGCTACTGAGCTTCCCATCTGCATTTGAAGGATCCGCGTCCACTTCGAAAACTTGTAGATCATTAATTTCAAAGGATCCTTCTCTTTCGACGATATCAGCCACTTCTTCTTTGCAAGGTGTATAAAAGGGAAGGTTGAATGCATCCACATCCGCCTCTTTTACAACTCCCTGCAATTCTTGATCAAGTTAGTTTATTGCAATTCAATAATTGCAGACGACATGTTTCGGATTAAAACGAATATAAATATATATATGACCTGTGCAACCAAATCAACAAGGGATTTAGCAACAAGCTCCCAACCATAATCTTCGTTGGAGGGATCGGCATTTTTCCTAGCCATAAAGGCTAGCACCATACGGCCTTGGGGTATCATTTCCTTGGAGCGCAAGCTTAGAAATCTTGTGAAGTCTTTCTGAAATTGGTCCGCATAAGCTTCGAAAACATTGGGAGGACTTGATCTTGCCATGTATACGTTTCCCTTATTGTTCTCTAACCCAACTGGGAGCTAATGACAACATCAAAATTAAATGAGATCAAAACAGAACAGGCATCGGATTCGAATATAATGGTATGTTTATGATGGATCGACCGACCTTTGTGAGCCAGTGAAGTGCATAGGAAGAATTTACAAAGTGGAGACTTCTGGTTGGGAAGAGTCTGTCGTAGAAAGAACCTGCAACTCCTCCTACATAACACCCCATGTCTCCTTTCTCTTCCATCATCCTCTCGATGAATTCGGGAACCGACTTAAACACGGAGTTGAAATCGTTCTCCGGGAGATCATTTAGAAGCACTTCGAACTCGGGTAATTCCGATTGTTGTAACTTACAGATCCGGTGGATGGTGTGTATAACTTGAGATATGGTGTGGAAGGTGTTGGGGCCTGAAGAGCAACCCAGGTCTGCCACCTTTATACAAGTTGGACTCATTTCCTTGAACATATCTGTGACGGATTCTTCAATGATTGGTGTTACTTTTGAAATCACTGCTTTCTGAAAGCACAAAGAAGAAATTGTCATAGCTGAAGAAAAAAGGAACATATGTAATGGAGAAATGAATTAATTATAATATTGAAAAACAGACCTGAAGAAGTGAATTATTGGCATAGCTGATTTCATGATCTGCTGCATTCATGCCTAGAACCTTTGCTTCGCCCATTCTGCTTGCTTGATTTCTCTACAAACTTAAGTAAATTGTAATGTGTCGATTTTTGGTGTGCTTTCTTTGGCAATCTACTCTCTCTCTCTATATCTATATATATAGACACGTATGAAACATACAGTATGGTTGCAATCCTTTGTTTTCATGGAACGTGTGCTAAGTAAATTATTGTTTATATGCTCAAACTGTTTGGATTTTTCCTCATTGTTTCGTCCAATTTTTAATTAATTTTACGCACTCGGTTAGGTCAGATAAAATTTGACAACTCTTTTGAAAAGAGCAGTCCAATAACTACCACCTCGATCTTCTTTTTGAATCAGTACTATTTATGTTTGTTAACAAGAGAAGGAAGAATATATAACGTTAATATTTTTTTTTTGATAATATACATGTCCATTTCGGGGTGTGAGGTTGTCCCTTCCAACAATGTCATCTTCAAAGTTTAAATTCACGTCTTTATTTTGGGAGTGCAATGTGTCTTACCAATGCACATGTCATGGATTTTTTCTTATAAATATGTTTATTTTAAGTTTTAAAATATAAAATTTAAAGTACTAACTTTAAACTCCTAAATTTTAACATTAAATCTTAAATTCAATTCTCTAAAACATAACCTCTGGCTTCTAAAATCCTAAACCGTAAAATAAATAACTTTTTATAAACTAAAATTTATACTAACAGCACATCAAATATTTTTTCATATAATATTTCCATGTGTTTTCCTATATGTAGTTCTAAGGGCTGTAAATAAAAACTAACATCATTAGTGTTTATTTTGATTTTTCAATAGAATCTTCTACATCCCTAAAATATTATATTCTATTAATTTAAGGTGTTTAATGTAATTAAATCATAAACCCTTAAACTCTAAACCTTTTTATGTGAGTATTAATTACATTAAAACCCTAAATTAATAGAATACAACTTTTTAGGAATTCAAGTATATTCCATTAGAAAATAAAATAAAAATCAATTATGCTGGTCTTAATGACAGCCTTAGGACTGCATATAGAAAAATCTTTTTATTATAAATTTAACATTTTATAATTTAAATATATATTTTAATATTTTATAATTTTTAAATTATTTTCAAAAGGTATTTTTAAATAATTTTGTTATATACGCAAAAGAATAAAAAGCATGAAAAAATAAAAAAATAGCAATGTAAGCTTAACAAATATGTTATTTTTTCTCTCAGCTGATTCATTTCGATAAGAAAATAAAAATTGAAGTGTCAAAAGAGGCAACAATTTAAAAACTAAAATGACTTTTTATAACAAGTTCGAAGATAAAAAATATTATTAAATCAATAAGTAATATGAACAAAGAAGTTAATAAAACTATTTGTGGTGGAATGGTTAGTATATTTATTTTACACTTATAGCAATGTCATTTTAGGTGAATATTTTTAGGGTAAAGTATACAAATGGTCACTAAATTATCTCTAAAAATACAAAATGGTCATCAAACTTTCAAATGTTACATAATGGGTATTAAATTTTAGTTTTTGTTACAAAATAGTTACTGAGCTGTTAACTATCGTTAATTGGGTGACGCAACAATTAAAAAAATTTGAATAATATAACCTTTAATCCTGCATATTGACACATTTAATCAATTTATTTTCTAATTAAACCCTCATTATTGATGTTTAAATTGATTGAATGTGAAAATATTGAAGATTAAATATATTATTATACAAATTTTCGTAACTGTCACGTCTTCCAATTAATTACAGTTAATGGATCAGTGACCATTTTGTAATAAAAACTAAAATTTGATGCACATTGTATATTTTTTGAAAGTTTTGTGACCGTTTTATATTTCTAAGGATAGTTTAGTGACTATTTGTGTACTTTACCCATATTTTTAATTGATTTAATGGAACTTGATTATCTATTGTTAAGTGATTCAATATGGTTCAACAGAAAGAGAGTCTAAATAAAGCGTTTGAACCAATGGACCACTAATTTTAATTAATGGAATCAATCAATAAATCATTTTTTTTACATTATGCTGACTAAGGCTTAGTTTGTCATTGCTTTTAAAAATTACGGTGGAAAAAGTGATTTTAAAAGTGTGGTAGAAAAGTAGCTTTGAAAAGTTGGGTTAGTGTTTGTCATTGATGTCAAAAAGTGATTTTGAGAAGACAAAATGTCTATTTTAGACATAGTATTGTAATGTAAAATGAGTGAACTTGAGTGATTTTCAAATTCGTTAATATTATAATATGAAATAAATCAACTTAAATTATAATCAAAAAATTAATTTAAAAATAAATCAACTTAAATTATAATAAAAAAATTAATTTAAAAATATAAACTATAATAAAAAATTTGATTCTCAATATAAATACTACAACATATATATTATTTTATAATTATGTATAAATTTAGTTTAACAATCAATTATAATTAAATAAGAGAGGGTAAAAAAATAATTTTACTTTTCAAACTAACTTATCCACCGCAAAAGCCATAAAATCCACCTTTTTGGTT
Source organism: Hibiscus mutabilis (assembly GCA_019671005.1). NCBI lineage: Eukaryota > Viridiplantae > Streptophyta > Magnoliopsida > Malvales > Malvaceae > Hibiscus > Hibiscus mutabilis. The sequence continues at coordinate 46,368,189 of CM033736.1, forward strand.
TGAGTGGAAAATCATTTTTAAAAGCAATCAAAAACACCTAATTTGTTTTGAAAGCACTTAAAAAAGTGCTTTTAGGTTGCTAAAAGCAACCAAAAACACACCCTAAATTTTATTAGAAATCAAAATAGAGAAATACTCCAAAAGAAATGAAATTGTAACAGAAAATAACAAAACACAATATATATAAAAATAAAAGAGTACAATATCCACAAATGCAAATCTACCACAACGGAACTTCAGGATTGAAGTAGGTGTGGTGAGCAAAACAAACAATCTTTGAGGCTAAATCTCAAAACAGATCTGACTGCATTGGTAAATGAACCACAACAGGGGATCAAACTACTAAAGATCACCGAAAAACCACAAATTAGATCTGATCGTCATGAAAAAAATATCCACAAATGCAAATATACCACAACGGTAGAGGAAAAACATGTCATAAGGTAGAGGAAAAGCGTGCCACAAGGCAGAGGAAAAGAGTGCTACAAGGCAAATAAACAACTAGAAGAAAACAAAAACTAAATATATAAAAATAAAAGAGATTGAAATATCAGAGGTGACACCAGTCTCGACGATCAACACTAAGACTAATGCTACCACCGACCAATCAAGAATAAAAAAATAAGAGCGGAGCGGCGTGGAAAGAAAAAACCCTAAGGCTAAGAAAGGAAGAAGACGATCAATAAATCGATTTTAACATTACAGTTTGACCTATAAAAAGTTAGGGATGGCAACAGGGTGGGACGGGTTTTTGGCCGCCCGAACCCACCCCGACCTATAAACTTCTAAACCCACCCCACCCCGATATATCAACTCAAAAACTCGACCCCGACCTGACCTGAACTTACCCAAAAAATTAAAAAATATATTAATTTTTGTCGACGTTAAATATTAGATTCGATCGAACCACCATCACAGTCACAGGATATTGGTTTAAAGTGACTTTAAAACTATATAAAAATAAAATAAAACCAATTAAATTACCCACATGAAAAATACATATTTAAAAGAATAAACTCAAACCATTGACCGTTAGAATTAGATATGTTAAAACTTGAATAACATCTAACAAAAATTTATGATAAACACAAACTAAAAAATAGCTTAAAATCCTTAAAAGTACTTATATATAGTGGTATTTTCACAAATATAATAATAAATAAATAAATATAATTAAAAATATACTGGGGCAGGGCGAGGAATTTATATCTTATACTCGAACCCGACTCAATGATTTTCAATAGCCGCCCCGCCCCGACTCAATGATTTTCAATAGCCGCCCCGCCCCGACTCAATGATTTTCAATACCCACCCCGCCCCGATCTCCGAAATTTATGAAAAAAAACCTGATCGGTCGGGTCAGGGCGTACTGGGTCAGGTCAAGGTCGGGTAATTTTGTCATCCGTAAAAGATCATGTTTGATAAGCACGAAAATAAAGTTAGAATAATATTAAACGTAAAATAATTTTTATATAAAAAAGAAATAGTAATATTGGAATAAATTATTGTCATTGACTAAAATAATTGAACAAATTAAAATGCGGAGCCTATCCATTTTTTTCAAAACCAAACCAACCCCACCAAGAAAAACACTTTTTTAATAAATTATACACGTGAATACAATATGGTCGATGTTTTTTAGTAAAAAAAAATTATTTAGACCAAACTTAATATATTTTTAATGTTTACATTATATTATTATAATTACTATTTTTTAAATGATATAAATTTCATAATATATAAAAAGTAAAACAAAATAATATAATCTGGGATAAATTACACTTTTAACAACTAAACTACATGTAAATTGTACTGGGACTATGGAGCTGTAGCCCCAAAATTTTAGAAAATTAAAATTTAGCCTCTTAAATTTTTAAAAAATTGATTTGAGCCCTCAAATTTTTTAGAGATTCATATTAAACTTAAATTTTTTTAATTAAATCTCCTCCCATAATTTTTAAAAGTTTTCATTAAGCCTCTTAAAATTATTAAATTTTTTATTTAGATCTCATTTTTTTGAAAAAATTAAATTAAACTCTAGAATTTTAATTTAAGCTTCTAATTTTTTAAAAAAAAGTTTAAGTTGACCCTCAAATTCTTTCACTAAGTTCCACTGATGCGTTTCTCTTTTCACCATCCAACAATGAAAAGTTACATTGGGGTCACTCTCATGATCGCTTCAATACTTTTCGTCTATTTACTACCGTTTACCCAACTATGAAAAGTTACATTATAGTCACTTTTGTGAGTGACTTGTAATGCATTAATCACTTGTCTGTCAACTATCTTTTACCCATTTAAAAATGATGATATAGCATGTTAACTCAAGTATAAATACTTAATTTGACCCTTGGGCTATTGTTAAAATATAAGTTTAATTCTTAAAAAGAGATAATTTCAATTTAAAAATACTCAAAATTATAAAAATAATCTTAAACTTTCAAAAGAATCTAAAATATTTGTGTTAACAAACTAATTTATATAGAAGGTTGACAAACTATTGTTGTTAACAAACAATTTATCTAGAAGGTTGACAAACTAGTGTTGTTAACAAACCAATCTTAATCTCTACAATATAATTTCAATAATCTATTGTTGTTAACAAACTAATTTACATAGAAGGTTGAGGTGGTCTTCATTGGACAGCTCTTTTCCAAGAAATGACGAAATTTGTGTGATCAAACCGCATATAAACAATATATTACTTAGCACTCGTTCTATGAACGCAAACAATTACTTGGCAGACGCATCCATAATCTATGTTTCATACATGTCTATATATATATATATATATATATATGATCCACTTATACAGAATGAGTTTTACACGTTACACGTTTTTGGATCGTTGGATAAGAAAATGAATGACTGATATTAATTCCTTACCTTTTTTTTCCAAGTTATAATCTTTACATATCCTACCGTTAATTTTAGTCATCTGTTTCACCCATCCAACGATCATGTTATATACCAGAGTGCCAAGGAATTGATGGCTCAAAAGGCAATGGATAATGAATGCATTCTTAGTTAAAACTTTTAAGGGAAAACTACTGTTGAGATATTTGATTTTGATAGAACTTAAAGAAAAATATTTTTGGACTTAAAATAATTTGCAAAAGTATTTCAAAAGTCCATAAACTAAAAAAATATGTTTGAAAGTGTCAAAAATAGGTCCCCGAGTACCGATATAGTTTGACCCTTACCGATACCCAAAGTGCCTATACCGATACAACTTTTCCAATACCGATACACTCCTTTGTCCCTGAGTTTTGGAAAATTCCAGTAGCCAAAAGGTGTACTAGTACAGGCTTGTCTGTACCGATACCCTAGGGTTCGTACCGTTACATCTGTATTGAGTACCGATACCTTTTGTAAAAATGTCCAACGACTCATTTTATTTTGAGCAGGCGTACCGATACCTTTGCACGCGTACCACTACTGCTGAGCCTCGAAGTGCATTTATTGCTAGAATTAAAGTCCCCAACGGCTAGTAACGGGCACAAACTCCTTTGAGGGTTTAAAAGACCTATTCAAGCAGCCATGCAATAATAAGAAACAACATTACCAACATTCATGTATAGGGAAAGCGCTTTTTGAGCTTTAATTGTCAATTTTCTTTGTAAAATACACTTGTGAGCTTAATTATTATATTTGCTCAAGTGTTAGGTTTTGGTGAGTGCTTAATTTTGTAAACACACAACCTTGTGAGGTTTTCTCTTGTTTGCACATTTGTTTTCTCTTTGAGAGATAGTTTTACAAGACTTTGGGGTATAATACATTTGTTGTAAGGGTTATCTCCTTGAGCCCGGAAAAAGGAAAGAAATTCCATAGTGAATTTGGGAAAATCCTTACTTGGAAGCTAAGGTAGTAGATGTAGACTTTGGTTAAAAAATCGAACCACTATAAATCCTTGTGTCATTTTTTTAAATTCCAATTGCTTTCACCTCTATCACTCAAAAACCAATTCACCCCCTCTTGGCTATCTTAATTGATCATTTGAGCCTCCCAACAATTGGTATCAAAGCTTTGTCTCTACATCATATTAACATCCTAGAGTCGATCCTTGAGGTACTCAATCTTTATTCATCAATCGGTTATCATGGCGCAATCCATCGACAAGCCTCTTTACTTCAATGGTGCCAACTACTCCTATTGAAAGAATATGATGATGTTCTTCATGAAGGTCAAAGACTATCATCTTTGGGATATTGTTCTTGATGGACCGTTCATCCCACAAAGAAGTAAGGCGGAATGGAATACAGAAGATCGCAAGAAGATGGAGCTAAATGTGAAGGCCTTTCACATTCTATTTTGTGCACTTGGTCCAGAAGAATACTCAAAGATTTTTTTCTTGTGAAAATACCAAGGAAGTATGGGACAAACTTGAAGTCACATATGAAGGTACAAATGAGGTGAAGGAAACCAAGATTGGACTTCTCAACCTCAACTATGAGAACTTCAAGATGGACCTTGAAGAAGACATCAAAGCTATGTTATATCGGTTCTCCACCATAGTTAACGAGCTTAAAGGATATGGAGAGATGATTTCGGAGGACAAGCTTGTGAGGAAGTTGATTTACTCACTTCCCGATTCATGGGATTCCAAGAAGACCGCAATCATAGAAGCAAAGAATTTAAAGGAGGTCAAGCTTGACGAGCTTATGTGATCTTTGCTCACCCATAAAATGATGATGTCAAAGGGTAAGAAGAAGATAGAAGAGTAAGAAATTGAATTAAATGTTGCTCTTAAATCCTCCTCAATAATTTAAGAAGAATCAAGTGAAGAGGAGAGTGAAGATGAAGAAGAAGAAGAGATGTCCAAGCTCTTCAAGAAATTCATCCGATTCATGAAGCAACAAAAGGAAGAATCAAGACATGAATCGAAAATGAAGAGAATGGATCCCATTATATGCTTCGAATACAAGAAGCTGAGGCATACCAAATATGATTTTCCTCATTTCAAAAAGAAGGATCAAGCCATAAGAAGAAGGCATTTGTGGCTACATAGAGTGATGAAGAGGACTCCACTGATGATGAGGTAGCCAACCTATGTCTCATGGCCATACAAGATGAAGAGGTAACTTCTAGCTCATCTAATTTAAATTCCTACACTTTTGATGAGTTACAAGATGCCTACGATGATTTAGTTTTGGAGTTCAAAGCTTTATTTTTTTGAAAAATAAGAAATTGGTTTCAAAATTAAAAATAAAAATAAAAAATGAATTGCTTTCCAAAACTAATTTAGAACTTGAAAGGAAACTTGATCAAATGCAAGTTATTTTTAAACATTTTGAAGTAAAAACTTCAAACTTGCAAAATTTGCTTTCTAAAGTTCAAGAAGATCATCAAAAGAAGTTAAATGGTCTTAAAAATAAAAAGGTTTTGATTTACAAAAATCTTAAAAGGGAAAATGGAGAATGCTCTAGAAATAATTTTGCAAAATCAAACTTTTATCAAAGACAATATAGTTCCCCTAGATTTTTTAAAGGCAAAATGGTTAAGGACATTTGGGTCCTTAATGGACTACTTTGTTCAAAAAAAGGAAGACATTAAAAAATGGATTTCTAAAGGGACTAATGCCATTGGATCCAAAGCAATTTGGATACCAAAAATTACTTGATTGTCTATCTGTAGGTGTGCTTGAGCCATTGATAATCAAAGTTGAAATCTTGGATCTCATGACACACAAAGGAGGAAGGACACTTGCAGAAGGAATGCTTAACATCCTACCTTGGTTCAAGTGGTAAAATTAATTTCATGCAATTGCTTGATCATATTCCATATCTATTTTTTCATATTGATCTAAGCATGTTTGCATGACTTCATGTTGTGCCTAATTTCATATAGTTAGGAGGAGTCTCATATTGCATGAGTTACATGTTTTTGGCCTAATATGTCTATCTTTATGTTTTTGGCCTTAAACTTCTAATGTTTGGTTGGATTTCGGTGAAATTCATGCTTTGTATGTTTTATATGCTATGTATGAACTTAAAATTAAGTTTTAAGGCTTTTTGGGTTGATTTTGCTGCATATTTTCACCATTTCGTGCTTTCGGTACCGGTATCGCCCATACTATACCGATACGGCCTTCAACTAGTATCGATACGGTCGACACCGTACCGATACGCATTGTCAAAAAGGGACAGTTTTTTCTCATTTTTGCCATGCCTTGTATGCTTATATGATTATCTTGATATATGTCATGTTCTATTGAACTTCTTGGTTTTATTTGTTTTATTTATTTAAAATTAAATATTTTTTCTCTTGAATTGTTGGACTAACAATCTACTTGATGCTTGAGTAAGAGGGAGCCATTTTTTATATTCTTTCATGATAAAACTTTTTTGGTCTTTTTTCTCCATTGTTATTTTACACCAACAATTGTTATTTCCTATCAATTGGTACTTAATTTTCAATGATTGGTTTTAACATTTCAACATTTGGTGTTTTGAAATTAATGTAATTTCAAACTTAGTTTTGAAATTATTTTTGATATAACAAAAAGGGGGAGAAATGTGTTTGAAAAATTGAAAAATTCAATTTAAAAAAAATGGGAGCTTTAATATTTTCTAAAAATATATCTCTTTTTCTAAAATTATTTTTCTAAGGGGGAGTTTTCACAAAAAAAAGTTTTTCAAGAGGTTTCGTTATATCAAAAATGGGGAAATTGTTGAGATATTTGATTTTGATATAACTTAAAGAAATGTTTCGGACTTAAACTAATTTGCAAACATATTTCAAAAGTCCATAAACTTGAAAAATATGTTTGAATGTTTTTCAAAGGGTTTTTGACATGTTTTAAATAATTTTAAATAGCCAAAGTGTCAAAAATAGGCTCTGAGTACCGGTACAGTTTAACCCGTACCTGTACCTAGAGTGCCCATACATGTACAACTTTTTGAGTACCGATACTCCCCTTTGTCCTTGAGTTTTGGAAAATTCTGTAGCCAAAAGGTGTACCAGTACAGGCTTGTCCGTACCGATACCCTAGGGTTCATACCAATACCCTTTGTAGAAATGCCCAACGACTTTTTCTATTTTGAGCAGGTGTACTGATACCTCTGCACGCGTACCAAGACCGCTGAGCCCAAAAGTGTATTTATTGCAAGAATTGGAGTCCCCAACAGCTAGTAACGGCCACAAACTCCTTTGATGGTTTAAAAGACCTCTTCAAGCAGCCATGAAACAATAAGAAACAACATTGCTAACATTCATGTATAGAGAAAGTGTTTTTTGAGCTTTAATTGTCAATTTTCTTTGTAGAATACACTTGTGAGCTTAATTATTATATTTGCTCAAGTGTTAGGTTTTGGGTGAGTGCTTAATTTTGCAAACACACAACCTTGTGAGGTTTTTCCTTGTTTGCACATTTGTTTTCTCTTTGAGAGAGAGTTTTACAAGACTTTAGGGTATAAGTCTTGTGTTGTAAGGGTTATCTCCTTGAGCCCGAAAAAAGGAAAGAAGTTCAATAGTGAATTTGGAAAAATCCTTAGTAGGAAGCTAAGGTAGTGGATATAGACTTTGGTTAAAAAGTCGAACCACTATAAATCCTTGTGTCATTTTTTAAAATTCTAATTACTTCCACCTCTATCACTCAAAAATAAATTTACTCCATCTTGGCTATCTCGGTTGATCTTTCGAGCCTCCGAACAACTATATAAATAGTACCTCAACCATTCTCGCATTACTATTTTGGTACTTTAACTATTATTTTTGGCAAAATAATATATAGTGTCACGTTTTGTTCTATTTTGGTACCCTGGCCGTTAAAAATTAACGGAGATGATGACGTAGTTTGGTATAATCATAGTTTTAGTCCAAAACAATTATATATTTTATCAATTTAGTCCAAAATCTATCCATTTAAAACACCATCTTAATTTTGAGGATAAAATTGCAAATTACCCAATTTTTTCTTCCATCAAAGTCAATGGCTGCCGTTGAGAGAAACGGTAGCTAACTATTGGTGAACCATCAGAGTCCCTCGCTGCCGATGAGCTCTATCAGTGACACGACCTCTATCCATGTGTTCCTCGTCCCATTGCGAGCAAAACCATGGTCATAACTTCTATTCTTCGTACGCCGTTCGCGAGTAACGACATCAACATGTTCAGCTTCCTTTGTTGTAGTTGAACCGTCGTTCGCTCCTCCATGTTGAGCAATGGGTAAACCGAAAACCTTTTTTCCATTATCATTCTAAACTGTTCAATTACTTTTGTGAGAGTCTATGCGTTATCTTCGATTTTTAACAGTCGTCGGTACGCCGCCACAAGCCTTTTCTTGCCAATTCACTTTCGTTGTCGTACAGTTAGGGTTCTAAAACCCTGATTCTAGTTCAATCATTAAGGGTAAGAAGAAGATGATGATGAAGAAAAAGTGGGTAATTTGCAATTTTACCCCAAAATGAAAATGATATTTTAAATGGATAGATTTTGGACTAAATTAATAAAATATATAAGTGTTTTGGACTAAAAGTGTGATTATACCAAGTCACGTCATCATCTTCGTTAATTTTTAACGGTCAGTGTACCAAAATAGAACAAAAATGTAACGTTAAATACAATTTTGCCAAAAATAATAGTTCAGGTACCAAAACAGTAACGCGAGAATATGTGGGGGGTACTATTTATGTAGTTTCCCAACTTTTAAATATGTTTATAAGTTGGTTTGATGTTTTATTGCCTACTTAATATACATGTTGTTTTTCTACCAAAATACCTTACTCAATAAATGACTGCAAGTCATTTAATTAGGAATTGATTATATGGATCTAGCTATTTTGTTTACCTCTCTTGCGATGTGTTCAATTTAAATTTCCCAATCTCTTTTACATAGCTCTTTGATTTGCTCAACCGAAGAATTCGTGCTGCTACCTATCGCCATTATAGTCCTTTAGGATGTTAGCCAGAGTTGACTTCTCGGTCTCTGGTTTCATACTCTCATTGCTCTAACCCTTCTCCATCCACCATCATAGTATTAAATTATGGTGTGTAGTTGTGGGTGTTAAATCGAGATTTGTTCCCAAAACATTATGTTTCTTCATTGTGATTACAATTATAATGTCACGATGATCTTCACATTCATTACAATGCGGTCATTATGTTGTGTTGCAGTTGTAATTTAATACTATACTATGCCACCATGGGTACTTGTTTAGCTAAACTGGGTCAATCTGTTGTTAAGCTCCAAGATGAACCGAGATTAAACGAACAATGCTCTGTTTATGTTCGTTTATTTATTTTTGAAGCTGTTCATATTCTGTTCGTGTTTGTTTAAAATTTTAATATCGCGTTATTTGTTTATTATTGATGGTGTTCGTGTTTGTTTGTTTAGCTTTCGCGAGCATATTCATTTAACATTCATGAACATGTTCGTTTATATATTTCTGAACATGTCCGTTCAATGTTCATGAACATGTTCGTTTAATGTTTGTGAATATGTTCATTTAAATGTTCTTCAAAATGGTGAAATTACACAATTAGTCCTTAAGCACTTTAGGCTTCCATTTTGAACTCCAAAGTTTTTCATGTGTTCAAATTTAGTCACCACCTTCACCAATATTTAAAAGGTAAAAAAATAAAATTAATAGGGTAACCGGGTAAACGAGCTTATAAACAAGTCGATAAACAAGCCAATAAACAAACTTATAAACGAGTTAATAAACAATCTTTCAAACAAGCTTGTCCGTGAACATAAATGAACCGAACACACATCTATTCATGTTCTTTCATTTATTAAATGAACAAATTCTGTTCATACTCGTTTATTTAACTTAACAAACAAATGTTATACGAACGGTTCATAAATAATTCAATGAACGCTCTGTTTATTTACACCCATAGTCTTGACTAATGTAAAAGAGCAACTGAAAAATGTCAATCATCAAATTATTTTTTATCAGCAAGATTGATTTTATTCAATAAAGAAATCAAACAAATACCCTATCATCATGTGCCTCGTTAAAAACCTTCTTACACCTATGTTGGAGGAAAAGAGTACAACATGATAATAAATCGAAGATAAAACACCAAGATGAAACAAAGAATGCCACAACGAGAATCCCATAATACTTTGTGCACCACCAGCTGAAAACAACAGCTCGATCATACTCCCCATATACCACCATGCCATGCATAACCAACCCCACCATATGGAACAACATCCTCCAAACGCATGCAACAAACACTCAAACTGCCTTCAGCACTAGATATCTCAAAACCATCACCTTCCTTTGGCATGTAAGATTTGTAACCAATGAAGAAAAACACTTCCGTTATCAAGCGCTTTGACAAATACTAAATAAAAATGATTGGGGGCAATTCTACTGGGAAAGAGTTCCAAGAATGACTTAGCACCAAGGTCTGCTTTGAAAAACAAAAGCCAACTACCTGGAACTCGTACGCTTTGGTAAAGCTTCAAGAACTCAAACTAATTGAACAGCTCTATCTAGACAACCCCCCATCATTTTGAATTTTCAAATGTTCCATTAACCAAGTCCTGTTCAATGTTTCCTCAATGCAAGCATCATTATGAAAGCACACCACAAGTGTCGAACATAGTAAAACAATGTGGTGAACCCACTGCCAAACCAAGGTATGGATGCTTGATTGTACTCGGGACGCACTGTAAGGTTCTGACCACCAGGCTACTTCGGTCACCTCACACACCTCCTGTTAGAACCAAACCATAATAGATATGAAATCTAAACTCGGGATCTATCATGTCAAATCATCAAGAATAATAAACTGAATGCGAAAGCGTACCTGAATTAATTGATAGATGAAAACCTTGAATCCTTTGATGAAGATTACCTAAAAGGTGGTTTTGATCTTCCAAGAAGATAGGTTAGCCCTTGCCGTAAAAACTCTCTGACGGGGACAAGAGTAATGAAAGTTAACCTATTTCTTGGGGACCACTACCTCTTTATATAGTTGATTATTAAATCAACTATTAAATAATTATGACTCTGCCCCTTATTGAATTATAAATATATCTTACGGTATCTATACTTTTATTTCCATGACACTTTAATACCTATGACATACCTAACATAATTGGTCACCTGATTTTGTGTCATACTTTATAATAGCATCATACATTTTACATATGTGCCCACAATTGTGGACTTTAATCTAACAATCTCCTACTTGGGCAACATATGTTTCCTGATAAATGTACAACCTTATGAGCTAAAAAATTTGCTATTATATAATAGGTATTCTATAACAATCTCTCCCATAAACTATATCTATATAGAATCAAAGCAGCCTTTGCAATATCAATCATGACTAGACCCATCAATGGTCACGTATACAAATATAGTCAAATGACATAGATCAATCATGGATGCGTAGCATGGAAAATTACATGAAATGTGAACCGAACATGTCTATTTCCAGCTGGTCCTCCTAAACCTTAGTGAGATCAAACTTTGCTGAATTCAGAGTGTGTATAAACCAAAAGAACTTTTTTTCTGTAGAAAATAATCTTAAAATAACTTTAAACTGAAGTGACCGAAATTGTGTCTAAACCAAATGAGCATTCTTTCAAAATTATAGACTCCCACTAAAACTGAATATCTTTAAATAAGATTACACCCACATGAGTAGTGTGCTCATGAAAGACCTAGGGTGATAGTTTCTTAATAAGCGCACAACTATGGAGTTTGTACCAACATGCTCTATAGACACACAACCACTCTGAATTTTCTTTAACAACTAGGAACTTAATATTTATGGGATGTTCCTATTGTTTATAGAATAAATTAATGCATATTTATTATCCTAGAATAACTAAAGTGGTTTTTCTATTCAATCTATAATTAGCAGCTCATGTGACAAAATTCTTTTGCATCAATATTCTATTAGAATTGAAGTATGTAAACCTGATGATCTCTAACTTACCAGAACACCGATATGTGAGCATGTAATTTTTTGTTCTCTAAACATATCTCATAACCCTATTGGCCGTTATCCAATGGTTCAAACTAGAATTGCTTAAATATTCGTCTAACATTCCAACAATGTATGCAATATCTGAACGCATACATACTTGAGCATAAATTAAATTCTCAATAGATTATGCACATGGAATCATTTGTATTTTCTAAATTTCAAGGTTACTTTTAGGGCATTGAGTAAGACAATATTTGTCTTCTTTAGCAATATGAGTATCACTTGGTTTACTCCCACTGAACTTGTAGTACATACAGTTGTCATCCAAATTTATCTCAAAACTAAATGAGATAATCAATATGAAGTTTATAATTTCATTAATGAGAGTCCTACTTAAGCTTATAGATGGATTTCTTTAATTTACATATCATTGATATTGTATCATAAGACACAACTCTATGATTGTACCATATAAATAGTTTCTTCAATGTCGCCATTGGAAAAAACAAGCTTAACATCTATCTAATGTAGCTTAAGACTAAAACTAGCAACAAGTGTAATAATTATCTTGAAAGAGTCTTTCAATGAAACTTGAGAGAAAGTCTTTACAAAATCAATGTCTTCTTTTAGAGTATATCCTTTAGATACATGACGTGCTTTATACGTATCCACATTACCATTTTCATCCCTAATGGTTTTAAATATCCATTTACAACCAATTGATTTGCACCTTAAGGTAATGAGACAAGTTCCTAAACTTTATTGTCTTTCATAAAATTATACTATTCTTGAATGACATCAATCCACTTTTGAGAGTTAGAACTTTTATGGTCTGATAAAAAATAATTGAGTCATTTTCTATCATTCCATTGTTATCCTTATTTTCTTGAGGAAATACAATATAATAATCTCGAATAGTACTTCTCCTTCCTCTCGTGGACCTCTTTAATGACACTTTTTTTCTTTTGAGGTTGTTGAGTTTGTTCTTTTGAAGCAATTATCTTATCTTGAATGAGAGTTGTTCAACATTGTTTTCCTGAGGTACTTGATTCACTTCTTGATAATGATAGGTGTGAAAACCTAAACATTATCAAAACTGATAGTAGGAATTAAATTATAATTCAATTCTTCCTCGATAGCAATGCATCTAACCTTATTTCTCCCTCCAAACGCAACATCCTAAAAAAGTTATATATCTCTAATTAAAATAATCTTAATTGTGGAATCATAAAATTTACAGCCCATGGATCACTCAAAATAGCCGAAGTAGTTGCTCACTTTTGAAGTTTAATTACTTCACATGTGTCCTAACTTGTTACAAAAGAAATCAATCATTTGTAACTTATTGTTATTTCTTTTGAGTTGGACCTTAGCAACTTTAATCTAATATTTTTTATTGCCCTTATTCTTAAAGACACTAACTAAATAAGCACTGACCAAATGATTATTTTACACTTAAAATGCTTCAACCTTTCTTCCTCTTGAATGCAATGAGAAATGAGCCCAAATAGAGTTTATTTCTCCCTTTGACAATTGTAACTTGAATTGGTTAAACTGTATAGGAAGCGGTGCCAAAACAATAAGAACAAACAATTGTTATAAAGTTCAATCTTATGCGCCTTAAATTTTGAAGCAATATTAAACATTTTCATAATGTACTCCCTCACATTTCCTTGACCCTTATACTTCATAGACATCAAAGAAGGAATAAGTCATGTCATCTTAACCTTAATGTTTTGGGTAAAACATTTATTGATTTCATCAAGGAAACCCTTAATATTAGTAATCTCTTTAGATTTTTTTACTCCTAAAGACTTATAGAATGTTATTAATTATAATCATTAGACTCGTGCGATTTGAACAATCTCACGTCCCAAAATCCCTTTATGGGTGCTTACCGCGGTGAGAGGTGCAAGTTATTCTTCCCTTAGTGCAAAGTCTATGTTCATACAACCAAATACTATTTGTAAGTGTCTTTTCTATTCCTTGAAACTAGTTTCACTAAACATAAGTGTAGCATGTATTTAACAGATATTGTGACAGCAAAGATAAATTACCTAAATATAGAACAAAAATAAGTAAATAAAATAAATACAAGCTCACATAACTATTCATAAGTAAACAAGTAAATTCAAAATAATGGCTAGTTCCCCTCAAGATACCAAACACAACATTAATATCAAGTCTTTGGACAATAATATTAACAGTAAGCGGTACTCTTGTTGTAGCAATCAAACATTGACAATAAACTATGTCAAACAATAGATTAATCTTTGGACTAACGTATTGCTTACATAAAATATCTTATAATTGTCACACATTTATCGCCACAATTGTCGTTTAACTTTCCTTTGGGCCAATTAATAAACGCATGAATTACAAAAACCCATAATTATTTTAATATTTTAAATAAACTAATCTACACAAAAGCGGTCACTTTGGTGACATTATGTTTCAATTAATCCATTAAAATATTAGACATCCGAAGCCAAAATATGAATTTAATTGTTTTAAAATATTTGTCTTAATTTTATCTTTCAATCAAATTAAAAGATAACCAAAATAATAATAAATTTGAATAAAGGTAAACTTAATATCAAGATACCGGACACTCCATTAATATTTCATCTTTGGACAAAACATTAACTTGCAAGTGATATCTTGGTATAGTAATCAAACATTGATAATAAGAATATGTCAAGTAGAAATCTTCCTTTGGGCCGATTTATTGCTCATATATAAAACTAAATAATTATCACATGTTTATTACCACAGTTGCACATGTAAGAATGTTAATTATTAACCTTCCTTTGGGCCGATTAATACTAACATAATCCGACTTAAATGCACAAAACCTTCTATATATTAAAATAAAATAATTTCTATAATAGAGGCCACTTTGGTGACTTAATGCTTCAATTAATTTATCTTAAAATATATAATATAAATATACCGATATTTAAATTTAAAATTTTGTAACATTCAAAACTGAAATTTCTAATAACACTTAAGTTTCTGAAATAACCCGAAATAAGGTTGTCTATATGGGGCTATCAGAAATCGAAAAAACCGAAATCTTTGATTGTTTCACAAAAATTCCATTAACATGCATTTACAAGATTTTCACTATAAACTTGAAGGTAAAATATATAATTTAAACTAAATGCATTTCAACCATTAACTTCATATATCACCCCAAAGATTGAATTCAAAATACCATACTAATGAATTCAACAATGATCACACGAAGTTTTAATATATCCATAATAACCAACCTATCAAAATTAAAATTTTTGATCAAACTGAATTGAATATATATTTCTGAAGATTAATAACATGCTTTCCAAAACCAAACTTAATGTGTATATTAATGCCAAACATAAACACGATTAAAAGCCAAGCAGTCGAGACCAAAAATACAGCAGTTGATATGTATATTTCTAATTAATACTGCATAAAGATTAAACCCCTTAAGTATACATCTAAACTGTCCAAACTTAAAATTTTAAAAATAGACCCTTGAGTTGCAATAAACCTAATTTTGAACAGAATTTTAAGAGTTTGAGTTTGCAGCAAATATGCACCAACCATAAAATAAAAAATAAGAAACTGAAATATCAATTGCTTTAATATGAATTCTCGTGAACTCAACCGACTTTACCTTCTTCTCTCTTTTTTTATAATAAACCTGATAAAATTAATCAAAGTGTGTACCAAACTGAACATAAAAAAATAAAGGTACTTTAATGCATAATTTTCTCTTAAAAGAAAAAAGAACATGCGGCCCAAGACAATGGCAGACTTCACGGGAATTTTTTTAATTCAATTAAAAGATGTCAAAGAAGCACAACGAACATAATCACCTTGTATCACTGAATCTTTCTGTTGATTAACTTTCTCTTGTTTTTTTTAAATGCGGGGATTAAAGAGAAAATAAAATTGTTAATCAATCGAATTAAACTCTAAAAACTTATTAATGAATCAAATTGCCGCAAAACCTAAAACCTTATTAACGAATAAATCCAAAATTAAATAAATAAATAAATTTATTCTCAATGATTCAACATGACGAGACACTTATGCCACTTGTTAGAACCAAATCATAATAGATATGAAATCTAACCCAGGATCTATCATGTCAAATCATCAAGAACAATAAACTGAATGCGGAAGCGTACCTGAATTAATCGATAGATGAAAACCTTGAATCATTTGATGAAGATTGCCTAAAAGGTGGTTGTGATCTTTCAAGAAGATAGGTTAGCCCTTGCCATAAAAACTCTCTGACGGGACAAGAGTAATGAAAGTTAACCTATTTTTTGGGGACCACTGCCTCTTTATATAGTTTATTATTAAATCAACCATTAAATATTTATAACTCCGCCCCTCATTGAATTATAAATATATCTTACGGTATCTATACTTTTATTTTCATGACACTTTAATACATATGACACGCTTAACATAATTGGTCACTTGATTTTGTGTCATGCTTTATAATAGCATCATACATTTTACATATGTGCCTACAATTGCGGATTTTAATCCTACACCTCCTTCATGCTCTTCACCCATTACATAGAGCCACCTTAACAAGAATAATAACTCAGCCACGGTATCACCATCGCCGAAATAACACATTCCAATTTCAACCTGGGTAAACACTATGTCACTACAGTGCTGTTGCACCCTCTCTTTGATTGCCCGCTTCTTAGCGTATATTCCATGACAGCACACTCATAGTGCGGGTTAATGATCCCTCTCCCTCTCCTTTAAAATCTTGACGATATCGCGGACAATGTCTTCCTCGTTTCCTATATTTTTGCGCCCAACAACTTCCCCAAGTGCAATGTTTCACGAGCCTCCGCTAAAATTATACACTTTCTATTTTGAAAGTCCGAGTCCGATAAAGACCATTTGCCAACCCTTGCGATTTAGGAGGATATTTTCTTGGTCTTGCCTTCCCTTTTTTTCATACGCGTTTCCACCTCCTCTCTTTCACTTGGCGAGATCGTACTTAATAGAATTTTTAAAACATGTCTCACCTTACGGGTAATGCCCTGATGATTAATAACCCTTGCCTTAGAACCCCAACGTGTCCCTCCAAAGGCCCCTCCAATCCAACATTGTGCAAACTTAAGTCTCGACACACTTGCTCCTCACAAACGTGCTGCATCGCATCCGACTCAATCTGAGGCTCCTCGCAATCACTTTGCACCATTCCCACAACTTCATCCAAAATCGCTTTCTCATGGCACCCCATCGAATCTAACACCTGTAAATCTAAACGACGAGTGACCTCACATAAACCATTATCTTGCCATATCTGAGGTTCCAACGAGTCAGGCACTACTGTATCACTCATCACCACAAACTCGCTACCCTCTTTCTCCTCACCTTGTACCGATTGGTCATTCACACGGTTTAGACTTTGCACTACATCTTTATGTGCAGAAATCACATGATCACGGCCTGAATTCTCACTACTGTTCAAACCGAAACCAGCTCGAGTTGAGTAGTCGCGATTTGATGGTACTGATCTAGAGATTAACAAGTAATATGTGTAACAATCTTGAGATAAATTTCATTTGAGCATTGATTTCAAGTTTTCAGCAACTTTAATTTTTTTTTACGTAAATCGAATATTCGTTAATGTATTGTCATTAAGTCTTCAAAACTATTATGTAACATATATTAAAACATCGTTGGATCAATTGAGAACTACTCCCGTGTAACTAAAAACTCATTGCAGCAAAACTCCTTTTGCACGTTTCCAATATCGTAAACATAATCTGTAATAATAAATTCCTTCAAAATTAAACAACTCAAACCATAAATTTAATACAACTTGATAGGAATTTGTATGCCAAAAAAATAAAACAAAGCGAGATTGACATGAATAAGACATGTGCAAGAGATGAGATTTACCACGATTTGACCTTACATACCTCCACAAATGAAAGAAACAAATAAATGTAAAGATTACAAATACATGATATCTCATAACCCGATATATATATGTGTGTGTGTTATTTTGATACGCAAGTCGTGTAAAAAGAATTTACACAACCATTCTATAAAATTTAAAACCTAAATCACAAGCCCTAGCACCCTAAAACCTAAACCTTAAACCATAAACTCTAAATTCTAAATTATAACCATAAACTTTAAATTCTACACCATACAAACTAAACCTCTAAACCCTAACTTAAAATCCTAAAGCCAACTGAAAGGCTTGTATTGTGTATGAAAGTATTTTTATATATATATATATATATATATATATATATATATATATATATATTCAAAACTCCGTGTGTTCTAAAACGCTCTCCCAAAGTTTCTACAAAACTCATCTTTACAACATAACCATAATAGTTGTCAAGATTACAAAAATGGTATATATAACTACAAAATAATTCTCTCATATAATTCTAAAGGTTAAAACTTACCCAATATATTTTTATAGAGTTAAATATTTTGTCACCAAAAACCGTATTCCTTATTCCATAAGACTTATTATCTACATATAAATATTTACACTTATTAGTATATTCAAAAATATATATAAACACTTATTAGTAAACACAATTTCTAAATAATCTTTAACCACTAGAAATATAATAAAATCTAAATTAATTATTATTTATATTTTGAGTTAATATATATTGTAAGAATAATAAAACCCTAGCCAGTCTCCCGCCATATTTTTTTATACCACTCTTCTTTTAGTTTTCATATAGTACATTTTTCATTAACGATGGTGACACAACCTTATTTTTTTATACCACTCTTCTTTTAGTTTTCATATACATTTTTCATCAACGATGGTGACACCAACCTTCGGTTGGTTGTCGACCGTTGACATTCTTTTTTTCTTTTTTTCGATCTTTCTCTTCTCTTAATATATTTTATGTTATTTTATTTTGAGTTATGTCATTTTTTATTTTGTTTTGTTAGTCTCTTCTTGCAACACTCCGAAAATTGGTCTAGAATTTTCTCGACTTCTGACTATAGGAAATTTCTTTCTGCTGATCGAATTAAGTTTCAGAATTATTAAATTTTAGACTTGATTAATTTTGAATCATTAAGGATTAAGTTTGAAGTTTTAAAATTAAGGATCAACGTGTAAGAATTATGAAATAAATGCCTTGGAGTAAAAAGTAAGTTCTGAAGGCTACATAGACGATGGAGGAAAGATGGATGCTTTACTTGGAAATTAAGCCATTTACTTTTGGGTTATTAGTCACCGGTTAGGTGGCATACATGCATGCTTTATTATATTTTTTATGATTAAAAATAAAATTTAAATGGGGATTAAATAATTTTTATTAGATAGGATTATGATTGATGTGATAAGTCAGGCCCATGATATAATTTCTTATAGTGCAAGAGAGAAAAATACTTGAGTCATCTTCCTAAAACCATTTCTTTGCCATGTTTAAATGCCTCAAGAACCCTAACTCCCTAAGAAACTCACCCTTCAATTAAGGGAAATTCAACCATCCAAATTCGAAATTAAGCTTGGATTTGGTAAGTACACATTTTTAGCTTTCCATGGGTACCATGTTGATTCAATTACAAGCATATATGTTCATGATTCTTAAACATCAAATTGGGAATATGTGAAATTTAGGGTTCTCCTTTGAAGATTTAATGAGTCTAAGTTCTTTGATAATTTTCTATGATTTTTAGGTTAGTGGAACACTAAAGTTTAAGTCTTTTTTAATTTAGGGTTATGAAACATTAGGGGTTTTATGTGTTCATACTTTTATGGATAGTAAGATGACATTTTAAAATGGTTAAAGAAGATAAATATTAAATTTAATGAATATATCTAAAATCTATGTTATGACAATAAGTTCAAAAATTCATTGAAAATTCTATAAGTTATATTAAAGAATGATCCTTATATGTTTAGAATCGTGTATGAGTCTAATTTCGTTTAAATAAACTATGACTGATTTTGATTTTGATTTAAAAAAATATAAATTTCTAAGTAAGTGAATGTCGGGAAACTGAATAACAGTCTCCGAAAATCAACACTGCAGTGACTTTGAAAATCCAATAAATAAGAAGCTATAATTTATATGGTTAAAAAGATTATTTAATCTAATTTTATTTAGAACAAACATAATTGAATTTCGAGTTATAGAACATTTTATATAATTATTTCTTTAAAGTTAGTTCAAGCTGTCAAGTTAAGATAATGAAATTTTTTATTTTTGTTAGAGAGAGAGGAAACAAAGAAAACAACAAATTGAAAAGGGGTGGGTAGGGCTCATATCTCCTAATAGGAAATCTCTATCTTTTAGTGTCTTTTTTTTATCAACACTAAAAAAATTAAATTCTAAGCCCTAACCTTAATTTAAAATCTTAAACTCTAAAAAGTACACCATATCCCAAACTTCCTAAACTCTAATCATAATCTCTAACTCTAAATTTTAACTCTAAATACTAAACCTAACTTTTTAGTATGAGGCATAGAAATCGACACCGAAAAGGGGCAAATGATTTCTATTCGGAGATATGGGTCCTACCCACCCACTTCATGTTTGCACTCATTTAAGATATGTTGAGATTGAGTTGTGGTAATACCAGTTTGTCAACAGACCATCATTGTTATATCTATTTTTATGTTCGGATTGATGATGTTTATCCTTTTTAACGGAAACTTGGGTTTGTTTGTATCTACCATTTGTCCGAGTATTTGGTTGAATTTTTAACTCTTTCTTTGTTTTGTTCTATTTTATTTTTAAGTGGTTAGTTTGTGCACTATGATAGTTTTAGATGTAATATTTCAATTAGTCTATTATTATTTTTTAGACTTTTTCGAATAGAAATCTTTTGTCCATTTTCGGTGCTCCTATCTATGTCCCATATTAAAAAAAACTAGGTTTAAGGTTTAGGAAATTAAGGGTAATATGTATTTTTTAGATTTATAATAATTTATGATTTAAGATTTAAAATTTTGAGTTATGACTTAAAATTTAATTTTTTAGTGGTATACATACAAAAGACACCGGGGCAGAGGATTTTTGTCTCTTTCCATGCTTACACAACTCATAACAGCCCTTTGGATCCCATATCAGCTTGCATTCGGGTTCCTACTGACTTTCCTCTCATTTCCAGCATTTAATAATGGAGAACTAAACTCCATCTTGCTCTCTCTCTTGCACGGCCAACTCCTGTTAAATATATAAATATATAGATCCAGATCATGTTCGACTTTGCAGTCCAGAAAATGCTAAATTACAATTCACATAACTTTGTAAAGAAATCAAGCAAGCAGAATGGGCGAAGCAAAGGTTCTTGGCATGAATGCAGCAGATCATGAAATCAGCTATGCCAATAATTCACTTCTTCAGGTCTGTTTTTCAATATTATAATTAATTCATTTCTCCATTGCATATGTTCTTTTTTTCTTCAACAAATATCATGCTGGCAATTTCTTCTTTGTGCTTTCAGAAAGCAGTGATTTCAAAAGTAACACCAATCATCGAAGAATCCGTCACAGATATGTTCAAGGAAATCGATCCATCTTGTATGAAGGTGGCGGACTTGGGTTGCTCTTCAGGCCCCAACACCTTCCACACAATATCCCTAGTTATCGATACTGTCCACGGGATCTGTAAGCGACAACAGTTTAAATTACCCGAGTTTGAAGTCGTTCTAAACGATCTCCCCGAGAATGACTTCAACTCCGTGTTTAAGTCGGTTCCTGGTTTCATTGAGAAGCTGAAGAAAGAGAAAGGAGATATGGTGCAGGAAAGGTGTTTTATAGGAGGAGTTGCAGGGTCATTCTATCAAAGATTATTTTCAACCAGAAGCCTCCACTTTGTACATTCTTCCTATGGGATTCATTGGCTCTCAGAGGTCAGTCATTTATCGAACCCCATAATGCTAAAAAAGATTCTCAAAGTTTGACTGAATAGTCGAGTTTTTTTTTTGTATGATGCGTACATACCCTTTCCTTGGATGCTTGTTTTTGTGTTTCCTTCCCTCATTTAATTATGTGCTTTCATATGGTTAGGTCCCAGTTGGATTGGAGAACAACAAAGGGAACATATACATGGCAAGATCATGTCCTTCCAACGTTTTCGAAGCTTATGCGAACCAGTTCCAGAAAGACTTCACAAATTTTCTAGGCTTGCGTTCCACAGAAATAATATCACAAGGGCGTATGGTGCTAAGCTGTAAAGCTAGGAAAAACCCAGATCCTTCCACGGAAGATTATGTTTGGGAGCTAATTGTTGCCAAATCCCTACTTGACTTGGTTGCACAGGTTATACAGAACAAAATTTACCTGTCCTATTTGTGTCCCTTTATATGGATAGAATGTGTCTGTCCTTTTCTGTGCCCCTTCATATTCCTTACCAGTGATTTTATGCCACCTATTGTAACATATAAAAGGGCACAAAAAAAGACAGACCAATTTTATTCAGGTTATACATGTTTATATATTTGTTTCTTTTTTGTATCATTCAATCTCTATAACTTAAGAATTGTAGGGAGTTGTAAAAGAGGCAGATGTGGATTCATTCAACATTCCTTTATATTCACCCTGCAAAGAAGAAATCGCTGAGATTGTTGGGAGGGAAGGGTCTTTCGAAATCAACAGCCTGCAAGTTTTCGAAGTCGACAACGATCGATTACTCAGAGAGCAGCACCGTAACAAAGACTTGGGTTTCAACGAGCTCTGCATTGAGATGGGGAAAGATGTTGCAAACGTTGCAAGAGCTGTTTTCGAACCCATGATTTGCAGTCATTTTGGAGACGCCATAATTGACAAGCTTTTCGTAAGGTGTGCAGATATTGCAGCAGATGCTCTAAGCTACGGAATGAACTTCAAGCAGGCTAACATTGTCGTTTCATTGTCAAAGAAGTGATCAATGGCAATCTATTTTTTAAGAGTACTTCTTCGTACCTTTTTTCTCTAAAATGTGCATATGACACTTGCTGGTTATTTATTTTAATGATTTAAGCAAAAATTAATATTTCTATCAAAAAATTATAGAACTCTTCCAACATTCTCAAATTCTATAAATTTATATATATACTCCCTCTGTCCTAAAAATAATTTCCCTTTTGTGTTTTAAAATTATATCACTTAAATTGTTATTTTGAAAAACTCAATAACTTTTATTAAACACATTTTCTTTTCTACCATCTTTTTAATTTTTTTAATAAAACAAACTTTAACTTTTTAAAGATGAAATTATCATTTTAATTACTTTACAACACACCTCTTACACAAATTTTTTCTTCCTAAAACTACGTGAAAAATCAACAAGAGACATTATTTTTGGGACGGAAGAAGTAATTTTTTTGAATATAATACAAAAATCATTATTACTAAAGGGGAAATAATTCTACGCACAAACGATAGAAAATATGTTTTTTATAACTGAATCTAATTTAGGGTTTATGAGTTTAGTTTAGAGTTTAGGTTTTAGGGGTTTAGATTATAAGGTTTAGAATTTATGGATTTAAGTTTTATGGGTTATGGGCTAGAATTTAGGATTTAAGATTTTAGGGCTAAGATTTAGGATTTTACTTTTTAGAGTGAATTTAGTCATGCTTGTGGGAAAATAAAATTTCACTTTCAATGCATGGAATAAATACCCTTTACTAAAGGCATTATAAAAAAGAAGTTTTTAGAGCAAGCACCTTTGGCTGTTTGGCCAAGCTGCTCATCTTTGTTCCCTTATATTCCATTAGGTTATGTATTCTAGACCTATTAGGAACACCCCTTATTTCCCCTAAAGTTTCCACTTCTTCTCCCTCTAAGTAGGATTAAGACTAGATTAAAATTTATAAAAAAAAGTTTTTAATGTTATAAATGGCTTAAAATTCAAAGCCGTTTTTATTGTCAAAACCGTAAATTTTACTGATTGAACTTTTTTTTGATAAAATATAGAAAAAAAGTCACTATGTGCATCATTAAAATCTTATATGCCGCTCATCGTGATCGAACACCTTGGACCCAAAATTTTCTTATGGTCTTATTCGGGTCTCCTAAATCCGAATTTGATCTCTGTTCCATTCGAATTCAAAGAAAATTCAGTTCAGCTGCTTTTAGTGCCTCCATCGAAACACCACCTTTAACATCAACCATTGCTGCCCACGACCCACTTCATCACCACAAAACCAAAAATCAAATACCCATCACCACTGCCTTCAACGTCTACCCAATTCTAATATCCCATGAAACAAAAAATAAAGTATTTTATCATAAATAGTGAAGTGGATATGGAGAAGCAACCAATGATTCACAAATGGGGCATGACCAAGATTGCTTGTGATCTGTTCAATCTAATAAATGCATGGAGCAGATGACTAACAAATAAAAGTAAGAAAAATAGAGAGATGAAGAACTGGAAATAAATGGGAAGGAAGGGTAAGAAAATTTTATTTTTCATTTTCTTGAAAAATTAAGAGATTATAAAAATGTTTCTACCCTCCCTCTAAGAATTTCCAACAGATCTCTCTAGAAAAACTTTCAGTTACAGTTGATTTCTGACGAACGGAGCCTCCGTTTAGAGACAACTCTTAAGGCAGGGAATATTATAATTAATCTCCTACCTTAATAAGTGGTCGAGAATTTGGGCATTTCTAATAATATCAAGTGCTATTCCTATTTTGACATTTCTAATTTCTGGAGTTTTAGCCCCGATTAGAAAAGGTCTAGAAAAACTTTTTAGTTATGAATCGGGTATAGAACCAATGGGCGATGCTTGGTTACAATTTCGAATCCGTTATTATATGTTTGCTCTAGTTTTTGTTATTTTTGATGTTGAAACGGTTTTTCTTTATCCAAGGGCAATGAGTTTCGATGTATTGGATACCCGTATTCATAGAAGCTTTTATTTTCGTGCTTATCCTAATTGTATTCGATCATTGCACATAAAAATTATCAAGTAATTTAAATTTCCTCGTTCTTATTTAACAAACATTGCACTTATCAGGCCAATTATTTTTAGAATATTTACCCCTTATTCTTAACAAAGTTATTCATATAGAATAATGAGGCGGTGGTCAATGGACAACTCTTTTCCAAGAAATGACGAAATTTGCCTGCCCAAGTCGCATATAAACAATAAATTACTCTGCACAAGTTCCATGAACATAAACAATTACTTGGCAGAAGCATCCATAATCCATGTTTCACATCTCTCTTTCTCTCTCTGTATATATTCGATTTAGGATCCACTTACATTGTGTAAAACTTAATTACTTTTACATCTTTTTAGACAGATAGATGATGGTAATAAATGACTAAGATTATTTTCTTATCGTTATTTTCAAGTGACAATCTTCACATTTTCTACCTTCATCCAAGTTTTACTTAGCGTAAGAGGATCCTATCCCATATATATATGTGTGTGTGTGATATTTACACAGTGTAAGAGTTTTAAAGTTTTACGCATTTTTTGGATTGTTGGATGAGTGAAATTGATGAATGAGATTAACAGTAGGATATGTAAAGATTATCACTTGAAAAAAAAGTGAGGAGTTAATCTCATTCGTCCATTTCTCCCATCTAACGATAAAAAAACGTATAAAACTACGAGTTTTACATTATATGTAAGTGGATCCTAACCCTATAAATATATATATATATATATATATATATATATATGCTTAAAAAGTTTATAATGTTATGAATGGCTTAAAATTCAAAACCATTTCATTGATAAAACCATACAAAAATTAGGATAAATTACATATATCATCACTAAACTTTACTTACTGAAGTTAGACATTGAACTTTTTTGTCACTCTTCTGTTAATTTTTTGACGACATCTATTTACCGGAAAGCAAAGAAAATTATCCAAGGTCTGAACGATAAAAAGCGTCATCGGCACAAGAGAAGTAATATACTGAGAAATGGGTTTCATCCGATGACAGAGGACGAAAATCGACAAGAGAGAAATCGAAATGTTTTGTCTCATTCGTGGACTTCGGGACACTTTCCGACAAAATAAACGTTGGATTCGGACTCAGGGGGCGAGATGAAGCGACTAATGAAATTTATTACCGAACGACCACCATCCATGGTGCGCGTCCGACGACGGTGAACGATAGAGTGACAAAAAATGTTCAATGCCTAAACTTCAGTGAGTAAATAGAACGTTTTGAAATTCAATGACCTAAATAGGTTTGATAATTTACTCTAAAAATGGTTGGTACCTTTTGAGAAAATGGTTGCTTCTATCTTTGTCTCTGGTTTCATATCATCGTTGCTCTAAGTCTCCTCCATCATCGTAGTATTAAACTATAGTTATAATCGTGGTTGTGGATGCAGTCGCAGTGTTACAATTGTGGATATTATGTCATGATTTATTTTTAAAAAGCAGAGTTTTCATTGCAGTTACGGTTTTTATGTCATGATGATCTGGATAATCATTACGCTAAGTTGTGGTTAAAATTTAATAATGTTACATTATGACTAGCAAGTGCCGGGTGCAATGGCATTGCAAGGCACATTGTTCTCTAAAAAGAGAATTTAAATTTGAATTTTAGAGATAACATTATTGGAAGGAGAGCTACAAATCTTGAATATGGACCAAAAAATAGACATGAACTACACAAAAATATTATCACACCATGGCCAGCGATATTCGTAGAGAGGGATGTAAGTGGAGGGTGGGAATGGCAATTTCCCCCAAACTTTAATGGTTTAACTACATTTTAAGCCACTGATAGTTTTGAAACCATTTCAATTAAGTCATTTCTCCTCCCGAAATTGTCTGGTATAATTAATTTTTAAGACCTTATCGATTTTAAAATAATTAAATTAAGCATTAACTCCCTAATTTTTCTGGTTTAACTACTTACTTTTTAAAACCTTTTTTGGGTCACCGATTTGTTTTCTCAGTTATTTCCTGATGGCGTGACTTTTTAAATGATATTTTCAGACACATAGATGCCAATTCAGATTCTATCCACCACTCGTCGCAACCAATCATCGCTTCGACTATAACACCCTGATCCAGATTCGAGTCTGAAGTGCTACATTCGAGTCACCCAAAATCCGAACCAAAAATTTAAAAACCATAGATTTAGCCTTTATTCAAAACATTTTATCATCCATTACTTAATATAATTAAATAAACAACATAAATTGATTTACAAAATAGAAGCTCCAAGTTTATACATTGTATATCAAAATAATATTTCAAAATAAGGTTACAGACTCAACCATGCAAGGTCCTATGAATACTCAGCCCTTTAAATACAAGTATTGTACTCTAGAACTTACCACTTGCTGGAATCTCGTACTGATAGTGCTCCTTGAGGCTCACGATCATAATCTACCAACCTACGCAAGGAAACAACAAATCTGCACGTTGAGATTACAAAGCTCAGTGGTACACATCTACTCTACTATACTTCATGCAAATCATTAATATAAGCATGCAAGCTAGTATGAACAATAAGGCAAGAATATCAAGTGACGCTACTACTACCCGCCTAAACTCATGTTATATTAATAGTGTAAGTTATAATTGTATTTAAGAGATAGAGTTTTATTATGTAAATTAAAATAGAGTTTTATCATGTAAATGTAACTAGAGTTCTAGATAAAGCCTTATCCTAAGCTTAGAGATAAGAAGTAGAATTTGAATATAGGATAAACTCCTAATTGTAGTTGAACTCATTCACCTAAGTCTTTAAATAGACATTGTACAACATTGTTTTAATATATCAATTACTGAGAACTTTTTACTTGTTCATCAGGTTTTACATTATTTCCTTTAACGCATAAACTTAAATTATGTTTTCTTCACTGCATTATTCTATTTTTCCCTAAAGCTGGAAAGTTGCTTTTCTACATGGTATCAGTCTAGGGATTGATCCCTCAATCAAAATCAATAGATTTTTCTTCCGCATCTTCTGGCGCTAATTCATCGGCAGATCTACTTAAAACTGGTGGTGATTTTCCAGAACTCTTTGGTGAAGCAATCACTTGCCATCGATTTAAAGGCCAGAATTCCCTTTTTGTTTTTTTAGCTACACAGGATAATCCAACATGGATTATAGACTCCAGAGCCTCTAACCATATGATTGGTAATAGGGGTTTGTTTTCTACATTTGAATCTTCCTGGTTTCAACAGTCTATTAAAACTACATATGGGTTCTTATACCCTATACAAGGGGGTGGTTATGTTCCTCTCAATAAGAATATAATGCTTACTGGTGTACTTTTTGTACCGAATTTAAAATGCAACCTACTATCTGTAAGTAAGCTTTCTAAGGATTTACAATGTTCTCTGGAGTTTAGTGATGATAGTTGTATCTTACATGAAATGGACTCGAATAAGATAATTGGCAAGGCTAGATTGAAAAAATGGGCTCTATACCTTTTTTGGCAACCCATCATTCTGATCTCAAGCTCTTTCTAGTTCTACCTCTTCTTTAAAACAATATGATGAAATAATGGTATGCCATTTTTGGTTAGGCCACCCAAATTTCTATTATCTTGCAAAGCTTTTTCCTCATTTGTTCATTAATCAAAAACCACAGTTGTTCAAATGCCATGTTTGTTCCCTTGCTAAACAAACCAAAGTTTCTTATTTACCATCTTTTTATAAAGCTTCTAAACCATTTTCTTTGATTTATAGTGACATTTGGGGTCCTTCTAGAGTGAAGAGTATTAATGGATATAGGTGGTTCATTTCTTTCATCAATGAACATAGCAGAACAACATGGACTTACCTAATAAGAGAAAAGTCTGAGGTTAAGTCTATTTTAAGAGGTTTTATAACATGATAGAAAATCAATTTGACAGTAGAGTTCAGATATTTAAGTCTGATAATGTGAGAGAGTATTTTACTAGTTTCTTGGGGGAATTTTTTAAAGAAAAAAGGGATTGTCCAAATTAGCTCTTGTGTGGATTCACCACAACAGAATGAGGTTGCTAAGAGAAAGAATTGACATTTACTAGAGGTCACTAGGTCCTTATTATTTTCTAGTAATGTCCCAAATTACTTGTGGGGTGAAGCTTTATTGAATGCCACTTATCTCTTAAACATGATGCCTAGTAAAGTGCTTAAGTTTCACACACCTCGGTCTGTTTTGTTGGAGAGCTATCCAAGTTTTAAACCCACGTCTTCTTTACTTCCTCTTAAAATATTTGGATGTACTGTGTTTGTGCATAATATTGATCATTCTCGGTCAAAATTGGATCCTAGGTCCTTAAGTGTATTTTAGTGGGTTATTCTTCACTTAAAAAAGGCTACAAATGTTACTATCCTCCTACAAAATGATTTTTTGTCTCTTTGGATGTGACCTTCTATAACGCCCCAGTTTTAGGGCTTAGCGGTTTGGTGGATTATTACACGGTCTGGTGGATCGGAGTAGGGATTTGAGTCAGTTTCGGGATCGTATAATTTTGGTGTTGGAAAAATATGGAAAATGCTCTAAAATCATTATTAATTATGTATTTAATAACGGTGATATCGATTTTGTAAAATTAGTTTTGGAAGATGGACATTTTGGTTAGTGACCAAAATGGAAGTTTTAAAAACTGTGATTTCCTGGTGACTAAAATGAAAAGGGTCAAATACTTAGAATCTTTAAGGAGCTATTTTACCAATTGTTTTTTTTATGATTTCTACCTTAATTTGACTTATTTTAACGTGTGTTTTAATTAGTAATTAAATAGAATTTTGTTAAAAAGTTAGTTACTATTTTCCAAAACAAAAATCATGTCATTTTCTCTTAGATTTTTCTCTCCATTCTCTTCACAGTCAAACACTTAGGTTTTCATTAAATTTCCAGAGGTGAGGTGGTTTCTAACTTGATTTTATTGTTTCAAATTGTTTTATAAAGATTGTTTGTAAAAAATCTTACAAAAACCTTGTGTTTTCTTAGCTTTTCACCAATCAATTGAGGGAGAAACTTCACAATAGGGGTAAGGTCCGAGATCTCCTCTATTGTATGGTTTTTTACTAAAATTCCCAAGCATTTTATCCTTGTTTTTTTGTTTCTAATCTGATTTTGGTGATTTTCTAATGTTTAATTGAGTTATTTGGGGAAAATGAGAAGATTCACGGATTGGATCTGATTTCCAGTAATTAAGGATGCTTTGATTTATATTTTGAATGTTTAATAATGTTGATAAGTGATTTTTATCAATGGAATCCCGAAACTTAAGAATCTCTATTTGTTTAGGTTGTTAGTTTTGAGGTTTTATGGTGTTTCTATGGTTGTAAGGTTTCTGGAGGTGGTAGATCATTTTGGATATGTTTTTAAATGTGTTTTGATGTTGAAAATGATGTTAGGTTGATAGATGTTGGCTGGGTTGTGAATCAAAGTGTTTTGGATATGTTTTCGGTTGTTGTGGAGGGTTATTTGTGAAGGTTTTGTGGAAATCTGAGAAGAATTGTGGTTGCTATGTTTAGAATGCAATATGATGCATTAATCCTCTGTTGTATTGTGTTTTAAGCATGGGAGATTGATCCGGAAGTGATTGGAGAAGCGTAGGAGGCTTCAGATACTTGATTTCACGTCGGCAAGTCAAGGTTTCGCGTATCGGTGAGTGAAAAATGGTTTAAAGCATTTTGATGTTTTGGGAATAGAGGTTTGGGAGTTAAGGTAGAGCTTGAAACTCTTTCCTAGACTCGAATGTAAGTATAAAGTGGTTTTACTCTCTCGATCGTGCTTGTTCGAATGATTTTATGCACTTGGTTTATTGTTCAAGTACTTAATGTTTAAGCATGTTTTGCTGAAGGATGCACATGGTAAGTGATCCTTGTAAGTATGGTTTATACTTGTGTTTTAAAGTATGACTGTTTCTTTGGAAATGGCATGGTTTAATGCTTGGTAAAACAATGAGGTAAATGTTTTTTGGTTAATTATATTGGCAAGTGATGTGGTTTTAAAATTGTTATCGGATATAGTTAGCTGGCCATAGGATTGAGTGCAATGTAAATAAGTCACCTTGGATGTTGAGGGGTTTATATGACATACCGAATACTCCGTCCAAGTACCCTAACGGTTGAGGGGTTATATGGTTCCGAAAACTCCCGTTAGTGGGTTAAGCATCTAACCGATGAAAGGGGTTGGTGTCCCTGTGGGTTGAAAGTGTACCTGGTTGTTAATGTACCGCGATTGTGATTGTATTGCTATTCCGGTTGAGATGGATTGAAGTGTTGGGTTAACACTTGTTGAATCTGTGTATCCGATGAACTCTTTTGTTATTGGACTTGTCTAATGATCACTTGTAAGCCAATATAATTGTTAATGTATCATTGAAATGTTTTATGTTGTATAATGTGATTTATGCATGTTTCTCCTTGAGCTTTGCATTTTGTAGTAATGCATGGAAAGGCTTAAGTAGAGGGTTAGCAATGTGACTTGCTGTTGATAAATGATACATGTAGCATATGGTTTAATATGCTGGTTTTATTGATGTAAAATACATGTTTTAAAAAGGGCATGATGTTTTAAAGGGATGATGTTGAGTAAATGGTTTTAAATGAATTGATAGTGTTTTGTTCTGAGCATTCCTCACTAAGCCTTGTGTGCTTGCGCTCTTTTTGTCCATCAATGCAGAGAATTAAAGTCCCGGAAGGCAGCAAGAAGCAAGGGGATCTTGACAAGACTTGTTTCCAAAGTATGTTAGAGACTAGACTATAATGAATAAGCAATGGGGTACTTGTTGTGTTTTGGGAGATGTTTTTTGGAACTCCCTGTTTGAACATGTTTCTTTAGTTGCTCTTGGGTTGTAAATGGCCTTTAAGGATTGATTTGGTGCTGGTTTGTCTTTTGGTATGTTGCTTGGATGCAAAATTAGGAAGCATGCCTATAGATTCCCTTTGTGATGCATGATGTTTTGTTGTGATGTTAGGATCATGATGCTTAATGCTTGTGATATGCTTGGCATGTTGGTGTTGTGTTATAAGCATGTTGGAATGGTTTGAGAATGCTTTTGGGGTGAAAAACCTGCAAAATATGACATTACAAGTCCGGGCGTACCGATACGGTGGGGACCGTATCAGTACGTCTAGACATAATTTGGTACAGGGGGATCGGTACGCGTATGTGTGTACCTGTACGCTTAGGCAATTTTAGCCTGGCGTACCGATACGAGTAAGAGAGTATCGGTACACGTTCTAGCCTCTGAAATTTCACTTTTTCAACCCAAACCCGTGTACCGATACCTACATAAGCGTACCGGTACGGATGTTTAAAAATTTAAAAGTTAGGTAAGTTGGTTATTACGTATCGGTAAGGGCCATGGTGTAACGGTATGGTGCGTTTTATGCGTATCGGTACGGTAACACCAGTACCGATACTCAAGGCCGATTTCTGCTAATGTCAGCTGGGCAATTTTGCTTTCTGTGCGTTTTATGTGTAACGACTTGGTTGTGTGTTGATGCAGGAGGGTAAGGTAGTGGCGTATGCATCTAGGCAGTTGAAGGTGCATGAATATAACTACCCTACTCACGATCTTGAGCTTGCCGCAGTTGTGTTTGCCTTGAAGATTTACATGCATTATCTTTATAATGAGAAATGTGTGGTTTATACGGATCATAAGAGTTTGAAATATTTGATGTCACAGAAGGAGCTGAATCTTAGGCAACGTAGATGTTTGGAGTTGCTTAAGGATTATGATCTGACCATTGAGTATCATCTAGGGAAAGCCAATGTGGTGGCGGATGCTTTGAGCAGAAAAGCGGCTGTAGAGTTGAGAGCCATGTTTTCTCAGTTGAGTGTGACGAATAATGGGGGTTTGTTGGCCGAGTTGCAGGTGAAGCTGTCCTTGTCGCAGATGATTAAGGAGAAGCAACCATACGATGGGAGTTTGGTACCTTATGTGGAAGATATTAGGGATGGAAATCCTACGGATTTTCATTTCAGTGATGACGTAGTGTTTTGCTTTAAAGGTCGAATAGTGGTGCCTGAGGACAAGGAGTTGAGGCATACTATTTTGAATGAGGCACATACTAGGCCTTTCGCTATGCATCCCGGCAGTACTAAAATGTATCGAGGGCTAAAGGAGGAGTACTATTGGGTTGGACTGAAGAAAGATGTAGCTGATTTCGTTACTCGGTGTATGGTTTGTCAGCTGGTAAAGGCTGAGCATCAGTTTCCTTCCGAATTGTTGCAACCATTGAGGATACCGGAATAGAAGTGTGAAAGAATCTCCATGGATTTTGTGTTAGGCTGCCTTTGACGCCGACCAAAAAGGAATCCATTTGGGTGATTGTGGATCGGTTTACGAAGTGTGCACATTTTCTACCAGTGCATACTACGTATACCTTGGACAAGTTGGCTGAATTGTACATATCTGAGATTGTGCGTTTGTATGGGGTACCCAAATCTATAGTTTTGGATAGGGATCCGCGGTTCACTGCAAAGTTTTGGGTGAGTTTGCATCGTGCTTTGGGAACTGTTGCGCGTAATAAGTGCTACGCAAATGTGCAAGTATACACGTCGCAAGTTATAGTATAAAAGATATCGTCTCCACAGGGATTGGTGCCACTTCAAGGATCTAGTCTCTTGCACTGTAAAAAGTAAAAACACAAGTAAAAGATTATAGGAGTTTTAACTAATGACTAATCTAGAAAGCAATAAAGTAAAAGAAAAGATGAAGTCAAATGAGAGAGATAGGCCAGGTTATCGTGAGTTGAGGTGTGATAGCCGATTGGATCGTCTTGGTAAAAGAGTGCACGGGCAACTCAGTTGCCATGGCAACTTGCACAACGGGGTTGCCTTGGCAACTAATCGATGGTTGCCTGGGCGACTAGTTGGGCAACTACTTGGGCGTCTGGGCAGCAACCTTCAAGGTTCGGCAGAGCGTTCTTCAATGGTTTCTTCTTATCCCTAAGTCGAAACTCTAGCTACTTGTGCATGCCTTGATAATACATCCCTGCGTGAATCAAGGGTGAACAACAACCAATTTTGCGCTCCTCTTAGCCGTTGAAATCCTTAACTTATTCCTAAGCCGGATTAATCTTCACCATCAATAGATTGAGTAAAGATCATATTCATTCGTTTCTTGAATCTAACTCTCCCGATATTAGATAAATAGATGAAATCACGAGATCCTCTCCCAATTCACTCGCAAACAAGAATAAGAACCAAGAATGAATAAACCTTGAAATAGAAAAGTGCAAACTCTTATTACCTAAACAAAAACCAATAGTTTCTCACAACCACAAAACACAATAACCATAGCCAAGTAGATTTAGTTCATGGCTAGGTTCCAAAGAAACACAAGATAAACAATCCCTAGCATGAACCCAATCGAACAAGAAAGAAAAGGATGAAGGAGGAGGCTTGTCGAAATCCTCCTTGCCCTTGATGTTTGTCGAAAATTCTCTCCTCTTGCCCTACTTGGACTTGTCGAAATTTCCCTCTTGCTCTCCCCCTTGGATTGTCGAAATCTCCTTGCTATTTATAGGGCTAGGCCAAAGTCCTTCTTTGAGGAGGAGTTTAAGTTGGAATTAAATTATCTTTAAAGAATATAATTCTTTATTATAATTGTATTCCTACTAGAACTTCTCCTATCTTCTTGGAATTTAATTCTTCTTTAATCTCTGCATGGAAATCAATTTCCTTTGGGTTTGGGCTTTGCTCCACGTCATCTTGGGCTTGTTTAGTCATCAATTTCGACTACCATATCACCTTTGCTCTTGTCGACAATTGCCATGGCAACTGGCTCGGCGTCTCCTTCATGCATTGCCCTGGCAACTAGCTCGGCATTGCTTTGGCAAGTGATCTTGCACATACACACACAAAGCACATCAAAGCAGCATCTTTTCCACAAAAACTACCAAGTTATGTAATCAAGCTCAACGATTGAAGGAAACATGGATTAATGCATGAATGGCTAACTATGCAACTAACATGAGCCTAAGTCTAACAATAATATGAGTAAAAAGGGTAAGAAAAATAGTACTTTTGAACACTTATCAGGAACCCTGTTGAGTTTTAGTACCTCGTATCATCCTCAGAAGGATGGCCAGTCGGAGCGTGTGATTTAGGTTCTCGAGGATATGTTGAGGTATTGTGTTATTGAGTACCAGGGAATGTGGGAGAAGCAGTTTCCATTAGTGGAGTTTGCTTACAATAACAGTTATCATGCTAGCATACAGATGGCACCTTATGAGGCGTTGTATGACAGGAAATGTCGTACGCCCGTATGTTGGGCAGAAGCGGGGAAAAAGTTTGTGTCGATGCCCAATGTTCTGAAAGACACAAACGAAAAGGTAAAGTTGATATGTGAGCGCTTAAAAGCAGCTACAGATCGTCAGAAGTCCTATGCGGATTTGAAGCGTAGGATATAGAGTACGTTGTGGGTGATAAAGTGTTTTTAAAAGTGTCGCCCAGGAAGAAGGTGTTGCATTTTGGGCGGAAATGGAATCTTAGCCCGAGGTTCATTGGACCATACAAGGTCGTTGAGCGTGTAGGTCCTTTTGTGTACCGCTTAAGGTTACCTCTGGATTTGGGAAAGATTCATGATGTGTTCCACATTTCGGTGTTGTAGAGGTATGAGTCACATCCATTGCATGTTATGCAGGTGGAGGAGATTGAGTTGAGACTGAATATATCTTATGATGAGGAACCGATAGAGGTTCTTGACACCAGCAGTAAGGTGCTACGTGGCAAAACACTCGAGTTGGTTAAGGTGTTGTGGAAGCACCGCGGTGTTGAGGAGGCCACGTGAGAATGTAAGTCGAATATGGTGAAACAGTTTCCGCACCTGTTTCCTCCAGGTAAATTTCGGGGATGAAATTTCTTAAGTGGGGGAGAGATTTAACGCCCCTGTTTTAGGGCTTACAGGTTTGGTGGTTTATTAGACGGTCTGGTGGACCAGAATAGAGATTCGAGTCAGTTTCGGGATCGTATATTTTTGGTGTTGGAAAAATTATGGAAAAATGCTCTAAAATCATTATTAATTATGTATTTAATAATGATGATATCTATTTTGTAAAACAAGTTTTGGAAGATGGACATTTTTGTTAGTGACCAAAATGGATGTTTTGAAAACTGCGATTTCCTAGTGACTAAAATGAAAAGGGTCAAATACTTAGAATCTTTAAAGAGCTATTTTACCAATTATTTTTTGATGATTTCTGCCTTAATTTGATTTATTTTAACATGTGTTTTAATTAGTAATTAAAGAGAATTTTGTTAAAAAGTTAGTTACTATTTTCCAAAACAAAAATCACGTTATTTTCTCTCCATTCTCTTCTCAGCCAAACACTCAGGTTTTCATCAAATTTCCAGAGGTAAGGTGGTTTCTAACTTGATTTTATTTTTTCAAATTGTTTTATAAAGATTGTTTGTACAAAATCTTACAAAAACCTTGTGTTTTCTTAGCTTTTCACCAATCAATTGAGGGAGAAACTTCACAATAGGGGTAAGGTCCGAGATCTCCTCTATTGTATGGTTCTTTACTGAAATTCCCAAGCATTTGATCCTTGTTTTTGTGTTTCTAATCTGATTTTGATGATTTTCTAATGTTTAATTGAGTTATTTGGGGAAAATGAGATGATTCACGGATTGTATCTGATTTCCAGTAATTAAGGATGCTTTGATTTATATTTTGGATGTTTAATAATGTCGATAAGTGATTTTTATCAATGGAATCCCAAAACTTAAGAATCTCTATTTGTTTAGGTTGTTAGTTTTGAGGTTTTGTGGTGTTTATGTGGTTGTAAGGTTGCTGGAGGTGGTAGATCACTTTGGATTTATTTTTAGATGTGTTTTGATGTTTAAAATGATGTTAGGTTGATAGATGTTGGCTGGGTTGTGAATCGAAGTGTTTTGGTTATGTTTTCGGTTGTTGTGGAGGGTTATTTGAAGGTTTTGTGGAAATCCGAGAAGGATTGTGGTTACTGTGTTTAGAATGCAATATGATGCATTAATCCTCTGTTGTATTGTGGTTTAAGTATGAGAGATTGATCCGAAAGTGATTGGAGAAGCATAGGAGGCTCCAGATACTTGATTTTGCGTCGGCAAGTCAAGGTTTCGCGTATCGGTGAGTGAAAATGTGGTTTAAAGCGTTTTGATGTTTTGAGAACAGAGGTTTGGGAGTTAAGGTAGAGCTTGAAATGCTTACCTAGACTCGAAGTAAGTATAAGGTGGTTTTACTCTCTCGATCGTGCTTGTTGGAATGATTTTATGCACTTGGTTTAATGTTCAAGTACCTACTGTTTAAGCATGTTTTAAAGTATTCGATATACTGTTTTTAAGCATGTTTTGCTGAAGGATGCACATGGTAAGTGATCCTTGTAAGTATGGTTTATACCTGTGTTTTGAAGCGTGGTTGTTGTTTTGGAAATGACATGGTTTAATGCTTGGTAAAACAGTGAGGTAAATGTTATTTGGTTAATTATATTGGCAAGTGATGTGGCTTTAAAATTGTTATCGGAAATAGTTATCAGGCCATAAGATTGAGTGCACTGCAAATAAGTCGTCTTGGATGATGAGGGGTTTATACGGCGTACCGAATACTCCATCCAAGTTCCCTTACAGTTGAGGGGTTATATGGTACCGAAAACTCTCGTTAGTGGGTTAAGCATCTAACCGATGAAAGAGGTTGGTGTCCTCGTGGGTTGAAAGTGTACCCGATTGTTAATGTACAATGATTGTGATTGTATCGCTATTCCGGTTGAGATGGCTTGAAGTGTTGGGTTAACACTTGTTGAATCCGTGTATCCAATGAACTCGTTTGTTATTGGACTTGTCCAATGATCACTTGTAAGCCAATATAATTGTTAATATATCATTGAAATGTTTTATGTTGTATAATGTGATTTATACATGTTTCTCCTTGAGCTTTGAATTTGGTAATAATTCATGGCAAGGCTTAATTAGAGGGTTAGCAATGTGACTTGTTGTTGATAAATGATACATGTAGCATTTGGTTTAATATGCTGGTTTTATTGATGTAAAGTGCATGTTTTAAGAAGGGCATGATGTTTAAAAGGATAATGTTGAGTAAATGGTTTTAAATGCATTGATGGTGTTTTGTTCTGAGCATTCCTCACTAAGCCTTGTGTGCTTACGCTCTCTTTGTCCATCAATGCAGAGAATTAAAGTCCCGGAAGGCAGCAAGAAGCAAGGGGATCTTGCAAGACTTGTTTCCAAAGTATGTTAGAGACTAGACTATAATGAATAAGGGCAATGGGGTACTTGTTATGTTTTGGGAGATGTTTTGTGGAACTCCCTGTTTGAGCGTGTTTCTTTAGTTGCTCTTGGGTTGTAAATGGCCTTTAAAGATTGATTTTGGTGCTAGTTTATCTTTTGGTAATGTTGCTTGGATGCAAAATTAGGAAGCATGCCTATAGATTCCCTTCGTGATGCATGAAGTTTTGTTGTGATGTTAGGATCATGATGCTTAATGCTTGTGATATGCTTGGCATGTTGGTGTTGTGTTATAAGAATGTTGGAATGGTTTGAGAATGCTTTTGGGGTGAAAAACCAGCAAATATGACATTATAGGTCCAGGCGCATCGATACACTGGGGACCGTATCGGTCTAGACATAATTCAGCATACGGGTAAGAGAGTATCGGTACACCTTCTAGCCTCTGAAATTTCACTTTTTCAACCCAAATCCGTGTACTGATACCCACGTAAGCGTACCGGTATAGATGTTTGAAAATTTAAAAGTTAGGTAAGTTGGTTATTACATATCGGTACGGGACATGGTGTATCGATACGGTGCGTTTTATGCGTATCGGTACGGTAACACCAGTACCGATAGTCAAGGACAATTTCTGCTAATGTCAACTGGGTAGTTTTGCTTTCTTTGCATTTTAGTCCTTGAGTCTTGCCAATGCAATTGTATGTGATGGGGCGATCGGATTGATTCGAAATTTGAGATGAAAGTTTGGAACCTGACTAATTAAAAGTGGGTAACTTTAAAGTGAGCTCTAATCCTAAAATTTTTTGTTTTTGCAATTTAGTCCCTAATTTGCTAGTGTGATCAATTAGATGTCAATTGATGCTCGATTGAGTTAGGGTTACACCCGATGTCGCATGAACATGTAGGGTTAATAATTGGCATCTAGATAAGATAAAAGGAAAAATATGGACCAGGTTTCGTTGTATCTCTTCGGTTTGCTACGGCAAACCTAATATAGCCTTCTTGGTTCGGTTGGGCGTCTAGGTTGGGTCGAGGGGGTTATATTTGGTGGTATCAGAGATAGGTTTGGTTTATTTGGGAGGTTGTTGTGTTGTTGCCGTGTTTGATTTGTACGGTGATTGTTGTATGTACACTGGTTGATATGCACGGTGATTGATATATGAATGTTGGTTGTTGTATGCTATGTTGGGAAGTTTTAGGGGTACCCATTGCTTTATTATTATAGTCTGGAAGGTTTTGATTTTTGAAATGAAAGTCTTGGATCCTTGCTTGAGGCTAGCTTGACTGTTTTTGTTTTGAAATGATTACCATGCTTGGATATATTTTAGCACGATGGGACTGAGGAGAGAGATGTGATCTAGTGCGATTGCTACTGCCACTGGGCAAGAGACTGAGGGGGATGTTGTGCCTCCTGAAAGGTTGCCACCGCCCCCACCTATTCCACCTGAGGGAGGGGAACAAGTACCACCTGCGCCGGCTGGGCCAAGGATGGGTGATATGGCACTGTTGATACAGGCCATTAACTGTGCTTTTCAGGCAGCAGTTGCGGGTGTTCGTGTGCCAGCACCATCGGTTGAGGGGCAAGGTTTACCGCTTGAGCATCTTCATAGTTTGGGCAGAGTCGAGTTTTGAGAGTTGTCGCATGAGGCCTCTGAGGGTTGGTTGGCCAGTACTGAGCGGATACTGGGCTAGATGGGGTATACCGATGCTTGTAAGCTGGGCTGTGTTGTTTCCCTACTGCAAGGTGATGCTTACACATGGTGGACTACCATGATATCTGGTATGGCGACCGGGGATGTGACCTGGGAGTTCTTCTGTGAAGCTTTTCGGAAGAAGTTTTTGGGAGTCTGATATCAGGATGAGAAGAAGCGAGAGTTTATGGCTCTGGTGCAAGGCAATATGTCTGTTACAGAGTACAAGGTGCATTTCGTGAGGTTGAGTCAGTTTGCACCTGAGTTGGTTCCTTACGAGCGTATGCGATGTGATCATTTTTGCTATGGGCTTGTGCAGGATGTTAAGACATACATGCTTGATGCTGATTATACTGATTTTGATGTGTTGGTTTCGCGAGCCAAGGATGTGGAGCAGAATTTGGGTTTGGCTTCTAGATTCGAGGTTCTAGCTCGAGGAAGAGAGCTGTTGATTCGGGCTATAGCGGTGGTCAGGCCAAGAGACACCATGACAGGAGGTTTCGCCCAGAGTCGAGGCATGGCAGAGGTGTTGTGGAATGTAGAATCCAGGGGCAGGGTGCCCAGGTTAGAGCCCCGTTTATCACTTGTTGGGTTTGTGGATCCCGAGATCATTTGAGGCGAGATTGCCCACGTTTGGCCAGGAAGGGTCAGGTACCTACACCTATGGTGGTTAATGCTTGTTAGAGTTGTGGGTCAGGCGACCATCAGAGGCGTGATTGTCCGTTGTTGGCTCGAGGTAGACAGGGTGCTGCACTGTTGTTGCTCCGCAGCGTGGTCGTGACCGCAGACTATTTCAGCGT
Organism: Hibiscus mutabilis; assembly: GCA_019671005.1. Lineage (NCBI taxonomy): Eukaryota > Viridiplantae > Streptophyta > Magnoliopsida > Malvales > Malvaceae > Hibiscus > Hibiscus mutabilis. Next base: position 46,408,687 of record CM033736.1, read on the forward strand.
CGAGAAGGGGGACAAAGGATTGTGGCTCATACTGTAGCTATCATGCCCGAGGGAGGTGGACTAGCTAGGGTGTATGCGCTCTGCAATGGTCGTAATGACACCGATGTGATTGCAGGTACTTTTACCCTACAGTCTTTGTCGTTGTATTTGTTGGTTGATTTCGGTTTTACTCATTCATACATTTCTTGTGAGCATGCTGAGTTTCTTGATATATCTGTTGAAATTTTTAATGTGGGTGTTAGAGTGACTAGTTCTCTTGGGAAGACAGTCGTGGTTAGGAGGTTGTATCGTAGGTGTTCACTGATGGTTCAGGGATATGTGTTTGCTGTGGACTTGATGGAGTTACCATTCCATGGTTTTGATGTGATTTTGGGTATGGATTAGTTGACCGAACATCGGGCTATGGTGGATTTTGAGACCAAATGGATATCCATGAGGCTGTCGGATGATTATGAGGTAGTGGTTGTTGGCGAGAGTGCCAAGTTTTTGTCTAACACTATTTCAGCTTTAGAAGCAAGTCGAATGTTGGATTCTGGATCCAGGCTTTCTTGGCCTATGTTATGAATCCTGGATCAAAGGAGTTGATGGTGCAGGATGTTCGCACCGTATGTGAGTTTTCGGGTGTTTTTCTAAAAGGGTTACCCGGGTTGCCACCTGACCATAAGGTAGAGTTTGGCATCGAGGTCTTTGCGGGTACAGTGCTAGTGTCGATCATTCCGTATCGCATGGCCCCGAAGGAGTTAAAGGAATTGAAGATGCAGTTGCAGGAGTTGTTGGATTGGGGCTTTATTAAACCCAGTATTTCACCGTGGGGAGCGCCGGTGTTGTTTGTTAAGCAGAAAGATGGTACATTACGGATGTTTATAGATTATCGGCTGCTGAATAAGGTGACAATAAAGAACAAGTATCCCTTACCACGGGTAGATGACCTGTTTGATCAGTTTAGGGGAGCCTTGGTGTTTTCCAAGAAAGATTTGAGGTCGGGTACTACCAGTTAAAGGTACATGAGGTAGATGTGCCCAAAACAGCATTTCGTATGAGGTACAAGCATTACGAGTTTCTTGTGATGCTATTTTGTTTGACCAATGCACCAGCTGCTTTCATGGACATAATGAACCGGGTGTTCCATGAGTTTTTGGACTAATTTGTGGTTGTGTTTATTGATGATATCCTTGTGTACTCTCGTACCGAGGAGGATCATGATAGCCATTTGCGGGTTGTGCTTCAGAAGTTTATGGAGAATCAGTTGTATGCCAAGTTAAGCAAATGTGAGTTCTGGCTTAGGGAAGTTGTGTTTCTCGGGCATGTAGTGTCGGTCGAAGGAATTCGTGTCGATCATAAGGTTGAGGCTGTAATGAGTTGAAAGGAACCCAAGTCTGTGATGGAGGTTAAGAGTTTCCTTGGTTTGGCGGGTTACTACCAAAGGTTTATGGAAGGGTTCTCCACTTCGGCGGCTCCGTTAACAAAGTTGCTACAGAAGAATGTTAGGTTTGAGTGGACGGAAGATAGGCAGCGAGCTTTTGAAAGGTTGAAAAAAGCTTTGACGTGAGATCCAGTCTTGGTTCAACCAGAATCGGGAAAAGAGTTCGTTGTTTATAGTGATACGTCGTATGTTGGGCTTGGTTGTGTGTTGATGCAGGAGGGTAAGGTAGTGGCGTATGCATCTATGCAGTTGAAGGTGCATGAACATAACTACCATACTCACGATCTTAAGCTTGCTGCAGTTGTGTTTGCCTTGAAGATTTGGAGGCATTATCTTTATAATGAGAAATGTGTGGTTTAAGAGTTTGAAATATCTGATGTCACAGAAGGAGCTGAATCTTAGGCAATGTATATGTTTGGATTAGCTTAAGGATTATGATTGGACCATTGAGTATCATCCGGGGAAAGCCAATAAGGTGGTGGATGCTTTGAGCAGAAAATCGGCTGTAGAGTTGAGAGCCATGTTTGCTCGGTTGAGTGTGACGAATAACAGGGGTTTGTTGGCCGAGTTGCAGGTGAAGCCGTCCTTGTCGCAGATGATTAAGGAAAAGCAACCGTACGATGGGAGTTTTGTACCTCATGTGGAAGATATCAGGGATGGAAATCCTACGGAATTTCATTTCAGTGATGATGGAGTGTTGTGCTTTAAAGGTCGAATAGTGGTGTATGAGGTTGAGGAGTTGAGGCATACTATTTTGACTGAGGCACATACTAGTCCTTTTCGCTATGCATCCCGGTAGTACTAAAATGTATCGAGGGCTGAAGGAAGGGTACTATTGGGTTAGACTGAAGAAAGATGTAGCTGATTTCGTTGCTCGGGGTATGGCTCGTCAGCGGGTAAAGGCTGAGCATCAGTTTTCTTCCGGATTATTGCAACCGTTGAGGATACCGGAATGGAAGTGGGAAAGAATCTCCATGGATTTCGTGTCTGGGCTGCCTTTGACGCTGACCAAAAAGGATTCCATTTGGGTGATTATGGATCGATTTACGAAGTGTGTGCATTTTCTGCCAGTGCATACTACGTATACCTTGGACAAGGTGGCTGAATTGTACATCTCTGAGATTGTACGTTTGTATGGGGTACCCAAATCTATAGTTTCAGATAGGGATCCGCAGTTCACCGCAAGGTTTGGGTGAGTTTGCATCGTGCTTTGGGAACCCGGTTGAGTTTTAGTACCTTGTATCATCCTCAGACGGATGGCCAGTCGGAGCCTCTGATTTAGGTTCTTGAGGATATGCTGAGGTATTGTGTTATTGAGTACCATTGAATGTGGGAGAAGCAGTTGCCATTGGTGGAGTTTGCTTACAATAACAGTTATCATGCTAGCATGCAGATGGAACCTTATGAGGCTTTGTATGGCAGGAAATGTCGTACGCCCGTATGTTGGGCAGAAGCAGGGAAAAAGTTTGTGTCGATGCCCAATGTTCTAAAAGGCACAAATGAAAAGGTAACGTTGATATGTGAGCGCTTAAAAGCAGCTACAGATCGTCAGAAGTCCTATGCGGATTTGAAGCGTAGGATATAGAGTACGTTGTGGGTGATAAAGTGTTTTTAAAAGTGTCGCCCAGGAAGAAGGTGTTGCATTTTGGGCGGAAATGGAATCTTAGCCCGAGGTTCATTGGACCATACAAGGTCGTTGAGCGTGTAGGTCATGTCGCATGTTTTGCCGGTGGAGGAGATTGAGTTGAGACCAGATCTATCTTACGATGAGGAACCAATAGAGGTTCTTGATACCAGTAGTAAGGTGCTACGTGGCAAAACAGTCGAGTTGGTTAAGGTGTTGTAGAAGCACCGCGGTGTTGAGCAGGCTATGTGGGAACGCAAGTCGGATATGGTGAAACAGTTTCAGCACCTGTTTCCTCCAGGTAAATTTTGGGGACGAAATTTCTTAAGTGGGGGAGAGTTTTAACACCCCGGTTTTAGGTCTTAGAAGTTTGGTGGTTTATTAGACGGTCTGGTGGACCGGAGTAAAGATTCAAGTCAGTTTCGGGATCGTATATTTTTGGTGTTGGAAATATTATGGAAAAATGCTCTAGAATCATTATTAATTATGTATTTAATAATGGTGATATCGATTTTGTAAAACGAGTTTTGGAAGATGGACATTTTGGTTAGTGACCAAAATGGATGTTTTGAAAACTGTGATTTCCTAGTGACTAAAATGAAAAGGGTCAAATACTTAGAATCTTTAAGGAGCTATTTTACCAATTGTTTTCTGATGATTTCTCCCTAATTTGACTTATTTTAACATGTGTCTTAATTAGTAATTAAAGAGAATTTTGTTAAAAAGTTAGTTACTATTTTCCAAAACAAAAATCACGTTATTTTCTCTCAACTTTTTTCTCTCCATTCTCTTCTTCAAATTTCCAGAGGTTTTGATGTTTTGAGAACAGAGGTTTGGGAGTTAAGGTAGAGCTTGAAACGCTTACCTAGACTCGGAAGTAAGTATAAAGTGGGTTTACTCTCTTGGTCGTGTTTGTTGGAATGATTTTATGCACTTGGTTTAATGTTCAAGTACCTACTGTTTAAGCATATTTTAAAGTATTCGATATACTGTTTTTAAGCATGTTTTGCTGAAGGATGCACATAGTAAGTGATCCTTGTAAGTATGGTTTATACTTGTGTTTTAAAGTGTGTTTGTTGCTTTGGAAATGGCACGGTTTAATGCTTGGTAAAATAGTAAGGTAAATGTTATTTGGTTAATTATATTGGCAAGTGATGTGGTTTTAAAATTGTTATCGGATATAGTTGGCCGACCATAGGATTGAGTGCACTGTAAATAAGTCACCTTGGATGTTGAGGGGTTTATACGGTGTACCGAATACCCCATCCAAGTTCCCTAATGGTTGAGGGGTTATATGGTATCGAAAACTCCCGTTAGTGGGTTAAGCATCTAACCGATGAAGGGGTTGGTGTCCCCGTGGGTTGAAAGTGTACCCAGTTGTTAATGTACAGCGATTGTGATTGTATCGCTATTCCGTTGAGATGGCTTGAAGTGTTGGGTTAACACTTGTTGAATCCGTGTATCCGATGAACTCTTTTGTTATTGGACTTGTCTAATGATCACTTGTAAGCCAATATAATTGTTAATGTATCATTGAAATGTTTTATGTTGTATAATGTGATTTATACATGTTTCTCCTTGAGCTTTGCATTTGTTAGTAATGCATGGCAAGGCTTAATTAGAGGGTTAGCAATGTGACTTGTTGTTGATAAATGATACATGTAGCATATGATTTAATATGCTGGTGTTATTGATGTAAAATGCATGTTTTAAAAAGGGCATGATGTTTTAAAAGGATAATGTTGAGTAAATGGTTTTAAATGCATTGATGGTGTTTTGTTCTGAGCATTCCTCACTAAGCCTTGTGTGATTACGCTATTTTTTTCCATCAATGCAGAGAATTAAAGTCCCGTAAGGCAGCATGAAGCAAGGGGATCTTGACAAGACTTGTTTCCAAAGTATGTTAGAGACTAGACTATAATGAATAAGGGCAATGGGGTACTTGTTGTGTTTTGGGAGATGTTTTGTGGAACTCCCTGTTTGAGCATGTTTCTTTAGTTTCTCTTGGGTTGTAAATGGCCTTTAAGGATTGATTTTGGTGCTGTTTTGTCTTTTGGTAATGTTGCTTGGAACAAAATTAGGAAGCATGCCTATAGATTTCCTTTGTGATGCATGAAGTTTTGTTGTGATGTTAGGATCATGATGCTTAATGCTTGTGATATGCTTGGCATGTTGGTGTTGTGTTATACGCATGTTGGAATGGTTTGAGAATGCTTTTGGGGTGAAAAACCAGCAAAATATGACATTACAGGTCCAGGCGTACTGATACGCTGGGGACCGTATCGGTACGTCTAGACATAATTCGGCACGGGGGGATCGGTACGCATATGTGTGTACCGGTACGCCTAGGCAATTTTAGCCCGACATACCGATATGGGTAAGAGAGTATCGGTACACATTCTAGCCTCTCAATTTTTACTTTTTCAACCCAAACTCGTGTACTGATACCGACATAAGCGTACCAGTACGGATGTTTAAAAATTTAAAAGTTAGGTAAGTTGGTTATTACGTATCGGTACAGGCCATGGTGTAGCGGTATGGTGCGTTTTATGCGTATCGGTACGGTAACACCAGTACCGATACTCAAGGCCGATTTTTGCTAATATCGGCTGGGCAGATTTGCTTTCTTTGCATTTTAGTCCCTGAGTCTTGCCAATGCAATTGTATGTGATGTGATGATCGGATTGAGTCAAAATTTGAGATGAATGTATGGAACCTGACTAATTAAAAGCGGGTAACTTCAAAGTGAGCTCTAATCCTAATTTTTTTTGTTTTTGCAATCTAGTCCCTAATTTGCTAGTGTGATCAATTGGATGTCAATTGATGCCCGATTGAGTAGGGGTTGCACCCGATGTCTGCATGAACATGTAGGGTTAATATTGGCATCTAGATAAGATAAAAGGAAAAAATGGACCGGTTTTCATTGTATCTCTTTGGTTTGCTACGACAAACCTAGTGTAGATTTCTTGGTTTGGTTGGGCATCTAGGTCGGGTCGAAGGGGTTACAATTTCTTTGAACAGGGACCTTATTTTCCAAAGGCTGCAATTTAGGGGGAGACTTCGAAAGAATTCCAGCCTCTTCATATTCCATAGGTATATTCACCCATAATTCCTTCCATACCTTCAAATTTATTTCTACTTCCTCCAATGATAGAACATCTTTCAAACATATTATACCTGCTGATCCCTCCACTCCAGCACCTGTTTTTTCACCAAAAGCCTCCCAAAACTCTATTTTTAAAACTGTTTAGACCCCTAAAAAACCCAGCGTTTACACTAAAAGGAAGAAAGTCATTCTTGGGACTATTTTTCAATTTGACACTTGCCGAGGGTTGGAAATGAGTCTAGTTGTTGCTGAGGATGTTGGAGGTAATGAAAATTCTTTTTCTTTAATTAATTTGGAAGATTTACCTATTGCTAAAAGAAAGGGGCCGAGGTAGTGTACTAAGTATCTCATTCAAAGATATGTTGAGTATGGTAACTTATTGCCATCTTTTAAGGCTTTTACAGCTTACCTTGATAAAGAAGAAATCCCTACAAATATAGAAGATGCGCTGAAGGATCCAAGATGGAAGCAAGCTGTTGAAGAGGAAATGCATGCTCTTGAGAAGAATGGCACTTGGAATATCACATACTTACCAAAAGGCAAGAAAGTTGTTGGCAGCAAGTGGGTTTTTGCCATTAAATACAAGTCAGATGGGAGCATAGAGAGATTTAAGGCAAGACTTGTGGCCAAGGGTTTTTCACAAACTTATGGTATTGCCTACAAGGAGACTTTTGCCCCTGTAGCAAAGCTAAACACAGTTAGAGTGCTATTGAGTGTTGTTGTGAACAAAGATTGGGGTCTTCACCAGTTAGACGTAAAAAATGCATTTCTAAATGGTAAGTTGGAAGAAGAAGTCTACATGAAGATGCCACTTAGGATGGAGCCCAACCTGGACGGTTAGAAAGTTTGTAGGCTTGAAAAGTCCCTTTATGGACTTAAGCAGTCACCAAGGGCTTGGTTTGATAGGTTCACTAAAGTCCTTGTACAGAATGAGTACAAACAGTGTTAAGCATATCACACACTGTTTGTAAAGGTAGCTTCTAAGGATAAAAGAGCCATCTTAATTGTTTATGTTGATGACATTGTGATAACAGGGGATGGTGAAGATGAAATCAAAATTTTGAAGAACTTGTTGAGCAGGAATTTCGAGACTAAGGACTTAGGAAAACTAAGGTATTTTCTAGGTATGTAAGTTGCCAGATCCAGTAAAGGCCTAGTGATAAACCAGTGAAAGTATGTGTTAGATTTACTCTCTAAAACTGGTACGTTGGAGTGTAAACCAGTTGAAACTCCAATGGCAACTGATCTAAAGTTAAGAGGAGAAGAGGTGAGGGCTGAAGTTGATAAAAATTAGTTTCAAAGGCTGGTAGGGAAACTCATCTACTTGTCCCTAACCAGACCTGATATCTCTTTTCCCGTTAATGTATTAGTCAACACATAACTAATCTTAAAGAAGGGCACTTAGAAGCTGTATACAGAATTCTGAGATATTTGAAAGGTACACCAAGCCATGGTTTAATCTTTAAGAAAACTGAAGAAAGAACAGTCAAAGTCTATACAGACTCAAGTTGGGCTAGTGAAGTTACTGAAAAAAAGTCAACTAATGGTTACTGTTCGTTTGTATGGGGCAATCTAGTGACATGGAGAAGCAAGAAACAAACAGTTGTTGCAAGGAGTAGTGCAGAGGTAGAATATAGAGCCTTAGCATTAGAAATATGTGAAGGAATATGGCTGCTTAGACTGCTAAAGGATTTAGGAATGAAACAAGATGAGAAGTTCCAAATTCTTAGTGACAACCAACTTGCCATCCAGATTGCCAAGAATCTAGTCCATCATGATCAAACTAAGCATGTGGAAATCGATAGACACTTTATTGCTGAGAAGGTGAATGGTGGAATAGCAAGCTTTACTTATGTTCCTACAGAACAACAACTTGTTGATGTGCTTACTAAAGCAGTCTCCAAACAGGTTTTTGATAAGTTTATATCCAAGCTGGGTATATACAATGTATACACACCAGCTTGAGGGGCAGTGTAAGTTATAATTGTATTTAAGAGATAGAGTTTTATTATGTAAATTAAAATAAAGTTTTATCGTGTAAATGTAACTAGAGTTCTAGATAAAGTCTTATCCTAAGCTTAGAGATAAGAAGTAGAATTTGAATCTAGAATAAACTCATAATTGTAGTTGAACTCATTCACCTAAATCTTTAAATAGACTTTGTACAACATTGTTTTAATATATCAATTACTGAGAACTTTTTACTTGTTCATCAGATTCTACATTTTTTCCTTTAACGCAAAAACTTAAATTATGTTTTCTTCACTGCATTATTCTATTTTCCCTAAAGCTGGAAAGTTGCTTTTATAAAAATAACAATCAAAACAAGTCATAATCAATATCAATCAATGCAATTAATACTTACACACAATACCTAGGATCACCTAGCATCAGGTACTCCGCGACTGTACTCATGATCACACAACATCAAGTACAATGCGATTGTACTCAGGATCGCACAACTTCAAGTATTTCGTACAACCGTATTCGGGATCACCTAGCATCGAATACAAAACCACAACATTGTACCCATAATCACCTAGCATAGGTATGTCACAACCATACATGGGATCACACAACATCAAGTATAACAGGTGTTACTTAGGATCACACAACATCGAGTACACATCAATTTATTATACTGCAATATTAAGAGCAGGGTATCCATATTCCCAACAAACATAATGACTCAACAAGTTAAGTGCCCACCGAAATACAAGCAACGCGATCCCAAGGATCTTCCTATTATTGCTAATCGCCAACAAATCATTAATTTTACATTATCGAGTTGTTAATAAATTATGGGGGAGTACATAATTATTCTCGTTAATTATCTCCATTAATCCATGTTATCTCACTAATTAAGGCATTAATAAATTCATTTGTCCCCCACGTTGATTCTCATCTTTAGCTAGCATTATAGACTACTTAGCTCAACATATATCGGTATTCGAACACGAGTATCGATGAGGTACCTTTGGTACCGATACTCATACATGTACCGATACTAAAATCACTTACTGGAAATCTTAAATTTCCCAAGTACCGGTAGAGGTCAGCATGTACAAATACATTCTTGTATATCGTACCAGTACTGTCGAAGCTCGTACCAGTACATTACTCACGAGTTCGTACCATTTTAGCAAAATACGATGTTACAAAGCTTTATTCGATCCCTAATTCTTATGGAAGTCATTAGGGTTTGTTTACTAACACATTTATTCATTTAATATCAATTACCGACTTTATGATTATTTAATCAAATATTTACCGATATTAATCCTTTAAGCATATTTTTCATCACAGCCGTCAATTGTATACCACTAGAACCCAAGCATCACAACAATAAATCAATCAATCAATCATATAATATTTATATGAATATCCAAATGACTCTATACGATCTCTAAAGCCCATACAAGTCACGTCATAGTCAGACACATCATCATGCATCTCATAAATATTAAGTCACGTATTATGATCTAAACATGCTTACCACTCGTCTACGTATCTTGCAAACACTAACATGGAAGGAAATTACACTTATGATGCTTATGAAGCATTCGGAGTTCAAAAAGTTCAAAAAGTGTAGTAACCTCAAGCAATTATCGACGATTCCTTGCTCAAGCTTCCTAAACATTCCTCTTGATCCGGTATTCGAGCCTAAATAATCCTCATATAAATATGAATATACTATATATTAATTTCTCGTATTCGCTAACTAGTTTGCAAGGTCACATGCGTAAAAATAGCTTATGGGGTTCAAATTTGGTGAAACGGGCTGCGAAAACGAACTCATGACGTTGAAAAACCCCTAGGTAGGGTCTACAAAAAAGTCAATGGTCAGTCAATGGTTGTGGCGGTCAACTGTGGTTCGATCAGGTGGTGCGATGCAGTCTATGCAGTGTGGTCTATTCCAGTTTGGCCTAACCAGTCCACCAGGCCAACGCCTGAGGCAAATGGCGGGACACGCCTACGCACAGGCAACGGTGCGTGCGATGGCCTTTGGTGGCTGGACGATGACGACCAGCTTCAAAATCACACTTCAGGTGACGAGGATCTCTATGGTGGCGACGGCTCACGACGGTGAACACCAAATGGTCATTTTCCATCAAATCCAAAACTTTTCGAATTCTACCCTAACAAGTGGCAGCAATAACGACGATAAGGCGATCACCAGTTGACTCTTCTCGATGGCCTAAAGACAATGGCGGCGACGATGTCACCCACGGCAGCTTCGATGGCGGTAGATCGAGATTCAAAGTTTCTCCTCCTTTTCTCCTACTTTTATCCTTTCTCTCACTCAAACAAATATATCTTCTTCCCTCTCATTTTTCCTACACAACCATCACTTTAATTTAAATTTCACTATTCCCAATGTAATAACCCATTTACAAACCCAAACCAACACCCAATTTTCATCAAGGCCTAAAACCCATTACTCATACATACCCAATTAAACCCAGATCCAACATCCAAATTTTTACCCAAAACCCATCAAACCCGGTTCCAGCCCACCATACCCAGCCCAGACCCGCTTTTCTTAAAAGCTCTAATATTAAACCTAACCATAACCCTAATAACCAGCCGCTATCGCCGCCTGGCCTTCTGCCGCCGCTGTCCAACAAGCCGCCGCCACTTTACCAATAACCACCTGAAACCCCAAAATCACTAATCTCTAAATGAACCCTAAAAACTAACCCCAAAATAAAATAACCCTAATACCTAATCTACCCTATCCAACAAACCCATATCAATCATCCCCATACCCTATCCGGCAATCAATCCCACAAAATCCGGGCAAGCCAAATCCATCATCAGATCTGCATTAGATTAAAAATTAAGGGGTGGTTATTGTGAAACCAATTATAAAACCGAACCAAATGTAAGGTAAAAAGGGGGATTTTTCGATCAAGAAAAAAGAGTCTTTGGGTTCTGAAAAATTGTAAAAAAAAGTTTTCGAAAATCAATAAAAATAGAGGTAATTTCAATCTCTTTGTTTGCATATTTTATTTTTTTTAATCTAAAATATAAAAAGGAATTGAATCAAGGTTTTTAATTTGAAAAATCAAAATCTTTTTTGTTGTTGTTTTGTTTCGGGTTTAATCTTAAAAAAAAAAAGAAAAGGTTCGAAGCTTACTGGCCGTTTGAGGTTGTCGTTGTCACTTCTTCTCCGCCGTGAGGCTGTCGCACTGATGAATGGCATGAAAAAGGGAGGGGAGTCACCGCCGTTTGCATGAGAGGAAAAGAGGGGAAAGGAAATTTAAGGTTTTCTTTGATTTCATTCGAAAAAATATAATAAATCCTTTAATTAAACTGACCTCCCTCAAAACGGTGCCGTTTTGGCACCCCTAACCCGCGCGGTGACCCGACCCAGAGAAGGATCTGCATTTTTGGGTAAATGGGCAAATTATCCTCTTGGTCCCCGAACTCTTACCCCGCTTCAATTTCTACCCAAGGGCCAATTGCACCTTTGGTCCCTAAAGTTTTAATTTCGTTTTATTTTTGTATTTATTTTGTTTTTTCCCTTGTATATTCTATCTTTTTAATCTGGTCCATTTTCCAGATTTTAGTTGTTTTTATTTTAATTTTGGTGCCCCATTTATTTCTGTTTTTATATGTTTAGCACTCTTAGTTCATGCTCTTTACGTTTTATTTCATATAATTATATATATATCTCTATATTATATAATATATGTATATATTATAATCATATATTATATATGTTATTAGAATACTTATATCATATAGATTTATATTATTTATATATTATATTATATTATATTATGTTAATATGCATATTTATTATATATTCATTATATAATATGTTACATATTTATTAAAGTTTTATATTATTATTATTATGTTATGATATATATTTGTTATATATTATTATATGTGTTTATATTTAAATATATTTATTTATGTATATAATATACATAGTTATAAATATATATATGTATATGTTTTATGATGTTTATATATATACAACCTTGTTTATTATGTTTTATTATGTTTATTATAATTAAATATATTAAAATATTTTAATGTATTTAAAATACATATGTTACTTTTATAAGTTATATAAATATAAATGTTTATGTATATAAGATATTATTAGTACTTTACATGCATTCATATTCAGTTTTCACAAATGCTTTTTTACAATTCAAAAATCATATCTTTTTTTAAAACTTTGAGAAATCATATCCCAAGCGTACAAGGATGTGATTTCCTCGAATTTTTTAAGAAAATGAGAAACCGTGTCCCGGGCGCATAGGGATGCGGTTCTCTCAATATTTTCGGCATTTAAGAATCATACTTTAAATTTTAATCGAATTTCAAGTTTCCAATACCAAGACATTAAATAATCGGCTAGGTACCAATTTTGGGCAATGTGGGGGTGCTAATCCTTCCCCATCCGTAACCGACTCCCGGACCTGAATTTTTTTAATCTCTAGTTTTATTTTGGTGTTCGGTCTACCTTTTTTAAAATGATTGGTGGAGACTCCATATTTTTAATTTCGAAACTGGGCGGGGGTTTTCTAGACTAAATTAAATAATCAAAAATAATTTTTAAAACCAAAAAAGAAGCGCCGGAAGGATTTGGGTGATTACAGCTGGCGACTCCGCTAGGGAATTTTTAAAAGAAAAAGAGATTCAAGCCACGAGTCAATTATTTTTTAGTCTTGGTCTTTGGAAATTGACGAATTCGATTTTATTTAAAATATGTTTATGTCTTTAGTTAAAAGGGCATTCATTTTATTTTCTTTAAATATAATTGTTTTACTTTTACTGCTTAGTATAAGTGAACATAGAAATAGGGTGTCAAAAGGTTTAAGAGTTTCTCCTTACACACCGTGCACTTGCATTGCATACCATGAGCTTTCTACCTGAGCTTCGTCCCTTTTTAAGTGGAAGTGTGATACTGCCTTCGTGTGGGTTACCACCGTATAGGTTAGTGAATCGCTTTCGGGATATATTTCTTATGCTTTCGTATGGGTTACCTTCGTATAGGCATAAGGGATGTATCCCTCTGAATTGAACTTGGTCCATTTAAAACCTATAATAGGTTAGGATCAGGTGCCTTGCTACCTTTAGTAAGGGACAACAAGGACAATTTGGGTATCATTCCCTAGAACCGAACCTCATGTAATGGACCAAAAGAGCCTTGCTCTAGAAATAGAACCCGTTAAAAGTCCAAAGGAGAAACGCTTCTAACCTTTTGTCTACTCTATAGATTTATTTCATGAATAATATACCGGGTAGATACCATGCTGGGTAGGATATTTCCTTTTGTAAAAGAAAACCATGCCGGGTAGAAACCATGTCGAGTACGATCTTTCTTTTTGTAAAAACACGATGGGTAGATATCATGCCGAGTAGGAATCTGTTTATATTTTATTATGTCGGGTAGGATCTTTCTTTTTGCAAATACAATATCTGGGTAGAAAGCATGACGAGTAAGATTACTTTTTCAAGTAAAGCATGTCTACTAGTAGGTTTTATACCGTTTTTTTAATTACTAATTTTTTATCGGTACTAACCCATTTATTTTGTTTTGCATTGCATCGACATCTCATTTTTCCATGCATCTTCGCATCTACATTTCATCATAATGCATTATCATCTTCTGGCCAAAGGGTTTGATTCCGTAAATTCCAATCGCAACTATTCTAGGGCATCCACCTGCATCAGTTTTTTCACTTGAAGAAGAACTAGAGTAATGGAGAGTCGTCTAGCAAGAGTAGAGCAAACATGTGAAGACATGAAGAATGACATAAATGAGAAGCTCGAAAAGGCGCAACAAGCAACTCGCGGTCATATCGCGCAATCACATGTGGATCTGCTAGCTCAAATAGCTGCTATGCTGGATGGCAAAAGATAAGGCCTACCTTTGTGAGAACTCTGAAAGATCCATTTTTGAAATATATGTTGGGCAATGCAACCAAGAGTTTGGAAGACCTCGTGATATCTGGTGAACTTATTGAAGTGGATATTAGAGAAGGGAATATTACTGACCCTGGACAAGAAAGAGATGAGTCAGAAGTTTACATGGTGGGATCTTATCCGACCAGCCTACCTCGGTCCTTACGCCAGCCAAACTACTCGTCGTCATATCGACTGAAAGCTTCTCAAAAAGTCATCTATCCAATCCCGATGACATATGCAGAGCTACTCCCAATGCATGTCGAAAAGAGTTTGATAGCCCCAGTCCAGTCTAAACCAAAAGAGCCTCCTTACCTAGAAGGATACAATGTCGACGCTATCTGCGACTATCATATAGGAAGCTCGGGCCACACCACAGAGAATTATGGGGCATTGAGGAACAAGGTACAGACCCTGATCGAGAGCAGCACTCTAAAGTTTAACAACGGGTCCCTCGGACGAGCTAATTGAGGACTGAAGAAGAATGAATCACCTGCAGAGGCTTAATTCTTTTTGTTGGGGCATCTTTGTAGCCTAAATTTTTTGTGTAATGCATGAAATCAACCTTTTACCTAGGCCCGAAGGTAAAAAGATAGACCTTTTGTAAGGGCATTTGATTATTGAATGCATTCCTCATGTTTTATTTTAAACAAAAAAACAAAAATTTCAAAATTTAATTCATTCATACATTTCTAAAACTTTTGTCCATATTTTTAAAGAACCACATCAGTTCTAACCTGACAATTGATTCCAAACAGTATAGAGGCATTTAATCCTTCCACTTCATGAAAAATTCTCATTTTGAAAATATTCTTTGAAATAAAAAGATTTCTTGCATTATTTTTAGAAATATAAGGTACAAAGACCTTAGGCCCACGTCTATTCAAAACAAGAAAGAAAGCCTCCAAAGGTATTCAGTCAAAGTGATCTCTAAAGATAAATAGGGCAACATTCGAGCAGACAAAGCCATCGTTCCCTCGAGAAGATGAAAAGAGACGAGCCTGCAAAGGTCATTCAAGTTCAGAAATTTGAATCAAGAAAATGAAAAATAAGAACAAAGAAGATTTGAGGGGCAAGATTTTGCTTGAGAAAATCAAAAGATCGAACTAAACCAAAGGAAGAAGAGCCCTAAAAATATTTTATGCATCTCCATGCATCATGACATACATAACATGGCATTATTGCATCACCAAAATGTTACCATTCATCATGAAAGCATACTTGGAGGCATATGCATCATTGCATCTTTTAAACATGACCATACATCATGAAATACATAACATTGCATCCTTGCATCATCGCAAAAGCATGCACATGCATCCCATTTGCATAAATACAAGAGATAATTTTTCAAAAAAAAAATCAGTCATTCCATAAGGATACTTTTCAAAATAAAACTCCATCCTTCCATAAGGATACTTTTCAAATTTCAATCCTTCCAAAAGGATATTTTTCCAAACTTCTGGATAATTTTCAAAACTTAATCCTTCCATAAGGATATTTTTCCAAACTTCTCGATAATTTCCAAAACTGAGTTCCATAACTCAATCATTCTAAAAGGATATTTTTCCAAACTTCTGGATAATTTCCAAAATTGAGTTCCATAACTCAATCCTTCCATAAGGATATTTTTTCAAACTTCTGAATAATTTCCAAAATTGAGTTCCATAACTCAATCCAAACTTATGGATAATTTCCAAAAATGAGTTCCATAACTCAATCTTTCCATAAGGATATTTTTCCAAACTTCTGGATAATTTTCAAAACTCAATCCTTCCATAAGGATATTTTTTTCAAACTTCTGATAATTTTCAAAACTGAGTTCCATAGCTCAATCCTTCCATAAGGATATTTTTCCAAACTTCTGGATAATTTCCAAAACTGAGTTCTATAACCCAATCCTTCCATAAGGATATTTTCCAAACTTCTGGATAATTTCCAAAAATGAATTCCATTACTCAATCATTTCATAAGGATATTTTTCCAAACTTCTGGATAATTTCCAAAACTGGGTTCCATAACTCAATCCTTCCAAAAGGATATTTTCAAAAACCGAGTCTCATAACTCAGTCCTTTCATAAGGAAATTTTTTAAACTTTATCCTTTCATAAGGATATCTTTTTTCGACAAAAATAAATGTCCTATTTTCATCCTTACTTAAGGAGAGAGAAAAAATCAAAAAGGAAAAGAAAATAAAAAAATCAAAAAAGAGAGAAAAAAAAGAGAAACGAAAAAGGAAAAGAAAATAAAATCAAGGTGAAAACCAGAAAGGGCGCATTGAAAAGACCTTTTTGAAACTGTCCAAAGCACGAACCGAAAAGGAAGCCTTAGGTATTCATAAATTCAAAAGTGAAATTTTCAATGAGTTCCAGCATCATTGACATAAAGGAATGGGGCAAAAGTGGTATGGCATCCTTGACACAAAGGAGCATATCACTGTCGACAAGTTCCAAGCATCCTTGACACAAAGGAGTGGAACCCAAGAGAAAGAAGAAGGTTTTTTGGCATCCTCAAGAAGAAGAAACAAATAATTTTTGACAGAATCCAGCCTCCTTGACATGAAAGAGCAAAAAGAATCAAATCAAAACTTTCAACTTCAGATCCTACCTCTTTGTCAGTAATGTAGCTGGATCAACTTTACAAACTTCAGACCTTGTCACCTCGACGATATGGTAGCTTGGTCAAACAAAAACTTCGGATCCTGCCTCTTTGTCGGTGTCGTAGCTGGATCAACTTTATGAACTTCAAACCTTGTCTTATCGGCGGTATGGTAGCCTGGTCAGCCTCTTCGTCAGTGTTGTAGCTGGACCAACCTTATGAACTTCAGACCTTGTCTCATCGACGGTATGTTAGCCTAGTCAAATTAAACTTCAGATCATGCCTCTTCGTCAGTGTTGTAGTTGGATCAACCTTACAAACTTCAGACATTGTCTCCTCAGCGGTATGGTAGCTTGGTCAAAACTTACTGACTTTTAAGTTTACATTTTATCAATTTTGTAGCTGAAAAAAATCAAAATCAAAGAAAAGAAAAGAAAATCAAAAAATCAAAAAAAAATAAAAAAGAATGAAAAAAGAAGAAAATTAAAAATAAAAAAAAGATAAAAATAAAAATCAAGGTGAAAACCCAAACGGGCGCCTTGAAAAGAGTTTTTTCAAACATTTCCAAGGCACGAACCCATAAGGAGGCCTTAGACATTCAAAACAAATGAAATAAAGATACGTTAGTCTCATCTCCCTAGAGTGGCAGCAGAATAAGTACCAACACAAGTCAATAGAAGATGAACTACAACATCTGACCCTGTCTCCTTGAACTTCCAATGGAGCGAAGCCCCATCCAATAGAAGATGAACTACAACATCTGACCTTATCTCCTTGAACTTCCAATGGAGTAGGACACCTAATAGAAGATGAACTACAACATATGACCTTATCTCCTTGAACTTCCAATGGAGCAGGGCACCCAATAGAAGATGAACTACAACATCTGACCCTATCTCCTTGAACTTCCAATGAAGTATGATACCCAATAGAAGATGAACTACAACATCTGACTCTATCTCCTTGAACTTCTAATGGAGCAGGACATCAAATAGAAGACAAAACTACAACAACTGACCCTATCTCCTGGAACTTCCAATGAAGTAGGTCACTCATTCAATAGAAGATAAAATTACAACAGCATACCCTATCTCCTTGAACTTCCAATCGAGCAGGTCACCCGTCCAACAGAAGATAAAGCTACGCCAAAAAAGCAACAAAAAAAGAAAGAGAAAAAAGCAAAAAAAGAAAAAAGAATCAAGTTTTCATATATCGATCCCGCCTCTTCGTTAGTATCGCAGTTGGATCAAATTTTGTAGACCCTGCCTCTTCGTCGGTGTTGCAGCTGGGTCGAATCTTCTTTAGGAATTAGCTCATCATCAATAATGTAGCAAGTTGAACTCATTTTTCTTCCCAAACAGACAACCCCCTATTTTAAAGATTTTGCTTCCCCAAAAGTGACAAAGTAGATCAATCAAGTCAAGAAAGAAGACCTGCATCGAAGAGAAAGAAGATCTACCGAAGAATGAAGATATACATCAAGAGGAGAAGCTCAGTCAAACCGGACAAAACAGGTCATTTTTAGTCTTTGCTCTATTGTCGTTACACAACAATGAACAAAGAGGGGCAGCTGTAATAACTCGTTTACAAACCCAAACCAAATCCCAATTTTCATCCGGGCCTAAAACCCATTATTCATACATACCCAATTAAATCCAGATCCAACACCCAAATTTTTACCCAAAACCCATCAAACTCGGTTCAAGCCCACTATACCTGGCCCAGACCCGGTTTTCTTAAAAACCCTAATATTAGACCTAACCTTATCCTAACTCCAAAATAAAATAACCGGCAACCACCCAAAACCCCAAAATCACTAATCCCTAAATCAACCTTAAAACTAACCCCAAAATAAAATAACCATAATACCTAATCTACCATATCCAACAAACCCATATCAATCATCCCCATACCCTATTCGGCAATCAATCCCATAAAATTTGGGCAAGCCAAATCCATCATCAGATCTGCATCAGATTAAAAATTAGGGGGTGGTTATTGTGAAATCGGTTATAAAAGGGGGATTTTTCGATCAAGAAAAAAAGGTCTTTTGGTTCTGAAAAATTGTAAAAAACAAAGGTTTTCGAAAATCAATAAAAATAGAGGTAATTTCAATCTCTTTGTTTGCATATTTTCTTCTTTTTTAATCTAAAATATAAAAAAGGAATTGCTCGAATTTTTTAACAAAACGAGAAACTATGTCCCATGCGCATAGGGACGTGGTTATCTCAATATTTTCGGCATTTAAGAATCATACTTTAAATTTTAATCGAATTTGAAATTTCCAATACCAAGACATTAAATAATCGGCTAGGTACCAATTTTGGGCGGTGTGGAGAGCTAATCCTTCCCCATCCGTAACCGACTCCCGGACCCGAATTTTTTTTAATCTCTGGTTTTATTTTGATGTCCGGTCTACCTTTTTTAAAATGATCGGTGACCACTCCACATTTTTAATTTCGAAACCGGGCAGGGGTTTTCTAAACTAAATTAAATAATCAAAAATAATTTTTAAATCGAAAAAGGAGCGCAGGACGAATTTGGGTGATTATACCCAACAAAAGAGGTGAACTAATTAATTGAGCATTTGTCCTCCTCCTTACTCCACTTTAGGCTTCCAATTTTATCCCTCATAAATTTTAGTCCTCAATTTCTTTAAATCGATCATCCAAATTTTTGAGATTTCTTTTAATTGAACCATTAAAATAAAAGGTCCAAAACCCGAATTCGAAACCCGATTTAGCAATCAGAAATTCGGGTTGTTACATCAACGACCGTTTTGACCTCAAAATTTTCAGATCGTCCTATTCTAGTCTCTTAAGTTTAAATTTGATCTCAGTTTCATCAGAATTCACATAAAATTCAGTTCATTTGGCTTTAGTGCCTCCGTAGAAACACCACTTTCGGCATCAACCATTGCTGCCCACGACCCACTTCACCACCGCCTTCAACATCAATCACCATTGCCCCCACCGAAACACCTATCACCACAAAACCAAAAATCAAATACCCATCACCACTACCTTCAACGTCTACCCAATTCTAATATCCCATGAAACAAAATATAAAGTATTTTATCAATATACCCATCACCACTCTTGAGGCGAGAAACACTATAGTTGATTTCTGCAATTACTTGTCAGAAGCATCCATAAACTATGTCTCATATCTCTTTCTCTATCCCCCTCTCTCTCCAATACCTGTAGGATTGCTAGAGAAAACACTTATAGGAGAAACAATGTAGAGAGTCCGAATGGTGCTCATCAGTTCCTCATTCCATTTGAGTGTCGGAGAATGTCGATATTTCCTTTCAACCTATGCACAAGAACCACTTGGCGGAGGGAAATTATCCTTTCATTATAAATCGTATACCTACATTGGGTGATATCTACTTCCAGAGATATCTAAGTATTGAACCACCTACAGTGTTCAATATTATCTATACATGTAAAATAATTAAAAATAATGAGAAAAGGAAAAAAGGCTTGACCTGGAGGCGCTTCTCATGCATGCCAGGCTTCGCAGCACGCTGAGTTCTTCGCAATAAAGCTAATCTCCATAGCTTATATTGTTGCTGCTCTTGTCGTCCAGGCGAGATGATCCGAAGCCTTCTATCATTGTCGCTCTGAGGGTCAGAACCAAAGATTTAAATCTCGGTTGCGGTCCTGTTTTCGATCACGTCGCAGTTATCGCATTTTCGGATATAACGGAGGCTATTGCGGTCACTGCGGGTGTCGCGGTCGTGATTTTTTTTAAAATTTTGCACAATTTGTTGTAAAACATACTAATTATAATTATAAAAAGTCAATTTCAATGATTTTTAGAGTATTTTTTAACACTTATGAACTTTTATTAATATGAATTTGAAAGTGAAAGTGATTTTGTTTGAAGAATTCTAGATTGTATTGTGATTTTGTTTAGTTTAGTTTGGATAATAAAATCACATAAATATTCTAAATAAACAATATGCACCAATGAAAGAACTAAACATTTGAATAAACCTAAACAAAAAAATAAAAAATATTAGAATAATAAAAATAATTAATAATATTAATAAATAATAAAAATTAAATAAACATATTATAAAAACTAATAATAAACAATAAACATATATAAAAAATAAAATAATTATAATATTATTAATAAACAATTATACCACATTAAATATAAGTCTTTATTCTCATTTATTTAATTTTCTTTTCCAATACTTATATTCAATAGATACTCTAATTTTATTATTAAGTAAAAGGAAAATAAAATTAATATAATGTTTAAGGACTAGGTTTAAAAAAAATCAAAATTTTAAGGACTTAATTGAGATAAAATAGAAATTTAAAGGCTTAATCATGAAATTTTGAAAGTTTAAGGGATCAATTTGAATACGGGTTAAAGTATTGAGGCTAAACTGAGAACTTTAAAAAGTTCAATGTCACTCCATGTAATTTACCCATTTTTCCAGAATTTTGACCCACCTCGGTTTCAACGTTAAATCACGGCCGCGACGGACTGTTACCGACGTTAATTCGTTACCCACCATACTTTTCGCCAAAACTGATTTCGGACGACGGCGATATTAAGATTTCTCGGCCGAAATTTCGGTTTCGGTCCGAGATTTAAAACCCTGGTCAGAACCTTTCTAGGACTACACCTTGCATACATGTAACATAAGCCGTTGGTGAGCATATGCGAAGTGCCCCAATACGCCAATCGTAGTGTTCTGTGGTGTTGAGACAGACTCGCATGTTTCTTCGGTGAGGCATAGATTTTTCTAGATGGCTTTGAGCTCTCACCGGGCAGTAATTCTTCACCAGTGGATCTATACGATTCTCTAGCTTCTGCACTTTACTGTTAAAATCCTCACAAGAGGCATTCCAATTCTTTAAAACTTCCTTCACTTTCCTCAATTTAATCGACAGGTTCTTTCCTGAGTTCCTCAGCTCCCCTAGTGTTTCCTTTATCTCATTTAAACACCCATCCTTTGAAAGCCACGCATTGATTAGTTTAAAGGGCCTAGGACCTCAATCCGTCTGCTCACTGGACAACATGAGTGGTATATGATCAGAAACCTTACGAGGCAAGCCGCATAAAAGGAGATTGCCATTTGCTTAGATCCAATCTTCCTCAATCAAGAATCTACCAAGCTTACTCCGTTTGCTTCCTGGACCAATCCAAGTATAATTCCTACCGATAAGAGGAACCTCCAGTAAGCTACACCTTTCTATAAAATTATTGAACTCTTCAATCCCTGAATATCTCACGCCCTTCCCTTTTTTTCACTACTGGCTCTAATCACATTAAAATCCCCTGCTACGAACCACGAATGCTTCCAAACATTTCTTAATATCACGATTTCATCCTACAGAATTAATTGATCCAATTTATCGCATGGTGCGTATATGTTAATACAAGTCGCACTTATATTTCCATCAACCCATAAACCAGAGATGAGAATATACCTGGTGTTTACAATGCTATTTTCAGCTTGAAATTTGTTTCTGTCCCATATTGTAAGAATTCCTCCAGATCGACCCAATGCCTCTGATGCCTTGTATTCGAATTCGTCATCATACCAAAGTCTCCCAACCTCAGATTCACTGAACACCTTTTTTGCGTCTTGTAAAGAGACCATCTCCGCCCTATACAATCTAATCATCTTCCTTATTGTCGATACCTTTACCACTGAGCCCATACCTCTTATATTCTAGGATAGAATCCGCACCCTAGCAATTAATCCCAAAAAAAGCTACCTCAAATTGCCTTACCAGACCGGTCGATTTCTTCTAGTCGAGCTATTTCTTCAACAGTGATGTGATCCAAGCCAGCACCAAACCTCTTGGGGCCTTGCTCACATCAGAGAAGAAGTCGCATGATTTAAACACTTGTTCACAAGTCGAGGATCTCAACAATTCCAGTTGAAATATGCTTTTTCAAGCCTCGAATCTAAGCTTGGAGCCTTGGAGTGCTAGCTTAGGAGTGTGTTGCATGTAGTTGCATGAGCATTAATAAAAGTGCATGTTTAATTATGCATGATAGTTCATTTATTGCACATTAATAAATAAGCATGTCAGTTCATTCAAGCATGTTATTTCATTTAAGCTTGTTTAGTTTATTTAAGCATGTTAGTTCATTTAAGCATGTGAGTTTATTTAAGCTTGTTAGTTCATTAAGTGTGCTAGTTCATTTAATTAAACTAGTTCATTCAATTAAACTGATTCATTTAATTAAATTAGTTTATTTAAATCTATTTGGCATTTACTTTCATTGTTAATAAAAAGTTATCGAATAGATGTTTAATGTGTTTTCAGTTAGGGAATTCATTTGGATCAAATGGTTGATCATTTTCTACAAGAATGACAAAGCATCCACCACCAATTAAAGACACTTGAAGACACAAAGAAGGCTGATCGGTTTCAAGGCATTCAAGGGAGTTTTACACCACTTAAAGGTTGTCGTTTTCTGCAATGAAGCAAGGCATTCAAGCCACTTAAAACACCACTTAAAGAGCTGCTTAAACAACACATAAGAGCTACTTTAACACCCCATAAAGCTGATCAGTTTTTATCAAGGAAGACATGCAATCAAAGCCTTCATTATCACCACTTAAGGGAGAGTTAAAGCATGAATTAAAACAACACTTAAGGAGGGAATTCAAGGAGTCTCAGTCAACTTGTTCGCCATTTTTGGATAGGATCCAGGAAGATCTGAGTCGTGAAGTCTTCTTCAAACTTATTTCTCTATTTCTTAGCTTTCCAACTCACTTTGAATCACCTCTATCCGATATCGGGAGCTTAAGATATGACCAAATTATTGAAGATAATGCAGGCTGGAAATTCAACACGGGAATAATCACAAGATGCTTTTTCCAGAAATTCTAGAGGCTATTCAATTGCTGAATTCAATGTCTCATTATCATCCTTTAAAGGAGAATGAATGACACTCAATCAAGCTTGGCAGCTCAATGGATTATTTCATATGGACGGCATGTACATTCATCCTAAGAATGTCCACATTTGTTACTTGGAGAAGAGATAACCCAAGCTTTATGAGTCTTTAAGCCTATAATTATGTGACTTTATTCCTTGTCTTTTCCTATTCAATTCGGATGCCATGTCCCTATAAATAGCCATCTATGTCCTTTGTAAACACATAACCTTGATCATTTTTTATAAACTTGAGAGTGCTCTCTTTCATAGTTTTTTGTGAACTTTATCGGCTTACAAGATTGTTCTTGTGGCATTCATCCCAATCATCTTTTTATATTGTTGGTTCCTATTTCCTTATAACTAGTGGGTCACAATCCATTTCTCTTTCACCCAATACACGGTTGAAAGCTTTTAAGGAACAGGTCTTCACTTATTAGTGTTGGTTCCTCCTTTGTTTATACCGCACCTTCGTTGCATCCCCATTCTTTACGTCCATTATCCATACATCCATATTTTTCATACTCCATGTTACCTCTCCAAAAGTATTGTTTTTAATGCTAATCTTACAATGCTTTTGCTTGTTTTTAGGTACATTTAGTTGCATTAGGATGTTAAAACCACGTATTTACATAAGTAGTTTAGAATTCTGTTTATGCCAGTATGAAGGGTTGTTTTGTTGGCAATTTTGTAGGTTTGGCATAGTATTTGGCATAAAAAAGCAGCGCAGTAAAGAATGCCAGAGAGAATGTCGAGTGTTGTTGGCACAGATGGACCAGACAATGCCAAGTACCGGTTGGCAGAGAAGTGAACTTGATGCCATGCCAAGAAGTTGTTGGACCCCGAAAAAATATGACAAGAACAGGCTCCAAAAAGATAGCAATTGGATCAATCTTCGAGAAAATAGCGGATAAGATGGTGCCAAGATTGGTTGGCAGATTCATGCCAAGCTTGGATGCCAAGCAGCGTCGGCAGTATGACGTCAGCCTTAGCCTGATCAGCTCTCATTCAAACTCGGATAAGATGATTATACCTTATCCCTTGAGCATTTGAAATTCGAAAAATGAAGAGCTTATCATAACCCTTCCTTACACTCCTATATAAACATCAACCAAGCAAGCATTCGAGGGGGATTTTGGAGGATTTGATGGTGAATGATTGAGTGAGGAGTTAGACTGCAAGACGATTGACAACCAGCTGCACCTAGGAAGGGTGGTTTGACCAGCTTGGCCTAGAGCCTGGATCTTGAAGGGTTACATCAAGAGACCCTTTCTCGCCTATTCTCTCTTTTGAGTTATTTTACCTTGTTTTTAATGATGATGTACTTTGAAAAAATTTATGGTTTTTTGGTTAAATCCCTCACCATGAACTAATCTAATAGTTGGTGGGGGATGTTTGCATTGAGCGCTGTTTTGTGTTTTAGTTTTTGATAATAAATCTGCCTTGGCAATGTTTTATCTATTTGGCATACTTTAATGTTTTCTACATACTATGCCAAGCGAGAGCTGGCACTGTTGGCCTATTGCCTCTCAATATCTTAACAGACTTGGGGTGGCAACGATTAAGTTGTTGAATACTAAGGAGAGAAGCTTCGAGAGAAGTCGTTCAAGTGGATGAACTTACTTCGGGAGTGAAATCTACCCCTTAGGAGTATAGATTGGATCTTAATCAAATTGGTTTATTTAAAAACAAGCACTATAGAGATATAGGGGTTTTTAAAATAACAATTTAGGGCAATGACCATCGAGAGAGGTTGTGCTAATTTTGAATCTACTCGGCAAACAATGCCAATACAAGTTGTTATTAAAGGCTGGCACATGATGAATAGCGTGAAAACCAGGCATTCCCTGCCAACGCTCATCATTCATTAAAACACCTTCCTTGCCAACGTCTTTACTTTACTTTTATTTACTTTCCATTCAATTATTTCCAAAACCAACTTCAAAACAAAACAACTTTTTTCTCAAGGCAAGTAATAATCAAGGCAATCGAATTCCAAGTCAATCTCTATGGGATCGATACTCAGCTTAACTGCTATATTACTTGCAGACCGTGCATACTTGCTCGCAAAAGACTCATCTTGGCACTGTTTTATACTTTTCCAACATATCTTCTGCCCCCTTTTGCCAGCATTCACTTAGAGAGTCTACAAGTTTTTGGAGCCGTTGCAGGTGATTGCAACGGAATTGATTGTTTTTTTAATTTTTATTTTTCTTTCTTTTATTTTTATTTTTTATCTTTTTTTTATCGTTGTATGACGAGAAACCACCCTGTGGTGGACGAGTGGCCATACGATCCTAAAATTGAGAGAACCTTGCGGGGTTAAAAGAAGATTTTGAGAGATGAATAATCAAGGTAATAGAGGGAATGGTATGATGAACAATGAAGGAATTCCACTTAACAATGAGATGCCACCACTACCTGTTGTCCCAATTATTGATGAAGAAGACCTATCAGAGAACATTCGGCTCCAACCATTGACAATTTGATGCCAGGACTTTTCGGCACAGAGGTAAACGCTGTCAATTTTGAACTTAAGCCGGTAATGATTCAAACTCTTTTGAATGTAGGTCAGTTTGATGAAGCACTTACGGGATATCTGAGGCAACATCTAAAGCAGTTCATGGAGATTTGCTAGTTATTTCAACAAACTAGAGTATCTGAAGATACCGTGAAGATGAAGTTATTCATTTTTTTCTTGAGAGATAGAGCTAAGGCATGGCTCAATTCCTTGCCATTTGGCTCAATTACTTCATGGGCAGACCTATGCCAGAAGTTCTTGACAAGATTATAGCCGCCAACACTCACTCTAAGCTATGAGGTGAGATAATTACATTCAAGCAGGCCAAGGATGAGACCTTATATGATGCCTGGGAAAGAGTTAAAGATTTGTTGAGAATGTGTCTTATGAATGGATTCCCAAATTGGACCCAAATACAAACCATCTACAATGGATTGAATGCACAAACGAGGATTGTTGTTGATGCTTCAGCAGCCGGTTCATTGCATGACATGAAGTATACTGAGGCTGTTGACATTCTTGAGAGAATTACAATCAATTATTTTGAATATCCTGTTGCTAGACTTGGGGTCAGAACCAAAACCAGTGGGAAATTTCAGGTTGATGAACTAACGTCCATCCATATCGAGATTTCCAACCTTACCAGCATGATGAGAACATTGCAAAATAACAATGAGTCCCAAGAAGTTAAAGCATTAGACCTATTTTGTACAATCTGTGGAGAGAACCACCATGTGGATTAATGCCCTGCCAACTTTGAATAGGTAAATTTTGTTGGCAATGTTAATCATTACTATAATCCTAACTCCAATACTTATAATGCAGGTTGGAGACAACATCTTAACTTAGCATGGGGAAATCAATGAGGTAACCAGTACAATGTCCAGCGCCAGAATACCCAAAGGCAGAATAACAATGACATGCCAGCTTTCAACAACAATGTCATGCCAGTATTCTATCAGAATGCCATGCCATAGAAAGCTCAAAACAATTTCCAGCAAGGGCAGAGACTCAACCAAGGAGGCACTCTCATAGAGTACATGGAGAGGAATGATGCCACAGTCCAGAGTTTGGCAGCACGAATGAGAAACTTGGAAGTCCAGCTTGGGCAGATTGCCAATACGCTCAACAATCAACCCCAAGGAGCATTGCTAAGTGACACAGAAGATGCTCGGCACAAAGACAATGAGCAATACAAAGCTATAACTCTTCAGAGTGGTAAGCAGTGTAAGATGGAGAAGGTTGCTAAGAAGCCAATTAATTGCCAAATTGAGAAGCCAGTGCCAGTAGATAACCCCAGGGAAGCAGAGACAGAGGAAACAAAAATGGATGATGCCAGAACTGATGCCAAACAACATACCGATGCCAGCACCGATGCTAGCATTGTATTGGCAAAGCCAGTAGAGCTGGCACATGTTTATCTGCCACGACCATTTCCAGCAAGATTTTAAAAGCATAAGCAAGACCAACAATTCACGCGCTTTTTGGAAGTTCTTAAGCAATTGCAAATCAACATTACATTGGTAGAAGCCCTTGAGCAAATGCCCAACTATGTCAAATTCATGAAGGACATTCTGTCCAAAAAAAAGGAAGTTGGGAGACTTTGAAACTGTTGCTCTCACCGAGAGATGCAGTGCCATGATCCTAAATCGACTACCACCAAAGCTGAAAGATTCGAGAAGTTTCACTATTCTCTGCACCATTGGCAACAAATTCATGGGCAAGGCACTGTGTGACCTAGGAGCCAGCATCAACTTGATGCCAATGTCAGTTTTCAGGAAGCTTGGCATTGAGGCAAGACCTACCACGGTGACACTTCAGCTGGCAGACCGATCCTATGCACATCCCAAGGGTAAAATTGAGGATGTGTTGGTAAAAGCAGACAAATTTATTTTTCCATCTGATTTTATCATTTTGAATTATGAGGCTAATGTTAATGTCCCGATTATTTTGGGTAGACCTTTCCTTGCCACGGGTAGGGCTTTGATTGATGTTCATAAAGGGGAACTAACAATGCACATGAATGACCAACATGTTACATTTAATGTGTTTCAAGCGTTGAAATGTGCATATGATCCTAATGAATGCCAAGTATAGGAGATGATGAAGTCCATTCACACTATGGACATGGCACAGTTATGCTAGGATACAGAATTTGACGCGAGCAACTTAGATGGCATAGCTTAACTGTTTGAAGAACCTAAAAAATTAGTCTTGGAGGCTGAGGAGGTGAATTACTTTAAGCCACTACAGTTAGCCAGTAGAGAGATTAAGGTACCTAAACCATCAATTGAAGAGCCACCAGCGTTGGAACTAAAACCATTGCCAAATCACTTGAAGTATGCTTATTTAGGTAAATACTCAACTCTGCCAGTGATCATTGCCACTGATCTCACTAATGACCAGGAGGAAAGATTGCAGGAAATATTAAGCAATTATAAACAAGCATTGGGCTAGACCTTGGCAGACATCCGAGGTATTAGCCCAACTATTTGTATGCACAAGATTATCTTAGAGGAGTGCCATGGCAAGACCATTGAAGGTCAGAGAAGGCTATACCCGAGCATGAAAGAGGTAGTGAAAAAAAGATCATAAAATAGCTTGATGCCGAGATTATTTATCCCATTTTCGATACCTCTTGGGTTAGCCCGGTGCAATATGTGTCAAAGAAGGGTGGAATGATCGTGGTACAAAATAGTAAAGCTGAATTGATTCCCTCCAGAACTATCACAGGATGGAGAGTGTGCATGGACTATAGGAGGCTGAACAATGCCACGAGGAAGGACCACTTCCCATTGCCATTCATCGACCAGATGCTAGACAGGTTGGCAGGTAAAGATTTCTATTGTTTTTTGGATGGTTATTTAGGTTATAATCAGATTGCCATCGCCCTTGATCGATCAAGAGAAGACCACATTCACGTGTCCATATGGGACGTTTACGTTTAGAAGGATGTCATTCAGCCTATGCAATGCACCGGCAACGTTTCAACGTTGCATGATGTCTATTTTTTCTGATATGATAGAGCATAACATGGAAGTATTCATGGATGATTTCTTAGTGTTTTGCAAAATATTTGAGGAATGTCTTTAAAGTTTGGAGCAAGTCTTGAAGAGATGCATAGAGACAAACCTAGTGTTGAACTGGGAAAAATGCCACTTCATGGTGAAGGAGGGCATTATTCTCGGGCACAAGGTAACCGAGAGAGGATTAGAAGTTGATCAAGAAAAAGTTGAGGTAATTAAGCAATTATCGCCTCCAACAAGTGTTAAAGGTATAAGAAGTTTTTTAGGATATGCCGATTTTTACCGGCGTTTTATTAAAGACTTTTCAAAAATTGCCAAACCTTTATGCTTGTTATTAGAAAATAATGCCACTTTTGCATTTGACGATTCTTGTTTGAGAGCATTTCAGGAACTTAAAGAGAAGTTGATCAATGCCCTTATAGTTGTGGTACCGGACTGGAATGAGCCCTTCGAGCTCATATGCGATGCCAATGACTATGCCGTTGGAGCAGTCTTGGAACAAAGGCATGGCAAGGTTTTCCATGCCATCTACTATGCTAGCCAAACCTTGAATGAAGCACAACTGAACTACTCTATGACTGAGAAAGAATTTCTCGCGGTTGTATTTGCTTTTGACAAATTTAGATCTTATTTAATTGGTAACAAAGTTGTGGTTTATATAGATTATTCGGCATTGAAGTATCTCTTGGCAAAGAAGGATACCAAGCCCAGACTAATTCGATGGGTGCTCCTACTTCAAGAATTCGATCTTGAGATCCGAAACAAAAAGGGCAGCGAAAACTTAGTAGCTGACTACCTCTCACGTTTAGAGCATCATCTTGAAGATGGTAAGACCAATTTTATAAGAAATGAATTTCCTTACGAGTATTTATTTTCAGTGAATGTCATGCCATGGTATGCTGACATTGTCAACTACCTGGTAAGTAACATTCTACCACCAGACTTGGCATACAATGCCAAGAAAAGGTTCTTGCGAGAAGTTAGGAAATACTATTAGGACGAACCAATATTGTTCAAACAGTGTGCATACCAAGTGATCCGTCGATGTGTGCCCGAGGATAAGCAGCATAACATATTGTATTTGTGCCATGCCACACCATATAGAGGTTACTTTGCTGGGATGAAGACTGCTGCCAAGGTGATGTAGTCAGGATTCTTTTGGTCCACACTATATAAGGATGCCCACGAGTATGCCAAGGTATGAGACCGATGCTAACAAACAGGGAATATCTCTGGCAGACATCAACTACCACTCCAAAACATTATGCTTGTGGACTTATTTGATGTCTGGGGATGATAGACTTTATGGGTCCTTTTCCACCCTTATTTGGTAATGTATATATTCTTGTAGCTGTTGACTATGTATCTAAATGGGTAGAAGCTATTGCTCTGCCAACAAACGATGCCAAGGTTGTTGTCAAGTTCTTGCATAATCACATTTTTACTAGATTTGGCACCCCTAGAGTGATTATTCATGATGAAGGCACCCATTTTAAATGTAATCTAATCTCTAAGGCTTTGTGCATGTATGGTATACAGCAGAGAATTGCCATGGCATATCATCCACAAACAAATGGGCAAGCCGAGATTTCAAACAAGGTTTATTAAAAACATTCTAGAGAAGACTGTTAATCCATCAAGGAAAGACTGGTCCTTAAGACTAGATGAGTCCTTGTGGGCTTACATGACTGCCTTTAAAACTCCTTTGTGTACTTCACCGTTTAGACTTGTTTTTGGAAAACCATGCCATTTGTCAGTAGAGCTTGAACATAAAGCCTACTGGGACATCAGAACACTTGTCATAGCATGGAGAGTTGCTGGAGAAAAGAGGATACTAAACCTAAATAAGTTGGAGGAATTCAGAATACAAGCCTATGAGAATGCCAGGATCTACAATGAGAAGGCAAAATGTTGGCATGATAGTAGGATAATGCCAAGACAGTTTGAGGTAGGTCAACGTGTTTTGTTATTCAACTCACGGCTTAAATTGTTTCCAAGGAAACTCAGATCAAGATAGACAGGCCCTTTTAAATTTGTGAAGCCCTATTCCCATTGAGCTGTGGACATTAAGAACTTGAAGTCAGGATAAATTTTTAAGGTGAATGGCCAACGTTTAAAGCACTACATGGAGGGCGATCAGAACAATGCCAATGAGGTGATCCTCTTGTCAGAGGTAACGTGAAAACATCATCAGGTTTCAATTTTTTGTAAATATTAGGTTAGTTATTTTTCTTTGTTTTTTAGGTTTCAGGATTTTTAGTAGTTTTTCTTTCTTTTAAATTTTCATTTTTTTTATTTCATTTACTGTGTTGAAAGGTTTTCTTTGAGTTTATGCATATTCAATATGCCAGGAACAATGCCAGGAGAAATGCTAGGATTAATGACGAGGGGAGACTTGGCATGAGCCAATGCCACAATGAGAGAATTATGTGTGCCAAACACAGTGCCAAAGCATCTTGGCATACGGCGGATTGAAAGATGGAAATATGAGATAAACCCTAGCTTGATCAGATCATTAAATGAGAGAGAATATTTTTCTTTCACCTTAAACCCTAGCTGCCCAAAATTAGGTTAAAATTTACATTTACCTGATCACCTTATCACTCCAAATATTTACCTTATCCTATCACCTACAACCTTATCACTTCACCCTTATCACTTTACCCCCTTTTAAATCAAATCTTTTTTATCTTCCATCATTATCCCTATTTATTCGCCCTATTAAAACACCCAACCGTTTCACTTTCTTACCCTAGCCAATTTTTAAGAACCAAATCTCTGTTCTTCTTTCACTTTTTCCTTTTCAAGCAAGGACCGAGATCCCTATCGTCCCTTCTTTTTCATCTTTGTTCAAAACCGTTCCAAATTCTTAAACATTTTTAATGGCTTTTTCCTCTACCCCTTTCAACCGATTTTTCAATGAGGAGATCCAGAAAAAGTTTGAAACTAACTTTTTTTCAAGATATTTTTTCTATGAAAAACACTTTGATTTCAAAAAAGAGACAAGCAATGGCTTCCCTCCAGAAGTCATGACAATGGTTAGCATGCACAAATGGAATCTATTTTGCCAGCAAAAATGAGAGATTTATGCCACCATTGTTCATGAATTCTGCGCGCATCTTGTGACCAAGGATTCGCCCTTCTTGATGATTCAAGGTAAGTGTGTACGTTTTGATGAAGGGTATATTAACACTATTTTTGAGTTGGATGTTGCAGGATATGAATATTTTGAGTATGCTGATTCAATGAATGCTACCAAGAGAAAGAAGCTGCTAGCAGACTTGTGGGAGCCTGGCACGGCATGGACAATATCATCAAAGGGGCACCGTACGGTAAAGCGGTTGGCATTGAAGCCCCAATGGAGAGGATGAAATCACTTTGTAAAGGCAAATCTGATGCCAACATCCCACAACGAGACTATATCAGAAGAGAGGATGATCCTATTACATTCCATCGTTATGGGGCGCAAGATTAATGTTGGCATGCTCATTATTGTTGAAACTTATAAATGTGAAGCAAAAGGTAATGGCAGTTTGTTCTTTCCTTTGTTAATTTCTAACATTTGCATGCTCCATGGTGTGCCCAAGCTTGATACAGATAAAGGACAAATGATCAAGGGAACAACAATCATAGTTGCTATATGGAGAAACCTCACTATTGCCGAGCCCAAGAACAAGGGGAAGGAAAAAGTGCCCACGCCAAAGCCAAAGGTGTCAAAGGCAATGCCAGACACCATGCCAGCTAGTTCATTGGCAATGTTGTCTCAAATCTACAATCGATAGGAGATCATTCTCTGAAAGTTAGAGAAAGCCGAGGAGCTCAATGTCAAGATGAGACATTACATACAGGCCAGGGATGTTGTAATCAGGGAGGCTCTTAAAAAATATCCCCTGATTTTGTGCCAAAATTTCCAGATTTCCCTGTTGAGCCCTCTACCAGCGATGATGCCATGCCAGCCAGTCCAGTCCATACCCTATCTGATGCCACATTTCCATTGTCTCCAGTTCAAGTTGATTCTGCAAGTTCTTATTCCTCATATGAATCCAAGGAAACCAAAGCCAAAGCCAAGTCACTAGTGACACATGCTATACATACGCTATATGATGCCACCAATGCACCTGCCGCATCAAAACCTACCAAGAAAATGGAGGAAGTTGGAGCCTCCACTGCCACTTCAAAACCAAGCATGAAAGGAAAGAAACGAATGGCCCTTGATCGTGGGACATTTTTGAAAAGAAAGACATGTGTCACACGAGAAGAAGTCTCCAAAGGGGAGTCCTCTTCTTTCTAAACTCCTTTACATTTCATTACATTGCATTTACATGATCATGCATTTTTTTGTATATATGTGTCATTTCATGCATTGAGGATAATGCACATCTTGGGTTTGAGGGTGTGCATTTCTTCGCATTTATGCCACGTCATGCATTTCATGTTTAATTTATGTTGCCATGCCATTTGCCATTCAATCTAGGTCATTTAGGATAGATGCATACCGAACCAATAATAAAAAAGAGAAAAAGAAAATTTTACCTCGGTTTAATTTTGAAAAATGTTAACACTTGTTAGGCAAGTTTAATTTGATCTAGGTGTCTATCCAATGAGGAAATTTTAATCTTTAGTTGTCATGCCATGCCAGCAGAGTAGTGTGCAGCTTGGCAATTGATCTCTAGTTTAGGGAACTAAAATTTCACTTAACACGTAGTATGTATCTAGTCCCTTAGCAAGCTTAGACTCTTTGAAACTATGCTCAGATAAAAAAATGTCAGGGTAAAAGAAATAAATAAGGCAGCAATGTTCTGCCAAGGCAAGAAAAAAATAAAACTATCATCTACCTTAGGGATAATAAGCTACTTGGGGCTTCGTGGTTTGTTCCCTCTTAGTTCTGAAGTCTAAAACCTTAGGGTTTGAGTTGAAGAGAAAGCCTAGTGATGTCTAGATTAAGGTGGGGATTCATGGTATGCTCCCTCTTATCTCTCACGCTAAATAGTGTCACGAAGCAAGCTTAAATTAATGCCAACAGAAACCCTTGGCAAAGAAAAAAAATAAGAATCCGAGTTTAGGTAGTAAAATTGACTAAGAGAGTGAAAGGATACTCGATGCATATTGCCTACACATCATGCACTCTTCATGAACTTAGACTAGAGTTATATTGCTGCACTTGAATTACTACCTGCTTGGCATTATTGCACTGAGATACTGAGGATAGAAATAGAGCCAAAATCTGCTTGCCAACACTTGTTGGCATTCTAACCAAAATTTTGTCAAGGTAACATTTTCACAGTTTCTGTTTTTATTTTGATTGCATTACTTGAGGACAAGCAATGAGTTAGGTTTGGGGGTGTGTTACCTATCCAAATGTACTATTTTTAATGCCAATCTTACAATGCTTTTACTTGTTTTTATGTACATTTAGTTGCATTAGGATGTTAAAACCATGCATTTACATAAGGAGTTTAGAATTCTATCTATGCCAGTGTAAAGGGTTGTTTTGTTGGCAATTTTGCAGGTTTGGCATAGTATTTGGTACAGAAAAGCAGCACAATAAGGAATGCCAGAGAGAATACCAAGTGTTGTTGGCACAGATGGACCAGCCAATGCCAAGCACCGGTTGGCAGAGAAGTGAACTTGATGCCATGCCAAGAAGCTGTTGGACCAAAAAATTAAGACAAGATCAGGCTCTGAAATGATAGCAATTGGATCAATCTCTGAGAAAATAGCGGATAAGATGGTGCCAAGATTGGTTAGCAGATTCATGCCAAGCTTGGATGCCAAGGCAGCATCGGCAGTATGACGTCAGCCTAGCCTGATCAGCTCTCATTCAAACTCGGATAAGATGATTATACCTTATCCCTTGAGCATTTAAAATTCAAAAATTGAAGAGCTTATCCTATCCCTTCCTTGTACGCCTATTTAAACACCAACCAAGCAAGCATTCGAGGGGGATTTTGGAGGATTTAATGGTGAGTGATCGAGTGAGAAGTTGGAGTGCAAGAAGATTGATAGCCGGCTGCACCTAAGAAGGTGGTTTGACCAGCTTGGCCGAGAGCCTGGATCTTGAAGAGCTGCATCGAGAGACCCCTTCTCGTCCATTCTCTCTTTCGAGTAATTTTACCTTGTTTTTAATGATGATGTACTTTGAAAATGTTTATGGTTTTTTGGTTAAATCCCTCACCATGAACTAATCTAATAGTGGGTGGGCGATGTTTGCGTTGAACGTTGTTTTATGTTTTAGTTTTTGATAATAAATCTGCCTTGGTAATGTTTTATCTATTCGGCATACTTTAATGTTTTCTAGATACTATGTCAAGCGAGAGCTGGCACTGTTGGCCTATTGCCCCTCAATATCTTAACAGACTTGGGGTGGCAACGATTAAGTTGTTGAATACTAAGGAGAGAAGCTTCGAGAGAAGTCATTCAAGTAGATGAACTTACTTCGGGAGTGAAATCTACCCCTTAGGGTTATAGATTGGATCTTAATCAAATTGGTTTATTTAAAAGCAAGCACTATAGAGATATAGGGGTTTTTACATGATCAATTTAGGGCAATGACCATCGAGAGAGGCTTTGCTAATTTTGAATCTACTCGGAAAACAATGCCAAGACAGGTTGTTATTAATGGCTGGCACAACATGAATAGCGTGAAAACCAGGAATTCCATGCCAACGCTCATTATTCGTTAAAACACCTTCCTTGCCAATGTCTTTACTTTACTTTTATTTCTTTTCCATTCAATTATTTCCAAAACCAACTTCAAAACAAAACAACTTTTTCTCAAGGCAAGTAACAATCAAGGCAATTGAATTCCAAGTCAATCTCTGTGGGATCGATACTGCTTAACTGTTGTATTACTTGCAGACCGTGTATACTTGCACGCAAAAGACTCATCTTGGTTCTGTTTTATACTTTTGCAACATATCTTCTGCCCTCTTTTGCCAACATTCACTTAGAGAGTCTATACTTCATCATAAACCCAGCAGCCAACTTATCATCATTCTATTTCAACATACACATCTCTATCAATTCCATAACATCTTTGTAAGTTTCATTTTAGCATTTCCAGTTATCAATTTCAATCGCTTACTAGAATCACGATCGGGCAATCATAGATATAAACTCGACCAAACACAACCGAATTTATATCAAACAGTCTCATGTTCATCACCTGTGATTTCAAGACCAGGGTCCTTGCTCAGAGCTAAAGCCTTTTTTGCTTCTTTTGTATAGTTATCCCATCTCGCATGTATGTCAGAGTTTGACAACAATCTTCCCTCTAGTTCGAATTTATCCGATGCTTTCCCCTTTTTTCTTGAACCTCTGTTGTGCTCTATCCCTTTTTTTCTTTTCGGCTTCAGTCAAAGCTTTATCCTGAAAATCCTTGAGTGAATTATATTTTCTCTCTCTCTCCAGGATAGGATTTTTCTGAAATTCAGGAAGATTAAGCTTATTGTTGTAGGGCTTTTCCCCTCTTTTGAAAATAAGATTAAAATATTTTATGGAATCAAAGGAGATGACACCCGGAGACCAGGATGACACTCCCAATAAAATATCGTAAAATTTTTAAAAATGGAGGATGAAGTCATCATCGGCCACTTTCGTAGGCCAGATACCATTAAAAATTAACCAGAGATTCAAAACGTTTGGGTTCGGGAGTCGGTTACCCGTGGGGAAGGATTAGCACCCTCACAGTGCCCAAAAATTGGTACCGCGTTGATTAAGTGTTGTCATTGCAAGAAAAAAAATCGAATTTTAATTTAAAATTTAATCCCCAAAAAAGGTCTAAGTAGAATATTTCCTTATTTACAACAACAGAGGAAAGACGACACCTGAATGAGTCAGGACACCACTTCCTAGCCGGTTCCCAAAATAAAGTGGAAAATATTCCCTTAATATACAAATTTAATATCTTAAAAATAAAAAAATATACTCAAACCGAAATGAAAATATTACATAATAACAAAATACATATATATATGATATGATATAATACGCATATTATATACTAAAAATAATAATAATGTACATATAAAATAGAAAAACTTTACAAATAAAAACATACTATACATTATACATATAATATATACTTAATAACATGCTAAATATATCATATACAAGTATAATATACATTTTATATAATACTAGTAATAATAAATATAATAATAATAATAATATGATATACATAATAAAAAACATGTAATAATAATAAAAATAATGGTAATAATATACATGTATTATATAGCTAAAATAATAATATAATATACATATATACATAAATACATAATACACTATAATATATAATATAATAATAGTATAATAATATAATATAACGAAATAATAAACTGATAATAGTGATAATGATATAATATACTAAATAGTAATAATAATAATAATATAATATATAACAACAACAACAACAACAACAACAATAATAATAATAATAATAATAATAATAATAATAAACTTCAAAATATCTTCAAAATGGAGGATCCGTTGGGGAAGAAAAAAATTAGAGGTGATCCGTTGGAGGAGACAAAATGAGTTCGGCTTGCTACGACACTGACGAAAACGTAATGCCTGGAGAAAATTTGATCTAGCTACAACACTGACGAAGAGGCAAGGTCTGCAAAACTTGATCCAGCTGCAACACTGACGAAGAAACGGGATCGAAAGATGAAGGTTTGGCCCAGCTACAACATCGGCGAAGAGGCATGACCTAAAGTCAGCATATTTTGATCCAAAGCTTAGCTCATAATTTTTTTTTGCATTTTTCCCAAATGCACAGGGATCAACGGTTTTGAGTTGCCTTTACCGATAGTCGTTTGCTCCGAGCTAGCTTTACCATTCCCTTGGGTACAATCAATTTATACCAATCATGACATTGGATTTTTTCAAAAGATTTATTTTCCTTCGACCATTCGCAAAAATGGATTTTCGATGGACATTTGAATTATCCATTATCTTAAACTTTACCGTGTTTAAGCACATTGCGCCAACATTTCTGTTGGACTTGCTAAAATAGCTTTGATCCAGCTACAACACTAACGGAGAAATAGGATCAAAAGATGAAGGTTCTTATGTCTGATCCAGCTACAACTTAGACGAAGAGGTAGGATCTGAAGGAGTAGATTTGGTTCAGCTACAACACCTGACGAAGAGGCAGGACCAAAGAATAATATGGTTCGACCAAGCTACAACACTTGATGAAGAGGCAAGGTCTAAAGTCAATAGGGTTGATCCAGCTACAACACCAACGAATAGGCAGGATCGAAAGTTAGTAAACTTGGTCCAGCTACAACACTAACGAAGAGGCAAGACCTAAAGTCAGCAAGGTTTGACCCAGCTACAACACCGACGAAGAGGCAAGGTTTAAAGTTAGTAAGGTTGATCCAGCCACAACACCGACAAAGAGGCAAGATCGGATGTCAATAAATTTTGTCTTGCCACAGCACCGACGAAGAGGCAAGACCTGAAGTCAGTAAGGTTTGGCCCAGCTACAGCACCAACAAAGAGGTAAGGTCTAAAGTTGGTAGGGTTGATCCAGCTACAACACCGACGAAGAGGTAGGATCGAAAGTCAATAAATTTGGTCCAGCTACAACACCGACGAAGAGGCAAGACCATGATTTGACCGAACTACAACACCAACGAAGAGGCATGGTGTAAAGGTAAAAGTTTTGATCCAACTGCAACACTGACGAAGAGGCAAGATCAAAATTTGGCATATTTGGTCCAGTCATCCCATCAACGGAAGGACAAAATTGGATTATAGTAACTTGGATTCTACCGCACCATCAACGGAGAAGTGGAATTGAATAACAACAATTCAAACCTTACTACAACAGCAGCAGCAAAGCTAGATTGGGTATCAACAATTTGAACCCAGCCACACCATCAACGGAGGGTCATGATCGGATAACAACAAATTGGATCATGTTACGTCATCAACGAATGAATAAGATCATATGAGAGTAACTTGGACCCAGCTACACCATCAATGGAGGAACCAGATCGGATAATAATAACTTAGACCCAACCACTACATCAACTGATGGGAAGGATCGGAAGATGAAGCTTTGATTTTTTTCTTTTTTCTTTTTTGTTTTTTCTTTGATTTTTTTATTTTTATTTTTTTTCTTTTTCTTTTTCTTTTGGTCTTTTTATTTTTTATTTTTTTGACTTTTTTACCTTTCCCTATTTTCTCCTTTTTTGAGCTATAACTATAAGGAAAAGATAAGATCCGAGGAAGAAGTTTGGTCTGGCTGCAACACTGATGAAGAGGCAATACCTAGATAGGGTTTGATCTGCTACACTACTGACAGAGAGAAAATATCTGAACTAGGTTGGACTACCACTACTGACGGAGGCATAATCCATAAAATGCTTGATCTACTACACCATTGACGGAGAGGTAAGATATGGAAAATGTAGGATCCGCTTCACCACTGGCAGAGAGATAAGATCCGGAGGGAAAATTTGCTTTGAGGAAAAAGCGAAATCTACAAAGCATTTGACCTGCTGCAACATCAATAGAGCGACGAGCTCTAGAATGTATGGGGATACACTACCTCTGACGGAGCAATGAGGTATGTAGGAAAATTTGATCTTGCAACACTACTGATGGAGAAGCGAGATCAGGAAAAAGTGGGATCCGTTATATCACTGGCGAAGAGACAAGATATAGAGGAAAACTTTAATCTGTTGCACCATCAATGGAGAAATGAGATCTTGGATAAAAAAATGATTTGCATCACCATCAACGGTAAAGCGAGATATACAAAATGGTGGATATGTTATACCACCAACAGAGAGGCGGAATCTAGATTAATCTAGTCTACCACCACTGTCGTAAGCAAAATTTGGAAAACTGCCGGCTCAACCACTTTATGGTAGGAAGTCATAACTTGATAATGAAGGAAAACATTAATTAGTAATTTTTTTGTTGTTATCTGGATATTTGAGCTTTTCTACGTATTCGTCCTTCTTTGGGGCTAGAGGTTGGTTATCATGCCATTTCCCCTTTAGTTGAGGTCATTCGGTCTTTTCCTTGGAGCTGTTTATATGTACAAGCAAAAATAAATGCATGAATGCACCTAATTTTATGCCTAAAGCTTGTGTCTAGCCTAAATGCATGATGACTTCAGTGTATACACTTAATGATCTTTAATGAATGTGTGAATGATTTTTTTCCCTTCAAATGGATGCCCCTGACTCTATGCTGGATGATTGAGTTATCGGTCTTGTTTTGCGAAGATGCCCTGAATCTCCCTTGGCTTTGAT
This sequence comes from Hibiscus mutabilis, assembly GCA_019671005.1. Lineage (NCBI taxonomy): Eukaryota > Viridiplantae > Streptophyta > Magnoliopsida > Malvales > Malvaceae > Hibiscus > Hibiscus mutabilis. The sequence goes on from CM033736.1 coordinate 46,449,110, forward strand.
CATCTTCCTGTGGATTTATCTTTTTAGGCATATAACCCAAAATTATTTTCATTGAACTTCGTCTGGACTGAAGCGAATTCGAAGCTTGGGGTATGTTATCGCCTTTTCACGAACGACCTTCATTGTGCTCATGGACACTTTATGTTGCCCCTCAGTCGGGTCTATAAATTTGTTGTGTTGTTTCATGTCAGCTTATTACTTTCGAATTTGGCGAAATGCTACAAACAATAATTAATATAGTTGTCTAGGGTACAGAAGTCTAACTAAGCATCGGAGGCTCGCTTTTAGAACTCGTCTGGAAATGCCCTCTAGAAGTGGGGCCTTGTAGAGTCATGGTATACGCGATTGTCATTCTTAAAATTGCCCATGGACTGAGCTTTTGCATAGGTTCGGTAAAGTGCTAGATCAGTCGACTTTTTTTATCCAGCACGAGGCTTGACAGGGACCACTTTCAAAATCATGTAAATGCAAGGTGCATATCCTAAATGCGGAGGTACCGATTAAAAAATGGTTCATGTGGCTCATCTTCGGGATTCATTTGCAAACTTTGAATGTTGCGTTGATATCTAGGGTACTAAATTTTCTCCCGATGATAAATCTTTTTTCAAATTGGGAACCGGTCGTGAATCAGTACTTCATGTTGGTTAAATGAAAGAATTAAAATGTGATGCTCTGTTATGCAGTTAATGCAAAATGAATGGGTCTAATATGATGCGGTCAAAATTGAAATGAGGTCAGTCTAGATTAAAATAACTGAATAAATTAATAAAAAATTAAAACAGATAAAAAAATGTACATGAAAACAAACAAAGGCATCAAAGCCTGAAAAGAGTGACCGCTAAACAGGCAAAGTTTCGCATGGCTTAAAAAGGTTGGCTCCTACGGCTCACTATATACGAGTTGGCTCTAAAGTAAAAGGTACTCGAACTGTCGTGAGGACATCGATTCGGGGGAATATTACCCTTATACCATACAGGGGTGAATACCCCATGAAATATAAGGACCAGACTCCAAGAGCACATTACAACACTATACAGGGGGTGAAAACCCCACGAAGCGAAGTAATCTCTCCCACTTAAGGGTTGAAGAACTTGGGTAGAAAGCTCATGCATGAATGTCGGGGGATTAAAATTAAATCAAATCAAAATTTTGAATTTCTTGCAAGACAACACAAAATCAACATTGGCCCGACTCTCTAAAAAAGTGGTCCCCAACGGAGTCACCAAGTTGTCGTAAGGGTTTTTCCCTCTTTTGAAAATAAGATTAAAATATTTTACGGCATCAAAAGAGATGACACCCGAGGACTAGGATGGCACTCCTAGTAGAATACCATAAAATTTTTAAAAATGGAGGATGGAGTCGCCACCGGCCACTTTGGTAGGCCGGATACCATTAAAAATAAACCAGAGATTCGAAACATTTGTGTTTGGGAGTCGGTTACGCATGGGGAAGGATTAGCACCCCCACAGCACCCAAAGTTGGTACCGTGTTGATTAAGTGTTGTCATTGCAAAAAAACAAAAATTCGAATTTTAATTTAAAATTTAATCCCAAAAATGGTCTAAGGAGAATAATTCCTTATTTACAACAATCGTGGAATATGACACCTGAATGAGTCAGGACACCACTTCCTAGCCGGTTCCCGAAATAAAGTGGAAAATATTTCTTTAATATACAAATTTAATATCTTAAAATATAAAAAATATGCTCAAACCGAAATGAAAATATTACATAATAACATAATACATATATATAATATTATATAATATATACACTAAAAATAATAATAATAATGTACATATAAAAAAGAAAAACTTTACAAATAAAAACATACTATACATTATACATATAATATACTTAATAACATGCTAAATATATCATATACAAATATAATATACATTATATATAATACTAATAATAATAAACATAATAAAAATATGATATATAAATAATAAAAATATGTAATAATAAAATAAAAATAATGATAATAATATACATGTATTATATAGCTAAAATAATAATATAATATACATATATACGTAAATACATAATATACTATAATCTATAATAATAATATAATAATATAATATAATGAAATAATAAACTGATAGTAGTGATAATTATATAATATACTACATAGTAATAATAATAATAATAATATAAAATACAACAACAACAACAACAATAATAATAATAATAATAATAACCAAAAGCAGTGACCACAACGAAATAAAACAAAAATTAAGATGCATAATTGTAAGGATACAAAGGCAGAAGGACGAGAAGTGTAATTTGCCCATTTAAAAAAACACGCGGATCCTCATATCTGGATCGGGTCGTCGCACGGTAAAGGATGAAACGATGTCGTTTTGGGCCTTAAGGGCTGACACCAAAACACGTCGTTTTGATGAGCCCTTAATAGCTATTTTAACCTAAAAAATCATTTGGTGTTTGATTTAAAAAAATAGATATCTCCCCTTCCCTTTCTTTGTTCTCTGCCTCGGCTGGTCTTGGCCTCCGCCGCGAGCCACCGTGGACCGTCAGTTATCGGCGGTAAAAAATGCTAAAAGTCGTACTTTTCTGGCTCCTTTCAATGCCCCGAGTTCGAATTTGGGGTCGAATTTCACCAAAAAAGATTCGTGGTAAGCGGATCTACAAAAAAACTGAACAATTATATATATATTTTTTTACTTTTTTTGAAGTTATTTTTTGATTCGAACAATGAGGTTCTGAGAAATTCTTTCTGGCCTTTTTTATTTCAAATCTTTTTTTTTATTTTTTTCTCTAAAAAAAAGCCTCCCCTTACATTGTTTGCATGGGTTTATATACCCATTTCCGGATATACAAGCATGAAATAAAAAATACTTGTTTTATTTTTTAGATTTAGATCCAGAATAGATCTAATGATGTTTTCTTTTGCTTTTTGCAGGAGCGCCTTGAGCGGTGGAGTTGACATCTTAGGCGGTGGAGTACAGTGGCGGCATGCGAGTGGTCAAGGGTGAGCGGCGGTGTCGTGCGTGCAAGCCTTCTTCATCTTTCAATTTTCGAAATTTAAAGGAAAAAAAGGAGAAAATTTTCCAAGCTCGATTCAAGCCCCGAAACTCGATTTTCAGGTAATCCTTCGAACTGCAAAGTTTTTCTACTCTTCAAGCTCTATCTTTTGATGTGATTAGTTCATGGAATACATGCTTGATTGATGAAAATTTTACATGAGAAGGAAATTAGGGTTTATAAACAAAATTGGGGCTTTTATGATTTTATGACTCCATGGTTGAATTTAAGTTGGAATCAAGCTTATATGATGTTAAAATCATGATATTGAGTTAGGATTTAAACTCTACATATTTTGGTTTGTATGGAGAAGATAGGGTTTATGGATTTAAGTCTAACTTAGGGTTTGTGATGTTGAATTAATGATCTAATAAGCTTGATTTGTTGTTTGGAAGTAAAACCATAAGTTAAATATATAAGGACCAATTCGGCAAGCTTCAAAGTTAAGGGACCGAATCTGAATTTTATGAAATTGGGGTGTATTTATGTAATTAATGATGTTGGAGATGTGAAATTGATGTTAGAATGCTAAACCGATGTTGAATTGAATTAGTGACTATTTTGACAATTTGTCAAAATCAAGTGACCAAATAGGAAATGAATTCTTGGATGGGGGTTAAATCCAATTTTTAGTTAAAATAATATAATTAAGGTAGTAATGTTGATTTGAGGACTAAATTGCAAAGTTAAGAAGTTTGAATCCGTACCTTTGCATTTTAGTGACTATTTTGGCAAAGAAAGAAAATTAGAGGGAATTATTTTGAATAATTATTTGATGAAGAAGATGATGAACTGGTGGTTTAAAGCAAGTGATGGGACTAAATTGACAAGTAAAAAAATAAGAAGAAGTTAGTATAAATTAGAAGTTTATTATGGAAAGTTATGAAGATGATTGAATGTTGGCAGTGACTTTGAAAATTCACCATAAATTCTACAAAAATTGTTAGATGATGAATTTTATACCGTTGTAAATATTTGTTCGTCTAGTTTAATTTTCAACAAACGGAAACTGATTTCGAGTTCCAAGTTAAAATTTATGAATTTTAATCGAATGAAGGTCAGAAAATTTACAGAGCAGTTTCTGTCAGGACAGCTCTGTGACGGGAGTTTAAAGAATTTTCATAATTTTTGTAGATTTTATTAATTTATGTGTCTTATACCATTAGAACCGTTATCAAATCTAGTTTCTCCAGTATAAATGAAATTAAGATCCAGTATGTATTCTGTCTGTTATAAGTAAATCTTTAAAGGTAGCGCAAGCTGTCTGAAATGGAATTTGAAACATTTTGTATCTAAATGTTTGATAGCAAGCTCGGAAGAATTATTGGAAGTTTAATTGGTCACTAAGGACCATAATGAGTTTCTGAACTGTAGAAGGAAGAAAGGAAAAATAATTGGAAATTTTATATTCGAATGATTATATTACACAACATGGTTAAGGTATTGTTAGATTTGAATCTAACAAATATTTTATCTTATTCATGTGATTAATGAAATCAAGTCCGAATCAAAGAAGGTTTGAGGTTCTATAAAGGAAAGGATCGAGTAGAATTTAGTGAGGCATGCAAATAAATGGCCCAGGTGAGTGCAATGCATACATCACATGATACATGGATGTTTTAGACATTATTGGGAAGACTTGCGATAAGTCTAACTGGTTTATATATTGGCATGATATTTATGTCATTGATCATATGATTGACATATTTTAAATATGTCAAAAGTTGAATATAAATGCATGGATCGCTAGTTATATATGATGTTATATTATGAATGTTAATTCGGGTATGAACTACTTATGTTCAATTATATTGATATACATTGCCATGGATGAAATAAATACGAAAATTATGCCCAAATAAGTCATTGAGGGACAGGGTATAGTTGGCATGCCATAGAGTCCAGCAGCACGCTGCATAATCGAGAATTCAGAATCGCACTATAGTGTTTAAAGTACACTTAGAGTATATGGTTAGCACAGCCATAAAATGTGCGGCATATTCGGTTATCCGGGATAGCACTATAGTGTTAGTATTTGACACTTAGTGTATGGTTAGCACAGCCTTATAAATGTGAGGGAACACTTCGGTGCATATTTGACTCGCGTACCCAGGGTCCTCAAGGTTTATTTTGGACTATAAATAAAGGGATAATAAATGGTAACAGGTTAGGGAGTATATGAACTCTCGGGACATATGGCAAGTATATCGGTAAGGAAATTTATATTCGGTTTATATTATGTTGATATATGATGGTAATACTTATCTAGTGATCATGATGCATTTATGCATATAAGGCATATTATGATAAACGGGCAAGCGTGAAAATCTTATGACATTGGTATATAGTAAATAATTACTAATACAATGTGAAAGTGGATGCATTGACATATATCATGCTATATAAATGTAGCCATGAAGTTGAAATAAAGTTTAAATAATTGTTATTACTTCCTTTACTGTCTCACTAAGTTCGTACTTAGCGTGTGTTTGATTGTACACACGTAGGTAAATTAAGATGAGAGTGAGAAGAGCATTGCATCAATATTGGAAAGCTCAATAGGTAATTACAGTAATGACATCCTAATTAAGGTTTGGTTATTATAGTGGCATGTATACTTGCTAAACTTATTCGAGTTAGGATTGGCCTTTAAAGTTGTTATGGGTTTCAAAATAATTGGCGATTCTGGAAAGATTCAAGGTTAAGAATAATCTTTGATGATGGGTTGCTTGCTAAGATAATTTATTTACGATTGGAACTCGAATAAATAATTTACGTCGATTTTAAATAAAGTAAACGTGCTTGGGCTAGAGAAATTTTAGGATGGGTGACCATGGAGAAGATCTCTGAAAATTTTAAATTACCCTGATCTTTGAATAAAGAAGTCATAACATTTTCGACTCGTATCCGGTGTACGGATATGGGATAGGGGTGTTACAAGTATGCTTAGCATAACCAAAAACATTCAAAGAATTTTCTGATGATTTATAAATATTTTTAAATTTTGATTTTTTTTTATATTTTGAATTTTATGTTTTTACTAAATTTTTTAATTCATTATTGTGTTTTTTAATATTTTATGAATATTTAAATAATATTATTTAAATATTTTTATTTTTTGCTTAAAGTTTAAGTATGTTACAAACTTTCAATTAAAATTAGTTATGCCCCTAAATTTGAAAAAAGATCAATTATGACCTTGAATTCAGTTAAAATAATCCACTCAGCCCCTCTACCATGCCATCATCACACGTGTACTACCACGTCATCATCGTGGATCGCCACGTCAGCAACATGGGCAGCCATGTTAGCACGGTTAATTGCCACGCTAGCACTGTAATAGTCAACGCCGGTCAAGGTTTTGATACAATTTTGCAACTGGAGGACATAATTGGGTGCGTTTTTCGGCGAGGGGCTAAATTATTTTTGGGTCAAACTCAAGGGAAAAAATACCCCTTTAGCCTAATTTAATTCCTAATATCACTTTTAACGATGTTTAGGTTTTAACACCTGAGCAAGAAGTGAATCCAGAACCTCAACAAGACAGTGTTAAACAACTCTCACTCTAGATAAGTTAATTATTTCAGAAGAACAAACCTAACATCCTCAATAACAAATGTCATTAAAGAGGTCCACGAGAGGAAGTAGAAATACTATTCTAGATTATTATATTATATTTCTTCAAGAAAATAAGAATAAAAATAGAATGATATAAAATAATTCAATAATTTGTTCATTATGTGAAAAAATTTAACTCTCAAAAGTGGGTTGATGTCATCCAAGAAGAGTATAAGTTTATGCAATCAATAAAGTTTAGGAACTTGCCTCATTTCCTGGAGATGCAAACCTATTTGTTGTAAATGGATATTTAAAACCAAGAGGGATGCAAATGATAATGTGGGCAAGTATAAGTCACGTTTTGTATCTAAAGGATATACTCTAAAAAGAAAACATTAATATTGTAGAGGCTTTCTCTCCAGTTTCATTAAAATACTCTTTTAAAGTACCCATGATGCTTGTTGCTTATTTAATTTTGAGGTACAATAGATGGATGTTAAGCTTGTGTTTTTCAATGGCGACATTGGAGAAACAATTTATATGGTCAATCATAGAATTGCGTCTAATGATAAAAAAACAATGATATGTAAGTTAAAGAAATTCATCTATGAGATAAATTATGAATCTCATCAATGGTATTACAAATTTTATAGTGATTATCTCATTTGGTTTTGAGATAAATTTGGTTGATAATTGTATATATATACACTAAAAGTTTAGTGGGAGTAAACTAAGTGATACTCATATTGCTAATGAGGCAAATTTAGTCTTACTTAATGCCTTAAAAGTAACCTTAAAATTTAGAAAATTCAAAATATTCTCTATGCTATTGAGAATCTAATTTATGCTCAAGTAAGTATACATTCGGATATTACATACATTGTTGAAATGTTAGGCAGATATTTAAGCAACCTTAGTATGGACCATTGGATAGCAACCAATAGGGTTATGAGATATTTTTAGAGAATAAAAATTACATGCTCATATATCGGAGTTTTGGTAAGTTAGAGATCATCAAGTTTACAGACTTCGATTCTATTAGAATATTGATGCAAAAGAATTTTGTCACATGGACTGCTAATTATAGATTGAATAGAAAGATCATTTTATTTATTTTGTGACAATAAATATGCATTCATTTATTATATAAACAATAGGAGTACTTCAAAATTGAAGCAAATAAATAATAAGTTCCTGGTAGTTAAAGAAAATTCAGAGTGAATGTGTGTCTATTGAGCATGTTGGTACAAACTCCATAATTGTACGCTTATTAAGAAACTATCAACCAGATCTTTCATGAGCACACTACTCATTTTAGTGTAATGTTATTTAAGGATATTCAGTTTTAGTGGGTGTTTGTAATTTTGGAAAATGCCCATTCATTTTAGGGACAATTTCAATTGCTTCAGTTTAAAGATATTAAAGATTATTTTCTGCAAAAATAAAGTTCTTTTGATTTATGCACACTCTGATTCCAGTAAAGTTTGATCTCACTAAGGTTTAGGAGGACCAGTCAGAACATATGTTGCCCAAACGGGAGATTGTTGGATTAAAATCCGCTTTAATAATATATGGATATAGTTGATGGACGAGATTGTTACAAAATACCTATTATATAATAGAAAATTTTGAGTTCATAAGGTTCTACATTTATCTAGAAACATATGTTGCCCAAACGGGAGATTGTTGGATTAAAATCCGCAATTGTGGGCACATATGTATAATGTATGATGCTATTATAAAGTATGACACAAAATTAAGTGATCAATTATGTTCAGTGTGTTATGGGTATTAAAATGTTATGAAAATAAAAGTGTAGATACCATAAGATGTATTTATATTTCGATGAGGGGCAGAATTATAAATACCTAATAGGTAGTGATTTCTAAGAAATAGGTTAACTTGTTTTTCTCTCCTTCCCCATTAGAGAGTTTTATGTCAAAAGATAACCTATCTTCTTGGAACATCAATACTAAAGATTTGGGATTTTAACATCACGATTCAAGGTTTCAGTTTACAAATATATTCAGGTACGCTTCTGCTTCTAGTATTTTATTCTTTATGATTTAACATGATAAATTTGAGTTAGATTTCATATTTATTATTGTTTGGTTCTAACACTCAAATCTGCCACCTCAAACGTGCTTGTTGGGAGCCTCTTGCTGAACGTCTCCCTCAGTGCATCATTCAGGGTTGTCAATAGCTTTAATATTATTGTTTTCTAAAAGATTAAAATGAGAAAGTAAAAAAATAGTAAGTGTTGGAAAATAGACTACTGCAAAATAAGGCGTTAGCACTGACTAGAAAATAATAAAATAATTAAACGAAACAATAATCTTGTCATGGTATTAACCACTGCCTTAGAAGTGAATTCGTCCCGATTTGTGTAATCGCAAAAATGGATGAATGGCCCCTTGAGGTCAACACGGCTCTCCAAATTTCGTACACCCGAAAGATGGAGTGGACTCTGGTGGTATTTCTATTCTCCCAACTCAAAAACAGCACTCGAGATAGGTTTATGAAAACCAAAGAGAGTGTTTCTAAAGCAAACAATTGCTTAGGAATATATCAAATAAGTGAAATTGCCCACTATTTATAGGCTAAATAGTGAGGATAAAATCATAATTTCTATAGTACAATTTAATTCTATTTATAATAGAATTAAATAGCCATAATTTTAAATGTTATAATGAGCATTAACAATATTCCCCCACTAATGCAAAAAAAATATCATTCGTAAAAATAAGAGCATTGAAGTTAAAACACGAGAAGAACAATAGCGAGATTAGTTGCTTAAGCACTAGTGAACGTATCTGGAACTAGAACATAGTGATGATGAGTAATTCTTCTCTTAGATAAGTGAACGAATCTTGAACTTTCTAAGACTAGGGTGAACTCATAACACACAACTAAACCCTTCATCCATCGAATTCTTTGATGTGTATATATATATATATATATATATATATATATATATATATATATATATGAAAGTATATATATGGCCCCCTTTCCTCAGGATTCTAATAAGTGTACTAGAAAAAATGGCCTAACATTTTTCAAAGAAGGTGACTAGTTCTTCTCACTTACGTAGGTTATCTCATCAAGTTTATCTCAACATAAACCACCCGAATCTGGGTTATGAAATAATTAAGAGTTTTTACAATAGCTCATCCTCACAAATAAATAAGGTGAATTTCTTCAAGTTCATCTTAAATGAACCATCCAAACTCTGGGATAAGAAATCATTAAGAATAAATACTCAACCTCTTTAACCGGTGAATTCAATGAGTCATTCTCACTTAGGATCACCCAAACTCTTAGAATTGAATTCATTAAGAGTTTAAGAAAACTCATCATCTCTAGCGGAAACTTTATCTAGTCATTCGCATTAGGACCACCCACTTAACACTAAGTTATGAACTTATTAAGAGTATATATTCATCCAAAATTGGTAAACTCATCAAGTCTTTCTCACTAAGACCACCCAAAGCCTGGGCTATGAATTTATTTAGAGCAATAAAGCTTTATCTTGTGCATGTACATTATTCGTAATAGGGACAGGTAGGTAGAAATATATTGTAACTCCCTTAGCCCGGCCTAGCCGAAATTGGACTAAAGGAATCACATTAGGTTTGCCGAAGCAAACCCGATCTAATAACCTAAACTAAGCCCTTTTTTCATTTCTATCTCGTTTAAATGCATTTTAATATTAACCTAAGTGAACATGCTTCATCGGAAACGTCACATTAAATTCTGATTGCGAAACAGAGTTCATTTGTTCAATAATTCATATTAGGGACCAAAACATAATTTTTGCAAATTATAGGGTTTTCATCAATATTAAGATTACCCAACCTTAATTAATTCAATTTCATGCTGACAAGTTGAATTCCAATTCAAAACAATCATCTAAACTCATTCAAGTGCATACGTAACATTCAGGGACTATATTGCAAGATTCCCAAACTTCAGCAAACATGAATACACAAAATCAACATAGCGTACCGATACAACTAACTAAAAAACGGCTAACCATACCGATACACGTATAACCGTATTGATACGGTGTGTTGGCCCACTCATACCGATATGGCCTTGACCCCGTACCGATCCCCCCTTTGTTATCTCAAAACTCAGAATTCCAGTAGCTAAAGCCTGTACCAATACAGTACCCCACGTATTAATACGAATTATTAAAATTGAAGGGATCATTACGGTATGCAAACCCGTGTACCGACACCAGTGCATAATTTTCCTTAAGGCGTACCGATACGGTGGCTAAGCGTACCGATACCCTATGCTTTATTCCAACGATTTGAGCCTTAATAGGACCCCGCATACCGATCCTTGGGTACCCGTACCGGTACGAAGAGGCCTATAATGACCTCTAGGTCCAACATATGACACTTTGGCTCACTCCAAACAACATTAACACATATCAATAGATCATATAACATCATCAACATGCTTAAACATCAACATACCAGCATTTTAAGTCAACCTAACAAGTCTAGCACAATCAACCACAAAGTCTATAGGCATGCTTCCTAGTCAACATCCAAAACATAAAACCAACCACAACTCAAGCACTTTAAACCACTTACAAGTCCAAACCACAATTATAACTTGTACAAACAGGGAGTTCATCAAAAACCCTCCCAAAACAGCATTTGACGCATTACCCTTATTACTACTATATAACGTTCAAACCATACTTTAAAAACAAGTCTTTGGAAATCCTTCCTCGCTGCCCGCAACCTTTAATTCTCTGCATTGATGGAAAAGAATAGCGTAAGCACACTAGGCTTAGTGAGAAATGCTCAAAAACCAACAAACATCAATGCATTTAAAACTGTTTAACCATTCATTTGATAACCACTTTCCAAAACACTTTTAAATCATCATTTAACATCATGCCTTATCGAAACCATGCACCTAACATTTCCAAAACAACATATTAAACCATATGCAACATGCATCATGGATTCAACAACAAAGTCCCATTTGCTACCCTCAATTTAAGTTTTTCCATATGTACTACCAATGTAAGGCTTAAAGAGAAAAAAATGTTTAAACCCCATTAAACAACATGATCCATCTCATGATACATCATCAATTATATTGGCTTACAAGTGATCATTAACCAAGTTCCACTTTACAAAATATAATATCGGATACACGAATTCAACAAGTGTTCCCAACACTTCATGCCATCACAACCGGAATCAAAGTTACATTCACAACCCTACCCATCGGTTGGATGCATAACCCACTAACGGGAGTCTTTGGTACAAAGATCAAAACCCCTCGACCGTTAGGGTACTCGGATGGATTTTTCGGTACATGGATCAAAACCCCTCAACATCTAAGGTGACTTTTTATAGTGCACTATCAATCCTATGGCCGGCCAACTATATCCGATAACATTTACAAAACAATTTCATACCATCACTTGCCAATTTAATTCATTTCATTAACAACAACACATTGTTTTCATATTCATCATCAAAATTATTTAACCAATGCAATAAACCTTGTATTGACCAATGTTCATAAACATTAACAAAACGTGCATTACTTCCTAATGCATCAACATCACTATGAGATCAATTTCCAGCATTAAACCATGCTCAAAAGATGCATATACAGTGAGTAATTAAACCATTTAAACAAGTGCATAAAACCAATTGCCTAACCGAGTTCGAGAGAGAATTTATCCTTTACTTTCTTCCGAGCTTAGACCAGCATTTCAAGCTTGATCTAAACCCCCAAACACAACTTTCAAACCTTTGAAAAGCTATAAAACACGTTCTCACTCACCGACATGCAAAGCATCACTTGCCGATACGGTAACCTCGCCTCCAAAGCTTCCAAAACAATCATTCAAGCTTGAGGATAAATTTCCCCTAATTTATCCACACAAAAACAGAGGATTCAATGCATCAAAATGCATTCAACAACACAGCAACATAAATCCTCAACATCCACTACCCAATTTTACTCCACAACAACCGAAATCAACATCAAACATCTTCCAGACTTAACCCAGACACAATCTAACGTTTCAACCCATCAATTAACATCAATTAACTTCTAAAAAATACAACAACAACATCCTTATATCTCCAGCATTCATAAAACATCCACAACACCTCAAAAACTCACAACAAACAACCTAGCAAATTAGATATTCACATAGTTTTGGGATTCTAATGTTAAAGCCCACTCATTAACATTATTTAACATCAAAATCATGATTAAAATCAATCAATAACTCAGCAAAATAGAGTCCATTCGAAAATCCACCAATTAAACCTCAATTTAATCAATTTTCCTTATTTAAACCATCAAATCATGTTAGAAAACATATGTAAAGGATCAATAACTTGGGAATTTCAATAAATAACCTTGTATTAGAGGAGAAGAATGAACCTCACCTCTAATGGCTGTCTTTCCCCTTAATTGGATGAATTTACACAGCAAAACAATGAGAAACCAATTTGATTTTGTTAGGAAATCATTATAATTCCATTTGAAATCAAGGGATTAATTTAAATAATATTTTACCTAAGAATTTTGAAGAGAAAATAAGTGTTTTTCTGGAGAGAATTAGAGAGAAAAATCATTTTCGAGAAAAGTTAGTTACGTCATATTGTTTAAAGCTTTTTAATTATCTAATTAATTCTCTAACCTTTTTATATTATTTTTAAAATCATTAAAAATAGCCAATTAAGGGGAAATTATGATATTAGACTTTAGGGTAAATAGCTCCTTAAAGATTCAAAGTTTTGACCCTTTTTCAAAACAATCACTAAAAACAATTTTAAAACTTTACATTTTGGTCACTAACCAAAATGTCCAATTTTGAGACCCCTCTTTGTAAAATTGATTTTACCAAAATCATTTCCATATTAAATAATGATTTTAGAATATTTTTCCATATTTTTATCTCATCTAAAAATATTTATTCCAAATTAAATCCCAAAACTGATTTGAATCCTCTAACCTGATCCGTCGGACTGTCTAAACCACCTAGACAACTCCTAGGCCCAAAACCGGGGTGTTACATACACACTATGATTCTTTCCATGATTTCTTTTGACCACATTGAACTTAGATAACTAAGTTGGGTATCCACCATGAATTCCCCAACCAATAGGCTTTAGACCCATCCCCTTCGACGAATCTAGAACCAACTTCCAACTTTAACCTTTGGTAAGCGGATCAACTAGGTTCCTCTCCAATTTTAATCATCATTTTAAGGCACCCCCACATTTCTAACATTTTTGGATAGAAATAAATCCATAAGTGTCCTGATCAACATGTAAACAAATACTCAATCATACTAGAGTAAAGTTTGCTATGAGTTTTAACCATAAAACTATTTTTTAAAAAACTCAAATCTTGTTTACACATTATTATATTTTCAAAATTTTGAGAAGTTACTAATCATTAAGATTAGTATGCATAATCTCAAAAGATTATGAAATTCCTTATATCTCATCAATACTCATTCATGACTTTTTCTCATTCAAAAGGAATTTCAATTTTCCTAGTTCTTCATAAGAAGTGTTTAGGAAAATTATAAAACTGTTTATGATGAGTTTTTAACTTTCGCTAACAATAGGAAAATTATCTCAAGTTTATTACAAGAGATTTCAACACAACTCCTAAGATAGATCATCCCTTTTCTTTTCTCTACTTAGGAAAAGAATTCAAAGAGATTTAATAGCTACAACATACTTTTAGTAGCGCTAATGTCTATCATATTCTCATTCATATTATTCAACATATTAGCCCTAAAGAGGACTTCACATATTTTATTTACTATGACTAAATTTGGTATTCTACTTAACTAAATTAATCTCAACTCTTTTAACTTCTACACTAAGTTTAAAGAGATCTTATTTGTCATAGTATTTTTTTTATAAAACTGAGCACATTAAAGAACAATGCACCAGGTAGGTTACCCTAAAAGAGAGATTGTGCACTATACAAGCTTAAATATCATATCTTTTATAGATCCAATCCTAGACATGCATTTTCATAATGCTTTCCGATAAGCCATGTATGAATTTTCTTTTTTTAAGTAAGGTCACTTAAAGAATTATGCTTGATACTTTTACTCGCAACAGTATCTTATTATGTACACACATTTTGGCTTACTACTACCTTAGTCTTAGTCCTTATACTAGTGGTTTATCTCAGTCCATAATATATCCACTCAGTTTTAAAGATTAACTTAAAGGCTCAATATAAATTCATGTATATAAAAGCATGAATTAATAGACAACAAGTCTAAATAATCTGATCTCGTAAGTAGAACCATAATATCATAGTAGACTTGCTTATTCTCACCATGCATATGATCTTCACTTTTCTCATCATTATCTTTTAATCAAAATGATCTCGAAATCTACCAAGATGATCACATAAACTCAAATGAAGATTATACATGGTTAGCCTTTAAAATAATTTACTAACAGTAAAATTTAAGATAATTAATTGATAGTAATAGAGTTCCTATCTTTAGTAGCTTTCGGTAATCAAAACAACCATTGAATAAGAACATTTGATTTGGAGAATTTTCTATCTCACTTTTAAATTGTCGAAAAATAGACTGCTGCAAAACGAGGCGTTAACACTGACTAGAAAATAATAAAATAATTAAACAAAACAATAACCGTGTCATGTATTAACCACTGTCTTAGAAGCGAATTCGCCCCGATGTGTGTAATCGCTACAAAGGACGAATGGCCCTCTAAGGTTAGCACGGCTCTTCAAATTTCTTACACTCGAAAGATGGAGTGGACTCTAGTGATACTGCTCTTCTCTCAACTCAAAAACAACACTTAGGATAGGTTTATGAAAACCAAAGAGAGTGTTTCTAAAGCAAATCCTTGCTTAGGAATATATCAAATGAGTAAAATTGCCCACTAGTTATAGGCTAAATAGTGAGGACAAAATCGTCATTTCTATAGTACAATTTAATTCTATTTATAATAGAATTCAATAGCCATAATTTTAAATATTACAATGAGCATTAACAATAGTCAGTCGTCAAGTTTTTATAATAGAAATATATGTAATCAAACAATCAAACTGTGAAAGAGAGAAACAGACTTGCAGCAGGGAATTGTTGGCATAGCTAATTTCTTTATCTCTTGAATTGGTGTAATGAAAATATGAGGTAAACTTGTTTTCCATTTTAAAATGAACTTGATGTGCTGATTTACTTCAAATCTGGACCCTGCTCAAGGTATATGTAGTCCGACTGTGTCATGTTTCGTGTAGGGGCGTAAATCAACAGATTTTTCAATGAATTGTTTTTGAACCGTTCGTATAATGTTTATGTTCATTTAATAAAAGATTGAACATGAAAAAGTGTGTTTGGTTCGTTTATGTTTACGAACGAGCTCGTTTATTCAATTCGTATTATCCTTTTATTTTTTACATTTTTAATTTTGGTGAAGGTAGAGACTAAATTGATCATGGTGAACTTAAAGACTAGTATTGTAATTTCATCATTTTTCTTTGACTTGAAAATAAAAGTGTAAAACAGAGTGTTCAGGAATGTTAAATGAACATGTTCACGAACATATAAACAAATATGTTCATAAACACTAAATAAACGAACACAAACACTTTCAAAACAAACAAATAGAAACATGATATTAAAAATTTAAACGAATTTAAATCGAACCTAAACACTTTCAAAAAAAATAAATAAACGAATACTAACATAAATTTGTTTGTTCAAATTCAGTTCAAACTCTAAAGGAACTTCCAAAATTCTTTACTTGCAGAACTAGAAGAAAGAGCCTCTAGAATAATTTTCCATTGGAATCCGGAATCCAAAATACGAATGATGATCATATGACATTGTCAACTTTAGAGAAAGAAAGACGATATTTTCATTTATTTCATTAACAACTGCTGTAATATTCTCCGATAAAGGACCAGCACATTTATACATCCTAAAGGCTATTGTAGAATTGGTTAATCTAACGGGAATTTAATAACCTGCCTAACCGTTGACAACGGACCTTTAAAAACCAAATGTGCAATGATACAGTACATCACACCTACACTGTACTCATTGACTAAGTACATAATCTCATTTTTACTTATATACTCTAATATTTTTAATGATGGGCACGGGTCGGGTCGGGTTTTTGGCCCACCCAAACCCGACCCCGAAAATAAATACCCTAAACCTACACCCGACCCGATCCGAAAATAAATATACTAAACCCGACCCTACTTATATAAAAAAATAATTTTATGGACCTAATTGTAAAAAAATAATTTTAGGGGACTTAACCGTAAAAAATTATAATTTGAAGGACTAAATTGTAAATAAAATTTTAATTTTAGGGACCTAATTATAAAATATATATATATAAGGGTATTATTATAAATATCTCTAAAAATTTAGGAAAAAATTACATAATTAGTCCCGGGTCGGGTCGGATATTTTCCACCCTAAACCTGCGCCCGACCCGACTTTCTTGCATATTCCACCCGACCCGATCCCAACCCGGTTTTTTTTTAAAAAAAAATCACCGTCGAATTCAGGTTCCGTGCCCATCCCTAAATATTTTAAAACAAAAATCATACAACTCAAACCTATAAACAAAACAGCAACAAGGAAGCCAAAACAACTTAAACCTATAACAAAGCAGCAACAAAGAAGAAAAAAAAAACATACATTCAAACAAAAATCATAACAACAAGCATATAACGCAAATCTAATGAAAATTAAATTTAATGAGAAGACATTGACATCACAGATAAATCCTAAACTTCTAAAGTTTAAATTATAAATCCTAAAAATACATTATGTCCCTAATTCTCTAAACTCTAATCTTAAACTTTAACTCTAAACATAAACCCTAAACCTAATTGCTTAGTGTGTGAACATAAATATGGGCACCGAAACGTAGCAAGGATTTCTATTTTATTTTCCATATATTGACCAAACATAATTTTGTTTTTTTTTTTCATCTCAAATTTTCTTCATTCCTAATTAACAAACATAGTGCTTACCATAAACAAATACAAATGTCCGTAGTCTTTGTGTGTATATATACAACAGAGTAGTCTTTGTGTGTATATATACAACAGAGTGCTAAGGAAAGAGCTTGAGAAAACGCAACATTACTTTGATTTTGTAAAGAAACTAATTGAGCAAGATGGTAGAAGAAAAGGTTCTTCGCATGAACGAAGCAGATCATGAAATTAGATATGCCAATAACTCTGTTATTCAAGTCTGTTTTTCATATATGTTCTTTCTTCAACAAATCATCATGCTAACAACTTATTTGTGCTTTTAGAACGCAGTGATATTAAAGGTGGTGCCAATTATTGTTCAATCCGTCTCAGATATGTTCTGCAAAACTGTTCCGATTTGCACGAAGGTGGCAGACTTGGGTTGTTCTTCCGGTCCTAACACCTTCGTGGCTATATCTCAAGTTGTCGACACCATCCACACGATATGTCGACAACAACAGTTGAAATTGCCGGAGTTCGAAGTGCTTCTAAACGATCTCCCAGAGAACGACTTCAACTCTGTGTTTAAGTCGGTTCCCGGGTTCATCTAGAGGCTGAAGAAAGACAAAGGAGATATGATGCAGGAAAGGTGTTTTGTAGGAGGAGTTGCAGGTTCTTTCTATCAGAGACTATTCCCAACCAGAAGTCTCCACTTCGTACATTCTTCCTATGCGCTGCATTGGCTCTCAAAGTTCAGTCATTTTACGAAAAAAGGCACCATTATCTTTCGTACCTGTTTTGATGTAATGATCATGCTTGCAGTTAGTAGGGATGGACTGAGAGGATGCTAGGGGACGGTAGCACGTTTGGCAAATTTTAAATTCTCATGTAGTTTATATATTTTCTATCGATGATCTAAGTTCGCACCACCTAAAATTTTGTAATTAGCACTCCATTGACATAAAATTCTACGTCCCTCGTGGTTAGGTTCCAGATGGAGTGGAGAACAACAAAAGGAACATATGCATGGCAAGATCAAGTCCTCCCAATGTCATCCAAGCTTATTCGAACCAGTTTGGGAAAGACTTCACAAATTTTCTAAGCATGCGCTCTAAGGAAATAATACCCGAAGGCCGTATGGTGCTAACCTTCACGGCTAGGAAAAATACAAACCCCTCCAACGAAGATTATGGTTTGGAGCTCGTTGCTATGTCCCTCCTTGACTTGGTTGCACGGGTTTGTTTTGTTTCCTTACAATCCATTGAAATCCGAAAGCATATCGGTTTCGGTTCTTTGATTGCAATTAATTAACTTAATTAAGAACTGCAGGGAGTTGTAAAAGAGGCAGATGTGGATTCATTCAATATCCCTTTATACGCACCTTGCAAAGAAGAAGTGGCTGACATTGTTGAGAGGGAAGGATCTTTTGAAATTAACGAGCTACCAAAGTGGAAGTCGATTGTTTAAATTGGGATGAGAAGCTCCGTGAAGAAGACTCGGGTTTGAACAGTTATATGCAGATGCAGAAAATCCATGCAAACACTATGAGAGTTGTTTTGGAGCCTATGATCTGCAGTCATTTTGGAGATGCTGTGATTGATGAGTTATTCAACAGGTTTGCAGCACATGCAGCTAATCTTCTAAAGAATTCAATGCATCCAAAGAAGGTTAACATTGTGGTTTCATTGACAAAGAAGTAGTTAACATTTTGGAGATGCTATGATTGAATGTACGTGAATATCACCGAAAATCTTTTCAGTGTCTCTTTCTATGCCTAACATTAAAAAAAATCAAATTTTAAGTCTTAATCTTAAATTTTAAATTTTAAATCATAAACTCTAAACCTTAAAAATACTATCTACCCAAATTTGTTGAACACTAAACTTAAATTCTAACCTTAAATCTAAATTCTAAAGTTATTTTTTAATACAGAGTACAAATAGAGGCACTAAAACCGAAATTTAAGACTTGATTCCATGCTAAAAAAAACTAGTGATTCGCCTGCTTTGAATTTCGACCTACTTGCATTTTGGTGCATGTGAGTTGCTTTATAATATTAATAAAATTACTGGAAAAAACAGAGAAAAAATATTTTTTTTGAATTGAAATATTTTTTAATTTGATATTTAATGATTTTATATATTTTTCCATTTATTAATTTTATTTTTTATTCCTTTATATATGGATAACTTAACATATTGTTAATGTTTACATTATAATATTATATATTATTATAATTTTAGTTTTTAAGTGATTGAAAATATATAATATATAAAAATGAAATAATACAGTGTATAGCCATGTTTTTGGACGACAGTTTCAAGAATTTTGTGAAGGCAAATGACCCACAAATTACAGTGTTGGTTGAGCCTCAGACTAGTGGTTTGAGAGCGGACAAGTTGATTGTGAAAATGGGATTTTAAACTCGTTCCGGGTTAAAGCCCATGACTTCAGTGGTAGAATTTGGTTACTCTAAGAAGACATTGTTTCGATAGACACTGAAATTTTTTTCAACCAGTTCATTCATAGCAAAGGAAGAGTCTAGGGGTCACCAAAACGGTTCTATTTCATGACTGTCTATGCAAGCCCGAATACATCCGTCCGTAAAACATCTATGGAGTCAGCTTGAGATTCTTAATCCTAGACCAAACACGGCTTGGCTTCTTGGAGGGGATTTCAATGTAACTATGAGTATCAAGGATAGAAATGGTGGTGCACAGAATAGATCTGGGTAAGCTCACGTTTCTCCGATTTTGTTTTCCTCCAAGAACTTATTGATGCAAGTTTTAGAATGCCAAACTTCACTTGAGTCGAGGCAATCTATCTAACGCCTTGATCGTTTCCTTGTCAAGGAAGCTTGGGAAAATCTTGTTCCATCATCAGGGGTAGTACTTAATGAAGACCCGCAGGGCCACGACCCCAAAAAAAATTTTAAAATAAAAAAAATAAGTTGAGATAATGATAAAATTATATTTTAGTCCTTAAAAATATATAATTTATATTGTTGCCCTTCTAAATTTAATTTTTTTAAATGGTCCTCCCAATAAATAACGTTGAGTTCCGTCACTGTCTATCATACTGGACGTATTGAGTGGGAGAGATATTATCAAAATCAAGATATTCTTTCTTTATTTTATTCAAGTGGCGATTTCAAATAAACACGAGAAATTCTAAAAAAGCATCCTAATTTAAGGCTAAAAAACGATGGATGAGCTACGACCGAAAATATTATAAAAAATGTAACATTTTAGGTTGGACATGAGTAATATTTTGGGTAAACTACTCAAATGAGCACTCAACTATGGGGTTGATCTCGATTTGACCACTATACTTTCAACTGTGGCAATATGACCACTCAACGATGTAGGTAGTCTCATTGTGACCACCTGCCGTTAAAACATAACGAAGAAGCTGATGTGGCTGTTAAATAGAACTAGTATAATTACACATTTGGTCCCTGTTATTTATATAATCTATCAAATTGGTCATAATTTTAATTTAATAAAATAAATTAATTATTCAATTAGGTGGTTATTGGAGGACATTAGTTATTTTTATTTAATTTAATAAATTAATTTTCCTCCTCCAATCAGGTGATGACACGTGTCACCCGATTGGAGAAAGAAAAATGAAAACATTGAAAATGACCTTGGGCGGATTTGAACTAATATTCCCATGGTGTCAAGGCAATGCATTTGCGACTAGGCCAAGTATAGTTTTGAGATATGAAGTACAAAATTTAATATATGTGTTATATAGTTGTTAATGCCAGGAAAAAGGAAGTAAATGTAGTTTTAGGGGACTCGAACATGACACACTTATGATGCATAAAAACATCTAACCCAATTAAATAAATCTAATAATTAAATTAAAGTTAACAACTTTTTGTATATATTTTAAATTATAGTTGGTGCGCGATTTAAAATAAAATTAGTTTTAAGGTTTTGTATTTTTAATATAATTTCAATATAATTATATATATAATAATTTAATTAATTTTTTTAATAAATATTGAAATTATTAATTAATTTTAAAAAATCAATTCAATTATACGTGAAATTATAAAAATAAATCTGAAAATGAAAAATATATTAAATTTAGTTTAAAATACAAAAATCTTAAAACCATTTTTATTTTAAATCGTTCACTAATTATAATTTAAAATATATAAAAATATTGTTAATTGTAATTTAATTATTAGGTTTATTTAGTTAGGTTAGATTTTTTATGCATCATAAGTGTGTTATGTTTGAATCTCCTAACATCACATTTACTTCCTTTTCCCTAGCATTAGCAACCATATAACACATATATTAAATTTTGTACTTCATATCACAAGGCTATATTTAGCATAGTGGCAAATGCATGCTAATAGCACTAGGGGAATGCTGGTTTGAATTCGTTGAGGGCCATTTTCAATGCTTTCATTTTTCTTTCTTTAATCAAGTGACGCATGTCATCACCTAATTGGAGGATGAAATTGAATTTATTAAATTAAATAAAAATAGCTAATGTCCTCCAATAATGTTACCACCTAATCTAATAATTAATTTATTTTATTAAATTAAAATTAGGACCAAGTTGATAGCATTGTGTAAATAATAGGGACCAAATTTTAATTATACCAATTCTATTTAGCAGCCACATCAGCCTCTCTGTTATGTTTTAATGGCAGGTGGTCACATTGAAACTACTTACATATTTAAATAGCCATATTGCCACAATTGAAAGTATAATGGTCTAATTGAGACCAACCCCAAGTAGAGTGGTCATTTGAGTAGTTTACCTTAATATTTTAGATTGAAAGTGGATAATATTTTAAGGAAGACATACATTTAATTTTTTTTTAAACTGTCGCACAACCACCTACTATAGTGCATGGTAGGTCCCGTGACCTACCATTAATTTTTTAGATAAATTACATTTGTAGTCATCAATCTATTGTTCTTTTCCTGTTTTGGTCATTAAAATTATATATTTTTGGTAAAATTTCATTAAAATTATATATTTTTACTATTTTAGTCACTAATGTTAATTTTTTTCTATTTTGATCATTGCCCTATTATTTCTTTTATGTTTTTGTCATAGAATTATTATTTTTTCATTAGTTTTTAATGACAGGTGACCAAAACTGGAAAAAAACATAATGTTAGTGACAATTTTATAAAAAAATAATAGTTCAATGACCAAAATATAAAAAGAGAAATAGGTTGGTGATCAAAGTGTAGTTTATCCTAATTTTTTTGTTTAAAGTAAAAATCAGTCATTAAATTTTAATTTTTTATTATAAACTTTAAATTATTTTTTATCAAATAATACATTGGATAATCATGTCAATAATACATTAAAAATATCAATTTAAATTAAAAGTTAACTTTTTTATATGTCATTGTTGACCGTCAAGTCAACTAGAAGCCAAACTATATTAACAATTTTATATGTCATTGTTGATCGTCAAGTCAACTAGAAGCCAAACTATATTAACAATTTGGTCAAACAAATCTTTCTCACCGTTGGAACTGATCAGCGACGTCTCCGTTGATCAAAATTTTGGCCTTGGTGGAGATTTTAAATTTGAAATATTGGAGTTCTTTTTGGAAAAAATGAACTTTAATGTGTCACATCAATATTTTTTAACGACAATGGTTATAGTGAAATTGAATTAAAAGATTACTAATTGTAATGAAAGTTTCGATTTTAGTGACCAGAGTGAAAATATCCTAAAAGTTTAATGACTACTTGTGTAGTTTACCCTAAAATATTAAGTATTTTTTGTTTAAATGAAATATCAACCTTTAAATTATTTTAATTTTTGCTTTGAGCTTCTAAACTATTTTTGGTCAAAACAAGTATCCAAACTATCATTTTATAACTATTTTAAGTATATTTGTTAATCTCATTAAAAACTCTTGGTTAAGTACATTGACACTCATGTCAAACAATTTAACTAAAATTTTAATTTAAAATTATTACAATTTAATTTAAATAAAATCTAAAAGTAATAAAATATTTTTTTAGTTCTCAAATAAACATGTTTACCTCCAAGAACATTTTTTTCTAATTTTGTAATCAGCTTCATTTGGAAAGCACTTATGGTTCAAACCATTTTTGAAATTTAATTTTTTTTTTCGTTTTTTCGATAAGTTGTAATCGATTAGAGTATTTGATACTTAAGACGATTTTGATTTTATAATCGTTTTGAAAAATCTTAGAACTCCAAATCGATTTTGAAATATAAAATTTATGCTTGTTTACACAACAATTGTCACTATCAATACTTAATTTCACTAGATCAAGTTTTTCTACTCTCTAAAATACAATTATACCGGTACAAGATAGTTTTTATTTATCAAATATATTTACACGATATAGATTTGTTTTTCAATGTAAATATATTTCTAACTATAAACTATATTTGATTGTACAATAATTATTTCATTTTAATACATTATTATACCGATATAAAATGATTTTAAATTACTATATTAGTCGGTAAAATTTAAGATTAAATTTTTTGATCCGCCCGTGCACAGCAGAACCGTCCAACAAATACGTACGGAAGCTACAATTATAAACCACATCGAGTTATGGGAAGGCATTGGTTTACACGTTCTCCTCTAAACAAACTTCCTAAAGGAGGTTGTACAAATACTTTTTATAATAAAAAGGCTTAAATATACATTTAGTACCTAAATTTTGCACATTCTCCCATGTTGGTATTTATAGAATTTTTACTCCCAAATTAGTACCTGAACTAGGTATCTTCTCCCAAGTCGGTACTTAAAGAATTTTTTCTCTCAAGTCGGTACTTGAACTAGATACTTCCTCCCAAATTGATATCAAAACTTATACATTTTACCTGTTTGGTCCTAATTCGAAATAAATTAATAAATTTAACCATATATATTTAAATATTATACCAATTTACTCTTTGTTATTCTCTTAAATTATTTTTTCTTCTCTCATAATGTTATATTACTTTCCTGATATAATAAAAGTTTAACAGTAGCTTATTGTTTTATCGTAGGATGCAGTTATCCTACTATTGCTTTGATTTGATAGACTCGGTTAGTTTGATAGTATCATGGAAAATTGACTAAATTTATGCAGTTATTAAATATGAATGGTTAAATTTATTGAATTGTTTTGAATTAGGATAAATTGATAGAATGTATAAGTTTTTGGGACTAAAATTGTTAATAAAAGTATCAAAACTATGAATGAAACTAAAGTTCGGGTACCAACTTGAGAGCAAAAATTCTTTAGGTATCAACTTGAGAGAAAGTACCTAATTCAAGTATCAACTTGGGAGCAAAAATTCTTTAAATACCAACTTAAGAAAAGATTTCTAGTTCAAGTGCCAAATATATATATCAAAGCATAATAAAAAAGACGAAACCGTAAATTCATTATAAATATTAGATCAGAGGAAGGAATTTTTAGGAATCGAACTATAGAAATATTAGATCAGAGGAAGGAATTTTCTGGAATCGAACTATAGAAAAATGAAATGATTGATTTATTGGTAAAACTTATGTTTTATGAGCTAATACTGCAGGGGTCTATTTGCATAGGTATAGTTTTGCTGGGTTATTTTACCCATATTTTGTTTTTTTAATATATTATTAACGGGTCGGATACCTGAAAAACATTAATTTTCGATTTAGCAACTATTGCAAGAACTCATCTTGCTAGTATGGCGAGTTCTATTAAAAAAACTTATGAAACTTGCAATACCAGCATGACAAGTTGCATAAGTTTTAATTTTTTTAATAGGAGCCGATAACGAATATCTATAAAAAAACCATTAAAAAATAAAAATCTATAGAGGTGAGTTCATAGATTTTTTTTTAATAAAACTCGTCATACTAGTCAGACGAGTTCTTGTAATGGGTGCTGGATCAAAATTTAATAGTTTTTAGTTATCAAAATTGTAAATAATATTAAAACAGGTATTTGAGTAAAAAAGGATTATACGTCCAAAAGGTGCTCAAGCTATACCTTTTCTTTTTAAGTTTGGTGCCTAACGTTTTCTTCTGTAACTCAGATCAGGTTTTTTTGTGACAGACATTAGATATTTTTAGTTATCCAATAAAAACACGACACATGACATATTTCTCGTATTTCTTTTAATTTTTAATTTTTAAAAATCATAAAATCTTTAATTTTATAAAAACCCCACAATTTTTAATTTCTCTAAACCCAAACCCTAAATCCTTAAATTCCTCCCCTCCCACCACCCATTCAACCACCACCGGCCACCTTGTCTTTGTCAGACCCCACAACTGAAAGCCCCATCATCCCGTCTTCAGAAATCGACGAATGAACTGTCGATTACTTCGTCAACGAACATCCAACAATGAAGAAACCTACGACTAGAGGGTGAGGGATGCTGAATGGTGGGGTACGCAACGTTTGGGTGGTTGAACAGTGAACCACCGACGTGTGGGGATGCCAGACAGTGAGGGAGATGTGATTTGAGGGTTTGATTGAAAGAAATTAAAACTTTGAGTTTTTTAAGAAATTCATATTTTTAAAGAAATTTAGAAATTAAATAAATAAATAACCATGCCGTATGTCATGTTATAATTGGATGACTGTATATTTTAACGACCGTTGAAGAAAAAACTTAATCTAAGTTATGAAAAAACGTTGTGCACCAAAATAACTTGAAATAAACGTTAGGTACCAAACTGAAAAAATAGTATAAGTATAACACTTTTTTCTGACGGTTAAGCCTAAAAAAAAAAACCGTTTTGCTGTCTAGTGATTCGCCTGCTGTAGATTTTGATTTACTTGCATTTTGGTGCATGTGAGTTGCTTTACAATATTAATAAAAATGGATAGCTCGATTCACACTTTATTATGGATATCTTTATTTATTTAATCTATCATGCGGGATACATTACTTGTAAGTTGGAATCAGCTCATAGGCTGATTCTATTGGATTGTATTAGATTTGTGCATGGGTGAATATATTTTATGTTTATCTAAACTTATTCTCACTTAAATTATAGGTCTAAAATTGGAAAATTTATTAGATAAATTCGGCGCACCACGTCATCCGTGATCCCAGCCAATAAGATCCATCTATATTATTTTTTCATGGTGAATCTCTACCTCTTTCTTACATGTCAATAGGAAGTGGGTAGTTATTTAGAAGTTAAAATAATATGGATGGGCATTATTGGATGGAACAAGAGAAGATGTAATGAGCCAGGTCCATCTAATAATTTTTCTTAAAATTGTGTTCGAACTCATAAGTATTTGTAAATATTAATTCATGTCTGTTTGACCCGTTCATATTTTTATTTTTTAAAAGCATTCATTTTATTTTTAATTTGATATTTAATGATTTTTTATAATTTTCCTTTTGTTAAATTTTGCTTTTTAATCCTTTATATATGGATAACTTAATATATTTTTTTAATGTTTGCATTATAATATAATATTTTATTATAGTTTTTATTTTTAAGTAATATAAATTATATAATATAAACATAAAATAATACAATATATTATAAACTTATAAAGGAGGTTAACTACTTAACTCGGACCGAACCTTGAATACCGAAATTCAATTCTGATCTATATTTTAAATAAATTTATAATTTTATTGTATGAAATTTATAAATTTAAAATAATGTTTTTTAAATATTTTATAAATTGACAACAATCTCTAAAGCAAGTGGTTAAAAGCTCTCAATTGATACCTCATCCTCATAGGTTATGAGTTCTAAACTCAGTAGGAGTAAATTTCTCTTCTCATTCTCTAAGTAAGAATTGTTAAAAAAAAATATTTTATAGGTAAGTAAGAATTGTTAAAAAAAATATTTTATAGGTTAAATTAGCAATGCTTTATGCGTCACACTTTATTAATACTTATTTTATAATTCTCTTGTAAGACCTTGCAAACGATATATCACTACTCGAACAGTTTAATTGTTAAGATATTGTTGTTAAATTTTTTATTTCAAGGTTTGATGTGAGATTGTTTTTATTTTATGATCTATGGTGATTCCTATCACATTAATGGAGTAACAAATGAGGTTGGCTAAAATAACATGAGTATTTGGCCTGAAATCGACGTGAATGCAGGTTGACTTCCACTTTATTTTACCTGAAGTCGCCAATTAGTCTCGATGACTTCTACTTTTACAGTAGCAAATTGAATAGATCGTAAAATAAAAATGGGAAAATAGATCATGAAATATATTTTTCAACAACAATATTCAAAAAGTTTAGTCCATGTTTGAATAGGGCTATTCAAACACCGCTGATTTAAACATTATTTTTTAAATTTAAAATTTCCGATAACGGTGTATTAAATATATACTCCCTTTCCCCCACTTAATATGATCAATATTGACTTTTGAAAAGTCAAAATTTTTAACTTTGACCATAGTTATTTTAAATATTTTAATTAATTAAATTTTATAAAATATATATTTTTAAACTTCTTGATTGAAGGCTTCTAAAACATATTTTTTCACATTTTTATTAATAATAAATTTAAAATAATTATGAATTTGTTGGGTTGAACAATCAATGAAAATGGCTAAGAGGGGGTGAATTGGCAATTAAAATTTTGGTGGAAGCAATGAGCAAAAAGAAAGAAAATTTGCACAAGAGGTTAGAGTGATTCAACCTTCTAAACAATGTCTACAGCCACTACCTTAGCTATCCACACAAAGAATTTTTCACAAATTCATTAAATTTATCTTTCCTTTTGGCTAAAGGAGATAACCTCACAACCTAGACTTATACTCCAAAGTCCAGTGATCCCTTTTTCCCTAAAAGATGGATACAAATAAGCAAACTTAGAAAAAAACCTCTAAAGGTAGTTTGTTTGCACAATTCAAAGCTAACTAAAACCTCAAACTTGAATAAAAAGAATTATAGTGAAAGTTCACTCAAATGGGTTACAAGAATTTGCAATAAAACTCTAAAAGGTTGGATATGTGCTAGAATGCTTTTGGATAGTTGTCTTTTTGTTGAAGAAGCTTTGGAGACTTTATTTTATACCCCCATTGATTTCTAGTTATTTTGATAGTTGGGATATTGAATAGAGCCGTTAGGCTGCATTTTTTCCGCAATAAATGTTGTCTGACAACATAGGGTATCGGTACACGAACAACAGTATCGGTACCTGCCAAAAGAAGAAAGAGACGTTGCAACAAAGGGGTACCGATACGCGAGCATACGTATTGATACAAAGTGTCAATTTTACAAAGGGTATCGGTACAGACCGTACCGTATCGATGCTCATTTTGCTCACTGGAATCCTTGGAACATTTGGTTAAAATACTGTATCGATACACCTATAGGAGAATCGGTACGCGTAACTGACTTTCAAAAAAACTAGTTCCAAGAAAGCTGACAAGGAAACGATCAAAATAATTAATGAAAAGATTTAGAAAATCTTTAACCCACGTATCAGTACGCCATAGGCCGTACCGCTACTCAAGCTTAGCTTGGTTTACAGTTTCAAAAACTCATACCAATATGTCGTACCCTTTATCCATTATGTACAAATTTGGTTTCCAGTAATGAAAACATGAATAGCTTATCGATACTTGGTTACCAAATTGGCTAAATTGAGTGCCAAAACACTTAGAAAATATTCGGGGATTCAAAGTTTGACTTAGAAAATATTCTAAGTTTGAATGCCTGTCAATTTAGTGAGTAAATTGAGTATCATAAAAATTTATTTATTTTACAATTTAGTCATTGTTATATCAAAATCAAATAGGTTTAATAATCTCCCCTTTTTGATATAACAAAACCAAAATAAAATTTTATTTCACTCCCCCTTTCTTGTAAATATATATTCGAATAAAAAAATTTTAGTTTTGAAAATATTATGATTTGGGCTAGGTTTGGGCGTTTTCACTCACGAAAGCAATGAAGCCAAAATTTATCCACTATGCGAATAATAGACCACTTACCACCGGATGGTCAAAACCACCAAGTGATGAGAAGATGGAGGAAACGCTCATGGGCTTCAAGAACGGACACTAAGCCACTATAGGTTGTTGCAAAAGAGTTTTCATCATCAATACCAATGTCTTGCATACCCAAAAGATTGGCTATTTTTTGAGAATCAAGAATAATGGTTATTCCCATAAGATAAGATTCAAGGGCAATAGTTTCAGTTTTCTCTTGATTCGAAATATACCGAGCATTAGAGTAGAAAATACAAACAAGGTTTTTGTAAACAATGCTAGAGATATTTAAAAAAGTCATAATTTCTATTCCCTCATTAAATCAAGTATTTAAAACCAAATTCGTTGGAGCACATATAAGCCAAATCAACAATTCGCTCACGACGGATTTTAAAGTTTTGAAATTGTTTGAAATAATCCATAGCTTTGGATAATCCAGTTCATTAAAACATTGAGCAAAAAGTTGGGCAAGGTTAAGTTTGGTACCATTGTTACTGGGATTGGAAGAACTAGCACTAAGATCTTTTCTAGAACTCTTTTTAGGAGGCATGGTGAAGGGTTTTGATAAAACCTGCAAAATTTAAACCACAAAAAACACATGTATGCAAATATATCAAATTCAATCAAATAATTCAATCCAATAATTCAATCCAATAATCAAGGTAAGGTAAAAACTATAATGTATAGTTTCAAAATATATACAAATATAAATAAAATTTTTGATAAATTTAAAACTTTAAAATATAATATAAGAGTATAAATATATATTCGAATAAAAAAATTTCAGTTTTGATTTTTTTTTGTAAAAACCATGAAACAATGGATTAATATATCCTAAATATACAAAATTTAAACCTAAAAACTATAGAAGTATAAAGAAATTTGAAATAATATGAAAATAGGGTTTTTACCTTGAATGTGGATGAATAGATGAATGAGGAGATGATTTGCACCAAGCTTGATGAGATTTTCTTGGGTTTGAAGTTGAAATCAAAAGCCCCAAAGAGATTTGATAAATTTTGATGAAAATTAGAGAGATTTGGAGCGTTTATAGAGGAAAATCGGCTAGGTTTTGAGAGAATAAAGTTGATGTTTGAGTTAAATTAGGAAAACCCTATTTATGGCTCCAGCGCGCACGCGTACCGGTACGGCTAAAGCGCGTACCGGAACCGCACGTACAGGTACAGATATACCCTATATCGATCCTCAACCCTTACCAGTACAAACAAGTTTATACAAAAAAACTACCCCTGATAACCCATATCAGTACAACTACCCCCGTATCGATACCCTCTGACCAAATTTGGCTACAAAGGACCAAAAAATTTGATTTTACTCGAATTAAAATGCATGATTATGATATGAGAGCAACATGTATGGGCAAAAATATATACACACTCCCCCAACAACATGAATAGATGCATTTAAGAGAAGATTACACAAACATGAAATTCATACAAAATTCAAGCAATTTTGAGTTTAAACAAAGGCTCTAAAGATCAAGAAAGGCTAGTAAGCCCTAGCTTTCTCCTAAGAGTCCAAAAATGCTCCTTATCTAAGGGTTTGGTAAAGATATCCACTACTTGATGCAAGGTATCTACATACTCTAAAACAATATCATCTTGTAAGACATGATCTCTAATGAAATGATGTCTTATTTCTATATGCTTGGTTCTAGAATGTTGATGGGATTCTTAGTGAGACAAATATCACTAGTATTGTCACACTCTATGGGAATGGTACCGATATCAATTCTATAATCTAAGAGTTGTTGCTTCATCCAAAGGACTTGAGCACGACAACTATCGGCCAAAATGTATTCAGCCTCGGTAGTAGATAGCACAACGCTATTTGCTTGTTAGAAAACCATGAGATAAGCATGTTACCTAGGAATTGCCAAGTACCAGAGGTACTCTTTCTATCTATCTTACAACCTCCACTATCCACATTCGAATAAGCATGCAAACTAAAGGATGAGTCTCTAGGATTGCAAAGACCTAAACTAGATGTATCTCTTAGGTATCTAATGATTCTCTTAACGGCTTGCAAATGTGATTCTTTAGGACTAGCTTGAAATCTATCACACAAGCAAACACTAAACATAATATGCGGTGTGCGGTAAGATAAATCAAAGATCCTATCATAGATCTATAAAGCTTAAGATCAACACATTTACCTCCTTCATCTCTGTCAAACTTTGTAGATGAGCTCATTGGAGTGGTTTGAGGCTTCACATTCTCTAAGCCAAACTTCTTTAGCATATCTTTGATGTACTTTGCTTGATTGATGAAGATGCTATCCTTATTTTGTTTGATTTGGAGTCCCAAAAAGAATGAGAGCTCCCCCATCATGCTCATTTCGAACTCACCTTGTATTAACTTAGCAAAATCTTGGCAAAGAGATTCATTAGTAGAACCAAAAATAATATCATCAATATAAATTTGAACTACTAAAATATCCTTGCCTTTTCTTTTTATAAAAAGTGTAGTATCAACCTTACTTTTTTTAAAACCTTATTCAACTAAAAACTTTGACAATCTTTCATACCAAGCGCTAGGAACTTGTTTCAAACCATAAAAGTTTTTAAAAGTTTGAAAACATGGTTTGGATATTTTGGATCTTCAAAATCGGGTGGTTGTTCTACATACACTTCTTCATTTATAAAACCATTTAGAAAATCACTTTTAACATCCATTTGAAAAAGCTTGAATTCATGAAAACATGTAAATACAAGCAACATCCTAGTAGCTTCCATTCTTGCTACGGGTGCATAGGTTTAACAAAATTAATTCCTTCTTCTTGAGTGTAACCTTGATTAATAAACCTACCCTTGTTTCTCACTATGTTACTACTCCCATCTAGTTTTTTCTATAAACCCATTGTAACCCCCTCGACCCGGCCTAGTCGCAATACCGAACTGAGCAAGCTACATTAGGTTTACAGAAGTAAACCGTGAAGATGAAACCCTAAACACGTCAATTTTTTATCTTATCTAGATGCACAATTATTATCCTACACTTACATACTGATCATAGGTGAAAAATCAACTCAATCGGGCATCGAATTGACATCCAATTGAACATAATTGCAATTTAGGGACCAAATTACAATTTCAGAAAACTATAGAGACTTAGCTCATTTTTATGCTACCAACCTTTAATTAAGTAGGTTTTGTGCATACATGTCAAAAATCAGCTCAAAACGGTCATCTATACTCATTCAATTGCATTCACAACATTCACGGACTAAAACGCAAGAAAACAGAACTCCAGAACAACCAAATAACTTCAGAACTTCAAAAACCCAAATTTCCAGTAGCCAAATCTCGTTTCGATACGCCCTTGCGTATCGATACGCCATGCCTGATACACATAACCCATATCGAAATGCTCCCTATCGTACCGAAATGTAATGCCTGAAAAGACTTACCTGTACTGAAACGTTTGCCCCTGTTTCGATACGCTAGCCTGGAATGGCTTACCCATATCGAAATAGAGACACCCGTACCGGTACGCCTGGACATGAAATGTCCTCGTTTGCTGGTTTAACATGCTTTCAAACACACCAAAACACCCTAACATGCTTCTAACATACATCCAACATCTTCAAGGGTCAAACCACATCAAAACAACCTAGTTTCAACATCAATTCATGGCAACATGCTTCAAATGTAAATCTAGAGGCATGCACCCTAGAAACCAAAGCAAGCAAAACATGAAATCTCAAACCATCACTGTAAACAATCCAAAATGGCCTTTTACAACCCAAGAGTAGCAAATCAAACTTGCTCAAATAGGGAGTTTAGCAAACACCTCCCAAAAACAACAACGGAACCCCCATTGCCCTTATTACTTATAGTCTAGTCCAAAAACATACTTTTGATATCAAGTCTTTTTGTGATCCCTTACTTCCCGCTGTCTTCCGAGCCTTAAGTTCTCTGCATTAATGGAAAAAGAGAATGTAAGCACACTAGGCTTAGTGAGGAGTGCTCAAAAACAACACACCATCAATGCCTTAAAACCATTTCTCAACAACACATTGAAATCTCATTCCAATCATCTTAAAAACATATTTTAAAATATTATCATGCCTTGAAAACCATGCACTTTACATCTTTAAAACCCAACATATTAAACCATATGCAACATGTATCATTAACCAATAGCAAATCCCATTACTAATTCTTAATTTAAGCTTTCCCATGCATAACCATCATATGCAAAGCTTAAAGAGTAAGCATGTATAAATCACATTATACAACATAAACCTTTCAATGATACTTTAATAATTATATTGGCTTACAAGTGATCATAACCAAGTTCCTTTATCAAAATAGTTCATCGGATAAACGGATTCAACAA
Organism: Hibiscus mutabilis; assembly: GCA_019671005.1. NCBI lineage: Eukaryota > Viridiplantae > Streptophyta > Magnoliopsida > Malvales > Malvaceae > Hibiscus > Hibiscus mutabilis. Next base: position 46,483,019 of record CM033736.1, read on the forward strand.
GTGTCCTCACAACACTTCAATCCATCTCAACCAGAATAGCGATACAATCACAATCGCGGTACATTACCAACCGAGTAAAATTACAACTCATGGGGACACCAACCCTAATAATTAGACGCTTAATCCACTAACGGGAGTTTACGATACCATATAACCCCTCGACCATTAGGGTACTTGGATAGAGTTTTCGGTACACCAAATCAAAACCCCTCAACATCCAATGCGACTTATTATAGTGCACTATCAATCATATGGTCAGCCAACTATATCCGATAACATTTTTAAACCACGTCACTTGCCAATATAATTCACCATTTACCATTTACCTCACTATTTTTACAAGCATTGAACCAAACCATTTTCCAAGCAAAAAAACATGCTTAACACTCAAGTATAAACCATATACTTACATGGATCACTTACCACTTGCATCCATCATCATTTCATGATCAAAATAGTATCTCATATACTTTAAAACATGCATAAACAGTAGGTACAATGCAAATCAAAATAACTGCATAAAACCATTTCATAAAAGCGCGACCGAGAGAGAAAACCACATCATACTTACTTCTGGGTTTAAACCAGCATTTCAAGCTCAGTTTAAACTCCCATAAACCACCTTTAAATCATTTCAAAGCTGAAATCCACGTTCTCACTCACCGATACACGAAACCTCAATTCGCCGACGCGAATTCAAGCATCTGAAGCCTCCAAAGCTTCACCGATCACTTCTGGATCAACCTCCCTTGTTTTAACCACATCACAACAGAGGATTATGCATCTCAATGCATTTAAAACAATGCAACAACAATTCCTTGCAAAACCTCACAATCCTTTAACAATTACCCAACCACAACAACTGAAAACATCATTTAAATCCTTCCAAACACAACCCAGGCACAATCTATCAATCTAAAACTTCAATCAACATCTAATAACATCTAAAAATAGGATTATCTCATCCATAAACTTCCAGCAACTACACAGCCACCACAACTCCACAAAAACACAAATCTAACAACCTAATAATCAAAGATTCAAGGAGTTTCGAGATTCTAATGTTAAAAATGACCTATTAACATTATAAATCATCCAAAATATGTTCAAAATCAATCCTCAAAATTGGAAAACAAATCCAATACGAATTCTCCACAATTTCATCCACTAACCCCAATTAAATCAATTATTCATTATAAAAACATAAAATCATATTATAAATCATAAATCAAGGATCAAATACTTGGGAATATCAATAAAGAACCATCAATAGAGAAGAAGAAAGAACCTTACCTCTATTGTGTGATTTCTCCCTCAATTGATTAATTAAAGCTAATAAAAGCACAAGATTTCAATGAGGTTTTGTAAATCAAAGGTAAAGAAGCAATTACAAATCAAGAATCCAAGTAAAAAGATCTCTCACCTCTGGATTTTGATGAAAACAAGAGTGTTTGGCAGAAAAGAAGTGGAGAGAAAAGTTTACGTCAAATTTTTTATAACCAATAACTAATATTTATTATCAAAATCCCTTTTAATTACTTTATAAAGCACATTTTAAAAAGTCTTAATTGAAGGGAGAAACCACCAACAAAAACTTGGTAGAATAGCTCCTTAAGGATTCTAATAATTTGATCCTTTACAATTTAGTCACCTTTAAAAATATTTTTCAAAAATTACATTTTAGTCACTAACCAAAATGTCACCCTTCCAAATCAAATTTTCCAAAATTGATTTCACCAATATTTTCCATATATTTAAATATGATTTTTAACCATTTTTCTATATTTTTATCTTACTCAAAAATATTTATTCCCGAACTCGACTCGAATTACTCACCCGGTCCACCAGACCGTCTAACAAGCCCTTAAACCGCTAGGCCCAAAACTAGAGTGTTACAAATCTCCCCCACTTAAGAAATTTCATCCTCAAAATTTTACATGGAAGAAACAAATGCATAAACTGTTCCAACATGTTTGTCTTGCGTTCCCACGTGGCCTCCTCAACTCCGTGGTGCCTCCACAACACCTTAACAAGCTCAACCGTATGGCCACGCAGAACCTTACTGCTGGTGTCGAGAATCTCTATCGGTTCCTCGTCATAAAATAGATCTGGCTTAACTCAATATCCTCCACTGGCATAACATTCGATGGATCCGGCCGATACCTCCGCAACATCGAAGCATGAAACACATCATGAATCCTCTCCAATTTAGGAGGTAACCTCAAACGATAAGCAACAGGACCCACACGCTCAACTACCTCGTATGGTCCAATAAACCTCGGGCTAAGCTTCTATTTTTGCCTAAAACGCATTACCTTCTTCCAAGGCGACACCTTAAAAAATACTCGGTCAACAACAACATACTCCACATCCCTACGATTCAAATCCGTGTAGTATTTTTGACGATCCGAAGCTGTTCTCAAGCACTCACATACCAACTTCACCTTTTCATTGGTGTCTTTCAACACATCAGGCATGGAAACTTGTTTTCCCCAACTTTAGCCCAATACAACGGTGTACGGCACTTCCTACCATACAACGCCTCGTACGGTGCCATCTGTATACTAGCTTGATAACTGTTATTATAGGCAAACTCCACCAAAGGCAACTATTTTTCCCATGTTCTCTGGAACTCAATGATACAACACCTCAACATATCTTCCAAGACCTGTATCACACGCTCCGACTATCCATCTGTCTGAGGGTGATAGGAAGTACTAAAATTTAGCCGAGTTCCCGGAGCGCGATGCAAGCACACCCAAAACCTTGCTGTAAAACGTGGATCTCTATCCAAATCTATGGACTGGGGTACCCCGTGGAAATGCACAATTTTAGAGATGTACAACTCAGCCAACCTATCCAAGGTATACATCTTATGCACTGACACAAAATGCACACACTTCGTAAACCAATCAACAATTACCCAAATGGAATAATTTTTGGTCGGTGTCTAAGGCAACCCAGACACAAAATCTATGGTGATTCTTTCCCATTTCCATTCTGGTATCCTCAATGGTTGCAACAAACCAGAAGGGAACTGGTGCTCAGCTTTCACACGCTGACATACTATGCATCGAGCAACAAAATTAGCCATATCTTTCTTCAAACCATCATAATAGTATTCTTTCTTCAAACCTCGATACATCTTAGTACTACTAGGATGCATAGCAAAAGGACTAGCATGGGCTTCAGTCAATATGATACGCTTCAACTCCTCATCTTCGGGCACCACAACCTGACCTTTAAAACACAAAACTCCATCATCATTAAAATGAAAATATGTAGGATTCCCATTCATGATATCCTTCACATGCGGTACCAAACTCTCATCATGCAGTTGCTTCTCCTTAATCAACTGCGACAAAGACGGTTTCACTTACAACTCAGCTAACAACCCGCTGTTGTAAGTCACACTTAACCGAGCAAGTATAGCTCTCAACTCCATAGCAGCTTTCCTACTCAAAGCATCAGCTACAACGTTAGTTTTGCCCGGATGATACTCAATGGTCAAATCATAATCTTTAAGTAACTCCAACCATCTTCGTTGCCTAAGATTTAACTCCTTCTGTGACGTCGGATACTTCAAACTCTTATGATTTGTGTAAACCACACACTTCTCGTCAAAAAGGTAATGCCTTTAGATTTTCAAGGCAAACACAACTGGATAAGCTCAAGGTCATGAGTAGGGTAATTACGCCCATGCACCTTCAACTGTCTAGATGCATAGGCAACTACCTTACCCTCCTGCATCAGCACACAACCAAGCCCAACATAGGATGCATCGCTATAGATAGTGAACTCTTTCCCTGATTCTGGTTGAACCAAGACTGGAGCTCGCGTCAAAGCTTCCTTTAACCTTTCAAAAGCCCGCTTCCTATCATCCGACCACTCAAAACAAACATTCTTTTGCAACAACTTGGTTAACAGAGCAGCTATATTGGAAAACCCTTCAACAATCCTACGGTAATAACCAACCTGATAAGTGTTCAAAAGTACTATTTTTCTTACCCTTTTTACTCATATTATTGTTAGATTTAGGCTCATATTAGTTGCATAGTTAGCCATTCATGCATTAATCCATGTTTCCTTCAATCGTTGAGCTTGATTACATAACTTGGTGATTTTTGTGGAAATAGATGCTGCTTTGGTATGTTTTTGTGTGTGTATGTGCAGGATCACTTGCCAAAGCAATGCCGAGCTAGTTGCCAGGGCAATGCATGAAGGATATGCCGAGCTAGTTGCCAGGGCAATGCATGAAGGAGACGCCGAGCCAGTTGCCATGGCATTTGTCGACAAAGACAAAATGCAATAGGGATGTCGAAATTCATGACTTTACAAGCCCAAGATGACATGGAGCAAGGCCCAAGCCCAAAGGAATTTGATTTCCATGCAGAGATTAAAGAAGAATTAAATTCCAAGAAGATAGGAGAAGTTCTAATAGGAATAAAATTATAATAAAGAATTATATTCTTTAAAGATAATTTAATTCCAACTCAAACTCCTCCTCAAAGAAGGACTTTGGCCTAGCCCTATAAATATCAAGGAGATTTCGACAAGATGCAATAGAGAGAGCAAGAGGGAATTTCGACAAGACCAAGAGAGGAAGCAAAGGGGAATTTTCGACAAGCTTCATCTTTTCTTCCTTGTTCGATTGGGTTCATGCTAGGGATTGTTTATCTTGTGTTTCTTTGGAACCTAGCCATGAACTAAATTTACTTGGCTATGGTTATTGTGTTTTGTGGTTGTGAGAAACTATTGGTTTTTGTTTAGGTAATAAGAGTTTGCACTTTTCTATTTCAAGGTTTATTCATTCTTGATTCTTATTATTGTTTGCGAGTGAATTGGGAGAGGATCTCGTGATTTCATCCATTTATCTAATATCGGGAGAGTTAGATTCAAGAAACGAATGAATATGATCTTTATTCAATCCAATGATGGTGAAGATTAATCCGGCTTAGGAATAAGTTAAGGATTTCAACGGCTAAGAGGAGCGCAAGATTGGTTGTTGTTCACCCTTGATTCACGCAGGGATGTATTATCAAGGCATGCACAAGTAGCTAGAGTTTCGACTTAGGGATAAGAAGAAACCATTGAAGAACGCTCCGCTGAACCTTGAAGTTGCTGCCCAGTCGCCCAAGTAGTTGCCCAACTAGTCGCCGGACAACCATCAATTAATTGCCAAGGCAACCCCGTTGTGCAAGTTGCCCACGGCAACCGAGTTGCCCGTGCACTCTTTTACCAAGACAATCCAATTGGCTATCACACCTCAACTCACGATAACTTTGGCCTATCTCTCTCAATTGAATTCATCTTTTCTTTTACTTAATTGCTTTCTAGATTAGTTAAACTTCTATAATCTTTTATTTGTGTTTTTATTTTTACGATTGCAAGAGACTAGATTCTTGAAGTAGCACCAATCCTCGTGGAGACGATATCTTTTATACTATAACTTGCGGCGTGTATACTTGCACATTTGCGTAGCACTTATTACGCGCAACAAGTTTTTTTGCGCGCCGTTGGGATTGGCAAAAGCGACTTTGTTTTTACTTTCTTGCACTTTCTTTTTATTTTTCTTGTTTAAAATTCAAAGGGCTAACAAACTTTGGTTTTGCATTAGTATATGACCGGCGAGACCGACTTCACAGAATATCCCTTTGATCCGTAAATCGAGCGAACCTTACAAAGACTTAGCGAAGGATAAGAGAAGCAATTACAAATCAAGACGGCAATATGAATCAAGATGTTCGAGCAGGAGGAGGAGTGATTCTTGCACGAAACAGAACTATTCGAGACTATCTTGAAGAAGATCTTGATGGACTTAACCCAGGAGTTGTCGCACCTGAAATTGAAGCCGACCACTTTGAGTTGAAACCGGTAATGTTTAATATGATCAACACAATTGGTCAATTTGGCGGCTCAGCAACTGAAGATGCACGGCAACATCTAAAATCTTTCCTCGAGATTTGCAACTCGTTCAAGATACACAGAGTCACCCCCGATGTCCTACGATTAAGATTATTCCTCTATTCACTGAGGGATAAGGCGAAAGCATGGCTGAATAGCATTCCTGCCAGATCCATAGCATCTTGGACTGATCTTTGTCGTGATTTCCTTGCTAGATTTAATCCTACAAATTTGGTGATAAGCCGTAACGACATTACATTACTTTTTTCGGTAGGCGGATGATGAATCCATGTACGAGGCTTAGGAGCGATATAGAGAACTTCTACACAAATGCCCTTTACACGGATTCCCGGTGTGGACTCAAGTAACAATGTTTTACAACGCTGTGAATACACCAACAAGGATGATGCTAGATGCCTCGGCAAATGGCATACTCCTAGATAAGTCGCCGGAGGAAGCAATGCAAATTTTAAACAGGCTGGCCAAGAATGATTATCAATTCCCATCCACTAGAAGAGGAGGAGTTAGACGCCAAGCCACAATACATGAACTAGGATCATCAGATTCAATCTCGGCACAATTGGCCGCTTTAACCAAGATGGTCCAGAACATGCAAAAACCAAACAACACACATGAAGTCAAGGTAATGGATTCCTTTTGTGAGTTATGTGGCGATAACCATAATTCTTCTGAATGTATGCAGAATCCGGAATCTAGCTTCTATGTGGGGAACTACAATCGGAGCAACAACATGATGTCCAATACATATAATCCAGCTTGGAAAAAGCACCCGAATTTTTCATGGAGTAATCCCAACAATGCTCTAAACCAGAACAATCAAAATGCACAAGTATCGGGATTCCAGCAGAATATGCCACGGCAACAGATGCCTCAGCAACAACCGACGACATCTAGTTCTTTGGAAAATTCTCTAAATGCTTTTATGATGAAAATTGAATCTTATATGGCTGAGAATAGTAATTTCATAAAAAGAACTGATGCTTTTATTAACAGGACCGAGATGAGATTGCAAAACCAAGAGGCGGCAATCAAATCATTGGAAAATCAAGTCGGACAGTTTGCTCAAAATCTGAACACTAGACCACAAGGAGGTTTACCTAGCGATACTGAAGTCGCAAGAGGAACTGGCCATGAGCAATGTAAGGCAATCACCACCAGAAGTGGCCAACAACTTAGAGAGGTTCAAACCCGCTCGTCAAACAAAACTCCACAAAAAGATCAAGACGAACCTAGCGGCAAAGCCTCAGATGCTGAACCAGGAATTGCCGCGGCAACCAGCAATAAGCATGCCTCGGCAACCGACGACGCCTCGGTAACTTGCGATAAGCATGCCTCGGCAACCCCAGTCGATAATGCCTCGGCAACTCCAGATGTCCCGGAAATGCCGTCAATTAGGTTTCAAACCAATGAAAGGATCGAAGATATCCGACTTCCACCACCATTCCCACAAAGGTTGAAGCGACAAAAGCAAGAATACCAATTCAAGAAGTTTCTTGATATCCTAAAGCAAGTCCACATCAACTTGCCACTGGTGGAAGCAATTGAACAAATGCCAAACTATGCCAAGTTCCTTAAAGACATTGTGTCCAAAAGAACAAGGCTAGGAGAGTTTGAAACAGTTGCCGCGACAGAGGGATGCATGGCAATGTTGCACAATCGTATGCCACCCAAGTTGAAGGATCCCGAAAGTTTCACAATACCTTGTTCTATTGGAAATCACTATATCGGGAAAGCACTATGCGACCTAGGGGCTAGCATAAACTTGATGCCTAAATCGGTTTTCCAGAAACTAGGAATCAGGAAGGCAAGACCTACAATAGTTATGCTGCAGCTAGCCGACAGATCCTATGTGCATCCAGAGGGAAAAATCGAGGACATACTGGTAAAAGTTGATAAATTTATTTTTCCCGCTGACTTTATTGTTTTGGATTGTGAAGCAGATGAGCATGCACCTATCATTCTCGGGAGACCATTCCTAGAAACAGGGAGAACCTTGATCGACGTTGAAAAGGGAGAACTCACAATGAGGGTGAATGACCAGCAGGTCAAACTAAATGTGTTCCAAACACTAAGGCATGCCGATGATCCAGAAGAATGCCAACTACTTCATGCCACAACAGAGTTTAACTTCGATGAGGAATTTAGTTGCCTCAGCAACTACATTGCCGATCAAGAGGAACATGAGGAGTATGAAGAACCGGTCGATGAGGAACAACTAGAAGAGGCAAATTGGCTAGTCAACCGACCAGGTACATACTTTGAACCACTGGACTACTCAGGTAAGGAAGGTAAGCTCGAAAAACCCTCTATTGAACAACCACCAATTCTTGAGTTGAAACAATTGCCAGAGCAACTAAAATATGTATACTTAGGGACCGATAATACATTACCTGTAATTATTTCTTCTAAGTTACATCCTGAGCAGGAGAAGAAGCTGATCAAGATGTTGAAGCTACACAAAAAGGCAATAGGGTGGACAATTGCCGACTTGAAGGGAATTAGCCCGGCGGTGTGCATGCACAAGATCTTGTTGGAAGATGATCACAAACCTTCAATTGAGGCCCAGAGGAGACTGAATCATGCCATGAAAGGGGTTGTAATGAAAGAAATCATCAAGTGGCTTGACGCCGACATTATATACCCTATCTCCAATAGTACGTGGGTAAGTCCGGTACAATGTGTACCGAAAAAGGGAGGTATAACAGTGGTAAGCAATGAAAATAATGAACTTATCCCAACCAGGACTGTGACCGGTTGGAGGGTTTGTATGGACTATCGAAAGCTAAACAAAGCCACTAGGAAAGATCACTTCCCATTACCCTTTATTGATCAAATGCTTGACCGTCTTGCAGGTAAACCCTTTTATTGTTTTCTTGATGGTTATTCAGGTTACAATCAGATTGCCATAGCACCAGAAGATCAAGAAAAGACAACCTTCACATGGCCATACGGTACTTATGCCTTCCGAAGGATGCCGTTCAGATTGTGTAACGCCCCGGCAACCTTCCAAAGATGCATGATGGCACTCTTTTCAGACATGGTCGAAGACTTCCTTGAGATCTTCATGGATGATTTTTCGGCTTTTGGTAATGACTTCGACGGCTGCCTCAGAAATTTAGAGAGGGTGTTAGCAAGATGCGAAGAAACGGACTTAGTCCTCAATTGGGAGAAATGCCACTTTATGGTAGATGAAGGAATAGTGCTCGGCCACAAGATTTCATCCAAGGGAATTGAAGTATACAAAGCCAAGGTGGACGTGATCGAGAGATTACCCCCACCAAATCCGGTTAAAGGAATTCGAAGTTTTCTCGGACATGTAGGTTTTTACAGGAGGTTCATTCATAATTTTTCTAAAATCACTAAACCCTTGTGTAATCTGCTTGAACAGGATAAAGTCTTCGATTTTGATGATTCTTGCACCCAAGCATTCGAAACCCTAAAGAAAAAGCTTGCCTCGGCACCCATTGTCGTTCCACCAGATTGGACACTACCTTTTGAGCTCATGTGTGATGCAAGTGATTTTGCGGTAGGAGCAGTCCTAGGCCAACGCACAGGTAAGACCTTCCATGTGATATACTACGCTAGTAAAACTCTTAATGGTGCTAAAGTGAATTACACAACAACAGAGAAAGAGTTACTAGCTGTAGTTTTTCGCATTTGACAAGTTCGATCCTATTTAATTGGTACAAAGGTAATTGTTCATACGGACCATTCGGCAATCAAATACTTATTTGCTAAAAAGGATGCTAAACCTTGTTTGATTCGTTGGATATTACTTTTACAAGAATTTGATATTGAAATTAAGGACAGGAAAGGAACAGAAAATCAAGTGGCCGATCACTTATCACGTTTGGAACGCAATAAGGAGGAGGACGCGGATCTAGAGATATGCGATGCATTCCCGGATGAACAAATTCTAATTGCCTCGACAACCCTCATCGCCTCGGCAACCCTTGACGCCTCAGCAACCCTAGATGCCTCGGCAACCCATGACGCCTCGGCAACCATGGATGCACACGCCTCGGTAACTCTCGACGCTGCAGCAGTCTTTGACGCGCACGCCTCGGCAATCTTGGGAGCAGTCGCCACGGCGGCACATACCTCGGCAATACCCTGGTACGCGGATTTAGTTAACTTCCTTGTTTGTGGTATTTTTCCTTATGGCATTACTCACCAAGGGAAGAAGCGGTTCCGCCATGATGCTAAGCATTACTTTTGGGACGAGCCTCTTTTGTTTAAACAATGTGCAGATCAGGTTATACGCCGATGTGTCCCTGAAGAAGAGCAACAGAATGTACTCCGGCAATGCCATTCTTCACCCTATGGAGGACATTTTGGAGGAACTCGTACCGCGGCCAAAGTCTTGCAATCCGGTTTGTATTGGCCAACATTGTACAAAGATGCCCAAGACTTTTACAAGCAATGTGATCGTTGCCAAATGACGGGCAATATCTCGAGACGACATGAGATGCCACTCCAGAACATCATCGAGGTGGAACTGTTCGATGTATGGGGGATCGATTTTATGGGACCTTTCCCATCTTCATTCGACAACCTCTACATCTTACTCGCCGTCGACTATGTGTCTAAATGGGTAGAGGCAGATGCAGTTCCCAACGATGATTCCAAGACCGTGCAACGATTCCTGCAGAAAAACATAATTACACGGTTTGGGATGCCGAGAGCAATTATCAGTGACGGGGGAAAGCATTTTGACAACAGACTAATTGCCAAGATGTTGCAACGCTTCGGCATATCACACAAGATCGCCACGGCATATCACCCACAAACCAATGGGCAAGCAGAAATTTCCAACCGGGAGTTGAAGGGAATACTCGAGAAAGTTGTAAATCCCTCAAGGAAGGAATGGTCATTAAGACTAGATGACGCACTTTGGGCATATCGCACCGCATTCAAAACATCCTTAGGTATGTCCCCCTTCCGACTTGTCTATGGCAAAACATGCCATCTACCGGTGGAAATCAAGCACAAGGCGTACTGGGCAATCAAGACCGTGAATATGGATTGGGAAAGTGCTGGACAAAAGCGCTTGATGGATCTCAATGAGATAGAAGAATTCCGTGCACTCGCCTATAACAATGCACGAATCTACAAGGAGAAAACAAAGCGATGGCATGCCAAGAAACTATTGCCACGGCAATTCACGCCAGGGCAACTAGTTCTCCTATTCAATTCTCGGCTAAAACTTTTCCCGGGAAAGCTGAAATCAAGATGGTCGGGACCATTTGAAGTCGTCAAACCATTCTCCTATGGTGCTGTGATAATCAAGTCCATCTCTGACAACCATGAATTCAAAGTTAATGGACAAAGATTGAAGCACTACAATGGTGCCCATGTGGAACGTAACAAGGAAGTGGTCAATTTAGGAGATGCATGAGCATGCTCTCCCTTTTGATATTTTTATTTTTATTTATTTTTATTTTTGTTTTTTGTCGATTATTTAATTATTTTATTTATTTTTCATTTTTTCGATTTTTTATTATTATTATTTTATTATTTTGCCGATTATTAGTAGTTTTAGGATAGATTTTTTTATTCAAGTCTAAGAATCCTATTACACATCTTTATTTATTTTCTTTATTAGTTTATCTTTAATTTTAATCCTTATTTGATTTGTTTTTGAATTGTAGGAAAGGAAGTTCAAGATAAAGAAGGAATTCTAAACCAAGTAGGAAAACATCTTCAACAAGGAAACTAATGGGCTGAATCTAAGGCTTATATAAAGCCTCAAATTCATCCTAACCAAAACCCCTTTGTCGAAAATTCCTACCAAACCCTAAACCCTTTTTTTCGATTTCCCCTAATCCCACCCACCTATCTTTTCTATAAAACCTATCACCCTTAACCTATTCCTACTTTATATCTTGCAACTTTTTAGTTTCTTTTCTTTTCTTTTCTTTGTTTTTACTCACAACCAAGATCATACGTGGCATCCAAGATTAAACTTTTAGTTCATCCAAGTTCCTCCAAAGAACCAAGATACAAGAAGTTTGCTACACCGGCGGTTCAAGAAAGATTTCAATCCAAGTTTGAAAGCCGGAAGATTCATGAAGAACAAGGCTTTGAATACTCCAACTCTCATCAAGATTTCGGCCTTGAACCATTCATCTTCAAGAGGATTGCACATCAAAAGTGGCAAATCTTTTGCCATCAACCGGAACCGGGTAACATCTCATGGGTAAGAGAATTCTATGCTCACTCACCTAACCCGGATAATCCTTATGTTTTTGTTCGTGACAAGGTCATACTTATAAGTCCCGAAAGCATCAACACCTTTTACGGACTTTACATTGAGAAGGACGATCATCAAGCCTTCGTTGACCAAATCAATCCCAAGCAACTCGACAAGGTGCTTCAAGAACTCACTCAACCGGGAACTCATTGGAACGACGGTAAATACAGGGGCACGATAGCTTAAACCCGAGGCAAAACTATGGAATAAGTTTGTTAAAACTTCTTTAATGCCCTCCACACACAATACTACCGTTGATATACCACGTCTTTTGCTCATACATTCTATTTTGCATAATCGCATCATTAACATTGGAAAAATTATTTGTGATGAGATTTTTGTATGCAGCTCAAAAGATAAGGGTTATCTTTTCTTCCCTTGCTTAATTTCTAATCCTTGCAAGGAGATGCATGTCCTGAGTGAGTCCACCGATGAAAAGGCCCTACCCAAGTCTAGTTGGAATCAAGCACTAATCCGGAAGCTAATGGGAGAGGCACCGGAAGATTCTTCAAGGCCTCCAATTACCACGGCAACTCCTGCCGCCGCGGCAATCCCTAATGCCCAAGCACCTAACGCCAGGGCAACTCGGCCATTAATTCCGGGACACTTTGAAGCACTTTTGAACCCATTGACAAGCCGCCTAAGGCAAATTGAAGATCGGCAACTAATGTTCATGCGGTACATGAAGGAGCACAACAATGCCATCACCCAAGTCATCCTAGAAAAGTACCTGGACAATCGCGTGCCGTTCCCAATCTTTCCCGCCGATATCCTTGCCATGGCAACCAAGGAAGCTGATGCCACGGCAACCAACCCTGAAGATGCCACGGCAACCAAAGCTAAAGACATCCCGACAACCACTGCAAAAGCCAAAGGTAAAGCACCTATGCCCGAATCAACTCCTACGGAATCATATTCTGATTTTTCAGATTCAGACGAGTCCTCCATTGAACCAATAAAGACCACACCAATTGAATCCTCCAAGCGAAAAGCCATTGACATTGATGAAGAGGACGATGAGGACAACCCCGTACGAGGATCGATTCCACCGCCGGCAACAAGAAAACATCTATCGCGTTCAAGCAAGAAAATCAAGACGCCAACTAGAAGGAAACTAATCATCTACGATGACGAACTGTCGGAGTAAGTCCTCGTATGCATTTTTCTTTTTATTTTTATTTTTATTTTCGGTATTTTTATGCATGCATTGAGGACAATGCCTAACTCGAGTTTGGGGGGGATTGTTATTAGTAGTTACCATGTTTAGTTACATTCATCTTAAGTATTACATTTAGGATACATAAATTGCTCGCCATGCCTTTAATTGGAACAAGAATTGCTTAGATTTGATGAATATTCGATGATGACTTTGCCAATGCACTTAATTGATAGAATTTTTATTCTAGGATAACCATGGAAAAACTTAGAATTTTACTATGATGCTAAATTTGATGAAACACTGTTGTGGTTTGATTGATTTAAGGAGTTCTAGTAAACTTAGGTTGATAATTAACAAATTGGGGGGTTAAAATAAAAATTGGATGAATACTAGAGGTGCCCGAAATTGGCTCTAGCATATGCTAAAAAATTGATCACTAGAGGTGCCCGAAACTGGCTCTAGGAGGCGTTAAATTTTTTTTTTAACTAGAGGTGCCCGAAACCGGCTCTAGTCGATTAAATTAACTTAAGAAAACTAAAAATAAAACACTAGAGGTGCCCGAAATTGGCTCTAGTTAAAACATGTTAAAAAGAACCCAATGAAGTAATTTGAAAACCTATTGTTTGCATAGAATCCGAAAAATCAACTTGCACACAACTCCGCACACACTCACAAGCATTATAGTTTGATTCCGAGTAATTCCTCAGTTTTCTGAAAAATAAAAAGCCAATCATACTTTGTGCCCCGGTTCAGAGAATTGAAATCAAGTTCAAAGCTAAGTTTGTGAAAGTTGAAGTCTTGGCAGGTAATTATGAGTTTGCATTGCTTGAGGACAAGCAATAGTTCGAGTTTGGGGGTGTGATAAGTGTTCAAAAGTACTATTTTTCTTACCCTTTTTACTCATATTATTGTTAGACTTAGGCTCATATTAGTTGCATAGTTAGCCATTCATGCATTAATCCATGTTTCCTTCAATCGTTGAGCTTGATTACATAACTTGGTGATTTTTGTGGAAATAGATGCTGCTTTGGTATGTTTTTGTGTGTGTATGTGCAGGATCACTTGCCAAAGCAATGCCGAGCTAGTTGCCAGGGCAATGCATGAAGGATATGCCAAGCTAGTTGCCAGGGCAATGCATGAAGGAGACGTCGAGCCAGTTGCCATGGCATTTGTCGACAAAGACAAAATGCAATAGGGATGTCGAAATTCATGACTTTACAAGCCCAAGATGACATGGAGCAAGGCCCAAGCCCAAAGGAATTTGATTGCCATGCAGAGATTAAAGAAGAATTAAATTCCAAGAAGATAGGAGAAGTTCTAATAGGAATAAAATTATAATAAAGAATTATATTCTTTAAAGATAATTTAATTCCAACTCAAACTCCTCCTCAAAGAAGGACTTTGGCCTAGCCCTATAAATATCAAGGAGATTTCGACAAGATACAATAGAGAGAGCAAGAGGGAATTTCGACAAGACCAAGAGAGGAAGCAAAGGGGAATTTTCAACAAGCTTCATCTTTTCTTCCTTGTTCGATTGGGTTCATGCTAGGGATTGTTTATCTTGTGTTTCTTTGGAACCTAGCCATGAACTAAATTTACTTGGCTATGGTTATTGTGTTTTGTGGTTGTGAGAAACTATTGGTTTTTGTTTAGGTAATAAGAGTTTGCACTTTTCTATTTCAAGGTTTATTCATTCTTGATTCTTATTATTGTTTGTGAGTGAATTGGGAGAGGATCTCGTGATTTCATCCATTTATCTAATATCGGGAGAGTTAGATTCAAGAAACGAATGAATATGATCTTTATTCAATCCAATGATGGTGAAGATTAATCCGGCTTAGGAATAAGTTAAGGATTTCAACGGCTAAGAGGAGCGCAAGATTGGTTGTTGTTCACCCTTGATTCACGCAGGGATGTATTATCAAGGCATGCACAAGTAGCTAGAGTTTCGACTTAGGGATAAGAAGAAACCATTGAAGAACGCTCCGCCGAACCTTGAAGTTGCTGCCCAGTCGCCCAAGTAGTTGCCCAACTAGTCGCCCAGGCAACCATCAATTAATTGCCAAGGCAACCCCGTTGTGCAAGTTGCCACGGCAACTGAGTTGCCCGTGCACTCTTTTACCAAGACAATCCAATTGGCTATCACACCTCAACTCACGATAACCTGGCCTATCTCTCTCAATTGAATTCATCTTTTATTTTACTTAATTGCTTTCTAGATTAGTTAAACTTCTATTATCTTTTATTTGTGTTTTTATTTTTACAGTGCAAGAGACTAGATTCTTGAATTAGCACCAATCCCTGTGGAGACGATATCTTTTATACTATAACTTGCGACGTGTATACTTGCACATTTGCGTAGCACTTATTACGCGCAACACAACCAAACCAAGGAAACTTCAAACTTCTGTCATAGATTTAGGCACCTTCCAACCCACCACGGCCTCAATCTTGTACGGATCAACATGAATCCCCTCGGCCGTTACCACACGCCCAAGGAAAACAACCTCATTAAGCCAGAACTCACACTTGCTTAACTTGGCATAAAGCTGATTAGCCAACAATGTATGAAGCACAATCCGTACATGTCTATCATAATCCTCCTCGGTACGAGAGTACACTAGGATATCATCGATAAACACGACCATAAACTGATCTAAAAATTCATGGAACACCCAATTCATCATGTCCATGAAAGCTACTGGTGCATTGGTCAACCCAAACGGCATCACCAAAAACCATAATGCCCGTACCTCGTATGAAAAGTTGTCTTGGGCACATCCACATCTTTCTCCTTCAACTGATAGTACCCAGACCTCAAATATATCTTACAAAACACCGATACACCCCTGAACTGATCAAACAAGTCATCTATCTGCGGTAAAAGATACTTGTTCTTTATCGTCAACTTGTTTAGTTGTCGATAGTCTATACACATCCATAACGTACCATCTTTCTTCACAAAAAACACCGGTGCACCCTACGGTGAAATACTAGGTCTAATGAAACCTCGATCAAGCAACTTCTGCAGTTGCATTTTCAACACCTTCAACTCTTTCAGGGCCATGGAATACGGAGCAATTGACACTGGTGTCGTACCTGCATAAACCTTAATGCCAAACTCCACCACTCAATTCGGTGGCAACCCTGGAAACTCATCCGAAAAAACACCCGAAAACTCGCATACCGTGCGAATATCCTGCACCCTCAACTCCTTTAAACTAGGATTCATAACATAGGCCAAGAAAGCCTGACATCCAAAATCCAACAGCCGTCTCGCTTTTAAAGCCGAAACAACATTAAACAAGAACGTAGCATTCTCACCTACAACCACCACCTCAAAATTATCCGATAACCTCAAGGATATCTGTTTGGTCTCAAAATCCACCACAACCCTATGCTCAGTCAACCAATCTATCCTTAGGATTACATTAAAATCATGGAATGGCAACTCCATCAAATCCACGGCAACCACATGTCCCTGAACCATTAGCGGACATCTACGATACAACTTCCTAACCACGACTGTCTCCCCAAGAGAACTAGTCACTCTAATATCCATATTAAGAATTTCAACATGTATATCAAGCAACTGTGCATGCTCACTCAAGATGTATGAATAGGTAAAACCAGAATCAACTAACGAATACAATGAAAAAGACTGTAAAGTGAAAGTACCTGCAATCATATCGGTGTCATTGTGAACCTCACGGTTCGCATACACCTTAACCGGTCTACCTCCCTCAGGCCGGATAGCAACGGTATGAGTCACAGTCCTCTGCCCACCATCTCTGCGCTAAAATGGCCCATGGCCATAGCCACGGCCTCTCTGCGGTGCAACATATTGCCCACCTCAGGCTGACAAAGGAAAATCACATCTTAGATGGTCGTAGGACCCACAACTCCAACAAGCATTGGCCATAACAGCCGCATGTGCCTGACCTTCTATGGCCAAACGTAGGCAATCTTGCCTCAAATGATCACGCGATCTACAAGCCCAACAGGTATTATGCGGAGCCCTAACCTGTGTACCCTGCCCCTGCACTCCACGACCAACAACACCTTCACCACGCCTCAGCTCAGGGCGATACCTCCTATCATGGTGTCTCTTGGCCTGACTAGTACCAAAACTAGAATCTGCCACTCTCTTCTAAAGCCTCATGACCCAGAAGCCAAACCAAGGTTCTGCTCAATGTCCTTGGCTCGCGTAACCAGCACATCAAAATCGGTATATTCAGTAGCAAGCATGTATGTCTTAACCTCTTCTACAAGCCCATAGCGAAAATGATTATATCGCTGACGCTCGTCAGGGACTAACTCAGGTGCATACCGGCTCAGCCTCACAAACTGCACAACATACTCAAAAATAAACATACTACCCTATACAAGAGCCATTAACATTTTCTTCTTTTCGTCATAATACCCGACTCCCAAGTACTTCTTCCAAAAAGTACCACAAAAGAACTCCCAGGTTACATCTTCGGTTACCATCTCGGATATCGTGGTAGTCCACCATATATAAGTATCTCCCTGCAACAGGGACCCAGCACATCCCAGCTTACGGGCATCAAAACAACCCATCTGGCCTAGTATCCTCTATGTACTAGCCAACCAATCCTCTAAAGCCTCCGATGCTAAACCACGAAACTCAGCTCTGCCTAGACTACGAAGACGCTGTAACGACAAACCCGTCTGCCCAACCACTGGTGCCGACACATGAACACCTACAATTGCTGCCTAGAACACACCAGTCATGAACTGAACCAAAGTCGCCATGTCACCGATCCCTGGCCCAGCTGGCACAGGTGGTACTTGCTCCACATTCGCAGATGGAGTAGTTGAGGGAAGCGGTAACCTCTCAGGAGGTACAACATCTTCCTCGTTTCCCTGTCCAACAGCAGAAGCAATCATACAGATCGCAACTCTCTCATCGGTCCCATCGTGCTAAAAATATATCTAAGGCATGATAATCATTTCAAAGCAAAATAGTTAGGCCAGCTTCAAGCAAGGATCCAAGACTTCCATTTCAAAATCATAACATTTCAGACTATAATAATACGGCCATGGGTTTCCCAAATTTCCCCCAACATAGCATAAAGCAACCACCGTGTATATTACAATCGTAGTGCATCGCAAACAACGAATTAAAAATCACAACAACATTACAACCACCGTACTAATTCCCAATTATCGCAAACCTGTCTCTGATACCACCAAATGTAACTCTCTCGACCCGGCTTAGTCGCAAGACCGAACCAAGCGAGCTACATTAGGTTTACCGAAGGAAATCGTGAAGATGAAACCCTAAACACATCTATTTTTTTATCTTGTCTAGATGCACAATTATTATCCTACACGTACATACTGATCATAGGTGAAAACTCAACTCATTCGGGCATCGAATTGACATCCAATTGAACACAATTGCAATTTAGGGACCAAGTTGCAATTTCATAAAACAACAGAGACTTAGCTCATTTTATGTTACCAACATTTAATTAAGCAGGTTTCGTGCATGCATGTCAAATATCAGCTCAAAAAGGTCATCCATACTCATTCAATTGCATCCACAACATTCACAGACTAAACGCAAGAAAACAAAACTTCCGAACAACAAAATAACTAAATTAACGATTGGCTATATTAGTACACTTGTACGCATATCGGTACGGTATTGCTATTTCAAAAACCCCAATTTCCAGTAGCCAAATCTCATTTTATACGCCATGCCTGATACACATAACTCGTATCGAAACGGTCTCTCACGTACCGAAACGCAATGCCTGAAAAAACTTACATGTAGCAAAACAATTGCTCGTGTTTCGATACGCTAAGCCTGGAATGGCTTACCCGTACCGAAATAGGGACACCTGTACCGGTACACCAGGACCTGAAATGTCTTCATTTGCTGGTTTAACATGCTTTCAAACACACCAAAACACCTTAACATGCTTCTAACATACATCCAACATCTTCAAGGGTCAAACCACATCAAAACAACCTAGTTTCAACATCAATTCATGGCAACATGCTTCAAATGTAAATCTAGAGGCATACACCCTAGAAACCAAAGCAAGCAAAACATGAAATCTTAAACCATCACAACAAACAATCCAAAATGGCCTTTTACAACCCAAGAGCAGCAAAACAAACTTGCTCAAACAAAGAGTTTAGCAAACACCTCCCCAAAACAACAACAAAACCCCATTGCCCTTAATACTTATAGTCTAGTCTGAAAACATACTTTTGATACCAAATCTTTTTCTGATCCCTTGCCTCCCGCTGCCTTCCGAGCCTTTAGTTCTCTGCATTGATGGAAAAAGAGAGCGTAAGCACACTAGGCTTAGTGAGGAGTGCTCAAAAACAACACACCACCAATGCCTTAAAACCATATCTCAACAACACATTGAAATCTCATTTCAATCATCTTAAAAACATCTTTTAAAACATTATCATGCCTTGAAAATCATGCATTTTACATCTTTAAAACCCAACATATTAACCATATGCAACATGTATCATTAACCAACCGCAAATCTAATTGCCAATCCTCAGTTTAAGTCTTCCCATGCATAACCATCATATGAAAAGCTTTAAGAATAAACATGTATAAATCACATTATACAACATAAACCTTTCAATGATACTTTAACAATTATATTGGCTTACAAGTGATCATAATCAAGTTCCTTTATCAAAAATCGTTTATTGGATACACGGATGCAACAAGTGTCCTTACAACACTTCAAGCCATCTCAACCAGAATAGCAATACAATCACAATCGCGACACATTACCAATCGAGTACAATTACAACTCGAGCGTTAGGGGTACTTGGATGGAGTTTTCGGTACACCAAATCAAAGCCTCTCAACATCCAAGATGACTTATTATAGTGCACTATCAATCTTATGTCCGGCCAACTATATCCGATAACATTTTTAAACCACATCACTTGCCAATATAATTCACCATTTACCATTTACCTCACTGTTTTTACAAGTATTGAACCAAACCACTTTCCAAGCAACTAAACATGCTTAACACTCAAGTATAAACCATATACTTACATGGATCACTTACCACTTGCATCCATCATCATTTCATGATCAAAACAGTATCTCATATACTTTAAAACATGCTTAAAAGTAGGTACAATGCAAATCAAAACAAGTGCATAAAACCATTTCATAAAAGTACGACTAAGAGAGAAAACCACATCATACTTACTTCCGAGTTTAAACTAGCGTTTCAAGCTCAGTTTAAACTCTTATAAGCCACCTTTAAATCATTTCAAAGCTAAAATCAACGTTCTCACTCACCGATACATGAAACCTCAATTCGCCGATGCGAATTCAAGCACCCAAAGCCTCCAAAGCTTCATCGATCAATTTCGGATCAACCTCCCCTGTTTTAACCACATCACAACAGAGGATTAATGCATCTCAATGCATTCAAAACACTACAACAATAATTACTTGCAAAACCTCGCAATCCTTTCACAATTACCCAACCACAACAATCGAAAACATCATTTAACTCATTTCAAACATAAACCAACCACAATCTATCAATCTAACACTTCAATTAACATCTAAAAATAGGATTATCTCATCCATAAACTTCCAGCAACTACACAGCTACCACAACTCCACAAAAACACAAATCTAATAACCTAATAATCAATGATTCAAAGAGTTTCGGGATTCTAATGTTAAAAATGACCTATTAACATTATATATCATCCAAAATATGTTCAAATCAATCTTCAATACTCGAAAACAGATCCAATACGAATCCTCCATAATTTTATCCATTAAACCCAATTAAATTAATTGTTCATTATAAAAACATAAAATCAGATTATAAATCATAAATCAAGGATAAAATACTTGGAAATATCAATAAAGAACCATCAAAAGAGGAGAAGAAAGAACCTTACCTCTATTGTGTGATTTCTCCCTTAATTGATTGATTAAAGCTAGAAAAACACAAGATTTCAATGAGGTTTTGTAAATCAAAGGTAAAGAAGCAATTACAAATCAAGAATCCAAGTAAAAAGATCTCTCACCTCTGGATTTAGATGAAAACAAGAGTGTTTGGCAGAAAATAAGCAGAGAGAAAAGTTGAGAGAAAAGTTTACGTCAAATTTCTTTAAAACCAATAACTAACTTTTATTATCAAAATCCCTTTTAATTACTTTATAAAACACATGTTAAAAAGTCTTAATTGAAGGGAGAAACGACCAGAAAAACTTGGTAAAATAGCTCCTTAAGGATTCTAAGAATTTGATCCTTTACAATTTAGTCATCTTTAAAAACAGTTTTCAAAAATTACATTTTAGTCACTAACCAAAATGTCACCCTTCCAAATCACATTTTCCAAAATTGATTTCACCAATATTTTTCATATATTTAAATATGATTTTTAACCATTTTACATATTTTATCTTACTCAAAAATATTTATTCCTGAACTCGACTCGAATCCCTCACCCGGTCCACCAGACCGTCTAATAAGCCCTTAAACCGCTAGGCTCAAAACCGGGGTGTTACACCCATTTAGTACCTATTGTAGATTTATTAACAGACCTATCAACTAATGTCAAAACTTAACTCCTCTCAAATTGATTTAACTCTTCTTGCATAGCCAATATCCGATAATGATCATTAATTCTTCTTTGATATTTTTAGGCTCCATGCATGAGATAAACGCAACAAAATTACAAGTATTTCTAAGAGAGGATCTAGTGGTTACCCCTTTGATGGATCACCCAAAATCTTACCATATTTGACATAGTTGAACTATTTTGGGTAAGTGACCTCTCTTTTTCTCTAGAGCTATGTCCTTCAAGGCTTCTAGAGGTGGATCTTGTGGTTCTTCTTTTGATGGAACTTCATCGACCTTTGATGATTGTCCTTCACCGTCACTGGCATCCAAAATTCCTACAATATCATCATCACAAGTATACTTCCTCGAAATGAGGTTATCATCAAAAACAACATGAATAGACTCTTCAACTACTAAAGTTCAGTTGTTAAATACATGATAGGCTTTAGAGTTTAAAGAGTAACCTAAAAAATTTGTTTCATCACTTTTTGCATCAAACTTGCCTAAATTGTCTTTTCCATTATTTAAAACAAAACATTTATATCCAAGAGGATGAAAATAGCTAATGTTAGGCTTTTATTTTTGAAAAGCTCATAAGGTGTTTTCTTCAAAAGTGGCCTAATCATTACACAATTAACAATATAGCAAGCGATATTTGTGTCTTTCGCCCAACAATACTTAGGCAAATTATTTTCGTAAAGCATGATTTTAGCTATTTCTTCTAAAGTTCTATTTTTCCTCTCAACAACCTTATTTTGTTGAGGTGTGCGAGGATCCAAAAAATTATGGCTAATTCTATTCGAGTTACAAAACTCTGCAAAATAAGATTTTGAAATTTGGTTCTATGGTCACTCCTAACATGAGAAATGGAGTAACCAACATCATTTTGGTTTGCTTTTGAAAATGTGATGAATTTTTCTAAAGCCTCATCCTTGGTACTTAAAAATATAACCCAAGTAAATCTAGGGTAATCATCAACAAGAACAAATGCATATTGTTTTCCACCCAATCTCATAGTTTTAATAGGGCCAAGAAGATCTATATAGATCAATTGTAAAATTCTACTTGTTGATACATCATTAATGTATTTAAAGGAAACCCTTTTATGTTTTCTCTTAGCACATGCATCACAAATTTTATCAAGGGAAAACTTGATTTTAGGCAAACCTGTAACTAGATCATTTGAATTTAATTTTTCCAAAACACTCATACTAGCATGTCCTAATTTTTTATGCCACAACCAAGAATCATGCTCATCTTTTGCAACAAAACATGCATTTGAAATATGAATGTCATCTAGATGCATCATGTATATATTTCCTATTCTATGACCAATAAGCACAATTTTATTGGATGCAATATCAATGATTTTACAACCATTCAAATTAAACATGACATTGAAACCTTTATCACACAATTGGCTTATGCTTAACAAATTATGCTTAAGATCGTTAACATATAAAACATTCTCAATGAGTATGGAAGAGTGATTACCAATGGAACCAATTCCTTCAATGTGGCCTTTGGAGTTGTCATCGAAAGTCACCACTACTCTACTATTTGGTTTTAGCTCCAATAATCGACTCTTGTCACCAATCATGTGTCTTGACATCCACTATCAAGGTACCATGAATTTGCACTTGAAGATTGGGCCTTGTAGCAATGCTCCCCTTACAAACATAAAATCAAATCTTAATGTTTGGTACCCAATTTTTTTGGTCCATGAGTATTAGCTCCCAAAATCTTGGTTCCCTTAGGAATCCAAGAAGTAATAGCATCAATGTTATTAGAAGTTACAAGTTCCTTAAGAACCCAAACACTTCTAACTCTCTTACCGTTAGAGGGCCTTTGGGAGCCTCTATGTTTGTATTCATTAAAGTTTTTTCTTACATGGTTGGGTTTTGAATGATTTCTATTTTCAAAACGAGGTGTCCCAACCTTGTTTAAAGAAGCTTTAAAATCATCCTCTTCTTTTTGGTGATCATCATGGACTCTTGAAAGTAAGTTGTGCAAGTCTTGATTTTTCTTTTCCAAATCCTTTTTTTTTGCTTGCATCTCCTCAGCTTTCCTTTCAAGTTCCATATTGGTTTTGGATAAAGAATCATTTTGGTTTTTCAAATCTGAAACTGTTTTCTTGTTTCTCAAAATTGATTCTTTATACTTCAAAATCAATTCATCATAAACCTCTTGTAATTCATCATAAGCTTTTTGAAGCTCATCAAAATCAAAATCAAATGTAGATTAATTTAAGGTTACCTTAGGATCCTCCTCCAATGCCATGAGACAAAGGTTAGCTACCTCTTGCTCCTCATCATCGAATGAGTTTTCATCGCTCCAAGTAGCTACATGTCCCTTGAGCTTTTTCTTCTTTCCGAAGCTTTCAAACAAGTTTGTCTTCCGAAATGATTTCTCTATAGCCCTTAAGCCCATTGAAGATGACGGAGAAACGATGAAACATCTTCTTGATGTCTTCATCCGGTTTTATTTTGAAGTTTTTATAACTTAGATTGAGAAGGCCAATTTTAGTCTTCTTGACTTCGTTTCTTCCTTCATAAGTAACTTCTAGCTTTTCCCAAATCTCCTTGGAACTAGAGCATGAAAACATCTTGGCATACTCATATGGTCCAAGGTCACAAAATAAGATATGCATGGCTTTGGCATTGAATTGTAGCTTTTGCCGATCATCGTCGGACCACTCTAGCCTTTCCTTGGGGACGAGACGTTCTCTTTCTCTCTTTATCAGAATCGATGTCCCATCTATCACTACTTCCCAAATGAGGTAGTCATTTGATTGGATGAATAGTCTCATCCTATTCTTCCAATAAGGATAGTTTACTCTATTAAAATATAGAGGCTTAGAGATAGATTGAGATTCCTAAAAGTAGTTGCCAGAAGTGGAGGCTTTGGCTTGACTTGTAAATTGATTGTACACCGGCAGGATATACTCAAGAGTATGTGAAGACTTCAAATGATTGTAGCTCTTATACCAATTGTTGGGTTAAACAATCAATGGAAATGGCCAAAAGGGGTGAACTGGAAATTAAAATTTTGGTGGAAGTAATGAGTAAAAAGAAAAAAATTGCACAAAAGGTTAGAGTGGTTAAACCTTCTAAACAAGGTCTATATCCACTACCTTAGCTATCCACACTAAGAATTTTCACAAATTCACTAAATTTGTCTTTTCTTTTTGGCTAAAGGAGATAACCTCACAACCTAGACTTATACCCCAAAGTCTAATGATCCCTTTTTCCATAAAAGATAAATACAAATAAGCAAACTCAGAAAAAACCTCTACATGTAGTTTGTTTGCACAATTCAAAGCTCACTAAAACCCGATTAAAAAGAATTACAATGAAAGTTCACTCAAGTGGGTTACAAGAATTTGCAATAAAAGCTTTAAAAGGTTGGATATGTGCTTGAATGCTTTTGGATAGTTTTCTTTTTGTTGAAGAAGTTTTGAAGACTTGATTTTGTACCCCCTCATTGATTTCTAGCCGTTTGGTAGTTGGGATATTGAATAGAGTCGTTGGGCTGCATTTTTCCTGCAATAAATGCTTTCTAGCAACATAAAGTATCGGTACATGAACAACAATATCGGTACTTTCCAAAAGAAGAAAGAGATGTTGTAACAAAGGGGTACCGTTCACGAGCAAGCATATCGGTACAGAGTGTCAATCTTAAAAATGGTATTAGTACAGGCCATACCGTACTAGTACTCATTTTGCTCACTGGAATCCTTGAAGCATTTGGTTAAAATATTGTATTGATATGTCTGTATGTGTATCGGTAATTGTAACTGACTTTCAAAAAACTGGTTCCAAGAAAACTGACAAGGCAATGGTCAAAACAATTAATGAAAAGATTTGCATCTCCTCCCAACAAACGAGGCTTATCCCACGACATTCAAATGTACTTACCCATACAAAGCCATGAATTAACTTCTCAATCTCTATGCAAACACCTTTAGGTAACCATGAAGCTTGCATAGTATAAGTCGGGATAGCCTGTAAAACAGATTTTGCAAGAGTGATCCTTCCGGCCAAGAATAATGATCGCACGGGCCATGAGGAAAGGTGGTTTTGAATTTTATCAACCCAATACCCATATATTTTCCAAAATTTTGAACCTCTACATATCTGAAACCATCAACAATAGCATATTTCGCATCCAGACAAGTATTGCAAGAGAAAAAAATCTGGGTCTTGGAAGCACTAACCTTGTGGCTTGACGCAGTGCAAAATTTATCTAAAACCCCACAGATAACCTCCATTTGCTGAACCAACGCTTCAGCGAATAAAACAATATCATCTATAAAGAAAAGATGAGATATTCCAAGACCACCTCCACTTAAGTGAATTTCCACCCAGTCCCCTTGCTCAATCTTCAAATCAGTGGACTGCAACAAACGTTCCATGCACAGAACAAAAATGTAAGGCAATAGAGGGTCACCTTGACGGATACCTCTCAATGGCTTAAAAGAGGCAGTCATTTCACCATTCCACATAATCTGAGTCGATACCGAGGTAATGCATTCCATAATTAAATCACTGAAATCATGAAGAATACCTAAATCCCAGAGAGTATCAGAAATGAACGACCATTCAAGCCTATCGTAGGCCTTCTCCAAGTCAATCATGATGGCTATCCAACCCTTTTGTCCAGTTTTCTTTCGCATCGAATGGATAACCTTCTGAGATGATCAAGTTTATCCATAATACATCTTCCCAGAACAAAGCTAACCTGCGATTGAGAAACCCATGATGATAAAAAATTCAAAATTAACTTCGATAAAGCCTTGTATATAACATGACAAAGGCTGATGGGATAGAAATGAACAAATAATTTCAATGAAGGTACTTTTGGAATTAAAAAAATTGTACGATTGAAAACTTCCGCTGTTTGGTCACCACAAAAATAGTTGCGAACAAAAGCAATAACACTCTGTCCCACCATATTCCAATTCTATTGAAAGAACATCACATGTAAACCATCTACACCCGGCGCTTTAAGGGGACTCATATCGAGCACTGTTGCACGAACCTCATCATCAAACACTTCTATTGATAACCTGTGCGCATCACCTATCTCAATGTCCCTAAACCGGCCATGAATATCCCATTCAAAAAGATTATCTAGCGATAAAGTAATGAACAATTTAAAGAAACAAACCACGCTATCACGAATGAGATCAGGATCATCACTCCAACAACCATTTTTGAGTTTCATCAAGGCATGCATGTTTTTGCATTTCTTCACTTTGGTAGCTCGATGGTAAAATTTGGTATTACGATCTCCATTCTGAATCCGCTCACACCGAGATCGTTGAAACCATAAGCTCTCTTCTTGTTGTAGTACCATATCAAACTCACACTTAAGCTTCTCCTTGAGCTCATAGAGATTCGTATTTGCAGAGAATTCTGAAATGCGTTCAATACCCTGATACGTGCCATGAGCTTAGCCTTGTGACCTTGAATATTCCCGAAAACATCCTTGTTCCAAGAGCTAGCCAAGTCACAAAACCTGACCATTTTATCGGTAATAGAATCTCTTGAATTACATGCTTCCTCTACTACATTCACAAAGCTAGGATCACTTTGCCAAGATGCAAGATATTTAAAGAAACCCAGGCTTTGTTTTTTACCATCAGAAGCCGAGAGCAAAATAAGCGGCCTATGATCAGATCCCAGGCAAGGTAGATGAAGAACCACCAAACTAGTCCATTGTTCATACTACGCATCATTTTCGAGGCATCTATCAATACGTTGCAGAAGCGAACCCCTCTTCCATGTAAAATGAGAACCTTGATAACCCAAATTAGTTAAATTAGACTGTTGCATGAAGTCACCAAATTTTATACAGACCCTATCCCTTCTATCAGACCCTTCTATATACTCTGACGAACACAAAATTGCATTTAAGTCGCCTCTAAGAACCCATCAAATATCATCATCCTGATGTAGAGCTAACAATTGAGCCCACAAAACACATCTTCGTTGCCAATTTGGACTAGCATAGATAAAAGTGAAGAGAATCGAAGATCCAGATTATTGGACAGTACACACTAAATAAATAAACTGATTCGTTATTGCAAGAACATTAATTCTGATCGTTTCTCTCCATATTAGAATCCTGCGTTCTCACATGAAGTCTCAAATAACGATTAAATTCAGGGTCAATAGCACCCTGTACATTCCAATATAAAACTTTAAACATTAAAAAATATGGGGATAAAAAGGAAAAACCCGTTACTAATGCAATTTATCACCATCAAAGGCTATATTGTCCCGCCATCGTATACCTGTATCTGAGCTCAGGGTAGTCTCTATGGTTTCAGTATCATCGGTCACTTGGGGAGGTTTCTCAACTAACAAATTCCATGATATGTCGCCAATCCACTCCCCAATATCAACAACATTTGGATCCCAATTTTCCTGCGACTCCTGTTGTTTCCTTCGTGAAGGATAAATACCTATTCGAGCAACTCCTTTGATTTTTGATAGGTGCCTCACAATATAAGGGATCGATGTCCTTTTCATAGTAGATTTACCCCTCCTCAATTCACATTATTTTGGATTGGATTAACAACTTGCATCGCAGAGTGCTTTAAGAGATCGAGCGATAGAGGAGCCAAAATAACCAAACTTGTGGAAGCCATATTCTCACTCACTTGTACATTCGTGTCATCAATCAGAATAACCAACTCGTTCTCCTTACTCACAACTTGCGTCCCCTTACTTTTCCCACCTTTTGATCGTGAACCCCTTTGTAGGACTTCCTGGTCACCAATAGGAGGAGCTTGTATAATCTCATCCGGTCTCTGTCCCTTAGTGGCCTTGTTCCCTTTAGAAACCTTCGAAACATTCATAGCATTGTTCAGAGATGAGCAGTTGTACCATGACATTTTTAATCATTCGTATTGCCTTTTGAAGTCGTCTCGGCACTCAGATTGATGAGATTTTCTTTTGCACTAGATTGTTCTTGGATTTTACCACCATCATTAACCGCTTCACCAGTTTGGAAGACCGCAAACCTCCCTAGACCTATACCAGATATTGATCGACCAACAAAGGGAGCTTTTTCTCTATTCTCTGTTCTGTACACTTTCATAATCTTTTGATTCACAACCTGCATCCAAATACTATAACGCCCAGCGGGTTCAGAGATTGTCATATCAATGATATTTATGTCCTTGATTGCATCACTTGTAACCTCTGTTAGTTTGTTTTAACTCCTCAAAAGTTCCACTTTTGATATATATATATATATATATAAATTGATATACTTCTGCTTGACTTTGAGTACATATTTGTGCATTTAGCTTGTAGAATCATGCATTTGCATTAAGGAGTTGAGGAACGTTTCCTTTGATAGAGTAAATGTGTATTTCTTTGCTATGGCAGGGTAGGAGCAGGATGGCAGGAGCAGGACAGGAGCTGATGGCAGGAGGAGCAGAAGAGAAATGCCAAGTAGCGATTGGCAAAAGTATGACAAGGATTGCCAAGCTCGGTTGGCAATAAAAGGATGGTCGATGTTCGGTTAGTAACCGTTGGTCAAAGATCTAGTTAACCCTAAATTCAAACGAAAGGATAAGAATATAATGCTCTTATCTCAAGTGCGTAACCAACTTTCAAATTCAAACCCAATCTAGGGTTTCCACGAGTGCCTATTTAAAAGAATCCCAACGATGAACCGAGAGATTGATCAAGGAGGTTGCACATTCGTAAAGAAAGAGGGAAAACTATGGTTCGACCAAGCTAAGACTGAGAGCTCTAGATCTATTGAAGGTCTGCATCGACAAATCTCCTTCTTTGCTTATTTCTCTTAGTTTTAATTTTGTTTTAATGATGGTGTTATTTGAAAACAATGATGTGTTGATAGTTCCCCCAGCTATGAACTAATTCTTTTAAGTTGACTGAGGATGTTTTTGCGATGAACGCTTAGCTATTTTTTAGTTTTTAATAATTAAATGCTTTGGCATTTTTGCTTATCCTGCTAGTACTTATTTTTCCTAAATTGTTTGTCATACGAAGGTTGGCATTGCATGCATATTATCCCTTAATATCTTAACAGACTTAAGAGATAACACTTAATTGCCATGTACTAAGGTGAGAAACTTTGACAGAAGATGTTCAAGTAGATGAGCTTACTTCGGGAATGAATCTACCCTTTAGGAGTGAAGATTAGAACTCTGCCAAGTTAATTATTAAGAAACATGACTATAGACATATAAGAGTTAATCGTAATTAACTTAGGGTATTGCTATCGACAGAGGCAATACTAACCTTAAAATTTGCTTGGCAATAAAACCAAGGCGGAAATGTATTAAATGAAGTCTTCTCTAGCATGAAATCCATACATCCCTTGCCAACGCCCACCATCCATTTGAATACATTGTTTGTCAATCTGCCTAAACTTTTACTTTCTTTTCCTTAGCTATTTTTTCTTAAATCTAAAACCCAATCCAAATTCATTTGTTTCATTTCACAAGCAATTATTGTGGCATTTAATTCCTGGACAATCCTTGTGGATACGATACTCAGCTTATTGTTGTATTACTTGCTGACCGTGTATACTTGCACGCAAAAGACCTAAACTTGGCATTATTTTACTGCATGTTTACACTAATTCATCAATTATTTGCCAAGCAGTAGTCAGTCGACAAGTTTTTGGTGTCGTTGCCAGGGATTACAATGGAATTTATTGTTTTGATTTTTTCTTTTTTTTGTTTATTTTTATTTATTTTATTTGTTTGGTGTATGACCAGGAACCGCGCTGTGGAAGAAGATTGGCCATACGACGCAGAGATTAAAAGAACCCTACGCAGATTGAAAAGAAAAGTTTGAGAAATGGCTCGTAATGGAAATAGAGTGGACAATGTCATAAATAATGAGGAGAATCCACCAATAAATAATGGGATACCTCCTGCACCTACTATTGCTGGTGAAAATCCTGAAGAGAGACCTATTAGAGAACACTTGGCACCAAGCATGGACAATTTGATGCCAGGACTGATTGGTCCCGTGGTAAATGCAGTTAATATTGAACTTAAAATGGTAATGATTCAGACACTATTGAATGTAGGTCAATTTGATGGATCACCTACTGGTGACCCAAGAAAACACTTGAAGCAATTCGTGGAGGTTTGCCAATTATTTCAGCAACCTGGTGTAGCTGAAGAGACAGTGAAGCTAAGACTATTCTCATTTGCTATGAGAGATAAAGCAAAATTGTGGCTAAGTTCTTCGCCACCTGGTTCAGTCACTTCATGGGCAAAATTATGCCAGAAGTTCTTTTTGAGATTCCAGTCACCTAAACTTAATGCCAAGTTGTGGAGCGATATCATCACTTTTAGGCAGACTGATGATGAGACTTTGTATGATGCCTAGGAGCATTTTAAGGACCTATTGAGAAAATGTCCCATACATGGATTTCCTACTTAGACCCAAATGGAGACCTTTTATAACAGACTCAATACTCATGCAGAACTGTGGTTGATGCTTCGGCAACTGGTTCGTTGCTAGACAAAAATTACATTGAGGCATTTGACATCCTTGAAAGGATTGCAACCAATGATCTCTAATATCCTACTACTAGACTGGGAACCAGAATAAAAATTGCTGGAAAATTAGAGCTTGATGCACTATCATCAATCAATGCTCAGATTTCCAATCTCACTAACACAGTAAAGACGATGCAAAAGACTATTGAAGTCTGAGAAGTAAAGGTATTAGAACCACTCTACACTATTTGTGGAGAGGATCATAATGTCGAAGAATGCTCAGCAAACCCTAAATCGGTAAATTTTGTTAGAAATTTCAATCGTAATTTTAACCCACATAACAATACCTATAATACAGGTTGAAAGCAACATCCAAACTTTTCATGGGCAAACCAAAGCGGTAACCAATATAATGCCCAACGTTAGAACGGCAATGAACCGTCAGGTTTTAATCAGAATGTGATGCCACAGAGAGCACAAAACAATTTTCATCAAGGGTAGAGATCTACCTAGAGGAATACTCTAACCGAGTATATGGAGCAAAATGATGCAACTCTCCAGAGTCTAGCAACATCTATGCTAAACTTGGAAGTTCAACTAGGGCAAATTGCCAATGCACTCAGTAATAGACCCCAGGGAATTTTGCTAAGCGATACGGAAGATGCTCGGCAAAAAGGTAGAGAACAATTCAAGGCAGTAACTCTTCCGAGTGGCAAACAATACGAGACTGAGATACCCACTTTGGCAAAACCTGCATTCACTTATCCGCCACCACTTTTTCTACAAAGGTTCCAAAAATACAAACAAGACCAGTAGTTTAAGCGCTTCTTGGAAGTTCTTAAACAACTGCATATCAACATACCATTAGTAGAAGCTCTCGAGCAAATGCCCAACTATGTCAAATTTATAAATGACGTCTTGTTCAAAAAGAGGAAGTTGGGTGATTTCGAGACAGTTGCTCTTACTGAAGTATGCAGTGCAATGATCACCAATAAATTTCCACCAAAACTGAAAGATCTGGGAAGCTTCACAATTCCCTATACGATTGGCAATAGATTCATGGGCAAGGCACTGTGCGATCTAGGAGCCGGCATCAATCCAATGCCAATATCAATTTTCAAAAAACTTGGCATTGAAGCAAGGCCTACCACAGGAACACTCCAGCTGGCAGATCGATCTTATGCACATCTCAAGGGTAAGATTAAGGATGTGTTGGTAAAGGTAGATCAATTTATATTCCTAACTGATTTTATTATTTTAGAATATGAAGCTGATGTTAATATCCCAATAATTTTAGGAAGACCATTTCTTGCCACGGGTAATGTAACACCCTCGACCCGGATGTCATAATTGGGCCTTAAGCCCAAATGACTACCATAAAAGTTTAACCTGGTTTAGCCCAAACCACCATCAAATTCCAAAATCCATCTGATTTCAATCCAATAAAATATAAATAATAATTGAAACATGTACAATAGAGCTTCTTTAAAATTTCATAAATAAAGTATTTGACTCGATTATTTTAAAATCCAATACGAGTTACAAAATAAAATAGGTTCCTGCAAATACATAGCCCAAAGACCTAAGTATTGTACTCTGTGGGGACGAGGCACTGGAATCTGTCACTGATGGTGCTCCTCCAAGCAGACAAGCCAAACCTACAAACCTGCGAACGAAAACAACAATTTCGAACGCCGAGCTAACAAAGCTTAGTGGATACACCAACACTCAACCATGCTTCATGCAAATCATAAATAAGAACAATGCAACATGTAATAATTTCATGGCAAGATAACGATGGCGCTACCGTAACCACCTAAACACATACAATATTAATGTATGATTCCACACATAGCACATATATATATATACCATTAACCACAAAGCATCACACAGATAACCATAATTATATATAGAATGAGGTTCGCGTCCACTAAGCATCGGGATCATACATTCTGAGCAAGGCTCGCGTCCACTAAGCATCAGGATCCTATACTCTAAGCAAGGCCCGCATCCACTAAGCATCGGCATCTTATACTCAAGGGATGAGGCCCGCTTCTACTAAGCATCGGGATCCTACATCCATGCTTAGAATCTCTTATCAAGCATCATCGAATGAGGCCCGCGTCCACTAAGCATCGGGATCCTCTATTCGAAAATCTTCAAGGTGTTGCAACACATATCTCTGGGTATCCGGATCCCACCCACAGCATGACTCAACTATCTAGGAGTCCTATCAGCATACAACAAGAACCCTAATTGCCACACAACACACAACTCGAACCCAAAACCATAGCCCTATGGTTTCTATCAATTATTATGCCACCCCATTAGGTTTATCAACTTGTTAACATGTTATGAAAGTAAAAGTTAACCATTCTCATTAATCCTCTCATTATTCATGGAGACTCGACTATAAAGGCGTCCTTTCAGCACACAGAAAGAACCCTGATTACCACACAACGTCATTTAGTCCACCTAGGATCCCTATGGGTTACTATCTCACATAATTCACCCAAATAATTACCAAGTTATCAACCATTTATTTCACATTCTAGGTTAAAACATCAATTTCTCAGTTTTACTATTTATTTTATACCCTTAGAGAACCCATTGGACCCTTTATCTCGAATTATAGAACCCTTGAACTCAAAGTCTAATTCCTTGGGTAGATTGCTCTGTGTGTACCGGTACTCCTATATGGGTATTGGCACGACCCTCTTGGTACTGGTACTCCTCTACGAGTACCAGTACTCAAATTATATTCGAAAGAAAATCTGAACAGCCAGTACTGAAACGCTCCCCCACGTATCGGTACCCTAGTACTAGGTACCGGTATGCTTACCCTCGTACCGATCCCAAACCTCAATGGAACAGTGGTATCGATATGCCTCTTTGCGTACCGGTACGCCAACTAGCTACTGGAATTTCAAACACAGCAGGAGTATCGATACATAGGAAGCTGTACCGGTACGCCCTACATAAAAATTGATCTTTTTCTAGGGAGCAGTACCGGTATGCTTGCCCCTGTATCGGTACTCGAACCTAGAACTTTGTGTCTAAAGTTCAAAAAAATCTCATCTTTAACCCCCAATTCAAACTAGTAAACCCCAAACTCAACCTACAATTTATGAAAGGTGTTTAGGGTCGATTTCTACCAATTTTAAGCCTTATTAACATCAAATCTTGAAATTACCATTAAAGAGCAACCAAGGTTTCATCTCAACCAAAACACCATAAACATAAAACAATGTCTATTTTCATGATTTCCAGGAAACTATAGGAGTTAGTAGTGTACTAATCTTGGATTAAAGTTGATGAAGAGGCTTTCAAGAACCCATTTTCGTTCTTCCTCTTCAACCCAGCAAAACATCTTCCCTCACCATTTTAAATAAATCTTACCTTGGATAAAAGATCTTGAGATGCTGAACAAACTTCCCTTCTTGACCCAAACGAGATTCTTACTCAAACTCTTAAAGATTTGACCTTGAACTTTGGGTTCTTGGTAAGGAATTGAGAGTAGAAGGGGAAGGGGGACAAGAGGACCAAGATGATCTCATAAGGTTCACTTTTCTATAGAGAAGATTAAACACCACCAGCCTCTTTGTCATCCATTTATGAAATTACCATATTACCCCTCACAATTCCCATCCTAAACCAAGCCCAATTCCAGCTAAGCAAGCCTAACAACATTGGCAATTGTTAAGTGTTCAAAAGTACTATTTTTATTACCCTTTTATTCTTATTATTGCTAGACTTAGGCTCATATTAGTTGAATTATTAGTCATTCATGCATGTTTGCATCGTTTCCTTGGTGGACAAACTTGATTTCATATTTTGCTCAATTTTGTGGAAAAAGATACTGCTTTGGTGTGTTTTTATCTGTGTGTGCAGAATCACTTGCCAAAGCAAGGCTGGAACCAGTTGCCAAGGCAATGCATGAAGGAGATGCCGAGCTAGTTGCCAAGGCAATTTTTGATAAGGAATAAGATGATATGGTAGTCGAAATTGATGACTAGATAAGCCCAAGATGACGTGGTGCAAAGCTAAATCCCAAAGGAGTTTGATTTCCATGAAGAGGTTAAAGAGAAATTAAATCCCAAGAAGATAGGAGAAGTTCTAGAAGGAATTTAAATATAATAAAGAATTATGTTCTTTAAAGATAATTTAATTCCATCTTAACTTCCTCCTCAAAAAAACTTTGACCTAGCCCTATAAATTAAGGATCAAGGCGTCAACTCCAAGGTGGGGGAGGAGAGAAATTTTGACAATGAGATCAAGGGAGATTTCGACTAGAGCTTTGGAGAGATTTCGACAAGGCTTCAACCATTCTTCATATTTTTTCTTTCTTGTTCAATTAGGTTTATGCTAGGAATTCTTTGTCTTGTGTTTCTTTGGAACCTAACCATGAACTAAATCTATTTGGCTAAGGTTATTGTGTTTTGTGGTTGTGAGAAACAATTGGATTTTGTTTAGGTAATAAGAGCTTGCACTTTTAATTCAAGGTTTACTCATTCTTGGTTCTTATTCTTGTTTGTGAGTGAATTGGGAGAGGATCTCGTAACTTCATCTATTTATCTAGTATCGGGAGAGTTAGATTCAAGAAACGAATGAGTATGGTCTTTATTCAATCTATTGATGGTAAAGATTAATCCGACTTAGGGATAAGTTAAGGATTTCAACGGCTAAGAGGAACGCAAGATTGGTTGTTGTTCACCCTTGATTCACGCAGGGATGTATTATCAAGGCATGCACAAATAGCTAGAGTTTCAACTTAGGGATAAGAAGAAACCATTGAAGAACGCTCCGCCGAACCTTGAAGTTTCTTCCCAGCCGCCCGAGTAGTTGCCCAACTAGTCGCCCAGGCAACCATCGATTAGTTGCCAAGGCAACCCCGCTGTGCAAGTTGCCACGGCAACTGAGTTGCCCTTGCACTCTTTTACCAAGACGATCCAATCAGCTATCACACCTCAACTCACGATAACCTGGCCTATTCTCTCTCTTTTGGTTACATATTCTTTTACATATTTGCTTTCTAGTTTAGTTGTTAGTTAAACTCCTACAATCTTCTACTTGTGTTCTTTTACTTTTTACAGTGCAAGAGATTAGATTCTTGAAGTGGCACCAATTCCTGTGGAGATGATGTTTTTTATACTATAACTTGCGACGTGTACACTTGCACAATTGCGGAGCACTTATTACGCACAACAAGTTTTTGGCGCAGTTGCCAGGGATTGGCAATAGCAACTTTGTTTTTATTTTCTTGCACTTTTTATTTTTATTGTTTAAGATTCAAAGGGCTAACAAACTTTGGTTTTGCATTGGTATATGACCAGGGCGAGACCGATTACACCAGAATATCCCTTTGATCCAGAAATCGAACGAACCTTGCAAAGACTCAGACGAAGGTTAAGAGTAGCAATGGCTAATCAACACGGCAATATGAATCAAGATGTTCCAGCAGGAGGAGGAGTGATTCTTGCACGAAACAGAACTATTCGAGACTATCTTGAAGAAGATCTTGATGGACTTAATCCAGGAGTTGTCACGCATGAAATTGAAGCCGACCACTTTGAGTTGAAACCGGTGATGTTTAATATGATCAACACAATTGGTCAATTTGGCGGCTCAGCAACTGAAGATGCACGACAACATCTTAAATCTTTCCTCGAGATTTGTAATTCATTCAAAATACAAGGAGTCACCCCCGATGTGTTACGACTAAGATTATTCCCCTATTCACTGAGGGATAGGGCGAAAGCATGGTTGAATAGTATTCCTGCCGGATTATTAGGATCTTGGACTGATCTTTGTCGTGATTTCCTTGCTCGATTTAATCCTACAAATTTGATTGATAAGCTTCATAACGAAATTACTTCTTTTCGGCAGGCAGATGATGAATCCATGTACGAGGCTTGGGAGCAATATAAAGAACTTCTACACAAATGCCCTCTACACGGATTCCCAGTGTGGAGACAAGTAACAATGTTTTACAGCACTGTGAATACACCAACAAGGATGATGCTAGATGCATCGGCAAACGGCATACTCCTAGATAAGTCACCGGAGGAAGAAATGCAAATTCTAAACAGGCTTGCCAAGAATGATTATCAATTCACATCTGCTAGAAGAGGAGGAGTTAGACGCCAAGCCTCAATACATGAACTGGGATCATTAGACTCAATTTTGGCACAATTGACCACTCTAACTAAGATGGTCCAGAACATGCAGAAACTAAACAATACATAGGAAGTCAAGGTAATGGATTCATTTTGTGAGTTATGTGGTGGTAACCATGATTCTTCTGAATGTATGCAGAATCCGAAATTCAGCTTTTATGTGGGGAATTACAACCGGAACAACAATGTGATGTCCAACACATACAATCCAGCCTGGAAGAAGCACCCAAATTTCTCATGGAGTAATCCCAACAATGCTCTAAACCAGAACAATTAGAATGCACAAGCATCGGGATTCCAGCAGAATATGCCACAACAACAATTGCCGCAGCAACAACCGACAACATCTAGTTCTTTGGAAAATTCTCTCAATGCTTTTATGTTGAAAACTGAATCTTATATGGCTGAGAATAGTAACTTCATAAAAAGAACTTATGCTTTTATTAACAGGACCGGAATGAGATTGCAAAACCAAGAGGCAACAATCAAATCATTGGAAAATCAAGTGGGACAATTTGCTCAAAACCTGAATACTAGACCGCAAAGAGGTTTACCTAGCGATACTGAAGACGCAAGAGGAACTGGCCATGAGCAATGTAAGGCGATCACCACTAGAAGTGGCCAACAACTTAAAGAGGCTCAATCTCCCTCATCAAACAAAACTTCACAAAAAGAACAAGACGAACTCAGCGGAAAAGCCTCAGATGCTGAATCAGGAAATGCCGCGGCAACGAGCGATAAGCATGCCTCGACAACCAGTGATAAACATGCCTCGGCAACCAACGATAGGCACGCCACGGCAACCCCAATTGATGATACCTCGGTAACTCCAATTGCACCAGCAATGCCATCAATTATGTTCTAGACCAATGAAAGGATCGAAGATATCCGACTTTCACCACCATTCCCACAAAGGTTGATGTGACAAAAGTAAGAATATCAATTCAAGAAGTTTCTTGATATCCTCAAGCAAGTCCTCATCAACTTGCCATTGGTTGAAGAAATTGAACAAATGTCGAACTATGCCAAGTTTCTTAAAGACATTGTGTCCAAAAGAACAAGGCAAGGAGAGTTTGAAGTAGTTGCCGCAACAGAGGGATGCATGGCCATGTTGCACAATCGCATGCCACCCAAGTTGAAGGATCTCGGAAGTTTTACAATACCCTGTTCCATTGGAAACCACTATGTCCGGAAAGCATTATGCGACCTTGGAGCAAGCATAAACTTGATGCCTAAATCGGTTTTCCAAAAACTATGAATTGGGAAGGCAAGACCTACAACAGTTATGCTATAGCTAGCCGATAGATCCTATGTGCATCCAGAGGGAAAAATCGAAGACATACTGGTAAAAGTTGATAAATTTATTTTTCCCGCTGACTTTATTGTTTTGGATTGTGAAGCAGATGAACATGCACCTATCATTCTCGGGAGACCCTTCCTAGCAACGGGGAGAACCTTGATCGATGTTGAAAAAGGAGAACTCACAATGAGGGTGAATGACCAACAAGTTAAACTAAATGTGTTCCAAACCCTAAGGCATGCCGATGATCCAAAAGAATGCCAACTTCTTCATGCCACGGTAGAGTTTAACTTCGATGAGAAATTCAGTTGCCTCGGCAACTACATTGCCGATCAAGAGGAACCTGAGGAGTATGAAGAACCGATCGATGAGGAACAACAAGAAGAGGCAAATTGGTAGTCAATCAACTAGGTACATACTTTGAACCACTGGATTACTCAAGTAAGGAAGGTAAAATTGAAAAGCCCTCTATTGAACAACCACCGATTCTTGAGCTGAAACAGTTGCCTGAGCAACTAAAATATGCTTACCTAGGAGCCGACAATGCATTGCCTGTAATTATCTCCTCTAAGTTACAGCCTGAGCAGGAAAAGAAGCTGATCAAAATGTTGATGCTACACAAAAAGGCAATAGGGTGGACAATTGCCGACTTGAAGGGAATTAGCCCGGCAGTGTGCATGCACAAGATTTTATTGGAAGATGATCACAAACCTTCGATTGAGGCCAGAGGAGACTGAATCATGCCATGAAAGGGGTTGTAATGAAAGAAATCATCAAGTGGCTTGACACCGGCATTATATACCCTATCTCTGATAGTACATGGGTAAGTCCGGTATAATGTGTACCGAAAAAGGGAAGTATAACGGTGGTAAGTAATGAAAACAATGAACTCATTCCAGCCAGGACTGTGACCGGTTGGAGGGTTTGTATGGATAATCGAAAGCTAAACAAAGCCACTAGGAAATATCACTTCCCATTACCCTTTATTGATCAAATGCTTGACCATCTTGCAGGTAAACCCTTTTATTGTTTTCTTGATGGTTATTCAGGCTACAATCAAATTGCCATAGCACCAGAACATCAAGAAAAGACAACCTTCACATGCCCATACGGTACTTATGCTTTTCGAAAGATGCCATTCGGATTGTGTAATGCCCCAGAAACTTTCCAAAGATGCATGATGGCACTCTTTTCAGATATGGTCGAAGACTTCCTTGAGATCTTCATGGATAATTTTTCCGTTTTTGGTAATGACTTCGACAGCTGCCTCGGTAATTTAGAGAATGTGTTGGCAAGATGTGAAGAAACCGATTTAGTCCTTAATTGGGAGAAGTGCCATTTTATGGTAGATGAAGGAATAGTGCTCGGCCACAAGATTTCATCCAAGGGAATTGAAGTAGACAAAGCCAAGGTGGACGTGATCGAGAGATTACCCCCACCAAGTTCGGTTAAAGGAATCCGAAGCTTTCTTGGACATGCAGGTTTTTACATGAGGTTCATTCATAATTTTTCTAAGATTACTAAACCCTTATGCAATTTGCTTGAACAGGATAAAGCCTTCAATTTTGATGATTCTTGCACCCCAAGCATTCAAAACCCTAAAGAAAAAGCTTACCTCGGCACCCATTGTCTTTCCATCAGATTGGACGCTACCTTTTGAGCTCATGTGTGATGCAAGTGATTTCGCGGTAGGAGCAGTCCTAGGCCAACGCACAAGTAAGACCTTTCATGTGATATACTACGCTAGTAAAACTCTTAATAGTGCTCAAGTGAATTACACAACAACGAAGAAATAGTTACTAGCCGTAGTTTTCGCATTTGACAAATTCTGATCCTATTTGATTGGTACAAAGGTAATTGTTCATACGGACCATTCGACAATTAAGTATCTATTTGCTAAAAAGGATGCCAAACCTCGTTTGATTCGTTGGATATTGCTTTTACAAGAGTTTGAAATTGAAATTAAGGACAGGAAAGGAACAGAAAATCAAGTGGCTGATCACTTATCATGCTTAGAACGTAATAGGGAGGAGGATACGGATTTAGAAATATGCGATGCATTCCCGGATGAGCAACTATTAGTTGCCTCAGCAACTATGGATGCGTACGCCTTAGTAACCCCTGACGCCTCAGTGCAAGAGATTAGATTTTTCAAGTGGCACCAATCCCTGTGGAGATGATATCTTTTATACTATAACTTACGACGTGTATACTTGCACAATTGCGGAGCACTTATTACGCGCAACAGAAAGCCTAAAAAGGCTTCGGAAAGCCCAATACTCATCCCAACGCCTCAGGTTAACCAGACTCTCGAACTCTAAAATCTGGGTCGTTACAGGTAAGACTTTAATTGATGTTCACAAAGGTGAGCTTACTAAGCGTATGAATGACCAATCGGTTATGTTTAACGTATTTTAAGCTCTTAAGTGTACAGATAAACCTGAGAAATGCCAAGCTGCTGAGATGATGGAATTGATTTCTAATATGGAGATAGAAAAATCTTGCCAAGACACAGAAAATGATGCCATGGAGCAAGATGATGAGGATAAGACGAGTGAACAATTCGAAAGACCAACCATGCTGAGTTGGAACTTGAGTTGGTTGGCAGAAAAATGAAGCCACCTCAAATATGCTTATTTAGGTGAAAAATCAACCATCCGAGAGACCTGAGGCACTTGAGTTGGCTGGCAGAAAAATCAAGGTACCCAAACCATCCATTGAGGAACTACCAGAATTGGAACTGAAATTTTTGCCAAGCCACCTCAAATATGCTTATTTGGGTGATGACCTGACTTTTCTAGTGATCATTGTCGTCAATTTGAATGATGACTAGGACGAAAGATTGTTGGAGGCACTAGGAAATCACAAGCAAGCCTTAGGGTGGACCTTAGCTGATATCCGAGGTATAAGCCCAATAATTTGTGTGCATAAAATCATTCTGGAGGATTACCATGGCAAAACAATCGAGGCCTGGAGGAGATTGAATCCCAGCATGAAGGAGGTAGTCAAGAAAGAAGTCATAAAATGGTTAGATGCCGAGATAATTTATTCTATTTCTTAGAACTCATGGGTTAGCCTGCTACAATGTGTGCCAAAGAAGAAAAGAATGATCATGGTCCAGAACAACAAAATTGAATTGATCTCTTCGAGGACTGTGACAGGCTGGAGAGTATGCATGGACTACAGGAAGCTAAATAATGCCACTCAAAAAGATCACTTTCCACTACCCTTCATCGATCAGATATTGGATAGATTGGCAGGGAAGGCATTTTATTGCTTCCTGGATGACTAATCAGGTTATAATCAGATTACCGTCACGCGAGAAAACTACGTTCACTAGTTCATCTGGGACATTCGCTTTTAGAATAATGATATTTGGATTATGTAATGCCCCAACAACATTTCAGCAATGCATGATGTCGATTTTCTCTTACATGACTGAGAATAACTTAGAAGTCTTCATGGATGATTTCTCAATGTTTGGAAAAATATTTGAAGAATGTCTTCAGAGTTTGGAACTTGTTCTCCATAGATGCATTGAAACTAACCTGGTCCTGAACTGGGAGAAATGTCATTTCATGGTGAAGGAGGGCATAGTTCTCTGACACAAAGTAACCAAGAATGGACTGGAGGTTGACAAAGCAAAAGCAGAGGTAATCAAGCAATTGTCACAACCCACAAGTGTCAAAGGTATTAGAAGTTTCTTAGGACATGTAGGTTTTGATCGTCGTTTTATTAAAGATTTCTCAAAATTTTCTAAATATTTATGCTTACTTTTGGAACATAATATCCCTTTTGTGTTTGATGATTCTTGTTTGAAAGCTTTTTAGGAATTGAAAGATAGGTTAATTAATGCCCTCATAGTCATGGCACCAGATTGGAATGAGCCATTCGAGATCATATGCGATGCCAGTGACTATACCGTCGGAGCTGTGTTAGGATAGAGGCATAACAAAATTTTCCATACCATTTATTATTCTAGCCGAACATTGAATGAGGCCCAACTTAATTACACAACAACCGAGAAAGAGTTCCTTACAGTTGTCTTTGTATTTGACAAATTCAGATCTTACCTGGTGGGTAGTAAAGTTGTGGTATACATAGACCATTCAACACTCAAGTATCTCTTGACAAAGAAAGATGCCAAGCCCAGACTTATCTGATAGACACTTTTGTTACAAGAATTTGACCTTGAGATACAAGATAAGAAGGGGAGTGAAAACTTGGTAGTTGATCATTTGTCTCGATTAGAGAACCAACATGAGGATGGCAATGTTGCTGCCATTAAAGATGAGTTTCTTGATGAATACTTGCTTGCGGTCAATACCATGCCATGGTATGCTGACATAGTCAACTACATGGTCAGCAGAAATTTGCCACCATACTTGGCAAGTAATGCCAAAAAGTGATTTTTGAGAGACATACATCAATATTATTGAGAAGAGCCATTCTTGTTCAAACATTGTGCCGACCAAATTATTCGTCAATGTGTGCCAGAGGATGAACAACAAAATATTCTTAAACTCTACCATGCAGCACCATATGGAGGCCACTTTGCTAGAATAAAAACCGCGACCAAGGTGCTGCAATCGGGAATTTTTTGGTCTATACTATTTAAAGACACCTATTATTTTGCCAAGGCATGCGACAGATACCAGCGTACTGGAAACATTTCCAGCAGATATCAATTACCACTTCAGAATATCATGCCTATGGAGCTGTTTGATGTGTTAGGGATAGACTTTATCGGTCCTTTTTCCCTTATCATTTGGCAATCTATACATAATTGTGGCAGTAGACTACGTCTCGAAGTGGGTTAAAGTTGTTACTCTCCCATCAAATGATGCCAAGGCTGTTGTCCAGTTTCTACACAAGCAAATATTTACTAGATTCGGTGCCTCTAGAGCCATCATTCACAATGAAGGTACTCATTTTAAATGCCAATTAATTAGTAGAGCTCTGTGCAGGTACGGAATCCAGCAAAGAATTGCCACTGCCTACCATCCTCAAACAAATAGCTATGCAAAAATTTCGAACAAAGAAATCAAGAATATTTTGGAGAAAACTGTGAACCCAACACAAAAGGACTGGTCTTTGAGGCTAGATGATTCCTTGTGGGCATACGGAACGGCTTTCAAAACTCCCTTAGGAACTTCCCCGTACAAGCTTGTATTTGGAAAGTCATGTTATTTGATAATGGAGTTAGAACA
Organism: Hibiscus mutabilis; assembly: GCA_019671005.1. NCBI lineage: Eukaryota > Viridiplantae > Streptophyta > Magnoliopsida > Malvales > Malvaceae > Hibiscus > Hibiscus mutabilis. The sequence continues at coordinate 46,527,152 of CM033736.1, forward strand.
TCGAGCTTATTGGGCAACCAAGCAGTTGAACATGGAATGGAAAACTGCATGTAAGAAACGTTTATTAGACTTGAATGAGTTAGAGGAGTTTTGAGCACAAGCCTATAAAAATGCCAGGCTTTATAAAGAAAGAATGAAGAAGTGGCATGCCAACAGAAATTTGCCAAGACAGTTTGAAGTAGGGCAAAAAGTTCTATTGTTCAATTTGAGGCTTAAATTATTTCCATGAAAACTCAAGTCCAAATGGTCAGGACTATCAAGCCTTATGCTCATGGAGTAGTATATATTAAATATTTGAAAATAGGGACAACGTTTAAAGTAAATGGCTAGAGGTTGAAGCATTATTGGGAAGGAAGTCAGAGTAATGTCAATGAGACCATTCTTCGGGCAAAGATTGAGTAATTTTGTCACCATCTTTTGATCATTGTAAATAGTTAGGTTAGTTGTTTTTCTTTTTGGTATTTTAGTTTATTTATTTTTATTTTCCTTTTATGCTTTGAAAGGTTTTTTTGAGTGTTAGTACAGTAAATTTTGCCAGGATAGAATGCCAGAGAAGTATGCCAAAATAGATCGGCATTTGGACACCCATCGAATAAATGTGGACCCTATGTACGATCAGGCCCAAGGGAGAGAGATTTAGGCTGAAGCAGGAAAACCATAGCCGTCTAGGTGAAGTTTTCAAACTTAAAAATTTACTCTAACCTTTTACCCATTTTCTTTTTTTGCGTTGTCACCTCTCATAACTCCTAAACCCATCATTTTCCCACTTCCCTAAATACGTGTAACTGCCACAACCATTATTATCCCCACTAACCTCTCCATTAACCATCCCAACCGTTTCTCTTTCCTCTTATTTAACCCATATTTTTCCCTTAAGCAAAATTTTTACTCTCTTTGAACTCTCTCGTACGACAAAAAAAATCAAGAAAAAAACTTATTTTTGAAATAACCTTTTCAATTATCATATTTTTCCCCAAATCTTTTGCAATGACATCTTCTTCAGCAACGTTCAAAATCTTCTTCAATGATGAAATCAAGAAGAAATATGAAAAAAAATTGTTGCTCGTATTTTCTGCTATAAGAAGGGTTTTGAGTTCAAGAACGAACCCAACTTGGGTTACTCACCTGAACTAGCTGCCATCATCAAGAAGAACAAATGGGAAACCTTTTGCCAATAGCCAGAGGAGGTCGACTTCACCATTGTTCGTGAGTTCTATGCCCACCTCAATACAAAATATTCACATTTTTCTATTTGTACGAGGTACGCGTATGCAATTCGATGAAAGAGATGCTAATGGCTTGTTTAAATTGGATGGTGCAAGGGAAGAACATTTGGCATTTGCTAAATTTTTGGATGAAGCCAAGAGGTAGCTGATTTTGAAATACTAGTTTGAATTTGGCACAAAATAGATTGTTTCATCCAAAGGTAAAAGAACTGTGAAATGGTTGACATTGAAGTCACAGCCGAGAGGGTGGAACCACTTCTTGAAGGCAAATCTTATGCCAACCACATACAATGAAACTATTTTAGAATAGTGAATGGCTCTGCTGCATTCCATCATGTTGGGAAGAAAAATCAATATGGAATGTCTGATCGTGGATGAGACCTACAAATGTGCTGGTAAAGGTAGTGGCAGTCTGATTTTTCCTTCATTAATCTCTAAAAATTGTAGGTTCCATAAAGTGCCAAAGCTAGACTCTGATAACACCCAAAAATACAAGAGGACCATCACTTCTGCTCTATGGCAGTAGTTGATTGTCAGGGAATCGAATGAGAAAGTCAAGAGAAAGGCTACCAAGCCAGTGTCTGCTGCCAGAACACCTAAGACAGAACTTGTCACACCGATGCTAGCATCATTTCCAGATGATGCCTTGGCATTACTTTCCCAGATCTTTCAGAGACATGAAATTATTCTCCAAAAACTAGAGAAGGATGAAGAGCATAATTTGTTTCTTTACCAACACATTGAAGCCAGTGATCGTGCCCTTAAGATGACCCTTGAGGGCATCGCCACCATTCCTAGAGTTCCCATCTGAGTTCACTGCACCAAAAGGAATGCTAGCTAGCCCACAATCTGTTCACACTCTGACCCAGCAATCTGATGCCACTGTCCATGTTTCGCTTGTTCATGTTGAATCTGCTAGAACTGACACATTCAAGGAATCTGATGGCGATGTACCTGCCAAGACAGAGGTGCCTCCTACTCCTCTAGCATTTTTCGTTACTCTAGTAGCTTCTGTCGCGTCTGATCCGGTGAGGATAATCAAGGAGGTCTTCCAAGATGTGAAAGCCTCCACTTCCGCCTCAAAACCTCAACTGAAGAGAAAGAAGCACATGGCTCCAAATCGAGGGAGTTTTTTTCAAGAGAAAGACCTGCGTCTCACGCCTGAAACATTCCGAAAAGGAGTATTCCTTCCCTTAACTTCTTAATTGCATATTTTTTGTTTTTCGCATGCATTTCATTTTTTCTATATGTGCTTTCGTGCATTGAGGACAATGCACACCTTTGGTTTGGGGGTATGTTTCTATTTCCATATGCATTCTATTTCCATGTAGATTAGATAGATCATGCATACCAGACTAGTAAAAAAGGTTTTTGCCACGACATGTTTTTAACTTGATAATTTTTCCAACACTTTTGCTAGCATAGTTAGAATTTTCACTAGTATGCCCTGTCCAATAATGAAATTAGAATCGTTAGTAAGCATAAGCCAGCAGATTAGTAATGCCAGGTTGTTTGGCAATTGATCTCTAGCTTAAGAAACTTTAGTCTCACTTAAACACGTGATATACATCTAGTTCTCAAAACAAACTTAGAATTCTTGAAACTGAGCTCAGAATAAAAAAACACAATGCCAAGGAAAAAGTAAAGAATAAGGCAACAATGTTTTGCCAAAGGCGAGTAAAAAATATTTAGAACACTTCTCTGCCATAGAGACAATAAGTATTTGGGGCTTCGTGGTTTGGTCTCTCATAGTTATCAAGCCAACAGAACTTTAGGGTATAAGTGTATGGGTTAGCTTAGTGGTGTAGTCTGGATTAACGCAGGGATTCGTGGTATGCTCCCTCTTATTTTTTAACCAAACAGTGTCACAACGTGAACCCTAATTTAATGCCAGCAAAAAAAACCCTTGGAAAATAAATAATAATAATAATAATAATGTTTAATTATGAGTTTGGATAGTAAATATTTGTTAAGGGAGTTAAAGGATACTTGATATAAATTGCCTGCACTTCATGCACACTTGATGAACCTCGGCTAGTGTTATATTGCTGCACTTTAATTTGTTGATCTGTTTGGCATTACTACTCTGGGATATCTGATGACAGAACTAGGATCAAATTCTTCTTGCTAGCATGTGTTGATAATCAAGAAAATTTTGTCAAGGTATTCTACTTTATTTTTCTTTTTTTATATATAATTTTAGTTGCATTGCATGAGTACAAGCAATGAGCTAGGTTTGGGGGAATGTTAAATACTCAAAAGTACTACTTTTCATATATATATATATATTGCTATGCTTTTGCTTGACTTTGAGTACATATTTGTGCATTTATCTAGTATAATCATGCATTTGTATTAAGGAGTTGAGGAACATTTCCTTTTCCAGAGTAAACGTGTATTTCTTTGTTATGGCAGGGTAGAAGCAGAATGGCATGAGCAGGATAGGAGCTACTGGCAGGAGGAGCATAAGAGAAATGTCAAGTAGCGATTGGAAAAAGTAGAACGAGGATTGCCAAGCTCGATTGGCAATAGAAGGATGGTCGATGTACGGTTAGTTAGCCATTAGTCAAAGATCTAGTTAACCCTAAATTCAAACGAGAGCATAAGAAGATAACGTGCTTATCTCAAGTGCGTAACCAACTTTCAAATTAAAACACAGTCTAGGGTTTCCACAAGTGCCTATTTAAAGGAATCCCAACGATGAACTAAGAGATTGATCAAGAAGGTTGCACAGTGGTGAAGAAAGTGGGCAAACTATGGTTTGACTAGGCTATGACCGAGAGCTCTAAATCCATTGAAGGTCTGCATCGACAGATCTCCTTCTTTGCCTATTTCTCTTAGTTTTATTCTGTTTTAATGATGGTGTTATTTGAAAACGATAATGTGTTGATAGTTCCCCCAGCCATGAACTAATTCTTTTAAGTTGGTTAGGGATGTTTTTACGATGAACGCTTAGCTGTTTTTTAGTTTTAATAATTGAATGCTTTGGCATTTGTGTCTATCCTGCTAGTACTTATTTTTCCTAAATTGTTTGTCATATGACGGTTGGCATTGCATGCATATTATCCCTTAATATCTTAACAGACTTAAGAGATAACAATTAATTGCCATGTACTAAGGTGAGAAACTTCGACAAAAGATGTTCAAGTAGATGAGCTACTTCGAAAATGAATCTACCCCTTAGGAGTGAAGATTGGAACTTTGCCAAGTTAATTATTTAAAAACATCACTATAGACATATAGGAGTTAATCGTAATTAACCAAGGGTATTACTATCGATAGAGGCAATACTAACCTTAAACTCTTCTCAGCAATAAAACCAAGGTTGGAAGCTATTAAATGTTGTCTTTGCTAGCGTGAAATCCATACATCCATTGACAACGCCCACCATCCATTCGAATACATTTGTTTGCCAATATGCCTGGACTTTTACTTTCTTTTCCTTAGTTTTTTTTCTTAAATCTAAAACCCAATCCAAACTCGTTTTTTTTTTCATTTCACAAGCAATTATTGTGGTATTTAATTCTTGGACAATCCCTGTGGATACGATACTCAGCTTACTGTTGTATTACTTGTTGATCGTGTATACTTGCGCGCAAAAAGACCTAAACTTGGCATTCTTTTACTGGCATATTTACATAATCCATCAATTATTTGTCAAGCGTTAGTCAGTCGACAGTTTGCATGTTTCCATTATATGACCATATTTTCCGCACGAGTAGCAAATCATAGAAAGACCTTCATATTCAATGCGTTGCTGAAAACAATCAATAATAGTACTCAAAGAAAGCGGTAAATTCAGATCAAAGACCAGCTAGTCGAGCAAACCGGCCACATTTACCTTATGTTATGTTATAATCAATACAAATGATTTTCCCAACAGTCCCAACGATTACCAGAAACATACTCTTTCTATAGTAACGATATGGTAACTGTGATAGCTACACTCAAACAACATTCTTGTCCGGATGATCCACCGCTGTCAAAAAAGTCCGACTCCAAGGTTGGACTGTCAAGTAGCTTCCATAGATTAGCCAAGGACCACTCATCAAAACTTTGGCACAGTCCCCCGCCTGAGCAAAGTGAACCAAATAATAGTAATTGTTGAGATCTATAAGGGCAATAGTTCCACTCAGATTCCACAAAGATTTAATTCTAGTCAGAAGTGTTGTATAACCAATTGATCTACCCAGAAGTCGCACAACCACTGGATTCGATAATTTAGCGTCAATTTGTTCGTTTAGTTTCTCCAAAAAAATCTATAACCGGTATACCATCCAACGAACTGAGACGTACATCCTCATCACGAATTTCAACATCCAGTTTCAGGATTTCAGGAGTCCCATCTCCTTCAGATCGTAGACCCAAAACCATATCACGAAAGGATATCTTGGCTTGTGTGTACCTTGGACAGGGGCTGCCTTCAAATTCTGGTCTGGTGCTGCAACCATCATCTTGGCTAATGTTTCTTATAGACAGAAGCAGCATTAAAACTCTGATCTGGTGTTAGATCATTCTGAATTCTCTGACTCGCAGACTTGCCATCCTCATTTTCACAAATCATATCCATAACCCCAGCTGATTCCATCATCGCACTACCAATCACTAAATCACTCCCAAACCACCCTTGTACGGACTGTCTCAACCGGAATCGTCGTTCTATCCACCACCGTAGACACAGTCGATCCGTTCATCGTATCGATTAGCCGCCCAATCAATCCGGTGGCCTCAGTATCGCCTGAAACAAGGGATCAGTCAACGCTAGGGTGTACAAGAGGAATCTCCGAAATTAACGGAGGGGACGAGAGAGCCATTTTTAATAGTAGAATTACTTGGTCTTTTAATTTACTTTTCTTCGCTAATACTTAGGCTTGATCCATAAATTTAGAGTTCTTCATGCATTTTAATCCTTAATGAAACCCAAATTTAAGGTTTAAATTTGAAAAAAAGTTACCAAATTTTGGGCATGATGGGGTGTTAATCTTTCCCCACACGTAACGAACTCCCGAACTTTTTTTATTTTTTTTTAGTTTCTGGTTTACCTTATCCAAGTGTCAGATGACGACTCTCCAATTTATTTTAAAATACAATCTTTTTTCAAGAAATTCCACGAAAACAATTTTTTAAGTTTAAAAAAGAAAACTTTCTAATTTTTTAGTCGCGTTTAGTTCAGAAAATCACATAACTCAAAAACAGTGTTATAAGAATAACACAATAACTAACACATTGATCACATTTCTCAATAAATTGGAACAAACAAAATGTTGGTGCCACCAATATATTAATAACTCACAAGATTGGGGCATTGACATCCTAATGTCACCCATTTATTGACCGATAGTGTTATGAGAACATTACAGTAGGAAAAGTAAATCAGATAGTAATCAATAACATTCCACTGAATAAATTATAACAAGCAAAATGCTGTCTAATTCTTTGGACAAACTCAATAATTTATTTGAAAATAAATCTTTTTTTCTTTTAACTTTTAGTGATGTTTGTAGATAATAACTGGTTTGAAAATAAACATCATTCTTCTTCAGACTTTAGTGATGATTGTAGGTAACATACGGGATAAAGAGGTAAAAGAAAGGAAGCAACTATAGAGACGATTGCATAAAAAAACAGTGTATTGCCCTCGCTAGAGAGCAGTGATGAATGTTTTAGAAAATGTATACGAATTTTTCTATATAATTTTGGTGCATTTATAGATTTATAAACATGAAATATAAATGATTTTAAACGATGCATTCCATATTTCAATCCAGACATACGGTTTTTTCTTTCTGAACCCCAAGTCAAAATCCCTAGAATCGTTGTTCCTCTTCTCCCCCAAAAATTTGTTCGCATCTTCAGTTTTGTTTGCTCGAATTTGTTGATTCTAGAGTAGGGATTCCCTCCCCAAGCTCTCTTCGTCAGCTCTTCTGCATTTGGTCGGTCTTTTCATGGAGCTGGTGGACTGTTTTATTCTGGGTTTTGTGCTTGGGTCTCCGTTCTTCTCGTATCCTGTTCTTCTCACCCGTCTTTGGTGACTTTTGATCATGCCCCAACTGAAAGTTCTCCTGATTTGTCGCACTCCAGTGTTGGTCGATGACTTGCTTTCAGTAGATTTGAATCGTCCTTCGTTGTTCGTGTGTTTTCGTTTGACTCTGCTCGTCTCTAACACCAGATATGGTCTTTCCAACAACGTTTGGTCTCTTGGTACTTCTTTGGTTGCTTGGTTTCGCTCGACCTTGCCTATGCTCTTCCTCTCTCGTCGTCCTCCTCCCAAACCAGTTTTTGATTATCTCTTTTGGAGCAGTCATGGTTTGAAGTTAAGGAAAAGCTTTGTTCGAGCTCGATTTCTTGAACGAGCATTTTTGTTGTCAGGCTTTGTTGGCCTAGGTTCGACTCCGGACAAATTTTCGTTGAATAGGACCCAATCCATGGAAAGGGAAGCTTGTCTCAGTCTTTTGCGCTCTCACGGAATTAATTATTTGATTAGAGTCTACTGGTCATAGGAGGCCTTCATCATCTTCATCCATGATGAGTTCGGAGGGCTCACAAAGGAGTGTGGGTGCACTAGTTTGTGATCAGTGTGGGCGTAGGCAGAGAGGCAAGTGTTGGCAGACATCCAGAGTTTGCTTTGAGTGTGGATCACAGGATCATTATGTGAGGGATTGTCCGACCAATGCTAACACCACTTCGGTCCAGACTCAGAGGACCTCTTATCCAGCTCAAAGTGGTCGGGGCTTTGCTAGAGGAAGGGCGAGCCATATGTCTGTGCATCAGATTGAGGGTACGTTCCATTCCACTGCGAGAGCACCATGGAGACAGTACGCAGACAAGGCTTATAAGGACTATTGCATGATTTAAGTGGTACGCAAATGGTGCAAGTATACACGTCGCAAGTAATAAAGTGATATGTATCAAGTATCATCTCCACAGGGATTGGTTTGGGTCACTGTGCTTAAGTTATTGCACTGTAAAAGAAATAAATTGATAGTGATAAATAGTGATAAATATCAAGTAAAATAAACTAAGTAAATAGGGTAAATATAAAGAGATAATCGATATAAGAGATTAGGCTGGGTTATAGTGAGTAGTGGTGCGATGCCGAATAAATTACTGTGGCTAGTAATTGCTAAGGAAAGTAGGCTGCCGTGACAACTGGGTTTAGTAGAATGTCGTGGCAACTGGGTTTCCTCCTTCAATGTTCGGAGGAGTGTTCTTCAATTCCTTCGCGTTATCCCTAACTGAAGAATTGATGTTTGTGCAAGCCTTGGTGATACATCCCTGCGTTAACCTTGGGTGAGCAACATCGATCCTTGCACTCTTCTTAGCCGCTGAAATTCGATCTTTATTCCTAAGGCGAACTAGTTGGTTGTTTGAATGAAAACCGTATCCACTCGTTTCGTGAATCTAGCTCTCCCGAGCCTAGATAAATGGATGCAATCAAGTTCTTTTCCCAATTTACTTGAAGAAAAAATAGAGAACCAAGAATGGATAAACAATGAACTTATTGAATTAAAAACCAAAACAAATCATTCGACTTTTGCACACCATAAACCCGTTAACCCAAGCCAATTAATCTAGTTCATGGCTGGGTTGAAAGGAAACAACAATGAATAAATCCCAGCCATAGGTGGATTGCACGATACAAGATAAAAGAAATAGAGAAGATTAACTTCTCTAATATGCGTTAATGGTTGTGCACAAATCCCCTCTAGATTCGATCTCACTCTCCCAAAGCGACTTCCCTCCTCCTTTTTGAATCTGCGATTCGCCTTTTTATAGGAGGGGAAAGATCAACGAGTCTTTAAAGAGATGTGATTTATTCCTTTTTGAAGACATACTTTAGGTTTTATTTCCTTATGTAAAGATATGGAAACAATTCAAGATTTGTTCCCTTATCTAAAGATAAGGAAATAATTCAAGCTTTAATTCCTATCCTTATTTGCACATCACTCCATTTAAGAGGAGATAAATCAGGATTAATGGTGTCAATATTATCTCGTCTTCAACTTCAACAGTTCATACATTGAATCTGGACTTTATCCTATGCGATAAGGATGAATCTTTAAAAATTTTGCATTTATCTCCGACTTGCCCTGGCAACCGCTCGGCAATCATCTCGGTAATTCCCACCTGCACAAAAAAAAAGCAAAACAACAGTGATTTCTCCACAAAATAGATAAATGTAAGGTCAAACCTAATAATCAGAAAGGCTACGAATTTATGCACAAATAACTACAAATGCAACTAAATGTGCCTAAGCCTAAACAATAATCTAAGTAAAAAGGGTATAAAATATAATACCTTTTCACACCTAACACACCCCCAAACTCGAACTATCGATTGTCCTCAAGCAATGCAAAAAGTAATAATTACCTGCCAAGGCATTTACCACAAAGACATGCTTCAAACTTGACTTCAATCCTCAGAACCATGGCAATAAAGAATTGATTACCTTTCGACCTTCGGAAAGCACAGAAAGTCACCTAAAAATAAACAATGATATCAATGCAAGTGTGTGAGCATAGTTGTGAACAAGTCAATAAAAAGAATTCCAAAGAAGTTTTTTTAACATAAAAACAGCAATATTGCCAAGGCAATTTATTAACAGCAAAACATGGTTAATTTAGGGCTTCAGCTCATCACAACTACTTTCCTAGGCTTGAAGATAAGATGAAGCAAACAACGAACCCCTAGCCTATTGAGCAGAGTCATCTTGTGAAGTCTTTTATTTAGTCATGCTAAATTATCTTTCTTACTTGGTTTTGGCCAAGCATACCGGATGTGTGTAGCAGTGGAGTGTCCTAAGCACATGGTATATTATTCGACTAGAGCCATGAAGGCACCTCTAGTATAAATCCATTTTTTCTTTGGTTAATCCTAAGATCAACAAGTTACATTAGTGTGAATATAGACAACATCATAGCAAATTTCAAGTTAATTCCATGCCAAACCTAAAATCTAAGGTTCTCTCGTCTAAATGTGTGGCAATTAACACATCACAGAATATCATAGCAGGTTTTAGCAGTTTAATAGGCAATTGCCATGACTAGTAACATATGGAAACTACAATGAGACAAACAAAATAAAAATAAGACAAGCCCCCCAAACTCGAGAAAAGCATTGTCCTCAATACATGCAAAAAATAAATATGCGAAAAATAAATAAGCAAAAAATGAAATACAAATGAGTTAATTAGAGAGGTCGCCACCTCGAATTTGTAGTGTTCTTCGGGCTGTTTGTTGGAGGTGTTTGCTACCTCACCTTACTGGTGGTGGTAGAGTTGGTACATAACCACTTTTCGCAATTTCCTTGACCTCCTCAACTGCTCACATTCCTTCTCGACTTTGTCTAGTGGTAAAGTTTTATGCTTTGATGTTGTCTTTGATGGCGCATCTAGAGGTGAAGACTTCAATGGTGCAAAAGTGGTGTCTTCGAAATCTGAAAAATCATGACAAGAGTCAGTACATTGTGGATCCTTATATGGTTTTTACCTTCGTGCGCTATGGGGGATACTGCGGCAATGTCACTCGTAATTGGCATAGAATTACTAGTTCATTGCCAGGGTAAGTAACTCAATAAGGAACTTTGGAAAAGTTACACTGCAATTTGGATTATCCTCCAATATAACACATTCTATAGCGGTATCTCGTTCCTTCATAAAGTTTCAGAATAGATGTTGCTTTGCTTCTAGTTGATCCAATCATTACAACAGTGGCCTCAAGAGTTCTTCTTGGATCGGGACAGTTGCCGTGGCATGTTCCTTTGCAGTGACAAGTCTGATTGTTTGGGTTTCTTTCAACACCCTGGTCTTATTAAAATAAAAATAGAACACCAACTAAAATCAAAATAAAATAAAATAAAATAAAAGTTGAAGGGAGTAGGGTTACCTTAAAGGAAGCTTGAGGAGGGTCTTTTCCAATATTTCTTATTTTCCATCCACACCCTCCATCAGGTAACAATATTGCCCAAAAAGAGTTGGGCCACTATGGTCGCAACCACTCCCACGTGCACTACTTTGGTGGATGTGTCTTTTTTTTCTTGTTTCTTTGAAGTCCATGCATACCTTCCACCATGCTATTGTTCCTGAAGGCATGAATATATTAATAGCACAAATTATATCAACACCTAACCATTTTATTACCTTATTCTCATTGAAATTCGTAATGATTAGATGTAGCCTTCGTTGTCGTGGCAATTTCTGCGCCAGCCAATTGCTGTGGCAATCTTCTACCAAAATTTGGTGTAAGTCAAGGGAATGACCAACTTTTTGAAAATCTCCAGGCATCCAAACAATTCTTCCTTTACGTTTTTCAAACATCTCCATCAGTAGAGATGTTCGTGCATCACTAAGAGTTTTGTCTCCCAAACAATCATATGCTACTTTTGATGGCTTCACAACAAACAGCATTGATTCCTCAAGAAATACCTGCAATGGATGAAGTGATGTTTTAAAGAATTCAAAAGTGTCAACCATCACCTGCTCATATTCCATTAGCAGAGTACTACCATCTTGTTGATCCAGCATGTGGTCATGTAATTTCTATTGCAAAGGTAGATAAGAGCAATCTACAGATTCTCGCTTCAACATCAGCATTGTTGTAATATTCTGGGTAGCAAGTTCCTCAAAATTTGATGTAGCATTACTCTTCTCAGCCTCATTGAGTGTTGTCGCGGCATTGCTCTGTTCAGGCTGCTCAGTCTTTGTCGTGGCAATTTATTGCTTAGGTTCATCATGTGTTGGGCATTCTTTCTCATCAACATGCTCCTGATTCAGATGTTCTAGTTATTCCTTACACATCAGGGAATTCTCTTCGTATATCTTCTTGTCCTCTTTCCTTGGGACTGTAGTTTCCCTAGGACTTAATTGTTGGGACATGTTATCCATGGCATATGTGAATCTCTACAATTGATCTTTCGAATCTCTCAAGAGTACATCTATTCTAGCTATCCTTGGATCCAAGGAATTGGATAGCTCTTGAAAGTTACCATATTACAATTGATTGAATTCGATGAGAGAATCAGGTTTAGCCATGAAAGCTTGAACGTTTCCTCCAGGGAATTTGAATGCTCTTAGCGAGGACTATATTGACATGGCATATCTGTTGCCGCGGTAAAACTGTCATCGTAAAAAAAATTGAGCTTTTTGATCATACCATAAAGGATTTTCTGCTGGTTCTAACTATACTCCTCCATGTAGCCATATGCACCGAGATTGTGAGGGCAATTTTCAAACACATGATGTTCTCCACAACAAGCGCAAGAGTTTTCCACGGTATGAACTCTTTGGGATTTTCTCGTTTGTTATAAGTAATCATCGGCGAGTGTAAGAAATTCTTGAGTAGATTGATTTCTATCTTCCCATATCAACTCTCGAATAGATCGACTTTTATTTCCCCATATGTTGATGTCCTTGTACTTTGTAGTGCACCTGATTTTTTGATAAAACAAGCAAAAAGAAAAGTTAGTAAAATAATATGAAAAATGCAATAACAAAAACAACTAACACCAATTGTCAATCCCCGATAACGACGCCAAAAACTTGTTGCGTGATTTAAGTGCTACCTAAATGGTGCAAGTATACACATCGCAAGTAATAAAGTGATATGTATCAAGTATCGTCTCCACAAGGATTGGTTGGGGCCATTTTGCTTAAGTTATTGCACTGTAAAAGAAATAAATTGATAGTGCTAAATGGTGATAAATATCAAGTAAAATAAACTAAGTAAATAGGGTAAATAAAAATAGATAATCAATATAAGAGATTAGGTCGGGTTATCGTGAGGAGTGGTGCGATTGCCGAATGAATTGTTGTGGCTAGTAATTTCTGAGGCAAGTAGGCTGTCGTGGAAACTGGGTTTCCTTCTTCAATGTTTAGCAGACTATTCTTCAATGCCTTCGTGTTATCCCTAATTGAAGAACGGATATTTGCGCAAGCCTTGGTGATACATCCTTGCGTTAACCTTGGGTGAGCAACATTGATCCTTACACTCTTTTTAGCCGCTGAAATCTAATCCTTGTTCCTAAGGTGAATTAGTTTTCACTAACGATTGTTTAAATAGCGCCCGTATCCACTCGTTTCATGAATCTAGCTCTCCCAAGCCTAGATAAATGGATACAATCAAGTTCATTTCCCAATTTCCTTGAAGCAAAAATAAAGAACCAATAATGGATAAACAATGAATTTATTGAATTAAAAACCAAAACATATTATTCGACTTTTATACACCATAAACTCGATAACCCAAGCCAATTAATCTAGTTCATGGCTAGGTTGAAAGGAAACAACAATGAATAAATCCTAGCCATGGATGGATTGCACGATACAAGATAAAAGAAATGGAGAAGGTGAACTTCTCCAATCTGCGTCAATGGATGTGTGCAAATCCCATATATATCCAATCTCACTCTCCCAAATTGACTCCCCTCCTCCTTTTTGAATCTACGATTTGCCTTTTTATAAGAGGGGAAAGATTAACGAGTCTTTAAAGAGATGTGATTTATTCTTTTTTGATTAGATACTTTAGGTTTTATTTCTTTATCTAAAAATATGGAAATAATTCAAGATTTATTCCCTAATCTAAAGATAAGGGAATAATTCAAGCTTTAGTTCCTATCATTATTTGTGCATCACTCCATTTAAGAATAGATAAATCAGGATTAACGGCGTTATGATTCTTTCATCTTCATCTTCAATAGCCCATACGTTGAATATGGACTTTATCCTATGCGATAAGGATGAATCTTGAAAAATTCTACATTCATCTCGGACTTGCCTTGGAAACCGCTTGGCAATCATCTCAACAATTCTCACATGCACAAAAGAAAGTAAAACAACAGCGATTTCTCCACAAAAATAACAAAATACAAGGTCAAAACCAATAATCAAAAGGAATACAAATTTATGCATAAATAACTACAAATGCAACTAAATGTGCCTAAGTCTAAACAATAATTTAAGTAAAAAAGGTATAAAATATAATACTTTTTCACACCTAACAAGGACTGTGAGGCCAGCGACGTCATATCAGGTACATTTACCTTATTTTTTGTTTCTACGGTTGCTCTTGTGGATTCAGGGTCTACCCACTCTTGCGTCCGTAGTAGAACATCTAAGCAATAGGGTATTCCTACTGAGGATCTTAAGATAGGAGTCCATGTGACTAATCTATTGGAGTATGATTATTGGTGGATAAGGTGTATCAGAGGTGCTCGATTGAAGTTCAAGGTTCGATCTTTTCGGCTGATCTGATGGTGTTACCGTTCCAAGAGTTTGACGCTATCCTATGGATGGATCGGTTGTTTGAGCATGATGCGTATTTGGGTTGTAGAGCAAAGAGCCTTAAACTTCGTGGTTTGGATGGAGTAAAGTTGGTAGTGAAAGGTTTGAGGAATACTTGCCTTTCTAATGTAATATCGGCCTTGACGGCACAACAAATGATCCAACAAGGGTTTGAGGCCTTCTTGGCTCGCGTTATTGACATAAATGGTGAGAGTCCAACGCTTGAGAGTCTTCAGACTATTAGAGAGTTTGCCGATGTATTTTTGAAAGAGTTATCCGAACTTCCCCTTAATTGTGAGCTAGAGTTTCAGATAGATTTGATGTCTGACACGACATCGGTATTCATTGTACTGTATCGTATGGAACCTATAGAACTAAGATAGCTAAAGAATTAGATTCAAGAGTTTTCAGAAAGAGGTTTCATCTGATCGAGCATCTCACCTTGGGGTATACCGGTCTTGTTTGTCAAGAAAAAATATGGGTCAATGAGGATGTGCATTGACTATCGTTAGCTCAACAAGATAATGGTGAAGAACTGTTATCCCTTACCGAGAATAGATGATCTTTTTGACCAGTTGAGATGTGCCCGTATGTTCTCAAATATCAATTGAGGTTGGGTTACT
Organism: Hibiscus mutabilis; assembly: GCA_019671005.1. Classification (NCBI taxonomy): domain Eukaryota; kingdom Viridiplantae; phylum Streptophyta; class Magnoliopsida; order Malvales; family Malvaceae; genus Hibiscus; species Hibiscus mutabilis. Next base: position 46,542,277 of record CM033736.1, read on the forward strand.
ACCAGTTGAAGGTAGTAGAACATGATTTTTTGAAAACCACTTTTAGGACACGGTATGGACATTATGAGTTCTTGGGAATGCCTTTTAGGCTTACCAATGCACCTGTAGCTTTTATGAATTTGATGAACCGGATCTTTCAGCCTTACCTAGATTAACTTGTGGTGGTTTTAATCGATGACATCTTAATTTATTCGAGTTTGAATGAAGAGCATGACTATCATCTTCGTGTTGTTCTTTATACCTTAAGGGAGAGGCAACTTTTTGCTAAGTTCAGTAAGTGTGACTTTTGGCTCTTCGAGGTGGCATTTTTGTGCCACATTATTGCAGCGGATAAGATCCAAGTTGACCCATAAAAGAATCAGGCTATGGTCTAGGAATATCGTAGAAGTTTATAGTTTCCTTGGGCTTGCTGAATATTACTGTCATTTTTTAAGGGCTTTTCTATCATAGCGGCACTTATTACCAAGTTGTTGCAAAAAGGAGTCTCATTTGTATGGAATGAGAAAATACAACAAAGTTTTGAATAGTTGAAAGCTTATCTGATGGAAGCTCCAGTTTTGATGTAACCTGAGCCAGGAAAGGATTATGTTGTGTTCAGTGATGCTTCATTGAGTGGGCTTGGTTGTGTTCTCATGCAAGAGGACAAAGTGGTAGCTTATGCCTTAAGACAACTCAAGCATCATGAGCGGAAATTGTTGAAAGCTTATCTGACGGAGGCTCCAATTTTTATATAACCCGAGCCAAGAAAGGATTATGTTGCGTTCAATGATGATTTATTGAATGAGCTTGGATGTATTCTCATGTAATAGGATAAAGTGGTAGCTTATGCCTCAAGATAACTCAAGCTTTATGAGAGGAATTATTCTACGCATGATTTGAAGCTTGTCGCAGTTATCTTCGCTTTGAAGATTTAAAGACATTAACTGCATCAAAAAAGTGTTACATTTACACCGATCATGAGAGTTTAAAGTACCTTCTCACCCAAAAAGATTTGAATTTTAGGCAAAGAAATGGATCGAGTTGTTAAAAGACTATAATTGCATCATAGAGTATCATCCTGATAAAGCTAATGTGGTGGTCGATGCCTTGAGTAGAAAGTCTATATCAGACTTGAGGGTGATTCTTGCCCGATTGAGGATGACCGAGGATGGAGGGTTGTTAACTGAGCTTCATATAAAGCCTACCTTAGTGCAAGAGATCAAGAGAACGTAAGTGTTGGACGAAGAGTTGGTGACAAAGATTGTGATAGTTTAAGAAGTAAGGTGGCCGATTTTAAAGTGTGAGATGGTAGGATCTTGTACTTTAAATATCAATTATGTGTTCCAGCTTTAGAGGATTTAAGAGATCGTATCCTGCGAGAGGTGTACCGTAGTCCATTTACTATGTATTTAGGGAGTAAAAAAATGTATCAAGACCTTAGTCCTTTTTATTAGTGGCCTAGTACGAAAAGGGACGTGTCCGAGTTTGTAACCATATGCATAGCTTGTCAGCAAGTTAAGGCCAAACATCAAGTTTCTTCAGGTTTGCTTCAGCCCATCCAGATTCCACAATGGAAGTGGGATTGTGTGACCATGGATTTTGTAATGAGTTTGCCATTGACCCAAAGAAAGTATGATGCTATATGGGTGATAGTAAATATTTTGACCAAGTATGTTCATTTGTTACATGTGCGTATGGAATTTACGCTTGAGAGGTTGGCATGGTTGTACATCTAAGAGGTAGTAAGGTTGCATAGGGTGCCATCATCAATTATATCAGAAAGAGACTCACGGTTCATGGAAAGGTTGTGGAAAAAAATACATGAGGCTTTGGATACCAAGTTACATTTTAGTATTGCTTTCCTCGCTCAGACTGATGGTCAGTCTGAGCGAGTTATCCAAATCTTTGAGGATATGCTCTGGTGTTGTATCATTAACTTTGAGAAGAGTTGGGAAGAACAATTATCGCTTGTTGAGTTTGCTTACAACAACAATTTCTAATCGAGCATCAAGATGGCTCCTTTTGAGGCCTTGTATGGACGTAAGTGTAGAACACCTGTGTGTTGGACCGAGCTTAATGAGAGGAGGATTATGGGGTCAGAGTTAATTCGACAGGCCAAGGAGAAGGTTCAGAAAACCAATGAAAGATTACAAACAGCCTTTGATCGTCAAAAAGCATACGTGGACCGAAAGCGTAAGCATATTGAGTATGAGGTTGGTGACAAAGTGTTCCTCAAGGTGTTACCATGGAAAAGTGTGATATACTTTGGGTGAAAGGGCAACCTTAGCCCGAGGTTTATCGAGACATACAAAATTCTTGAGAGAGTTAGACTCGTGGCTTATCGGTTAGCTTTACCTTTGGAGATGGTGTGCATCCATAATGTTTTCTATGTGTCTATGTTGAGACACTATTGTTCTGATCCTTCGCATGTTTCCCACTTGAGGAGATTGAGATCAACATCAACTTAACCTACAAGGAAGAACTTATGAGGATTTTAGACAAAGGGGTCAAGAAGTTGCGCAATAAGTATATGCCTCTAGTTAAGATGTTGTGAAGAAACCACGGAGTTGAGGAAGCGACGTGGGAGGTCGAGAAGGACATGAAGTTGTATCCACATCTGTTTTCATCAGGTAAATTGTGAGGATAAAATTTTCTTTAAGGAATGGAGAGTTGTAATGACTCGAATTTCAAAATTCAAGGGTCGGGTTGACTCAAAGCGTGGGATTTGAGTTTGGGTCTTAAAGGGCCTTAGTGGGCTTGCTTTGGTAGCTGGGCTTAGGTCTTTGGGTTTGAGGTTGAGTTGGGAGGTGGATGGAAGGGTGGTGTGGTAATTACCTCTTTTTGAAAAGAAAAAAGAGAGGCTTCTTTAATATTTCTGCAGAAAGGTGAATAGTAAGATCATCATGTCTCCTCTTCTTCTCTCTTCACCCATTCTCATCTTTCTCCCAAGAGCCAAAGCTTAAAGGTCCAACATTTTTATGTTGAAGTGTGAATCTCAGGATTTCTTGTAAGGTTGTTGTAATCAGCTACCAATGATCTACATTTTGAGATAGGTTTCATCAAGTTTGGTGGGGGTTGGTTATGGTAGGTTTTATAGGGGTTTTGTAGAAGGGTTCTAAGAGGAGATTCAATCTCGATTTTCCACCCTTGGGAGTAAGTTAGTTGGATTCGTTATCTCCTACAAGTTGTAACTCGTTTACAACTTTCTTGTGTAGTGAAAGAGGTTGGAAGTTCTTCCAAGGAGCTTGGGAAGAAGAAAGCTTGAGGGGCTTGGTTGGAGGCTTCTTTTCCAACTTTAGGATCAAGTTTAGTACACTACTAACTACCTTGTATTTCTAGAAATCGTAAAACTAGACTTCTTGTGCTTGGTTTGATGTTTTGGTTGGTTGAGAGCTTGAAACCCTATTAATAGCTAAATTCAAATTTGGTGTAAAATGATATGAAACCACTTAAACTACCTTCCATAACTTGTAGGTTTGATTTGGGGTTTTACCATGAAGGTTTGGGGGTGTTGAGGGTGATTTGTGAGCTTTAGGATTTGAATTCTAGGCTCGTGTACCGATATTGGAATAACTAGTATTGGTACCTGTAACCCCCTCGACCCAACCTAGTCGCAAGACCGAACCGAGCGAGCTACATTAGGTTTATCAAAGTAAACCGTGAAGATGAAACTCAAAACATAACCATTTTTCTCTTTTATATTATCTAGAAGCATAATTATTAACCTACATATACATTCTGATCATAGGTGTAAACTCAACTCAATCGGGCATCGAATTGACATCCAATTGAATACTATTACAAAATAGGGACCAAAATGTAATTTACACAAGTTTAAGGGTCCAATTAACAAATTAAGTTTGCCAATCCACAATTAAGTTCATTTCATGCAAGCTCATGAAATTTCATCGCAATTAGGTCACCACAACACCTTCAATTTATCATTCAAACATTTAAGGACCAAATTGTAAATCTACAAAATATAAGGATTTACCTAAATTTTGATTTACCAATCTTCAATTAGTCATGTTTCATGCATACATATCAAATTTCAGCTTAAAACAACCATCCAAACTTATTCACTTGCATACACAACATGTACGGACCAAACTGCAAGAATTCAAAGCTTAAATCGAACATATAACAGAAATAACGGTCCTTGTTTTCGGTACACGGGTTTTCGGATCGATACGGGGCCAAATTATATTAGAGGTTTCGAAACCACCCCTACAGGTTTTGAAACCAGGCCTCCAGAACTTAAACACGTACCGGTACGACTCCCCGCGTACCGCACCCCATAGCCAATTTTGGCCTACAGGTTTCGAAACCAGGGGCCAGGTTTCAAAACCTCTGGGCCTGGAATGAGAATTTTAACTAGTTTTTCATCCATTTATGATTTTTGAAACACTCAAACATGCTTCAAACATATATCCAACATATTCAATGACTGAACCATATCAAAGCATTACAGATTAAACATCGATTCATGGCATCTTGCATCAAATGTAAATCTATAGGCATGCTTCCTAGAAAACCAATCAAGCAAAGCATGAAACTCCAAACCATCACCAAAAAACACTCTATAATGGCCATTTACAAATCAAGAGCAACTAAACAAACTTGCTCCAACAGGGAGTTCAACAAAACACCTCACAAACCAACAACGGAAATCCCATTTCCCTTATTACTTATAGTCTAGTCCAAAAAAACATACTTTGGTTACCAGGTCTTTCAAGATCCCTTGCTTCTCGCTGCCTTCCAAGAATTTAATCCTCTGCATTGATGGACAAAGAGAGCGTAAGCACACTAGGCTTAGTGAGGAGTGCTCAAAACAAAACACCATCAATGCATTAAAAACCGTTTCTCAACAACACATTGAAATCTCATTTTAACCATTCTTTAAACATCATTTAAACATTACCATCGAAACATCATGCCTTGAAAACCATGCACTTTTCATCTTTAAAAACCAGCATATTAAACCATATGCAACATGTATCATTTCCAACAACAAATTCCATTGCTAGGCCTCAATTTAAGCCTTCCCATGCATAACAACCATATGCAAAGCTTAAAGAGTAAACATGTATAAATCACATTATACAACATAAACTTTCTAATGATACATCAACAATTATATTGTCTCACAAGTGATCATTAACCAAGTTCATTTACCAAAAGAGTTCATTGGTTACACGGATTCAACAAGTGTTTACCCAACACTTCATACATTCTCACCGGCAACACAAGGTTCACACACGGGAGTTTTCGGTACACATAAACCCCTCCACTGATGTGACACCCGTGGTGGAGTATTCGGTACACCATATAAACCCCTCAACACCACTCATCGATAGATGTATAACCCACTAACGGGAGTTTACTGTACCATATAACCCCTCAACCATTAGGGTACTTGGATGGAGTATTCGGTACACCGTATAAAACCCCTCAACATCCAAGGCGACTTATTATAGTGCACTATCAATCCTATGGCCGGCCAACTATATCCTATAACAATTTTAAAACATCACTTGCCAATATAATTAACCATTTACCTCGCTGTTTTTAACAAGCATTGAACCAAACCATTTTCCAAAGCAACAACCATGCTTTAAACCACAAGTACAAACCATATACTTACAAGGATCCCTTACTATGTGCATCCTTCAGCAATTCATGCTTAAAAATAGTATATCAAATACTTTAAATCATGCTTAAACAGTAGGTAACATGTAAATCATAACAAGTGCATAAAACCATTTAACACTAGCATGACCGAGAGAGTAAAACCACTTTATACTTACTTCCGAGTCTAGGCAAGCATTTCAAGCTCTACCTTAACTCCCAAACCTCTGTTCTCAAAACATCAAAATGCTTTAAACCACGTTTTCACTCATCGATACGCGAAACCTCGATTTGCCGACGCAAAAACAAGCGTCCGAGCCTCCAAAGCTTCCCCGGTCACTTTCGGATCCATCTCCCCTATTTTAACCACATTAAAATAGAGGATTAATGCATCTCCATGCATTTAAAACACTGCAACAACATTTCCTTACGGATTCTCACATTCACCTCACAATTACCCAACCACAACAACCGAAAACACCATCTAATCCTTTCCAAACACAACCCAGCCATAACCTATCAATCTAACACCACTTTTATTATAAAAAAACATCTAAAAACAGAATCAAAACAACCTAACACCTCCAGCAATCACACAGCCACCACAACACCACAAAAACACACTTCTAGCAACCTAAACAATTAAAGATTCAAGAGTTTCGGGATTCCATTGACAAAATCGACTTATCAACATTATTATACATACAAAATGTGTTTAAACTCAATCCATAACACTGGAAAACAGATCCTATTCAGATCTTTCGCTATTTAATCAATTTTACCCAATTAAATCAATTAATTAAATATAAAAACACAAAATCAAATTATGAACCATAAATCAAGGATCAAATACTTAGGAATATCAATAAATAACCATTCAATAGAGGAGATCACTGACCTTACCCCTATTGTGTGATTTCTCCCTCAACTGGCTTGTTTAAAGCTAAGAAAACATAAGATTTCAATAAGGTTTTGTAAATCAAAGTTAAATAATCAATTGTAGATCAAGAATCTAAGTAAAATTGATCTCTCACCTCTGGTTTTTGATGAAATTTGAGTGTTTGGCAGAAAACAAGTGAAGAGAAAAGTTACATCAGTTTTCATTAAAACCAAATAACTAATTTTAATATCTAAAATCTCTTTTTATTATCCTTTAAACACATGTTAAAATGATTTAATTGAAGGAAGAAATCACCAGCAAAAACTTGGTAAAATATATCCTTAAGGATTCTAATATTTTGACCCTTTTCATTTTAGTCACTTTAAAAATAGTTTTCAAAAATTGCATTTTGGTCACTAACCAAAATGTCATACCTCCAAATCCCATTTTCCAAAATCGATTCCACCAATATTAATCATATATTAAAATATGATTTTTAACCATTTTTCTATATTTTTATCTTTTCGAAAAATATACGGTCCGGAATCTGACTTGAATCTCTAACCCGATCCACCGGACCGTCTAACAAACCTCAAAACCGCTAGGCCCAAAACCGAGGCATTATAGTACCCCTTTGTTTTTGAATGGCTAACTCAAGCAGAGTTTGAAGGGCGTATCGGTACACCTATGAGGGTATCGGTACCCCTGTTCCATCCAAATTCCAGTAGCAAAAATGGGTATTGATACGCTTGGAAGTGTATCGGTACACATGGGGTATCGATACACATCCCCGTATATTGGTACGGGTTTCTAGTTAAATCCCTGTGTGTGCAAATGTGGGTATTAGTACACTTTGGTGGGTATCAATACCCTAAAAGATGTATGGTACGCTTTTGAGGGTATCAATACCCTTTGGACAATCTGCTCGAAAAATACGTTTTGAGTTCGGGGGACCTATAATTCGTGGAGTAAGGCCCAATGGGCTTCTAATGTAGTAAAATGAATAATAAAACTGAGAAACCGAGAATTTAACCTCATATACGTGCATAATGAGTAATAACTTGGGAAATGTTTAGTGACTTGTTTGTAATAACAACCATAAGGATCCTTGGTGGATCGTATGTTGTTACGTGCCAAGTAATGGTACTTGTGTGGTTGGGTCATTTTGATTGATGGGATCCGGATACCCAGTGAGAGTGTTGCAACACCAAGAGATGAGCTTCCAGATGTACGTTCTCGAGGCTGTGGGATACCGAGCCTCATTTTAGGTTTGTTGGTATGGTGCATATGTGTTGTGTGAGATTATTGCATCATTGCTTGCAATGTATTTACGTGGTTAGAGGTAACGCCATATGTATTATATTGCCATGTAGCATTCTTTAGCACCGTGCTCTTATTTATGATTTGCATGAAGCATGGTTGAGTGGAAGTGTATCCACTGAGCTCTGTTAGCTCAGCGTTCGGAATTGTTGTTTCTGTTCGCAAGTTAATAGGTTGACGTGCATCGTCGGAGCACCATCAAAGTAGGACCTCAGCATCGACTTGTTGTCCGAGTACAATACTCAGATTATTTGGGCTATGTATTCGTAGGACCCTATGTTGTATTGTAACTCTCATTTTGGGTTTTAAATTATTATTCGAATGCTTTTAATTATGTATTTTAAATAGAGCTCCCATGTAATGTTTTACCTATTGGGTTATGTCAAATATTTGAACTTAATAGATTTTATGAAATGAATATGTTTGGGCTAAATCTAGTTGCAATTTTTTTGTTTGGTTTGGGCTTGAGACCCAAATGTAACATCTGGGTCGAGGGTGTTACATTTTATGCTTATGTTGTCGTCTGTATTTAAACCACTCTCACACGGGCTTGTCTCGGATTGTTAAATTTAATTCATTTTCTGTACTACTCAAACAATATATGCATCCAAAATGGTGAAAGAGATTACCTCAATATGATAAATATTGATAATGCAACAAATGTGTATATTTATGTAACAAGTTAACTAGATAAAATTGTAATGTTGTATTTGTTTCGGTCACCAATTTGCTTTCATGAAGCAGTGAAGATTAAGAGGGCAAGTGCTTTAGTGCATGGAAGCTTTCATCTCTGAGGAATTTATTTTTCCTTACGAAATGGCCCTTTGGAGTACTGATATGGGTATTTAATAACTCCAATTTGCTGCCTTGTTGCAGTAAGGTAAAAAATCAGCTATCCTTCGGCAGAACAAGCTTCCAAGTCAATGTTAATAGCCTGACTACCCTGGAAACACATTTGCATTTTAATGGAAACTGGATGCATTAGATCGAGATAATAAGGAAGGTTTCGATCTGCAAAACCAATGAGCTCGGACATAAACAATAAGCTGTCGTCCAAGACAGTTAGCATCCAGGAACTGAGTACAGATCATCACAGAGGCGAATTCACAAGTAACCATATAACATTATTAAAGAGACGAGCACCGGCCAATAAGGCTAGGTTTCAAGTTGTGCACACCCATTTTGAGAGGGAGGAGAGACCTCGAATGAAACAATAACCATCTTTGAAGAAAATCACTGGAAATACAACTTTAAAGTTTAAACAATACTTGAAAGATGAAAGAAATTGCAGCAGCTGGTTTGAGATGCTCCATTAATCTACTCCTAGGACCATACTTCTATTCCCACATCATTGCTCCAAAAAAATTGAGTTGAATGCCACAAGAATCTTGAATAACTAATGAACTAGCAAAGCTACGGAGAAAACTAAAATCCCAATCACACTAAAACTTCTGAATTCAAACGAATAGTACCTTTCGATGTCAATAAGGTCAGTCTATGAACAACCCAACAAATAGGACAGGGCAAGGTGTAGATCAGCAAAATCTGTATCATAATGTTCCACTACCTTCACCAGCAGATATTGAGGGGCCTTCAGATTTCACTAAGTGTGTATCTCGGCTACTGATATCGAGCCCCTGCAATTGGCCAAGAGGATCCTGTTGCATCATATCAGCAAAGGCATATGAATTGGAGGGAGCTACCACAGACTGATTAGGCGTCAACATGTTAGATTGCAAGGGATGAAATGGTGACATTTGCATATTCTGGGTTTCAACTTGCCGCGGCTGGGGAGGAAACAAAGAAGGTTGGGTGAAGGGCATATGGTGCATTCCCAAATTAAAGTTATCTGTGGGTGTCGACATTTCTCCGGTAGCCATCTTGAGCCTCTCTACTTCCTTCTTCAGTGCTTCATTTAGAGCTGTAGTCAGAAACAAACAATGAGAAAAACTATATGCAATTACAACTTTCTGCAGTAATTTTTATTAGTTTAATGGCGGGGACATGATACAAACACGACTGATTACCTCCATGCCATATGAACAAACTAATAGTACCCAAAGATTGAGCTCTAAAATTAATTCAAAGAACAACACTTAGAATGCAAATCCATCGTTTGATTTGCTTCTCGTTATTAAATTATACCGTAAAAAAATACTGCTCAACTAGCGTAGCAAATAAATATATTCGTAGACAAGCTAAGTATAAGCTTTTAAAAAATGTCATCCTGGAGAGAATTTGATAATCACAATAGTCTGGACAAAACATACCATCCCGTAGCTGAGCCTGCTGTTCCATAGCTTGTAGCCGAAGCTTCAGCTCAGTGTTCTCAGTAGTCAAGCCTGTTGTATCTCTCTAGAATAGAACACAAAAGGCAAGGCTGTTAAATATTCCAGTATCATCGATAAAGAAAGATAAAGCAACATAAGATGGAACATATCCAAAACTAATGGCAATTTCAGAAAATCAGACGCCTTTAAAAGAGAGTTACAAGCATATATAAACATGCACACAATAAAATAACAAACCAAGAAGAATTAAAGCCCTGATTGCAAAAAGCTTTTGATATTAGAAAGTCAAACAGTCAAATACAGATCGTTTAATATTTAGATCTGATATTATCAGAAGAAGGAATGCAAATGATCACCACAAACAAGCTCCAACACTATGGCATGCAATGAGAAAGGAAATTGTTTTGCAAAACCTGGAAAAGGGTTAGTTGTGCAGAAAGAGTAGTCGCTTCTGTTTGAAGTGTTTGGACTTTTCTCTCCAGTTCAGATATATATCGGGCTTTTCTCTCTTTGGAGCGAGCAGCTGATTGCCGATTTGCAATGATCCTACACAAATAATGAGCAATCTTAGCAGAAACTTGGATGCAAACCCAAATCTCACCAAACAACATGAAACTGTCAATCTATGGAAGAAAGTTTCCATTCCAACTGAAGATTGAGGGGTGTAGAGCGGTGAGATGGCAATTGCTCTAACCCAACCTCCTCACCAAAAGCTTCAGCATTTAAGGCAAGATAAACCTTTCCAATAACATATAAACAAACTGACTCGAGTTTAGAGTGTAAGTTATCCGAGAAGTGTTAGAGCTTGAGAGGAGTGTTAAAGTTTTTATTTAATATGTAATGAGTTTATTCCTAATCAATAGTTTAGATTTACTAGAAGTCTTATTTAAATTAAGAATAAGTATTATTTAAATTAAAGATAAAAGTATAGTTTAGTTATAATAAAATTTTATATCAGCCTATTTAAAGGCTTATTCTGTATACATTTAATAATTAAGTATAATAAGAAAATACAGAGAAACGCATTGTTCTCTCTGAAAAATATCTTGTTCATTTTTTTCAAACAACAAATCCCTAACTACCGATTACACACAAACCACCATTATTCATTGCATCTTCGGCCACCATGACCCCTTTCTCACATGGTATCATGAGCCAACAACGGTCTTGATGCCTTCACCACTACTGCCATCTCTAATATGAAACAGATTGACGTTCTAATTTTTCAGATGCACATCGTTTTTCTTTTCTGCTGCTATCATTAGGCCGCACTCGTTCCTTGGCTTCTCCCTCGTTGGAATCTTACATCTCTGGTAAAATTTCTACTCGTTTAATTTTGTTGTTTTGTTCTCTATTTAATGGTTCTATCTTAGCCAATCAAAAAGATAGATGAAAAGATTATAGTTTAGCCTTAAAAATTATTTGGTTCTATCTTAGCCATCCGTCCTAGAAGATAGGAGAATAGGTTCTAGTTTAACCTTAAAAACTAGATAATATTTTTTTAAGGGATTCTACATCAAAGATCCAAGCTGGAACTCTAGTCTGTGTAACTACCAGCTTGAGGGGGAATGTAGATTCCTGTGATCACTTCCTACATCATTCGCATCAGACCTTTCAGTCAGGAACTGCATGCTGGAGTATCTTGTAGAGCAGTCTTGATATTCCAACTGATGCATCAACCATCTCAAACGTACCATAAGTTGAATGGCATCAACAATTACTGCGCAAGAACATCATGGTTCTGTCCTCACTCTTCAAATCAAAGACTCACGAGAACGGGGAGCATTTTTCTCTAACAAACAACAAAAGAAATATGAGTAGGGCATCACATCCAAGATCCAAGCTGGTGCACTACTGCGTTTGCTCACCAGCTTGAGGGGAGTGTAAGTTATCCGAGAAGTGTTAGAGCTTGAAAGGAGTGTAAGTTGACGATGAGTTTTAGAGTTTTTATTTAATATGTAATTAGAGTTTATTCCTAATCAGTAGTTTAGATTTACTAGAATTCTTATTTAAATTAAGAATAAATATTATTTAAATTAAAGATAAAAGTATAGTTTTAGTTATAATAAAACTCTATATCAGCCTATTTAAAAGCTTATTCTGTATACATTTGATAATTAAGTATAATAAGAAAATACAGAGAAACACATTGTTCTCTCTGAAAAATATCTTGTTCATCTTTTTCAAACAACAAATCCCTAACTACCGATCACACACAAACCACCATTATTCATTGCATCTTCGGCCACCATGGCCCCTTTCTCACATAGAGGCTCTCAAACACTACAAAATATGATTGAAATACGGTTATAACATTACAAAAGTAGACAATCTGTAATCATATGACCTTCACAAACCCATTATTGCGCGGTCTGAAGTTCGGAAAGAACTGCTCAATTGCCCAAAAATTCAAACTTATATGAAAGCGACAATGGTCAAATGCGAGAAACAGAGAAATATTCCAATTATGACTAACAAAATCCGTAACTGTCCATTAATCATTTTGTTGATTGTTTAAGTGATATTCCCCAATCCAGTATATTCAATTATGCCAATTGAAATGTCATCCTAGTACTGAATGAAATATAGCTTACAAATCGACAAATAACTTTAAAAGGGTAGGATGCAGAGTAAGTCAAGAATAAGGCTATCAGATTAATCAGTAAAGAATTTTGTTATGAAGCAAATTTTCAGTGATACCCAAACAATATATTTCCTATCCAAGACCTAGAATTACAACATTAGACCGTGAAACATCCCATTCGTATGCTGAAACATCCCATTCTATAATGGAATTTCAGATACCATTAACTAGTCCGAATATTCCACTCAGAACTTACGGTTACTTTAAAATTTCAGGAAGCATTTATTTTATCTCCTAATCAGGGTACAAAACAAAAGACCCCGAGAATTAAGAAAAGTAATTATGATGCATTTTCCTCACAAAGGAAACAAGAAAGAAGCCAAAAACAAATAATCCATAGAAACCAGCATAAATAGAATACAACTTATAATGCACATGAATTTTTCATATAAAAGAGAATACTTTGAAGAACTACTCCGAAACTGAATTTCCGAAAATAACAAAACTCCATACTTCAAATCTGAAAACAATCAACTGTTAACACTACATTATTAACAAAAAGATGGTCAAGATTCAACAATACAACCATAATGTCCATGAAACAAGAGAATGAGCAAAGAAGCATGCATGATCAATAAAAGGGCACCTAAAATTAGTTTAAACTCATAATCGACATCAACTATCAGTTACATAAAATTGCACATGTTTCATGGATTCTACTCACTCTCAGTTTCTTTTAAATTCTACCCTCAAAAAAATTTATATTTCCATGTTCCAACTTAATTTCATCATTTTACTTCCTAAACTTCCCTAGAAGAGAAACAGAAAGTCAACTTCACCACTGAAATAAAAAGAAAGAAAAAAACATTTCAAAAAAACAATCGTAATGCCACCAAATTTTAAATACATATAACCAACCAAAACAAAAAAGCAAAAACTTGATAAACTAACAATACAATATCCTTTCATAAAAATATTAATTTCTTCTAATAACTTCCCCTAATAGTCAACAAAAACAAACAAAAACACAAACTTTAAACTAAAAGTTACAAGCTTACAGTTGCCTATACAATTGCACGAATACCCAAAACTAAATTCACTAAAAAAGAAACCCGAAAAGTGGAAGACACAAAGAAGTAAAACCCAAACCTTTTGGCTCTCTTAGGGTCAACAGTCCACAATTCAGCAAGCTTATCGGGAGCCATGGCTTTCTTAGCTTCAATCGACTCCATTAGCGAACACCCATCAACTGAATTACTATACCTATGCCTTACTTTCCCTCCTTCATTACTCTTCTCCCCCATTTCTTCTCCCTTGGGGTTGTGACCCCATCCAGCACTGGAAGACCCAGCAGCACCTCCTCCATCGTCGGCACCCTTTGGTCCTCCCCCCAGCTTCTCAATGTCCATGTAGCTACAAAACAAGTCGTCTTCGGATCCCATTACTTCGAAGGGGTCGGATACGAGATCCAGGTCATCAGGGATCCGGAATTGAACTTCGGAGTGGGCTCGCCTGTGGTAAGAACCTCGAAAAGTGGTGGGGTTGGGGAATGTGGGCGACGTTTGGGTGGCGGAGGATACATTGGAGGAAGGTGGTGGATCCGGGTTTAGCTTGATACTTGGGGGATCCTGCATTTTAGTGTGTTCCGCTTTAGATTCAGATCTCAGAACTCTAAAGAGGGGGGGAGAGCTGACTGTCAGAAATGTTATTTTGTTCTTTTTCAGCTTTGTTCTTCAGCTCTTGCCTAAGAAAATAAAAAGTCCGCGAACGATGTCGTTTTATACAAGCACTTATAAATTTCAAAAATTACTAACTTAACAAGAACTATAAAAAAATAAAAATAGATTTTTAATTCTCTACGTTCATAAAATTTATCAACTTGACCCTACCTTATAATTACAAAGTTATAAATGTGGAATGAAATTTGTATTTTATTTGTTTTTAATGGTTTAGGTCAATTTGACAAAACAATTTAAATATAGGGATTAAAAAGTTGTTTTTATTTTTTATAACTATCAAATCAGTAATTAATAGTAAAATCAAATAAAATCTAGAAGAGGGCTAAAATTTTTAAATCTAAAATAATATAGAGATTAAATTTTAAAAATATATATAAACTTTTTTTAAAAAATAATATAAAAACTTTTAACATATTTAAACTTTTTAGAATCTACCTATACTACCTATAAAATACTTAACCGAGCATGTATAAGTCACCATTGTATCCGTTTGCATTTAGTTCATAAGGGGTTTTACATAATTTTATGATATTTTACTTTGTTTCGAATCATATAGTCTCATATTATTAAAAGTTTTAAATTTGATACACATGTTGTATAAAATAAATTTTATACAAGCATGTTTATTTATACTATAAATTAAAATTAAACATAAACCTTAAAAAACTAAAGCCAAACTCTAAACCCTAAATCCTAAATTTTAAACACTAACCTTAAATTTTACACAAGCTTGTGTATTGAAGTTTTTCTCATTATACAAATTACTTTTTTATAATTATTTTATATGCTTTTAAATAATTTTTAAAGTTTAATAAATGTTTACATGGTTTTTATATATATTAAAATAAATTTAGAGAAAATCAATGGTTGATTATGTATTATTTTGATTAGGGGTGAGTATTCGATCTAATTAAGTCGAGTAAAAATTTTGAGTTAGTCAAGTTGACGTGTCCTATTTTATAACTCAAACTTTATTCGAAATTTTTTCGAGTCAAGTCAAGTTTATGAAATTCAAGTTAAGTTGAGTATCGAGTTTCTGTTCAAATTTAATTATAAATATTTATAATATTATGATAATAATTGGTTCTAATTTAAACGACTTTTATAACCATATAAGATATATATAATTCTTCTTATTTTTCATATGTGATAAACATATATTAGGCAGACTTGAAAGACATAAATCCGACCAAACTTGAAAACTGGTCCATCAATTATATTATTTGAGTTATTCAAACTTTTATTTTATAACTCAAACTTTATTAAAAATTGAGTTGAATCAAATTTATAAAATTATTATTCGAGTCAAATTAAATCAAATCAAACATTTTAAATTAAATTAAATTAAAAAAAATGATTTAATTTAATTTAACTTAAATAATAAATTTTTAAATCAAATTAAATTAAATTAAAAATTAATTTTTTCCAGTTAAATTTTATGCATCCCTAATTTTGACAATAATTCAAACCGTCAATATCAGATTAAAACGTGTCATACACCGTTGCTAAGCTTACTTAGCGACGAAAAAAAAACTATTTTTTATCTCTCGCTGTTAGTAATATTACATGACAAGACACCCATCACGCGTTATCTTGTTCATTTAGTATTTGGTATTTGGCATCTCTTTCCGTATGTAAATATCTGAGTTTGGTTGAGCAGATATTTACTCCTACAAGTTGAGAAATCCATGTTTATCAACAATGATTCAATATCCTAATAAATAACGAGAGAGAGAGTTAGAACTGTAATCACCTCCTACATAGTTTATACTTCCTTCCCTGTTGCTTTCTGGGTCCCACCTATATTGAATGCTCTCTCCCGCAAAGAATTTTCAACTATTTTCTGCTACAAGTTAGTGATCAATAAAGGGTCGAAAACCCCAAATTATTTCCTCATAACTCCATAATTATATCTTCCGTTGCTTTGGGTTCAAGCTTTTTTTTTCTTAAAATTTTATCCTGACTAATTTAGACTAAACCGTATTTTATACATAATTTTAGTATGTAAGTTTTTTAAGAAATTTTTTGCATATATAATACCTTAAATTTAAAATTTACATAAACAATATTAGGCTGATTATTACTTTGGGCCAACCGTTCAAGCTGTTTACCGGTTTACATGGAATCTTTATGGTTTTGGAAGCCATAACTTCTTTTTTGCATACCCTTTGTTTTATTGTACTATCAAAGCCTTTCCCTTTAATCACCCAAAGAAGGTGCCTTTTAATGGTGTCTTTATCTTTAGTTGGAACTTGGAAGTTCCTGACAGGCATAACCCTAACTCTAAAGAAAGCATGGGCACTCACTTTCTCTACATACCCCAAAGTTCATAAAAGGCTAGTTGACATATTATTATCAGGTGTTTTATTGGCTTTTTGGGGGGATGATGCAAGCTAAAGTAGCAATGGTGACTAGTCTTTATCATCGACCGCACCGGCATCTCCTCGGTCCGCAACCGAACGTGTCGCCGTCGCTGACAAACGAAGGCAATTTCAATACCAACATGGTGATTATCCTAGCAGCTTTGCTTTGCGCCTTGGTATGTGTTCTAGGACTGAACTCTATCATGCGTTGTGCGTGGCGTTGCGGCAGACGATCTGTTTTCGATGCCTCCAATGAGACCGTTGCGCGTCTAGCCGCATCAACGTGTCTGAAGAAGAGCGCTTTGGAACGGATTCCGGGGGCCGTATACGGTCCGGGGATGAATATGAAGGCTACGGATTGTCTGATCTGCCTTGGAGAATTCATGGATGGTGAAAAAGTCAGGGTGTTGCCAAAATGTAACCATGGTTTTCACGTGAGGTGTATAGATACATGGTTGATGTCGGGCTCATCTTGTCCAACTTGCAGGCGGTCATTGTTGGATCAGACAACGAGCAGTGACGCTGCGGCGGTGACCGAAGACGGAACCCGGCAACACGGGGGAGGACAACAAGAACAAGCTGATGTTGCAGATGAGGTTGGTTGATCCTGGTCTTAAAATAGTTTCTTCAGCAGATGACGAAAGGCCAAAAGGGGACCTCAGAGACCAGAGTAGCCTTTTTAGTGTAGTTTTTGACAATTTCTAAGTTAGTTTTGTTTATGTATAAGCATGAGTCTGTTGGGAAACATACTACATGAACCTGCAAATGAAACAGATGGACTTTCTCCTCCTTGCTAATATTAGTATCAGAATTGGTCTATCAGATTAGGGACGGTCTTATCTGTCATGGCTCTTGCCCCAACCTACAGATTTGATTTGTTGAGGAGGGACCAACGACATCGGAGACGTGTGGGTCAGCGGAACCGTCTGGGTGGTGTGATCCGTATTGCTCGGGCTCTTCATTTTTCATGAAGTATCGATGTGTGACACTCGTGTCCAACACTTAGATACAAACATTCAAAAATCCTTCAAATATATAAAATAATTCAGAAAAATCTAGTCATGCTAGTGTGGGATACATACGCGCGTATAACACTTACGCTCGAGTTCGAATAACACAAGTATCATTGTGTAAAGGGTGTTGATGGGCATAGTTGTCAATCCCAAGTGTCAAGGAGCTGTATTAGTTTCATTTCACATGCAGGCATATGGTAGAATTGGAGGCATATCGTAAAATTGGACCACCGCCCCTATGTTTTTCTCTTTAGATCTTTCCTTGATTCTAAGAATTGCATCAAGGAATTGTCTTGACCATATGTGGAAACTTGCCACTGGCCTTTATTTTTGAATAGAAATTTATGCCCTTTTTGGTGCCCATCCTCATTTTAAGATATTAGATTTAGGGTTTAGGGTTTAGGATTAAGATTAAGGCTTAGTGATGTAGGGATATGGTGTATTTTTTAAGACGGAGAATTTAGAGTTTAAGATTTAGAATTTAATTTTTGAGTGTTGAAGTATAGAAAGGGACATATAAAAGGACGGAGAATTTTTATTCTTTATTTCCCCATATTTATGCACACCAACGCAGTTAACCATTCATTTGTTGCAATTATGACAACTCCATGCAAAGGACAAAAGGAGCTACTCTAGTGCAAAATTCATGTAAATGGCCATGGAATGCCAGATTTATACATATTTTCTGTTTGTTTCTCAGTTTTGGGATCCAAGGTAAATGGTCTACAAATGGGTAGAACTCTTTCAAAATTCTATTGCTATAGAAGCACCACAAATAGCCAACATTTTAAGGAAGCCTATGAACTAAAGTCTTTATTAATTTTCTACTTGCTAGTATTGAATCTAATTAGTTTTAATTTTTTTTAATCACTAGCTATCATTATAGTATTTGTTCTTTTATCATTTTGAGTAGATTTTTAGTCATATAGTCCTTTAATGATTTTTATGTTGGAGGGTTTGTAACTTTTTTTTTGTTGTTGTTGTAGAAGTCAGTGGCGGAGCCACATGTAAATTAGGAGGGTCAATTGACCCCACTTAATTTATTTTGGTATGAAATTTTTGAAGAGTTAAATAGGATTTTCAAGGAGTTAGTATAAAATTTTTCATAGGAAATATTAAAATTGATCCCACTTGACATGTTAGGGGTATGGGGTCAACAATATTTATATTATAGTGGTATAGAAATATTCTAGTATCTTATACTCTACTCTGACCCCACTATATAAAAATCTTAGCTCCGCCACTAGTAAAAGTTATAACTTGTTGGGAGGAATGTTTGTAGCTTTATCCGTGCAACGCTAGTGTGATGAAACTTTGTCATTTTGGGATCATGGAGGTAAGTCAAAAGAGATTGAACCACGCTAAATGTTGTCTTCATCTTTTGTTTTAATTATTTTTTTTCTCACAAATTTTCAACATTAATATCTGATAAGTGTTCAAAAGTACTATTTTTATTACCCTTTTTTACTCATATTATTGTTAGACTTAGGCTCATATTAGTTGAATAATTCATGCATTAATTCATGTTTCGTTCCACCGTTGAGCTTGATTACATAACTTGGTGATTTTTATGGAAAAAGATGCTGCTTTGGTGTGTTTTTTGTTTGTGTGCAGAATCACTTGCCAAAGCAAGGCTGGAACCAGTTGCCAGGGCAATGCATGAAGGAGATGTCGAGCTAGTTGCTAGGGCAATGCTTGAAGGAGATGCCGAGCTAGTTGCCAAGGAAATTTTCGGCAAGGAATAAGATGATATGGTAGTCGAAATTGATGACTAGATAAGCCTAAGATGACGTGGAGCAAAGTTAAATTCCAAAGGAGTTTGATTTCCATGAAGAGGTTAAAGAGAAATTAAATCCCAAAAAAGATAGGAGAAGTTCTAGAAGGAATTTAAATATAATAAAGAATTATATTCTTTAAAGATAATTTAATTCCAACTTAACTTCCTCCTCAAGAAGGATTTTGACCTAGCCATCTCCTATTTAAAGGACCAAGCGGTCAAAGAGAGGTGAGCAAGAAGAGAGGATTTTCGACAACTTCAAAGGGGAAGAAGGGAGAGATTTCGACAAGGGAGAAAGCTTGGAGGGAGAGTTCGATTGAGAGGTTTTCCAAAGAGGGCTGATCGATTTCTTCTTCTTTGCTTCCATTATATTCATGGTTTGGGGATTATTCTTTGTATATCTTTTGAACCCAACCATGAACTAACTTGATTGGTTGGTTTATTGTGTTTTGTTGTTGTGAAAAACAATTGGATTTTGTTTAGGTTTTTAAGTTGCAATTCAATTTTCAAAGTTTGTTCATTCTTGGTTCTCAATCTTGTTTGCGAGTGAATTAGGAGAGGATCTCGTAACTTCATCTATTTATCTAATATCGGGAGAGTTAGATTCAAGAAACGAATGAGCATGGTCTTTATTCAATCAATTGATGGTGAAGACTAATCCGGCTTAGGAATAAGTTTAGGATTTCAACTGCTAAGAGGAGCGCAAGATTGGTTGTTGTTCACCCTTGATTCACACAGGGATGTATTATCAAGGCATGCACAAATAGCTAGAGTTTCGATTTAGGGATAAGAAGAAACCATTGAAGAACGCTTCACCGAACTTTGAAAGTGAATGCTCAATTGCCCAGGCAATTGACCCATCCTTAATTGCCCAGGTAATCGCGGGAGCATTGCCCAGGCAATCTGATCAGACAACGAGGGGGAATTGCCCTAGCAACCGACCAGGCAACACGGCAGAATTGCCCTGGCAATCAACCAGGCAATTGCAACCAAATTGCCCTGAAAATCGACTAGGCAATCATAACAGAATTGCCTTGGAAATCCGGCTGCTACTCAATCACCAAGACGATCCAATCGGCTATCACACCTCAACTCACGATAACCTGGCCTATTCTCTCTTTTGATTTCATCTATTCTTTAGTTTATTGCTCTTAGGTTGCTCGTTAATTAGAACTCCTATTATCAATTGTATTTTTACTTTTCACATTGCAATAACTTAAGCAAAGTGGCCCAAACCAATTCCTGTGGAGACGATACTCGATACTCATATCACTTTATTACTTGCGACGTGTATACGTGCACAATTGCGTAGCACTTATTACACGCAACAAGTTTTTGGCGCCGTTGCCGGGGATTGACAATTGGTGTTAGTTGTTTTTGTTATTGCATTTTTTCTATTAGTTTTACTAACTTTTCTTTTTGTTTGTTTTATCAAAACAAATTAGGTGCGCTACAAGTTAAGGGACATCAACATGTCGGGAAATAAAAGCCGATCTATTCGAGAGATGATGTTTGAAGATATGAATCAATCCAATCAAGAGTTTCTTGCACCCTTTGATGATTACCTGTACCAACCGAGAAAAGCCCAAAGAGCCTATACCGTGGAAAAATCTTGTGCTATATGTGGAGAACATCATGTGTTTGAAAATTGCCCTCACATTTTTTGTGCATATGACTACATAGAGGACCATAGAGGGAACCAGCAGCAAAATTCTTCATGGTATGGTCAAAAAGCTCAAAATTTTTTTTACCATAACAATTTTGCCGTAGCAACAGATATGCCATGGCAATGTAGTCCTTTTCAAGAGCATTCCAATTCCTTGGAGGAAACGTTGCTAGCTTCCTTGGCTAGACTTGACGGATCAATTGAAAAGATTCGAGAGCTATCAAAGTCCATGGATACGAGGATAGCTTAGTGGGATGCAACCTTGGGGGACTCAGAAGATCAATTGAGGAGATCCACATATGTCATGGATAACATGCACCAACAATCCATTCCGGGGGATACTGACGTCCCAAGGTAAAAGGATAAGGAACAATGCAAGGAAAGCTCTCTGATGTGTGAGGAACAACTAAAACCTCAAAGTCAAGAGGATGCCAATGAGAGAGACTGCCCAACACATGACGAGCTTGAGCAACAAATTACCTCGGTAATGATTGAGGAGCATGAACAGAGCAATGCCGCGACAACACTCAGTGAAGCTGAGAACAACAATACTACAGCAAATTTTGAGGAACCTAATGCCCAGAAGGTTACAACGTTGATGTTGAAGCATGAATCTTTAGATTGCTCTCATCTACAGTTGCTACGGCAATTACACAACCACATGCAAGATCAACGAGTTGATAATACTTTGCTAATGGAATATGAGCAGGTAATGGTTGAACCTTTTGAATTCTTTAAAAACTCACCTCATCCATTGCAGGTATGTCTTGAGGAACCGATGTTGGTAGATTTGAAGCCATCGAAATCTCTACTGATGGAGATGTTTGAGAGGCCAAAAGAAAAAGGTGTTTGGATTCATAAAGTTTTCAGAAAATTGGTTCTTCCCTTGAATTAAAGCAAATTTTGACAACTGATAGCTACGACAATTGGCTCGAGAAGCAATTGCCACGACAATGAAGGCTACATCTAACCATGATGGAGCCCGACGAGAATGAGGTAATTAAATGGTTGGGTGTTGATATAACTTTTTCTACTAATATATTCATGCCTTCAGGAATAGTAGCAAGGTAGAGAGTATACATGGACTACAAGCGAACAAAGAAGAAAGACACCTCCACCATGGTAACGCAAAAGAGAGTAGTGGCAAGCACATTAGCCAAACTCTTTTTGGGCAATATTGTCACCCGATGGAGGGTACGGATATACTATATAAAGTATCGAAAACGACCATCCTCAAGTTTTCTCAGATATGCAGTAACTTTAGAAGATGCATGATGACACTCTTTTTCAGACATGGTCGAAGACTTCCTTGAGATCATTATGGATGATTTTTCCATTTTTGGTAATGACTTCGACAGTTGCCTCGGCAATTTAGGGAAGGTGTTGGCAAGATGTGAAGAAACTGATTTAGTACTTAATTGGGAGAAGTGCCATCTTATGGTAGATGAATGAATAGTGCTCGGCCACAAGATTTCATCTAAGGGAATTGAAGTAGACAAAGCTAAGGTGGACGTGATCGAGAGACTACCCCCACCAAGATAAAGTCTTCAATTTTGATGATTCTTGCGCCCAAGCATTCAAAACCCTAAAGGAAAAGCTTGCCTCGACACCCATTGTCATTCCACCATATTGGACGCTACCTTTTGAGCTCATGTGTGATGCAAGTGATTTCGCGGTAGGAGCAGTCCTAGGCTAACGCACAGGTAAAACCTTTCATGTGATATAATATGGTAGTAAAACTCTTAATAGTGCTCAAGTGAATTACACAATAACGGAGAAAGAGTTACTAGCTGTAGTTTTCGCATTTGACAAGTTCTGATCCTATTTGATTGGTACAAAGGTAATTGTTTATACGAACCATTCGACAATTAAGTATCTATTTGCTAAAAAGTATGCCAAACCTCGTTTGATTCGTTGGATATTACTTTTACAAGAATTTGATATTGAAATTAAGTATAGGAAAGGAACAGAAAATCAAGTGGCCTATCACTTATCACATTTAGAACCCAATAGGGAGTAGGATGCGAATTTAGAGATATGCGATTCATTTCCGGATGAGAAACTTTTAGTTGTCTCAGCAACCATGGATGTGCACGCCTCGGCAACCCTTGACGTCTCGGCAACCATGGATGCGCATGCCTCGACAACCCTCAACATCGCAACAGCTCTTGACGCGCAAGCCTCGGCAAACTCCAGACGCGCAAGCCTCGACAACCCTCGATGTCGCAGCAACCCTTGACGCCTCGGCAACCATGGATGCGCATGTCTCGGCAACCCTTGACGCCGCAGCAGCTCTTGACGCGCACGCCTTGACAACTCCAGACGCGCATGCCTTGACAACCACCGATACACACGCCTCGGCAACCATGGACGCGTATGCCTCGGCAACTCTAGATGCACACGCCTCGGCAATCTTGGGAGCAGTCGCCACGGAAGCACACGCCTCGGTAATACCCTGGTACGCAGATTTAGTTAATTTCCTTATTTGTGGTATTTTACCTTATGGTCTTACTCACCAAGGGAAGAAGCGGTTCCGCCATGATGCTAAGCATTACTTTTGGGATGAGCCTCTTTTGTTTAAACAATGTGCAGATCAGGTCATACGCCGATGTGTCCCTGAAGAAGAGCAGCAAAATGTACTCTGGTAATGCCACTCTTAACCCTATGGAGGACATTTTGGAGGAACTCGTACCATGGCCAAAGTTTTGCAATCCGGTTTGTATTGGCCAACACTGTACAAAGATGCCCAAGAGTTTTACAAGCAATGTGATCATTGCCATAGGACGGGCAATATCACCCACAAACTAATGGGCAAGCATAAATTTCCAACCGAGAATTGAAGGGTATACTCGAGAAAGTTGTAAATCCCTCTAGCAAGGATTGGTCAGTAAGACTAGATGACGCACTTTGGGCATATCGCACTGCATTCAAAACACCCTTAGGTATGTCCCCCTTCCAACTTGTCTATGGCAAAACATGCCATCTACCGGTGGAAATCAAACACAAGGCATATTGGGCAATCAAGACCGTGAATATAGATTGGGAAAGTGCCGGGCAAAAGCATTTGTTGGACCTCAACGAGATAGAAGAATTCCGTGCACTCGCCTATAATAATGCACGAATCTACAAGGAGAAAACAAAGCAATGGCATGACAAGAAATTATTGTCGCGGCAATTCATGCCAGGGCAACTAGTTCTTTTATTCAATTCTCGGCTAAAACTTTTCCCGAGAAAACTAAAATCAAGATGGTCGGGACCATTCAAAGTTGTCAAAACATTCTCCCATGGTGTCGTGATAATCAAGTCCATTACCGACGAACATGAATTCAAAGTTAACGGACAAAGATTGAAGCACTACAACGGTGCCTATGTAGAACGTAACAAAGAAGTTGACACCTTAGGAGATGCATAAGCATGTTCTCCTTTCGATATTTTCTTTTTATTTTTTGAACTATTTTTCTATTATTTTTGGGTTTTTTTCTCTCTTTATTTATTTTTGGAATTTTTAGGAGATATTTTATTTTTCTTCATTATCTTAGTTTCCAGGTTTTTTTTGTTTTCTTTTCTTTTCCACAAAACGACTCACAACCACCATGCTAAGAAAATTCACTGCCGACTACTTACCACAACAACCACAACAGAGATTGCCCAAGCAACAATAATGGCGTCAGCAACTTCTGATGCCCAAACATGGATCAAATCAAAACAATGCTATTCACGTGGTACCAGCCACAAACATTCAACCACCGACTGAAAAATGAATCAAGCAAACGGCACGAAGGAAACTTATCACTCGAGGTGACGACCTCTCCGACTAACTCATTTCATTTAGTTTCTTTTAAATTTTGTTTCACTTTTTCAAGCATTGAGGACAATGCTTCTCTCGAGTTTGGGGGGTGTTGGTTTCTAGTTAGCTTCATGTTTAGTTGCATTCATCTTTAGCAATCACATATAGGTTGCATATGTTACTTGTCATTCCTTTAATTGGATTTAATTGCTTAAGACTTGTTGAATATCCAATGATGAATTTTTGCCACTGCATTTAATTGAAAGAACCTTTAATTTTAGGATCTCATGAAAAGAACTTAGAATTTTACTATGATGCTAAATTTTTTTACACGGTTGTGGCTTGTTGAAAGAAACTTAGTGAACTTAGGTTCCTTAAAATTTGGGTAAATTAAAAATTAAAAGTTAAATTCTTGCTAGAGGTGCCCGAAACTGGCTCTAGTAGTTAATGCACATTAAAGAATCGCTAGAGGTGCCCGAAATTGGCTCTAGTCGACTAAAATAAAATGAGAAATTGCTTACTTTGCTAGAGGTGCCCGAAAATTGGTTCTAGTGAAAATAAAAATAAAAGCCCCGATAATTAAATTGATAAAAGCCTATTGTTCACATAGAATCTTGAAAATCAACTTGTACACAACTACGCACACACATTGTCATGACATTATAGTTTGGTTCCGGGTAATTTTTGTGCTATCCGAAAAATTAAAAGGTGATCATACTTTGTGCCACGGTTTTGAGGTTTGAATTCAAGTTTGAAGCATGTCTTTGATGATTAAAGTCTTGGCAGGTAATTGTTAGTTTGCATTTCTTGAGGACAAGCAATAGTTCGAGTTTGGGGTGTGATAAGTGTTCAAAAGTACTATTTTTATTACCCTTTCTACACATATTATTGTTAAACTTAGGCTCATATTAGTTGCATAATTAGTCATTCATGCATTAATTCATGTTTCTTTCTACCTTTGAGCTTGATTACATAACTTGGTGATTTTTGTGGAAAAAGATGTTGCTTTGTTGTGTTTTTTGTATGTGCACAGAATCACTTGCCAAAGCAAGGCTGGAACCAGTTGCCAAGGCAATGCATGAAGGAGATGCCGAGCTAGTTGCCTGGGCAATGCTTCAAGGAGATGCCGAGCTAGTTGCCAAGGCAAATTTCGACAAGGAATAAGATGATATGGTAGTCGAAATTGATGACTAGATAAGCCCAAGATGACGTGGAGCAAAGTTAAATTCCAAAGGAGTTTGATTTCCACAAAGAGGTTAAAGAGAAATTAAATCCCAAAAAAGATAGGAGAAGTTCTAGAAGGAATTTAAATATAATAAAGAATTATATTCTTTAAAGATAATTTAATTCCAACTTAACTTCCTCCTCAAGAAGGATTTTGACCTAGCCATCTCCTATTTAAAGGACCAAGCCGTCAAAGACAGGTGAGTAAGAAGAAAGGATTTTTGACAACTCCAAAGGGGGAAGAATGGAGAGATTTCAACAAGGGAGAAAGTTGGAGGGAGAGTTCGATTGAGAGGTTTTCCAAAGAGGGCTGATCGATTTCTTCTTCTTCTTTGCTTCCATTAGATTCATGGTTTGGGGATTATTCTTTGTATATATTTTGAACCCAACATGAACTAAGTTGATTGGTTGGCTTATTGTGTTTTGTTGTTGTGAAAAACAATTGGGTTTTGTTTAGGTTTTTAAGTTGCAATTCAATTTTCAAAGTTTGTTCATTCTTGGTTCTCACTCTTGTTTGTGATTGAATTGGGAGAGGATCTCGTAACTTCATCTATTTATCTAATATCGGGAGAGTTAGATTCAAGAAACGAATGAACATGGTCTTTATTCAATCAATTGATGGTGAAGACTAATCCGGCTTAGGAATAAGTTTAGGATTTCAATGGCTAAGAGGAGCGCAAGATTGGTTGTTGTTCACCCTTGATTCACGCAGGGATGTATTATCAAGGCATGCACAAATAGCTAGAGTTTCGACTTAGGGATAAGAAGAAATCATTGAAGAACGCTTTGTCGAAATTTGGAAGTGAATGCTCAATTGTCCAAGAAATCGACCCATCCTTAATTGCCCAGGCAATTGCGGGAGCATTGCCCAGGCAATCTGATCAGACAACGAGGGGGACTTGCCCTGGCAACCGACCAGGCAACACGGCAGAATTGCCCTGGCAATCAACCAGGCAATTGCAACCAAATTGCCCTGGCAATCGACTAGGCAATCATAACAGAATTGCACTGGCAATCCGGCTGCTACTCAATCACCAAGACGATCCAATCGGCTATCACACCTCAACTCACGATAACCTGGCCTATTCTCTCTTTTGATTTCATCTATTCTTTTAGTTTATTGCTCTTAGTTTACTCGTTAATTAGAACTCCTATTATTAATTGTGTTTTTACTTTTCACATTGCAATAACTTAAGCAAAGTGGCCCAAACCAATCCCTGTGGAGACGATACTCGATACTCATATCACTTTATTACTTGCGACGTGTATACTTGCACAATTGCGTAGCAGTTATTACACGCAACAAGTTTTTGGCGCCGTTGCCGGGGATTGGCAATTGATGTTAGTTGTTTTTGTTATTGCATTTTTTCTCATAGTTTTACTAACTTTTCTTTTTGTTTGTTTTATCAAAAAAAAGTTAGGTGCGCTACAAGTTAATGGACATCAACATGTCGGGAAATAAAAGCCGATCTATTCGAGAGATGATGTTTGAAGATATGAATCAATCTAATCAAGAGTTTCTTGCACCCTTTGATGATTACCTGTACCAACCAAGAAATGCCCAAAGAGCCTATACCGTGGAAAAAATCTTGTGCTATGTGTGGAGAACATCATGTGTTTGAAAATTTCCCTCACATTTTTGGTGCATATGACTACATGGAGGACCATAGAGGGAACCAGCAGCAAAATTCTTCATGGTATGGTCAAAAAGCTCAATTTTTTTTTACTATAACAATTTTGCCGCAGCAACAGATATGCCATGGCAATGTAGTCCTTTTCAAAAGCATTCCAATTCCTTGGAGGAAACGTTGCTAGCTTCCTTGGCTAGACTTGACAGATCAATTGAAGAGATTCGAGAGCTATCAAAGTCCATAGATACGAGGATAGCTCAGTGGGATGCAACCTTGGGAGATTCAGAAGATCAATTGAGGAGATCCACATATGACATGGATAACATGCACCAACAATCCATTCCGGGGGATACTGACTTCCCAAGGTAAGAGGATAAGGAACAATGCAAGGAAAGCTCTCCGATGTGTGAGGAACAACTAAAACCTCAAAGTTAAGAGGATGCCAATGAGAGAGACTGACGAACACATGATGAGCTTGAGCAACAAATTGCCTCAACAATGATTGAAGAGCCTGAACAGAGCAATGCCGCGAAAACACTCAGTGAAGCTGAGAATAAAAATACAACAGCAAATTTTGAGGAACCTGATGCCCAGAAGGTTACAACGTTGATGTTGAAGCATGAATCTTTAGATTGCTCTCATCTACAGTTGCCACGGCAATTACACGACCACATGCAAGATCAACGAGATGATAATAATTTGCTAATGGAATATGAGCAGGTAATGGTTGAACCATTTGAATTCGTCAAAAACTCAGCTCATCCATTGCATGTATGTCTTGAGGAACCGATATTGGTAGATTTGAAGCCATCGAAATCTCTACTGATGGAGATGTTTGAGAGGCCAAAAGAAAAAGGTGTTTGGATTCATAAAGTTTTTCAGGAAATTGGTTCTTCCCTTGACTTAAAGTAAATTTTGACAATTGATAGCCACGACAATTGGCTCGAGCAGCAATTGCCACGACAACGAAGGCTACATCTAACCATGATGGAGCCAGACGAGAATGAGGTAATTAAATGGTTGGGTGTTGATATAACTTTTTCTACTAATATATTCATGCAATAACATTAGAAGATGCATGATGGCACTCTTTTTGTGCAATATTGTCACCCGATGGAGGGTGCGGATGGACTATAAGAAGTACCGAAAACGACCATCCTCAAGTTTTCTCAGATATGCAGTAACATTAGAAGATGCATGATGGCACTCTTTTTCAGACATGGTCGAAGACTTCCTTAAGATCATCGTGGTTGATTTTTCCGTTTTTGGTAATGACTTCGATAGTTGCCTCGGTAATTTAGAGAAGGTGTTGGCAAGATGTGAAGAAAATGATTTAGTCTTTAATTGGGAGAAGCGCCATCTTATGGTAGATGAATGAATAGTGCTTGGCCACAAGATTTCATCTAAGGGAACTGAATTAGACAAAGCTAAGGTGGACGTGATCGAGAGACTACCCCCACCAAGATAAAGTCTTCAATTTTGATGATTCCTGCGCCCAAGCATTCGAAACCCAAAAGGAAAAGCTTGCCTCGACACCCATTGTCGTTCCACCAGATTGAACGCTACCTTTTGAGCTCATGTGTGACGCCATCTTAATAATGCTCAAATGAATTACACAACAACGGAGAAAGAGTTACTAGCTGTAGTTTTCGCATTTGACAAGTTCTGATCCTATTTGATTGGTACAAAGGTAATTGTTTATACGAACCATTAGGCAATTAAGTATCTAGTTGCTAAAAAAGATGTCAAACCTCGTTTGATTCGTTGGATATTACTTTTACAAGAATTTTATATTGAAATTAAGGATAGGAAAGGAATAGAAAATCAAGTGGCCGATCACTTATCACGTTTAGAACGCAATAGGGAGGAGGACGCGAATTTAGAGATATGCGATGCATTCCCGGATGAGCAACTTTTAGTTGCCTCGGCAACCATTGATGTGTACGCCTCGGCAACCCTTGATACCTCGGTAACCATGGATGCTCATGCCTCGACAACCCTCAACGCCGCAGCAGCTCTTGACGCGCACGCCTCGGTAAACTCCAGACACGCACGCCTCGGCAACCCTCGATGCCGCAGCAACCCTTGACGCCTCGGCAACCATGGATGTGCATATCTCGGTAACCCTCGATGCCGCAGCAGCTCTTGACACGCACGCCTTGGCAACTATGGACGCGTATGCCTCGAAAACTCTACACGCGCACGTCTCAACAATCTTGGGAACAGTCGCCAGGCAGCACACATCTCGGCAATACCCTGGTACGCGGATTTAGTTAATTCCCTTATTTGTGGTATTTTACCTTATGGTCTTACTCACCAAGGGAAGAAGCGGTTCCTCCATGATGCGAGCATTACTTTTGGGATGAGCCTCTTTTGTTTAAACAATGTGCAGATCAGGTCATACGCCGATGTGTCCCTGAAGAAGAGCAGCAGAATGTACTCTGGTAATGCCACTCTTAACCCTATGGAGAACATTTTGGAGGAACTCGTACCATGGCCAAAGTTTTGCAATCCGGTTTGTATTGGCCAACACTGTACAAAGATGCCCAAGAGTTTTACAAGCAATGTGATCATTGCCATAGGACGGGCAATATCACCCACAAACTAATGGGCAAGCATAAATTTCCAACCGAGAATTGAAGGGTATACTCGAGAAAGTTGTAAATCCCTCTAGCAATGATTGGTCAGTAAGACTAGATGACGCACTTTGGGCATATCGCACTGCATTCAAAACACCCTTAGGTATGTCCCCCTTCCAACTTGTCTATGGCAAAACATGCCATCTACCGGTGGAAATCAAACACAAGGCATATTGGGCAATCAAGGCTGTGAATATAGATTGGGAAAGTGCCGGGCAAAAGCGTTTGTTGGACCTCAACGAGATAGAAGAATTCCGTGCACTCGCCTATAATAATGCACGAATCTACAAGGAGAAAACAAAGCAATGGCATGACAAGAAATTATTGCCACGGCAATTCATTCCAGGGCAACTAGTTCTCTTATTCAATTCTCGGCTAAAACTTTTCCCGAGAAAACTAAAATCAAGATGGTCGGGACCATTCAAAGTTGTCAAACCATTCTCTCATGGTGCCGTGATAATCAAGTCCATTACCGACGAACATGAATTCAAAGTTAACGGACAAAGATTGAAGCACTACAACGGTGCCTATGTAGAACGTAACAAAGAAGTTGACACCTTAGGAGATGCATAAGCATGCTCTCCTTTCGATATTTTCTTTTTCTTTTATTTTTTGAACTATTTTTTCTATTATTTTCGAGTTTTTTTCTCTCTCTTTATTTATTTTTGGAATTTTTATGAGATATTTTATTTTTCTTCATTATCTTAGTTTCCAGGTTTTCTTTGTTTTCTTTTCTTTTCCACAAAAAGACTCACAACCACCATGCCAAGAAAATTCACTGCCGACTACTTGCCACAACAACCACAACAGAGATTGCCCAGGCAACAACAGTGGCGTCAACAACTTCTGATGCCCAAACATGGATCAAATCAAAGCAATTCTATTCACGCGGTACCAGCCACAAACATTCAACCACCGAACGGAAAATGAATCAAGCAAATGGCACGAAGGAAACTTATCACTCGAGGTGACGACCTCTCCGACTAACTCATTTCATTTAGTTTCTTTTAAATTTTGTTTCACTTTTTCATGCATTGAGGACAATGCTTCTCTCGAGTTCGGGGGTGTTGGTTTCTAGTTAGCTTCATGTTTAGTTGCATTCATCTTTAGCAATCACATATAGGTTGCATATGTTACTTGCCATTCCTTTAATTGGATTTAATTGCTTAAGACTTGTTGAATATCCAATGATGAATTTTTGCCGCTGCACTTAATTGAAAGAACCTTTAATTTTAGGATTTCATGAAAAGAACTTAGAATTTTACTATGATGCTGATTTTTTTTACACGGTTGTGGCTTGTTGAAAGAAACTTAGTGAACTTAGGTTGCTTAAAATTTGGGAAAATTTAAAATTGAAAATTAAAAGTTAAATTCTTGCTAGAGGTGCCCGAAACTGGCTCTAGTAGTTAATGCACATTAAAAATCGCTAGAGGTGCCCAAAATTGGCTCTTGTCGACTAAAATAAAATGAGAAATTGCTTACTTTGCTAGAGGTGCCCGAAATTAGCTCTAATGAAAATAAAAATAAATGCCCCGATAATTAAATTGATAAAAGCCTATTGTTCACATAGAATCTTGAAAATCAACTTGTACACAACTACGCACACACATTGTCACGAGCATTATAGTTTGGTTCCGGGTAATTTTTGTGCTATCCGAAAAATTAAAAGGTGATCATACTTTGTGCCACGGTTCTGAGGTTTGAATTCAAGTTTGAAGCATGTCTTTGATGATTAAAGTCTTGGCAGGTAATTGTTAGTTTGCATTGCTTGAGGACAAGCAATAGTTCGAGTTTGGGGGTGTGATAATTGTTCAAAATTACTATTTTTATTACCATTTTTACTCATATTATTGTTAGACTTAGGCTCATATTAGTTGCATAATTAGTCATTCATGCATTAATTCATGTTTCTTTCCACCTTTGAGCTTGATTACAT
Organism: Hibiscus mutabilis; assembly: GCA_019671005.1. NCBI lineage: Eukaryota > Viridiplantae > Streptophyta > Magnoliopsida > Malvales > Malvaceae > Hibiscus > Hibiscus mutabilis. The sequence continues at coordinate 46,574,734 of CM033736.1, forward strand.
AACTTGGTGATTTTTGTGGAAAAATATGATGCTTTGGTGTGTTTTTTGTGTGTGTGCATAATCACTTGCCAAAGCAAGGCTGGAACCAGTTGCCAGGGCAATGCATGAAGGAAATGTCGAGCTAGTTGCCAGGGCAATGCTTGAAGGAGATGCCGAGCTAGTTGCCGAGGCAATTTTCGACAAGGAATAAGATGATATGGTAGTCGAAATTGATGACTAGATAAGCCCAAGATGACGTGGAGCAAAGTTAAATTCCAAAGGAGTTTGATTTCCATGAAGAGGTTAAAGAGAAATTAAATCCCAAAAAAGATAGGAGAAATTCCTCTTCAAGAAGGATTTTGACCTAGCCATCTCCTATTTAAAGGACCAAGCCGTCAAAGAGAGGTGAGCAAGAAGAGAGGATTTTCGACAACTCTAATGGGGGAAGAAGGGAGAGATTTCGGCAAGGGAGAAAGCTTGGAGGGAGAGTTCGATTGAGAGGTTTTCCAAAGAGGGCTGATCGATTTCTTCTTATTCTTCTTTGCTTCCATTAGATTCGTGGTTTGGGGATTATTCTTTGTATATCTTTTGAACCCAACCATGAACTAACTTGATTGGTTGGGTTATTTTGTTTTGTTGTTGTGAAAAACAATTGGATTTTGTTTAGGTTTTTGAGTTGCAATTCAATTTTCAAAGTTTGTTCATTCTTGGTTCTCAATCTTGTTTGCGAGTGAATTGGGAGAGGATCTCGTAACTTCATCTATTTATCTAATATCGGGAGAGTTAGATTCAAGAAATGAATGAGCATGGTCTTTATTCAATCAATTGATGGTGAAGACTAATCCGGCTTAGGAATAAGTTTAGGATTTCAACGGCTAAGAGGAATGCAAGATTGGTTGTTGTTTACCCTTGATTCACGCAGGGATGTATTATCAAGGCATGCACAAATAGCTAGAGTTTCGACTTAGGGATAAGCAGAAACCATTAAAGAACGCTTCGCCGAACTTTGGAAGTGAATGCTCAATTTCCCAGGCAATCAACCCATTCTTAACTGCCCAGGCAATCGCGGGAGCATTGCCCAGGCAATCTGATCAGACAAAAAGGGGAATTGCCCTGGCAACCGACCAGGCAACACGGCAGAATTGCCCTGGAAATCAACCAGGCAATTGCAACCAAATTGCCCTGGCAATCGACTAGGCAATCATAACAGAATTGCCCTGGCAATCCGGCTGCTACTCAATCACCAAGACGATCCAATCGGCTATCACACCTCAACTCACGATAACCTGGCCTATTCTCTCTTTTGATTTCATCTATTCTTTTAGTTTATTGCTCTTAGTTAACTCGTTAATTAGAACTCTTATTATCAATTGTGTTTTTACTTTTCACAGTGCAGTAACTTAAGCAAAGTGGCCCAAACCAATCCCTGTGGAGACGATACTCGATACTCATATCACTTTATTACTTGCGACGTGTATACTTGCACAATTGCGTAGCACTTATTACACGCAACAATATCAAGAACTGTGATTTGAGGTAGAGTTTCAAGACTAATCATGATATGATCACGAGTCATTGTTTGGTTTCGAAGAACCTTGCTCCTCTAGATTGTGTCAGTGACATCAAAGTCATGCAAGAAAAGATATGTTGAAATGAGGTGCCCATTGCACATGGAGAATTTCAATCAATCTGATGTTGCTTCAATAAAGATTTAGAAGAGAATTGATATTGTGAAGATGTTTGTTAGAGGTGGTTGAAAGTTTCTGTAGCAAATCATTATCTTAATAAAACACTCAGATTTTGGTGAAAGTTGTTGAATATTGAAAGCGAAATTTGTGAAGAAGAAATTCATTCATAGTATGAAAATCTTAGTGAAGAAGATTTCTTGGTAATTGAGTTGTTTTTAATCAAATAATATATATGATTTAATATTTAGAATTAAAGGACTTTAGAGAGATGTACTCCCTTGGTAGTTTCTATAAAGAAGGGTTTGTAACTTTCCCCGTGAAAAAAGTTACAGCTTGTGAGGAGGGTTTGATACTTTATCCATGCAAACTCAAATGAGGCACTCTCCTAGCTTCTTCCACCTCTTCTCCTTGATCTAAGCTTCAAACTCAAAATCCACAAGCTCTAGAGATATTTACCTTAAAAGATAGATCTTAGGTTGTTGGTTAACTTCCTCTAGCTAACCAATCCAGGATTCCCACTCAACAACATCAAGTTTCCAACTTTATCTTTGAGTTTGAGTGAGTGTTTTGGAGGGGAAGAAGATACAAAATGAGATGGGAGACAAGGATGACTTCACCATCCTTTAAAATGCAGAAAATTAAGGAGTCATCAACCTTTGTCTCCCTTGAGGGACAATTTACCCTATTGCCCTTCATTACACCTTCTTCATCCATCCACAAACCCAACATCCAAGCCCATCAACACATGGTAGCCCACTAGAACTCTTATGAAGCCCTTCACTGCCCAATAAATTTCGAACATCCAACCCGACATAACGTGTAATACCCTCAACGTATATTCAATATTCGAATACACATTAAAGATGTTACTAACTAATTTACACTGATTTTCATACTTGTAAATTTTTTTATATTATTCTTGCTTAGCTAGTTCAATGGTTGGCCCTTTCTCGGTTTTTACTAAATTTTAAATCTGTCTAGAGTCACCTAGTTTCGACCCTGAATTGGTTTATAATATACTTTAAGTAGTTATTAAAATTAAAATATAATTCACGGTGAAAACTATGTGAGTTTCCTAGAACCTTTCTTGATTTTAAAATCGCTACGCGATAAACAACTAAGTTTAAAAAAACCGTTTGGAGCATCTTTTATAATATTCTCAATTCCTCAAACTAAATCATGTTTCTAGATCATACAAAATAGCTACTTATTTAATATCTATACATGCCCCACTAGACTAAGATGTGGTGATACTTACTGATAATGCAGGCTAACTTGATCCAATGATGTGCAGCTCCTCCTCTACTATCTAGTCCGAAGTACCTACGTGTGATACAAAACACACGCTAAGTATAACTTAGTGAGGCATAATCATAACAATGTAAACATTGATTATTAATCTGTAATGCAAGAATAATCATGTAAGAAATTTGTACTGCAATAATTCTGTACTGTAAAGTCATGTACTGTACTGTAAAATCTTATGGCCTAAAGTAAATATCAAGCCATTCCTTTGTCATATAACAATGCAATACATTTCCTACAAAATGGCAAGCGATTTCCAGTTGCAGTTGATAACATTTTATCATGCATATAACTACCTTACATGTATAGTTCATTAAACCAATATAATATCCAAATCATAGGATTCGATCTGTCTTACCAATCTTGTGTACGATAAGCTTTTTAGCTTAACTACCTTACATGTATAGTTCATTAGACCAATATAATATTCAAATCATAGGATTCGATCTGTCTTACCAGTCTTGTGTACGATAAGCTTTTTAGCTTAACTACCTGCATAAATGCATTTCAAGTTTTATAGTCCAAAGTACAAAATCATGTGATGCCATCATACGCGAGTCATCACGACACTGTAGTGTCTACGACACCGTAACGTCTGCATCGCCGAAGCGACTAAGATGAGTACGTACTCAAGGACGCCCTTTGCTCCTCATTATAGCATCTTTTTATGCTAGTCGACACCATAGTGTCTAAACATCACCGAAGTGACTACAACGCCGTAGTGTCTAATATCAACACCGAAGTGTCTGGAACACGCCGTAGTGCTAGTTTGCAGCTGCTATAACTCTATGGATATCCAATTATACCAAAGACTCTCACACTAGTACTTGGGCATAACAATATAATATTTTCATATTCAATATCCAATTCATGACTAATATCATGCATAATTCGATAATGAGCAGTTTATACCCAATATCTGATATTCGATTTTCCTTGGGTAAATCATTATGCTACAATCATTGTATCAATATGCCATTTAATATTTCATGCTCTTTGCATAATTAAGCCATCATACATTTTTATTTATATCAAGGTTGGTTCATCGCAAGTCGTCCTATTTATCAACATGTCATAAATATATATATAATGCAATCACTCATATCACATATATAATAAATAAGTAAAAATACACTCACCTGGGCCATGCATGTTATTAGCCTCACTAAGCTATTTCAATACCTTTTCCTTGCTTTCTTTTGATCTAGTACTCTTAGCCTCATCAATAGCTGTACAGTACCATTTGAACATATATAACAATATTCATGTTAGATTTTTAATCTAACATTGCTTAACTATAAAATACTAGTATAATTATTCGAATATAAAATTTTTCCAAAAATTTTTCCCTTTTTCTCCCTTAGTAGCCGAATAGTCCATTTTGGTCCCTAGTGACCATTTTGCATCTTTTTGCAATTATTCAAGCTCGAATCACAATTACTCCATAATTCTATCATTTTCACTAAATTTTACTCAATGCCCTTCAAACCGCTAACCTTTGTTAAAGTGACATTTTAGTCACTAATTTCACACAAAAGTTTGAAAACTTGTACTAATTAATCAATCCAACATTTTTACAATGTTTCTCAAAATTTTCCTTTTATTTTAGCCCTTGACCGGATTGGTCACTAAACCTTCCCAATGTTGTTTTTCATTCAAACAACATTCTAATATGCTCAAAACAATTTTTTCAACATATATTCTTCATTTTCAAGAATTAACACTTAAAACCCCAAATTCTCCCTACATGGCAAATTAGGTGTCTAAACTTTTCAAGGACTTTATTTTAGTCCTAATGCCATAATCAAGCTTCTAAATTCATAATCTCTTCAAATCCATCACTAGGATAATTTTCACATTATTTCTCCAAAATTCCTCAAGTATACCAAAATGGTCACTTAAAGGACTAGTTGAGAATTTTTCATTCTAACATCAAAATCAAGCTTCTAATATCATAAATCTTTCATTTCCATCGTCAATTCAAAACTCTAAATAAAATCCCATATTCTAGGGTTAAGGTTTATGTCTTCAAACATGAAATTAATCTAAATCTAAGCTTGATTTCAACTCCATAACACTTGATTTACTTAAATTAAGCTTCAATCTCAGCATAGACTACGAAACCCTATTTTCTCTCTCATCAATATCATGAATAATTCTTCAAATTACCATGCAAAATTACTATCAAATAAAGAGCATTAAGCATAGATCATTTTTTTTCGAAGCAATATACATTGATTCTAACTTTGGAGCCTTCAAAATTGCCTAGGAAAATTTTGTGTATTTTCCCCTTTCTTTTCTTGGTTTCGAAATATAGGAGAGAAGATTAACTAATTTTTGTTCATCTTTTTTCTTATTTATGCCAAGTGTTTCTAATTAAATGAATATTAAATTCATTTAATTACTTAATTCCAATAACCCTCCAACTAAATCTTATTTTCAAATTTGTCATCTTGTAAAAGTAGAACCAAATCTAGTTAGAATCCAACTAGAAACATTAAAATATTTATAAAAATAATATTTTATGAATTTCTCATGGCTTTTGGAACTGTCTTTGAAATTCTAATTCGATCTGATTACCTGATAATCACTTACTACAATTTTCCATTTTTTGAACTATGAGATCAAATATGAAATTCTCATATTTTTAATTTCCATAAATAAAAATTGTTGATATACAAAATATTCCATAATTTTGTAAAAATCAAAATCTTAAAATTTTGACTCGGTCCAATATACTGATAATTTACCCGAAATCTTTATCGGATAAAATTCTCTTAATAATCCTTTATCTGATATTCATATGAATAATATTAACTCGAACTGATTCCTTTTTATCAGTCTCAAGTACTGACATGAGACCTTCCCAATAGGTCACCCATCCTATGCCTTGAGCACGCTTAACTTTGCAGTTCGATCGAAATTTGATATCTTATACGGCATTTTTATTCGAATCAAGCATATGCTTATCCCCTAATTGTTCGATCAAAAATAGATTTCCACATAAATCTATTACCGTAAATCTAATTATACAGATCAACTTCCCATAATATGTACTACTTATGTGTGCAATAAAGTTATTCCATCAGGTGCTTATACTTTTCTCATTGGATTTCAACTAAACTTCGCAAGTACCCTATTTTGCTTACTCTTTATCACATGGTACTCCAAATTCTCATAAATTCCTTTCTTAGAGTTCATAATTAAAGAAATTCTATATTTTATATTTTTTCATTTTAGTCACTAAGTTAGCCTTTAAGCCATTATCTTAGTGCTAAATGACTCTTAAACAACTTAACAAATTTTGGGGTATTACATAACGGGCCAAGACCCGGGTCAACGCCCCATCGTTGACTAAAAAATTTGGGTTGTTACAATGTTTGAGACGCACCAGGCTTGAGGAGGCAACATGCAACCACATGAGCAACCAAAGGAAGGTCCTTAAGTGGATTAAAGCCAAGAGGGAGAACGTAGACATTCCTAGGTAACCAAAAATACGAACTTGGATCAAAAGTATTCGGGTTGAGACGAACGATCCTAGGGGAAAAGAAGGGCCCCCAATACTATCGATCGAACATTTCATCCCTCTATGATAGTCGAGCTTAACGCGATCATAATTGCTGCGGATAACCCATCGTCAGGTTATCCGCTAACTCATTAGAACCAGCAGCTCTATCTCTCACCAAAGAAAAAAGGATTTAGTGACAAAGCCCTCAAAGGGAATCGGTTGCTTCCCAGCCTTATTTTCTTTTTCATTAAGAACCCGAACCTTGTCCCCCCAAAAAAACAAATGCATGGGGATGTTCACCAAAAGTCGTCGTACCTTTAGCATTGACTTTGTAAATTTTCCTTAGCTTTTTCAAAAAGTTAGAGAAATAAAAAACTTTGCAGCTATAAGCTTTAGCCAAAATCCCTGCAATCTCGAGATTGTGAAAAGCAAACTGCTCATCCTCAAACAACATGTCATCAAACCTTAAAATCTTTTTTGCTTTTCCACATGGCTCAACAAGAATAGGCCCGTGAACAGAGTCGAACTCATGACTAGCACTTTGGGTCGTTCGATCGACATAGACATCTTTTTCCAAGGATTCCAGAACTTTCCCAACAGTTTCACCATAGAGCTCAGATTACTCCATTGAAATTTGGGCCTAGATGTTAAAATATTAGAAAATATTTAATTAATATTCTAAAGGTTTTGGGAAACTCAATTTGAAGAAATAAAATCGTATTTTGGGATATTTTAATGGGCCTAGATGTTAAAATATTAGAAAACATTTAATTAATATTCTAAAGGTTTTAGGAAACTCAATTTGAAGAAATAAAATCGTATTTTGGGATATTTTAGTCTGGTGACTAAAATATAAAGTTTTCAAAATTGTTTTGGTGACTAAATTGTAAAAGAGTCAAAACTTGTAATCTTTAAGGAGCTAATTTACCAAAGTTTTAATCATATTTTCCCTTAATTTAGGCTATTTTTAAATAGTTTTTAAAAGGTTAATAAATAAAAATAAAATAGATTTGATTAAAACAGTTTTTAAGAGCCAAAATTATTTTCTCACGTAACTACTTTTGCTCTCAACTTTCTCAGCAGCCAAATTATCAATTTTACTCAAAAATTCTCAGGAATCTTTCTTTTTTGATTTCCTTTTGATTTCTTAATTGATTTCTTTGATTTATACACCAAATCCTATTTGCTTTCTTGGAGATTTCACTCAAATCTTGCCAATTAAGGGAAAAGTCAACAATTAGATGTGATTTTCATTTCTCTCCTCTAATTAAAGTTTTTTTACTGAAATTCCCAAGTTCTTGATCATTTACAATTGATTTTTGTAATATGTTGATGATTAAATCATGATTAAAAGGTTTTTATTGAGTTTTGATATAAAATTTGATGAATCTTGATATGGATTTGATTTGTGTTGACTATAATTGATTTAGATCACTTGTAAGATATGTTTTAATGTTACGAGATGAGATTAATAAAAGGAATCCCGAAACTAAGCGAATTGTTAATTTTCTAGGTTGTAAATAGTTAGATTTTGAGGTGATCTTCGTGTTGAAAGTTTGTTGGAGATATAAGGTTGATATATTGTTGTTTTTGGATGTTAATTGATGATGTTAAGATGTTAAAATAGTTAGGTTTTGGCCGGGCTTTGTTTAGGTTGAGTTTGGTGATGATTTTGGATGTTTTAAGGAAACGTTTGATGGTTTTTAGTGAGGCAAAGTTGAGGAGATGTGTTTAGAGATGTATGGAAATGCATTAATCCTTTGTTTTTGTGTGGGTAAAATAGGGGAGACAGATTCTTTATCTTTTGGAGAGGTTTCAGAGGCTTCTGAAGCTTAATTTTGCTTCGGCTAGTGAAACGTTGCGTTGTTGTTGAGTGGAAATGTGATTTACTGCTTTTAAAAGGTTTGAAGATGATTTTTGGGAGTTTAGATTAAATTTGAAACACTTGTCTAAGATCAAAAGTAAGTATTGGATGATCTCGCTCTCGTTTTCAGTTTTGCAAAATACAATCTCATGCACATGATTATGATTTGGTTTACCAACTGTTATATGCATATGTTAGAAATGAAAGATATTGCAAATGATCATATGTGATGATTATTGAGTATGGAAAATGGTTTATGAAAAGAGTTTTGAGAATACTAGAATACATGGTTTGATGTATTGGAAATTGTTTTGACTTGATGCATATGTAAAACAATGAGGTAATATGGTTTTATAGAGTATATTGGCAAGTGGCTGTGATTAAAAGTTATCGGATATAGTTGGCTAGCCATAGGGTTTAAAGTACACTATAATAAGTCACCTCATATTTGTCAAGGGGTCAAGAGTCTGCCATGCTCCACCATGAGAACTGCAACGGTCGAGGGGTCAAGAGTCTACCAATTCTCCCGCTGGTGGATTTATACATCACAACTATTAAAGGGTAGTAGTACCATGCTCCGGTTCGAGGATGTATATGAAGAGGTCAAAGGAACCACTTGGGAAATCCGTGTATCCGATGTATTTTTATAAATAGATTGAAATGGTTTTTAGGTCACTTGAATGTCAATATATGATATAATATATCATGAGAAATGGATTAAGTTTTGTATAATATGGTTTATACATGTGGTGCTATTTAAGCTTGCTATTTAGATATTTTAGCATGAGAAAGCTTAAATTGAGGTTTATGCAAGAAATCCATGATACATGTGTTGTAATTGTTTAAAAGTGCATATTTGTAAAGACTATAGAAGCATGAAATGTTTAGGCATGAGCTTTAATACTTATTTGGAAACAAAACGGTTTCAAATGCATTGATAAGTGTTTTTGAGATTCCCTCACTAAGCTTATAAGCTTACGCTCTCCTTTCTCATCAATGCAGAGAAGTAAGCATTTTTGGAAAGTGAGCAAGCAAGAGGCAATCCAAGGGCGAAGCTATTTCAAGTACGGTTTTATAAATACTTAGTAGTGATAAAAGGCAATGTGACCAAGTTGTAATTGGGAGGGTTGTTTTGGTTACTCCCTGGTTTGGACATATTTTTTTTGATGTTTTGGACTTGTATGAGGTTGGTTGGGGTGTGATTTGTATGCTTGGGTAGAGATCATGCCTATAGGATCTTTGTTTGGTTTGCTATGATGTGAATGATCCTTTACCCTGCCTATTTGATTGTGAAAATGTTGCTAGACTTATTATACGATGTTTGTGTAATGTTTGAGGCATGTTAGATTGAGCTAAAGTGTCATATGTATGACCAAGAGGTCATTACAGGTCAGTCCGTACCGATACAGATCCTCAAGGATCAGTACGCGAGGTCTGTCTAGGCTTAAATCTGTGCAAAATTGCACAGGCATATCAATACACCTTATAGTCGTATCGGTACACATACTAGAAAATTACAAATGGTGTTAGTACAGAAACAACCGTATCGGTACGCCCTTTAGCTACTAGAATCCTCTATTTTTGATATCGAACAACTATATCGGTACGCTTGAGGACCATATTGATACCCTTTGTAAATTATACACATATCAATACGTGATAGGGGTGTATCGATACCAAGTTCGTTATTTCTGGTAATATGCTTTCTGAAGTTTGAATCTTTATAGTTTAGTCCCTATTTCTTGATCATGCAATTAAATGATTTGGATTATTATTTTAAGTTGAGATTTAACCGAAATGCATGAAACCTGATTAATTGAGGTTTAGTAACTTTGAAATTAAGTAAATCCTTCTAGTTTTCTAATACTACAATTTGGTCCCTGAAGTGCAATCTTGACCAATAGGATGTCAATTCGACGCCTGATTTAACTAAAAATTTCACCACTACTAGCATGATTACCTTAGGACTTGATTATGCATTTAGATAAGATAAACCAAAAAATAGACCATTTTTCAAGTAATTTATTCAAGTTTGTCTCGGCAAACCCAATATATCTCGCTCCGTTCGGTCTGACGTCTAGGCCGGGTCAAGGGGTAGCTGCTGCCAAAGGACCTGCTCTTAAACTCCAAAGACATAATTGTCCTTGCTTCCGTGCTATTCTCCATAAAACGGTCAAAGAAGTGTTTTTTTCTCCGCAATGGCGGTGTCAAACAAGTGGAGATGCAACAAGGACTTCCATGGCAAAAACCACAGAACTCTCAACTCCAAAAGGGCCAGAGGGAGAAGAATGCCAATGAGAGTAGAAACTAGATTGCCTGAACTTATATGCCCCTCTACCATTGGCGTTCTTCCCACTCTCCACCGACTTTTGATGTGCAGTGATTTTTCGGTGGCTTAAAGTGACCATAACCTCAAACGTAAGATAGCCAAAACACCTACCATGACATTTTCCACCCTGTCGAAGGGCCAAGAGGAGCCAACACAAAATAAAACCTTATCTCTCCCAACACTCGGATACAGGTTGAAACCTTTAAAATCGCAAGGTACCAAACCATGCATGCAACCCATAAGGCCCGGCCTCCACCCTACAGCCTCCCGTTTGCTCCCATTGCCTTTCAGACCAAACTCTCGAGAAGAACTACGCTGCCACTTAAAAGGGGATCTCTACACTTTCGAATCCACAAACGAGCAAGACTTCACCCGAACTAAAGAACTGAAAAGAAAATAAGGGAGGCTAGACACTAAAAAGATGGAGGAAAAACTGAAAGCGAAGGTTTTTCATGTTAGAAACTATATATATGTTTGATATCAATATCAAGCATTATTAGACTCAATTTTGATATATAGCGAAAAAATTTATTTAATAGGAATATAATGAATTTTCTTTTTCAAAAAAATAAAATAAAATAGATGACACAGCTAAAAATGGATAGAAATCGTCTACATCCTAATTATGCCCCTTTCTATGCCCATACTTAAGAAAAGTTGGTTTAGGGTTTTAAGTTAGGGTTTAGGAAATTGGGGATGGGGTGTATTTTTTTAGAGTGTAAGATTTATAGTTTAGGATCTGAAATTTAAGGTTAGAGTTTAGAATTTAATTTTTTAGTGTGAGGCATAAAATGGGGCATAGTTAGTGGGAGAGGATTTTTGTTCACCGAAAATTACCTAATTCTCCGCAAAACCTGTCAATAATATTAAAAATCTCTTTTGAATTATATTAATTATTTTGAGTCGGACTTACTTAATTGAATAAATAATTTAGCTTATAAATAAGTGTAATTCAAGATTGATGTGTAAAATTGGATTATGAAGGCCATCTCTTTTTTTATTTAAGGGTTTTATTTTGATACACAAATTGTGTAAATAAAATTTACACAACCCTTTTATAAAATTTGAAACCTAAATCTCAAACACTAGCACCCTAAAATTTAAACCTTAAATCCCTAACTCTAAATTCTAACCATAAACCTTAAATTCTATACCATACATACTAAACCCCCAAACTCTAACCTAAAAACTTAAACCCTAAAATTGAAAAGCTTGGGTAAATATGTATCAAGTAATTTTACTTATTTAGTAGAATAACTTATTTTAAATGTTTTATTAATTAGTAATATGGCATGCTATAAAATTTAAAAGAAAACATTTATAATATTTATAATATTATTAGCTAAACTTAAAACTTTTCTCTCTAAAAGTGCTACGCCGCAAGGGTTTTTTCTGCCTTTATGGCACGCTTTTTATTGGTTTTGTAGTCCGTCTCATCTATCGTTTGGCAAGATTTCAGCATACCTTAGCGGTCGTTAGGTACTCATATAGAGATCTTCACGACGTTAGTTTTTTAATTTGATTTTGTCGGTGGTCATAGAAAAGATTGATCCCCACCCATTTGACAGTTTGTTAGCCGATGTAATCAGAACTGTGTAGCGGAGCAATTTGCCTGATAATTTGGTTCACTCAACACTCCTTTTCAGCCAGTAAAGCGTCTCATTTGGCTAGAGAAAGGATATTCATTAAAGTTTCTGTGTTTTGATGATATGTTAATCTCTATGGAAGTGTTTGCTTTTCTTTGCACATTTGTATGAGATTTTTAGTGGACTAGTCCCTTTTTTCTCTATTTTCGATGTATTGTATTTGTAATATCTTTCATGGTGTTTAAAAAAATCCATATGCCATTGTTAAAAGAAAAGATAGGCTTAAGGGTATCATAAGCCCTTTAACTTTTGAGAAAAAAATAATTAAGCCCCTAAATTTATTTTCACCCAGTTAAGTCCTTATACTATAAAATTTCATTAATTCACTCATTTGACCAATTTTGATTGTTAAATCTAACATTTTTTGGATCAGTTGGCGCAACGTGTCATATTACAGTGTTGTCACTTGTCATGTGACATTTCCAAATTTTTTATTTTATTTAAAAAAATTCTTTAAAAGCTATAAAAATTCTATAAAAAATATAAAAAATATTTTTTTAGAAAAATATGTAAATGTCACTTGACAAAACTGTAATCTGTTATGTGACAATAATATCTCAGGAAAAAAACATCAAAATTGATGGTCAAAATTTGTCAAATGACTTAATTAATTCAATTATTAGTTCAAGGCCTTAATTAGGTGTAAAAAAATTCAAAAACTCAATTTTTTTTCCAAAAGTTTAAAGACTTCAAGCCCTCTTAATGAATATTATTTAACCGGCTTTAGTTTTTATCAAGCCTTACTAAATTAAAAAGGCTTTATCAGTTTTTAAGTTTTTCACTTTCACTAATGAATGGAGTTAGAAGATTGCACTGAAATAAATATAATAGTAATTTTACATTGAAAATTTTAAACAATTAGCTGGAATAGTTCAGTTGGCTAGAGCGTATGGCCTTTAACTGCAAGGTTAAAGGTTTAAGCCCTTCTTCTAGCTTTGTTCATTTTTTTACTTCATCTAGTTTTTATTGACCACTATGGACATCTATACAAATACTATAACACCCTCAATCTGGATGTCACAAATTGGACCTCAAGCCCAAACCCGAAAAATATAAAATGTCGTAACTAGATTTAGCCCAACACATTCATTTCATAAATTGCATTAAGTTCAAATATTTGGCTTAAATAAAGTAGTTAAAACGTTACCTAGGAGCTTTATTTTGAATACATAATTAAAAAACATTCAACTCATAATTTAAAATCCCAAATAAGAGTTACAATACACACATAGGCTTCTACGAATACATAGATTGTACTCGGACAACAAGTTGATGCTGAAATCCTACTTTAATGGTGCTAAAAAATGCACGTCAACCTACTAACCTACGAACAGAAATAACAATTCCAAACGCGGAGCTAACAAAGCTCAGTGGATACACTTCCACTCAATCATGCTTCATGCAAATCATAAATAAGATCATGTAGCTTAAACAATGATATTAAGGCAGAGTATAACAACATTGGCACTACCTCTAACCGCCTAAACACAAAATAAGCAATGATAAAATAATCTCACACAGCACATATGTACCATACCAACAAACCTAGGGTGAGGCCCGGTGTCACAGCCTCGGGAACGTACACTCAGAGTAAGGCCTGATGTCACACAGCCTCAAGAACGTACACTTATACTCAAAATCTCTTATCGAGTATCATCAGATGAGGCTCAGTGTCACACAACCTCAGGAACGTATATCCGGAAGCTCATCTCTTGTTGTTGCAACACTCTTACTAGGTATCTGAATCCCATCAACCAAGGTGACCCAACCACACATATGCCCTTACTTGGCACATAACAATACACACTCCACCAAGGATCTCTATGGTTGCTATTACACATAAGTCACCCAACATTTACCAAGTTATTACTCATTATGCTCATATATAAAGTTAAATTCTCTGTTTTCTAATTTTACTATTCATTTTACTACATTAGAAGCCCATTGGGCCTTAGTCCTCGAAATATAGGCCCTCAAACTTAAAATGTAAATTTTGGGCAGATTGCCCAGCGAGTACCGATATCTACTTAAGAGTATCAATACAACTAGTGGGTACCGATACCCACTTACGCATATCGATACCTGGCTTACCTTTAGAAAGGGTTTAATTCAAAACCTCGTACCGATACACGGGGCCGTGTACCGATACCCTAGGTGTACCGATACCCCAGGTGTAGCGATATGCTTCCAAGCATACTGATACCCATTTTGGTTACGGAAATTTGATAGAACAAGGGATATCGATACCTCCCATAAGCGTAACAATACGCCCTTAAAATTTGGCTTGAATTCATCCGTATCAGGTACTCAAACCCAAAACTTACTTTCTGGAGTTTAAGAATCATTTCCCAAGCCCTCAAAACCCAAAGGCAAGACCCCAAATCAAGCCTACGATTTATGGAAGATATTTTAAGTGGTTTCCTACCATTTTTAAGCCATGTTAACACCATTTCGGTTTTAGCCATTAATGGGGTTTCAAGCTCTCAACCAACCAAAACTGTAATGCCCCCTTCTCGGTCTGGTAGAGAACTGGGTCGGTAAGCGTTACCGAAAAACATAATCAGATCTCAGAGACAGAATTAGTGTTGGGAACTTACTCGAAATATCTTAACGATCTTGATGAAGGTTTATCGGACTTATTCATTACTATTTTAGTCAGAATTGAGGTCAAATTTAAACTTTTTTGACTAAGAGGACCAAATTGTAAATTTTAAAAATTAATGATCCTAATCCAAATTCTTCATTACCAACTTGTAATTAAACTTACCAATTAATATTCTGTGAAGTTTCGTTACTATCGGATATCATTTACTTAGTCGATTGAGCTATATGACTTTGGTGACAATTTTGTAAACTGTCTAAAATTCCAAGTTTATTCTTTTAACAGAATTAACTAACACAGTATCGATACACCATATAACCGTATCAATACCCGTAGCCTAATTTCATTTTCCAAATTAAAGGATTTCAAACCGTACCGATACGCAGCTAAGCTCGTATCGATACGCAGCTAAGCTCGTATCGATATGCCGAGCTAGATTTTAGTTTTTCTAGATTTAAGGATTTCAACCCGTACCGATACAGCTAAGCCCATATCGATACGCGTTGACAACATTGAACCCATTTTGATACGCTCTAAGACCGTATCGATACCATTTTCCAACCAAATTCTAGTGACCCATTTCCGCATCGATACACCCCAATCCGTATCGATATGCCTTGTTCATTAAGCCAAATAATGCCTAACTGTACCGATACTCCATCACCCATATCGATACGCATTGACCTGTAAGGATAGATTTTTACTGGTTTTATTCGATTTACCCAACCAAACGTTACTCAAATTTTACCAAACTTTACCAGCAACTCCAAAAACAGTAATTCTAATCGCATGTCAACTTTTAAAGCATTTCAAATCTATTTACTAAGATTTTACCAAATAGGACTTTTAGGGTCATTTTAACCATTCCAAACATACCATTCATCACATGCATTTTCTAGGCTCTTTTAGACTTATACAAACATATCAAAATAGGCCATTTAGACACATTCGGACCTTATGCCACCTTACTAGGAGTTCGAAAACAAAAGTAAACATACATATAGCTTGCGGAAGTGACTTGCAACCGGGAGATTACACAGTCGTAGCTCGGGAGATCTCAAGGTCCTAAAATGCATGAGACACAAATATGTTAGGCTTACATAGCCTAGTAAGGTAGTCATTAATACATAAACGATAATGTTTAACATATGATACATGCTATGAACATGATTAACATAATAACATGCTTAATTATCTTATTTTCATAACTTTAATCACAAAGCCATATGCTTAATCAATTATCACAATTTTTTATACTTTGAACATAAATGCTACACATATTAGAGCCCTTGAACAACGTAATAGATGGATACGCGGATTCCCCTTTACACCAACATATACCTATAACGGATAGTAGGTCGTAGCCTTGAGCTGTAGCTACGGATAAGTCCCTTACACAGTCTCTCCTTATCTCCCCCACGTATAGGCCGTAGCCCTAGACCGTAGTCCAATCCCTTACTTGTTCGAGGTCAAATAACCCTATGGCATGCCAATCGTAAGGTTACACATATTTCATCATAATTATTACTTTTTCCCGTAGCCATATCATATCAGAAAATGGAATTGAGCCTTAGCTCCATATATCATACCTTAGTATATTCATAACATATCATATAAAACTTTCACATATATGACATATTCAAGTAACACTTTTGAACTTACCATGCTTACCATTAGCTTCCACATAAGCTTGCTCTATTTGAGCCTTTAGCAAAATGCTCACAAACATCATAATCAAAAATCAAATGCAACGGGATGACACCTAGTCGATCCCTTTACTCGACTACACACACCTTGACCACGAGGCTCTTGGATTACAATTCCGTTGTGTCTAGCTTCTTTTAGAGGTGACAAGGGATCCTTCTCCAATATTTGAGCTAGCACAAAATTAGGGATTGCATCAGAATTCGATCTAAGGATTCAGAGTTATGTTTCAAGCTTACCGAAACTTATGGACATCATCGAAATGAAAAAATTAACTCTTTAATCCATGGGCTTCCATTTGAACATTAGAACCCTAATCTTGGAATTAGACCTCAACAAAAGATGAAATCACTAAACCGATATAAGGGTTTTATTCACCAGACTAGGAGCTTTCAAATGAAGTATTCAAACCAACCAAAAGTGGAAAATTGAATTGATGTGCTTGCGTAGCTTGAGGTTGAAGATGGAAATGGAGGTGTCTGCTTATTTTAGAAACAAAATAGTGAGTTTGGTTTACCAGGAACTCAATAATGAAGAGAGTTTTGATTCTCACAACTTAAAATCCTTTCTCAGCCTTAATCATTTCTCACCAACCCTTCAATCAATGGGAAGCGCTCCACCTAACCAACGAAAGATTAAACAATTAATTCTATCATTTCACACCTCATTGATACTCCAGGGCAAATGATGGCTGCATAACACTCCTTTTCTGAGGCAAATCACGTGGGGAGGCAAGCTAAGAGGTGAGTAAGCACCTTGCTTACTTCCCTTTTCAATTTGACTTTGAATAGATTCAAAATAGGAACACATATTGATACATGTATATCCGTATTGATACGAAGTGAAATAACTCATATCGGTACGCTTATAGCCGTATCGGTACGATTAGGCTAAAACAAGCAAGTTAGTTATTGGCAGTTGGATTGTATCGATACTGGCATGGCCGTATCGATACGCCTAGCTCAGAATTTACTTTTTTGGCTTGAATTTCTTGCAAGGAAGTTCATTCAATCACATAGGGCCAAAATATAACTTTATTAAACAAGAGGGGTACAAGGGTCAATTGCACAACATTTAACACATCAGATTTAAAATTTCGATCACGGGAACCTACTTCTGATTAGGCCAGTTTCAGGATGTGACAAAAATATCAAACCAAGCAACAAGCAATCTAATTTTATGATTTCTAGGAAACAAAGGAGTCAGTAGTATACTAACCTTGATGATACCACTAGAAATGAAACCCTAAGCCAAGCCTTCAAGCTTTCTTCTTCCCAATCTCCTTGGAAGAATTTCCCACCTCTTTAACTACAAGACGATGTTATAAGATGAGTTACAACATTGTTAGAAGATTAAAGAAACCAAAGATAAGCTTCAAAAATAAGAATTAGAGCCGAAACCCCCAATCATGTTCATTTCCCTCAACCCCCACTCAAAACTCATCTTTCACCAAACTTAGAGATCAATACCTCAAAATATAGATCCTTGCAAGCTGGTTACACTTCTCTTAATGAGAAATCCAGGATTTACACTTAAAATGCTAAAGATTCAATCTTTCTTTGTGGGTGGGGAGTTGGAAGATGGGAATTGGTGAAGGATGAAGACAAAGGGATAATGGTTATCTCACCATCCCAACATTTATGCAGAAAAACTAAACACCCCCTCTTCAAATAGGCAAGTTTCCACCCTAATCTTCCCGCATCAACCTAACGCATCCACCAACCCAAGACCCAAACACAACAACTATATTCAAGCCTACAAGGCTCTCAAAGGCCCAAACTCACAGCCAAAATGTGAAGCCAACCCTTTGGGTTAAACTGACCTCGAATTCTGAAATCTGGGTTGTTACAACCCTCCCCTCCTTAAAGAAAATTTTGTCCTTTAAATTTTATTTTGGAAACAAATGCGAGTAAAGCAACTTCATATCACCCTCGACCTCCCATGTGGCTTCCTCGACTCCGTTATTCCTTCATAACATCTTCACAAGAGGTATACAGTTATTACGCAATTCTTTAACTCCTTTGTCTAAAACTCTTATAGGTTCTTCTTCATATGTCAAGTCAGTTTTGATCTCAATCTCCTCAATGTGATAACATACGAAAGATCAGAACGGTAATGTCTCAACAAAGGCACATGGAACACATTATGGATGTGCGTTATCTCTAGAGGTAAAGCTAACCGATAAGTCACGGGTCTAACCCTCTCAAGAATCTCATATGTATTGATAAACCTCATACTCAACTTGCCCTTTCGCCCAAAACAGATCACTCTTTTCTATGGTAACACCTTGAGGAACACTTTGTCACCAACAACATACTCAATGTGCTTACACTTCCGTTTCGCATAAGCTTTTTGATGATCAAAGGTTGCTTGCAATCTTTCCTTAATAGTTTGAACCTTCTCCTCAGTTTGCCTGATCAACTCTGACCCTACAATTCTTTTCTCATTAAGCTCGGTCTAACACATGGGCATCCTACACCTACGCCCATATAAAGCCTCAAAAGGAGCCATCTTGACGCATAATTGGATACTTTTATTGTAGGCAAACTCAACAAGCGGTAGATGTTCTTCCCAACTCTTCTCGTAGTCAATGATACAACACCAGAGCATATCCTCTAAGATTTGGATAACTCGCTCAGACTGACCATCAGTCTAAGGGTGGAAAATGGTACTAAAGTGCAACTTGGTGTCCAAAGCCTCATATATTCTTCTACAACCTTGTCGTAAAATGCAGATCCCTATATAATATGATCGATGATGGGACTCTATACAACCTTACTATCTCTTAAATATATAACCGGGCCAACCTCTTAAGTGTAAAATCCCCGCACATGTAAGAAATAAACAGAGTTAGTCAAACGATCTACTATCACCCAAATGACATCATGCTTTTTGTGTCAATGGCAAATCTGTCACAAAATTCATGGTCATACGATCCCACTTCTATTACAGAATCTGGATGGGTTAAAGCAAACTTGAAGAAACCTAATGTTTATCCTTAACTTTCTGACAAGCTAAGGATCTTGTCACAAACTTGGGCATATCTCTTTTCATACTAGGCCATAAAAAAAGATGAAGGTCTTGATACATCTTGTTGCTGCCTGGATGTACAACAAACGGACTCCGATACACCTCACAAAAGATACAATCATGCAAATCCTTTAATTCTGGGACATACAACTGACCTTTGAAGTACAAGGTTCTGTCATCTCGTACCTCAAAATTGGATGTCTTACCCCTCTAGACCTAGTCTATCATCGCCATAAACTCTTCATCTAACGCTTGCGTTCTCTCGATCTCTTGCACTAAGGTAGGCTCTACAAGAAGCTCGTCTAACAACCACCATCCTCAATCATCCTTAATCGGGCAAACATCACTCTTAAATCTGACATAGACTTTCGGCTTAAAGTATCCGCCACCACGTTATCTTTATCGAGATAATACTCTATGATGCAATCATAGTCTTTTAACAACTCAATCCATCGCCTTTGCCTCAAATTCAACTCTTTTTGGGTAAAGAGGTACTTCAAACTCTTGTGATCAGTATAGATTTAACATTTTTCCCCATACAAATAATGCCTCTAAATCTTCAACGCGAACATAACTACGACAAGCTTTAAATCATGTATAAGGTAGTTCCGTTCATGAGGCTTAAGTTGTCTTGAGGTATAAGCAACCACCTTACCCTCTTGTATAAGAACGCAACAAAGCCCATTCAACGAAGTATCACTGAACACAACATAATCATTTTTCAATTCGGGTTACGTCAAAACTAGAGCCTCTGTAAGATAAACCTTTAGCTGCCCAAAACTTTAATATTTCCTCTCATCACACTCAAATGAAACTCCTTTCTGTAATCACTCATTTTTATATGGAAAATTTTTGTATTAATTTGGAAATGCTACGTAATTATTAATGTTTATTACTAGTGTGTGTATATTTCATTGTTATAGTGCGAGCATGTGCATTTTTAATATGCATGTATGCGTGATGTGTGGTATGCGTATGTCGTAGGTATGTCCGTATGTATAATGTGTGTACATTTATATTGATTAGTAGTGTGAACAAATATGTGTGTATATAGGTCATGTGTTAACTTGCATGAGTGTCTTGTATATGAGTATATTAAGATATTATATGTATAAATGTATTAAAGTGTATGCAGGTATGTATATATATGCATGTGTTACTATTATATAGGTGTGATTGCATGTATGTAGGTGTATAAATGTTCGGGTATGTGTGTCACATGTACGTATGCATGTCGCGTTTACCCTAATTGCTTGTATGTATATGTGTATGTATTAAAAATATAAGTATATATGTTATGCATGTGGTTACTATTAGTATTATTATTATTTTGGTAATACAATGGATTAAGACAGATCCAGTAGGAAATAGTAAAAAACCCATAAATATTACAAGTGTCCGGTCCAAATTATATTATAAACCCAAAATATAAGTTACAAGGCCCATTTCGGGCAGACCCAACCAAACCCTAACCCATGTCCAAAAACCTTAATTACATGACTAACCCTAACCCTTCTTCCTTGTGCAGCCCAATCTAAGCCGTTGGATCAAATTTTGATCCAACGGCCATGATCGAAATGAGAGGACCTTCCAGCTGGCGCGTGTGGCTCACTCCCGGGGCTGTTGAACTTCAACGCGCGCGTGGCGTGCACACACTGACTCCTTAGATATCAAGATGCCACGTGGCATCATCGGGTGCAATCCCGCCCGTTCAAGCATGCATCTGAGCCGTTCGACCTCTAGGGCATCTCAGCCGTTGGATCTGATCTGATCCAACGGCCGAGAATAGATCTGGGCGGATGGTCACCTCCACCATGCCGGTTCGCCAACCACTGTGTTCAGAATTTTTCTAGAAAACATAAAAAATCGAGATCATGTCAGTGACCAAATCACGAAAAATATGTATTTTGTGTAATATCTTCTACTAAACAGGGATCAGGATATATGTATCAGACCAATATTTTGTAGGAGAAGTTATCAGTTTCAAAAAAAAATACAAGTTTCCATCGGTAATCTCCTCTATTCTTTTTTCGAATCTCATACATGCATGAAAAAATAACAAGTAAAAAATACAAAAATAGAGTTTACCTAAGGAAAAATCTTTCCTTGCCGGTGATAAACTCTGAGGAGTGAGCCACTAAAGGGGATTTTCCTTTGTTTCTTTGTTTCGAAATATCAAAAATCTAGGGTCTTGGTGGTTTCAAAATAAGAGGGTGATAGTTTTGGGAAAGGTTTTGGGGTTCAGTCTTTTCAAAACTAGAGGGTTTTTTTTGTTTTTGAAAGGTGTCTAGGTTAGGTTTTGGATTGTTTTGAGTGTTGAGGGCGGTGGCCAGAGTAGCCGGACCACCGCCGGCCTCTAGAACCACGGTGACTGAAGGGTTTGAGGGTTGCATTTTCTGCGAAAACAGAGAGAATATGAGAGCTTTCTCTCTTAAGGACTAAAAAATGAAAAAAAGGGAAAGATGAAGTCGGTTAGGGTTTTTTATAAACAATTTTTTTTAAATGGTATAATTTTTTTTAAAAATGAAAAAAAGGGAAAGATGAGGTCGGTTAGGATTTACAACATTAATCCCCCTTCTTTTTTCAAACTTTTCAATCTGGTCCCCAAATTAAACAAATTCTGAGTTTAAATGGTGAAATTACCGCTTTAGTCATTACGCGTTTTCAATGTTTTCAAAGCTATCTCGCCGCATGGGTTTATTACAAGTTTGGTCCTCGCAAGTTGATTCCAGTTTACAATTCAATCATTAAATGTGCCTTTTTGTTCTTTTAATTTTCGTCATCTACTTTTCTTATTAATACATTTCGGTCCTCTTTCGTGTTTAGATATTTATGTCATTTTTATCATGTTTTAGCATGTTCATGTCGTTCTCTTTGTGCTTGTATGTGTTTTATATCATGATTAATTTATGTCTTTGTAACATGTGTATTAAAGTATGGTATATCTTGTTTCCATGTCTTATTTTATTTATTCATGTTGTATATATGTTCGTCTCATGTTATGTTTCGGTTGAGTTAGTGTGTTATGTATGTGCGTTTACATGTTTTTATCCCTTTTGTCTTTAGGTTATATGTTAGTGTGTTTTGTTTTCTTTTTTTACATGGTGTATTGTTTTTTTATTTGTATTGTGATGTGTGCAAACAAAATGTCATATGTAAGTTTTAATTGTATTATCATGGCATTGATGTTTCATTAATCGAGTATCATGTTATTTATGTCATGCATGTTTTGCATTTGTTCTTATAAATCCAAGTATGTCATGCTTAGTTAATTAACTTTGAATTTTTTTTTTTTCCATGTTCATGTGCATCCTTTTTGTTTTCATTATCATGTGATGTTATATCCATGCGTTTTTATTTATTTATTTACATTGTAATATTCGTACCTTATGTCCAAATTTCGTGTTAGCATAAATCGTTTTATTTATTAAGTTTGCATAAACGGAATATAAATTGTCAATGCGGCGCCCTTTTATCCGAGTGTAAACGGGGCCAATATCAGGCGTAGTGATAGTGGTTTGGGCATTTACCCTCGGATAATGGGGCCTTTAAAATATACTTGCACTTATAACCAAATTTTAACTTAATCGTCATTTTAATCCAGAAAGTTTAATTTTAATAAAGCGGTAATTACTAAAGTACCAATTTTGGGCAGTGTGGGAGTGCTAATCCTTCCCCATCCGTAACCGACTCCCGAACCCAACAATTTTTAAATATCTGGTTTTACGGTGTCTGACCTACCTAAGTGGCCGGTGGCAACTCCATTTTAAATAAAATACGGTTTTTCTAAAATCCCACGAAAGACATCATTTTCAAAATAAAAACACATTTACACTAAAAAAACGAGGGTTTTAAGGGCGTTTGGAGGTCTTTCGGGTATTTTAAAAATCATCTGTAGGTTTTTAGAAAAAACCATATTTTATTTAAAATGGAGTCGCCACCGGCCACTAAGGTAGGCCGAACACCGTAAAACCAGAGATTCAAAAAATATTGGGTTCGGGAGTCGGTTACAGATGGGGAAGGATTAGCACCCCCACACCGCCCAAAATTGGTACTTTAATAATTACCGCTTTATTAATATTAAAATTTCTAGATTAAAATGACGATTTAATTAACATTTAGTTATATGCGCAAGTAAATTTTAAAAGCCCCGTTATCCGAGAGTAAACGCCCAACCACCATCACTACGCCTGATACTGGCCCCGTTTACGCTCGGATAAAAGGGCACCGCATTGACATTATATATTCCATTATGCAACCTTAGAAAGAATTGGATAAATAAAAAAACACTCACATTGACACGGTACAAAGATAAAAACATGGATATTGTAAAATTGGACAAGAATAGTAAAATGCATGAGCATAATTTACATGACATATTACAACAACAACAAAAAATAAAGCATAAACGAGTAAAAAACTACTTCCAAATTGAAAGAAAAGAAAACATACTTCAAAGAGAAATTAATAAATCAAATATTTACATGTTAAAATGCAAAAATATGCATGACATATATGTGTAATATGGCACTAAAATAGCAACACGACACTACCACAATATAATACATAATGATTATCATGTAAAAACATGCGCACATATTCTAAACATATCATGGCATTAGCGTAACGAAATTATTTCCTATTTATAACATAAACCTAAGATGCAACATAATAAAAACTAAAACACATATATACATCTTAAAATATAAAACATGATGCAACATACGCACGATGTATGCGTAACATGATATTAAACGAACAAATCAAAGTAAAGGCGAACATATACCTAACACTTAACATGTGATATAATTTACATGCATAGATAAAAACATGGTATTACAAGTAACCAACCAAAAACACACTAACACATAACCTAAGAAAACAAAAATGCATGGGAATTTACCTTAGCAAACAAGAACATATTACACGCCAAGGAAATAGGACGACATTTAAAATAACCATATATGCACGATGAACAAAAGAAAATAAAAGGCAAAAACATGATATCACAAAGAAATGAAACGAACAAAAAGCATGCTAACAGGTGGACATGATACACTAATTAAACTAAAACACATGGAATAGGCGTGTATGAACAAACCAAATTAAATCACGAAAGTATGATACTGAAAACATATACCGTAAAATACGAATATACATGTAATGAAACGAATATAAAAACATGAAACAAAACACACTAAGAAACAAACATATTAGAAACTTAAAATAAAAGAACAAACATAAGTAAATAAAACATAAACAAGGGACTATAATAAAAAAATGAAACTAAAATGGCAGAAATCAGAGCAATACAAACACGATTTAGGGATGAAAATGCGGGTCCAATGAGACTTGGAAGGATCTATTATGTAAAATGCCCAAGGGCCAAGCTCAAAACGCAAAATACCGAAATGTGGAATGTATAAATGCGTAATTTCACCATTCCAACTCAGAAATTGTTCAATTCGGGGACCAGATTGAAAGGCTTGGCAAAAAAAAGAGGATTAGTGACGTAAATATACTAAGGGGAATGCCCGAAATGAGAAATTTGGAGGCAAGTGAGGGTTTATGAGATTATTTGACCAAAAACAACTTATTTTCAAACTATAAAACACAAAAATCAGACCCCTTTATCATTTTTTCATTTTTCCCTAACCCTAAAGAGAGAGCTTCCCCCTTTTTTCAGTTTTCCAGAAAACGACCGCCCCAATGACATGAACTGCCGCACTCCGCCGGTCTCAAGTGAGGTTCGGCCGTACGGCCACCTCAAGCCGTCCTCGACCGCTGCGGTTCAACGGCAAAGCCCAAAAAAACAAAGATTATTCTCGTTTTAAAACCAAAAGAAAAACAAAACCCTTTTTTGTTATTTCAAAACAAAACGTAGCTCATCCCTTCAGGGCTTATCGCCGGTGAAACTCGAACCACTCAGGTATATGACTTCGTTTTTATTCTATGTTTTTCTTTTTACTTTTCATGTATGCATGAGTGAGAGAAAAGGAGAGAAAATTACCAATGGAAACTTGCGCTTTTTTTAACTGGTAACTTGATAACCGGTCTTACAGAATTTTTATGTTTCATACATATAACCTGTCTTTCGTTTGGTAGAAAGTACTATAAAAATACATATTTTTTTAGATCTGAAATGATACTAGCATAGCCTCTTTTTTGGTAATTTTTCTGATGCATCTGGCAACCCTAAGTGCGGTGGTTGGAGGTTGGCATGGTAGAGGTATGGGGGCAGTGTGGGGGGAGATGTCCATTCGGCCAGAAGGGATCCTATCCATTGGATCAGATATGATCCAACAGTCAGGATTTCTCGAAGTTTGAACGGTTGGGATTCAATCTTGAAGCTGAGAAGACTGTATCAGATCATGACGCATGGCAGATGAGGGGTCTGGTGCATGCTCCACACGCGCGCGTGGAAGGTCGAAGGGTCCGTGCGTGGCTCACAAGCGCACGTGGCAGCCGAACGGCCTGGGCGTGTGATGCACGCGGCCAACTGGATAGCTTTCCTCTTTCGATCGTGGTCGTTGGATCAAATTTTGATCCAATGGCCCTTGATTGACTGTGCACAAAGAGACCAAAGTTAGATATTTTGTAGGGTTATGATTACCTGATGCGTATTAGGGCTTTTGGGCCAAACGGGCTTTGTAAATTTAATAAGATTTGTAATATAGATTGGGCTGGACTTACTTATTTATTCTGGGTTTTAATTTATCTACGAATTTCATTTTTAACCTAGCCCAGCTCTAATAATTACAATAATAATAATAATAATAGCAATCACACACACATTTATATGTATATGTATAAACATACATTCGATGTACCTTATATGAACATATATAAACACATACATACTAATGGCCTATTAATAATAACTTACATAATGTATATACCGCATGCACCTATTAATACATACATATAAACACATATGTGCGCATACATTATAAAACATGCAATATTAATAACAACTAATAAATAATAAGTAAACACACAGACTTAAATACACAATACAAACATATGTATTTGATTGCACATAATTATTCTAAATATACATACATTGTACATATGCAAACAATGCGTACGGGACATGCACATATACCACACACATGCCACATACATGCATATTAATAATGCACATGCTCGCACTATAACAATGAAATATATACACACTAGTAATAAACATTAATAATTATGTAGCATTTCCAAATTAATACAAAAATTTTCCAGATAAAAATGAGTGATTACAGTTGCCCCTCTTTGCTTGTTCTCATGGAATGGGAACAAAGCAAAGATCATAAGCACTCATTTTTATTCGACTTTCCTATTCGTAGCTTTGGAAACACGTGTTCTTTTGGAACTCTCCATTTTTCCTCGGCTAGATCTTTAGGCTCGTAAGCTCTTCCTATATAGAACTTATTCGCCTTTCGATCTGAGAACTATAGGTCCCTCCTATACAGAACCTTTCATCCCGAGGTCTTGAGTTACGAGTCTTTCCCATATAGAACTTTTCACTCTAAGATAGTAAAGCTCGGAGCCCTTCCTATATAGGACTCTTTGCCTCCAACACAGCGGGTTTTCCCTATATAAAACCTTTTGTGTCATGGGTGAATTCCTTCGGCTGTGAGTTCTTCCTATATAGAACTGCTAGTCTTCACCCTGGAGCCGCAAGCCCTTCCTATATAAAACTTTCAACTCCTGAAGCCTCTGAGCGGCGGATTCTTCCTATATATAACCCCTCGCTGCGGGCACTTCAAAATATAGGCCCTTCCTATATAGAACATTTATCTTCACATTTGGGATTCACGCCAAAATGGCTACCGATCTGGCCTTACGCTACCTAGGATGCCATTATCTCTGGACTCACGCTACTAAGGCTGCCCATGTTTTTTTAAATCTGCAGATACCTGTCAAGAATAGACAAAATGCTTTGACAAATGAGTTAGCATGCTCCTAATCCTAGGGATGTCTAACTATACATGATATACGAGTGTCAATATCTTAGTGCGTATGCTTCGGCCATCAGTCAATCTTGACTCTCCGCTGCTTGCTTTATCCTTTTTTCTTCTTCTAGTGGCGATACCCCATTTCACTGTCGGTTTCAACCATTTCAACCTTTCTTTTCTGAATTTTTGGTTCGGGGTTCTAAAGTGCCCTTTCAGGTTTTCACTTTAGAGGGTTTTTTTTGTTTTTTTTGTTGTTTTCTTCCTTTTTTGAGGTGCCCTTCCGTGTTTTCACTTGGGAAATCTCTCTTGTTATCTTGAATGCTTTCTTTAAACAAGCGGGTATGTGATATTGGTCATCTTACCCTGGTGCTCTAAGCCTTCTGCTCGTCTCGCTTCAACATACATCATGTAGGCAGCTGGAGGGCAAGGTTAATATTGTTTTCTAATCACCTGCATCTTCAGGGTTAGATCACAGTAATGCTCAGAAATCTCTTGTTTATCATAAGCCTATGTTAACTTATCTACATGATGTTTATGGCAACTAACAAGAAGACAAGGAACGAGAGCTCAAAAATGTGATTTTATTACGATTAAAGATTTGGAACAATTTCGAGATGGTCATGGCAAACATGAGGAAAAGGAAAAGCAAAACATGAAATGCAAAACCTCCAAGTATCCATAGTATGAATGATGCGTGATCCTGTCAACCGGAGTAGAATCTTTGCCTGAAGTTTCTTCTTCTGGTACTCGTAGGGACGACTCTTCGCGCCGGAGGTCCAACCTCAAAATTTATCTAAGTCGCCATTTACGGGTTTTCGACTCGGATCCTTCATTTTCTTCAAGACGCCCTTTTTTGGGTTTTTGCCTTGAGCTCTCCACCCTTTTTTTGTTTTTTTTTTGAAAATTTTCTTTCTTTTTACTTTTTTCTCTTTTTTTCAAACATAGTATTTCTTAACAGCATCAGAATTCACATGACTTTTCAACTCGTCTCCATCCATTTCGGTTAAGATTAATGCTCCTCCTAAAAATGCATTCTTGACAACGTATGGCCTTTCCCAATTGGGCATCCACTTTCCCCGAGAATCTTTCTGAATCGGAAGGATCCTTTTAAGTACCAGATCTCCCTCTCTGAATTCTCTCGGGTGCACCTTCTTGTCGTATGTCCGCATCATACGTTTTTGGTACATTTGACCATGGTAGATGGCCTTTAGCCTCTTTTCTTCGATGAGATTCAACTGGTCGAATCTAGCTCGCACCCATTCAAACTCTTCCAACTTTACTTCATTTAGGACCCGAATCGATGGAATCTCAACCTCAATGGGGAGTACTGCTCCTGTGCCATACACTAAAGAATAGAGCGTTGCTCCCGTCGATATGCGAACATATGTCCTATAGGCGAAAAGAGCGAATGGCAGCTTCTCATGCCAATCCTTGTATGTATCCGTCGTCTTCGCGATGATCTTCTTTATGTTCTTGTTTGCTGCTTCCACCGCGGTGTGTTATCTTGAACTGGTTGTACACCTCCGTCATCAATTTGTTATTCAGATTGGAAGCGTTGTCGGTGATAATCATTTCCGGCAAACCGTATCGACAAATGATCTCCTTCTTTAGAAATTTACATACCAGCTTCCTTGTGATGTTGGCATAAGATGTTACCTCCACCCATTTAGTGAAGTAGTCTATGGCGACCAAAATAAAGTGGTGCCCGTTGGAAGCCTTCGGGTGAATCTGCCTAATGACGTCCATGCCCCACGCTGTAAAAGGCCACGGAAAATTCATGGTGTTTAAAGGTAACGGAGGAGCGTGAATCTTGTCAGTATAAATTTGGCATTTGTGGCATTTCCTGGCGTAATTGATGCAATCTCCCTCCATGGTCGACCAGAAATAGCCATATCTCATAATTTTTTGGGCTATAGACAGCCCATTGGCGTGCGTCCCACATATACCATCGTGTACCTCTGCCAAAATCTCCTTCACCTCCCGGGCATCCACACATCTCAATAATGTCTGATCATGGCTTCTTTTATATAGAATCTCCCCATCGAGAACATATCTCGCTGCCATTTTTCTGTCATTGTCATTTGCCCCTTCGGGATACTTTTGAAACTTGACATATTGCAAGATATCATCATACCAAGGGTTTCCATCTATCTCTTCTTGTACATTACAACAATGAGCCGTCCCTTCAAAAGTCTGCATCTCAATGGGCTTCATTTCTGCCCCCGTGTTCGCTTTGAACATGGAAGCCAAGGTTGCCAACGCGTCTGCCATCTGATTTTCTTCTCTGGGAAGGTAAGCGAAACTAATATTTTCAAACTCCTTGGTGAGCTCCTGGATCAATTCATAATATTTGACCAGCTTTGAATCCCTGGTTTCCCATTCTTCGCGCAACTGGTAAATCACTGAGGATGAATCTCTGAATACTCGAAGTTCCTTAATCTTTCTTTCAATAGTTGCGTTCAGTCCCATAACACAGGCTTTGTATTCGGCTATATTGTTGGTGCAGAAGAATTCTAGTCTGCTGGTGAAGGGATAGTAGACATTTTCTGAAGAAATTAACACAACCCCTATCCCGTGTCCGAGGGCGTTGGAGGCTCCATCAAAGTAAAGCTTCCATGAATTGTCGTCTAAAACATTTTCCTCAGTTGTAATACACATCAAGTTCTCATCTGGGAAATTAAAGTTCAATGATTCATAATCATCCGAAGCACGAATAGCTAAGAAATTTGCTATGGCGCTTTCTTTCACGGCTTTCTGACTTACATACACAATGTTAAACTCGGATAAGAGCATCTGCCAGCGGGCCATCCTCCCTACTAATGTCGGCGCTTCCATGAGGAACTTTAAGAGGTTTAGCTTGGATATCAACCATGTGGTATGGTATAGGATGTACTGCCTAATCCTTTTGGTGGCCCAAACCAAATCACAACATAGCTTTTAAATTCACGGGTACCGTGTTTCACAATCATTGAACTTTTTGCTTAGGTAGTAGATGGCTCTTTCCTTCTTCCCAGACTCATCGTGTTTCCCCAATACGCAACCTATTAAATTCTCAAAGACTGTTAGGTAGAGGATTAAAGGCTTACTTGGTATCAGCGCGACTAAAATCGGAGCATTCGTCAAGTACCTTTTGATCTTCTCCAGGGCTTTTTGACATTCCTCATCCCAAACACCTAGATTATTCTTTCTAAGTAGTCTGAAGACTCGGTCATACATATCTGTTAACTGGGAGATGAAACGGGATATGTAATTTAGCCTCCCCAGGAAACCTCAAACTTCCTTCTAAGTATGGGGAGGTGGGAGATCCTGGATGGCTTTCACCTTATCTGGATCAATCTCAATCCCTCTTCTGCTCACTACGAACCCCAAGAGTTTTCCAGATGTAACAGCAAAGGTACATTTTGCTAGGTTAAGCTTCAGCTAGTATTTCTGCAGTCTTTGGAATAGTTTTCTCAAGTTCTGCGGGCGCTCTTCTTCTGTTCGGGACTTAGTGATCATATCATCCACGTATACCTCTATTTCTTTATGCATCATTTCATGGAAAAGAGTCACCATCGCTCTTTGATAAGTCGCTCCCGTGTTCTTGAGTCCGAAAGGCATCACCTTGTAACAAAAAGTGCCCCACATGGTCAAGAATGTGGTTTTCTCCATATCGTCTAAGTCTATCTTTATCTGGTTGTACCCCGAGAAGCCATCCATGAATGAGAACCATGAGTGTCCCGCGGTGTTGTCAACCAACGTGTCAATATGTGGCAGAGGGAAGTTGTCTTTAGGGCTAGCTTGGTTGAGATCCCTATAATCTACACACATACGGACCTTCTCATCCTTCTTCGGTACTGGTACAATGTTTGCAACCCATTCAGTGTACTTGGCCACTTCCAAGAAGCTAGTATCAAACTGCTTTTTCACCTCTTCTCTGATCTTTAACAACATGTCCGGTCTCATTCTTCTGAGTTTTTGTTGTATTGGTTTGCATTATGGCTTCGTCGGCAGTTTGTGTACCACTATATCAGTATTCAAACCCGTCATATCTTGATAAGTCCAGGCGAAAACATCCTTGAATTCCTAGAGTAGGGCTATCAGTTTGCGCCTGGTTTTCGAGAAAAATATTGTCCTGATCTTTACTTCTTTTCTCTTTTCTTCAGTCCCCAAGTTCACAACTTCTGTTTCTTCTTGGTGGGGCATGATTTGCCTCTCTTCGTTGGCCATCATCCTCATCAGCTCTGCAGGGACCTTGTATTCTATCTCATCATCCTCTTCTTCAATTCCTGCTGAGATCTCGGGGCATTCAAAATCTACCTCGGGATTAGACTCAGCATCATTCATACAGTTAATTATGGGAACCCTGCATTAAATGAGAACGAATGTATTGGGAAGAGAATGATTTTATATGAAGTGAATGAATATGAATAAAGAATAAATGAATGAAATAAATGAGATGTTTGCCATTTGAGAAAACGGGGAATATATCTTTTCATTTCAAACAAAAAGTTAACATAGGTGCCCTCTACAAAAGATCCCCATTTCTTATGGGCAAAAACAAAAAGGTTGATTCGGAGCATTACTCTGATCTAGCCCTAAAAACCATAGCTAGATCAACGTAGCTCCAATTATCAAGAGTCTCCCCAGGGCGGCAAGGGCAGATGTTGGTCAACACACTGCTGTCATGTTCGTTTCAAGCTAGCATGTTGATGGACATCCCCTCAAGTGATTCACTAAACATTTCTTTCTCATTGAGTATGTCATTTTCCTTAATTGCTTCTTTGACCTCCTGTCCTGGTCGGCTGAATCCTCCAGGGACAAAAGTATTTCTCAAACGAGGGAAAGACATTGGTCTTCATGGAACATCATTTCCCTTAAATCTGGCTCTTCTTTGTTCTTATTTTCTCTTGTACTATTCCTTTCTCTGTTGGACACTTGGTTTGTAACCCAGCCCGAAACGATCCTTCTTGGTTATTACACTCATAGCTCGTAGGCTCCCTTGCAACCTTCTTCCTAACCCTCTTCTTGCTTTGGATCCTCGGCCCAAAGTTTCAGCAACGGTCATCTTGGTGCAATTAGATAATCTGGGGTAGGGGATCTGATTACCTTCCGCGATGAATGTGGCATTCACCAGCTCTAATGCTCGAAAAGAGCATTCTGCAGCATCCTCATCATTTTGAATGTAGGGGGCATATGATGTCACCGAATCAATGATCTCTTGCTCAGCCTCCACTGTGACCAACTTGCCTTCGATCACAAATTTTAATTTCTGATGTAGTGATGAG
Organism: Hibiscus mutabilis; assembly: GCA_019671005.1. Lineage (NCBI taxonomy): Eukaryota > Viridiplantae > Streptophyta > Magnoliopsida > Malvales > Malvaceae > Hibiscus > Hibiscus mutabilis. Next base: position 46,607,605 of record CM033736.1, read on the forward strand.
GGGACGGCTCCTACAGAGTGGATCCATGGCCTTCCCAATAAGCAGCTGTAGGATGGTTTTATGTCCATCACCATGAAGTCAATCACGTACTCAGTCAGCCCAATCAATAGAGGCACCTCAAACTTTCCAAGTGTTCCTCTTTGTGTAACGTTGAAGGGTCTCACAGAGTTATGAAAGGGCTTTAGGTGAGAATCATCGATTGGTAGCTTTTGTAGAGTCAGCATAGGTAGTACGTTCAGTGCTGACCCGTTGTCAATCAATACCCCTGGTAACACATACCCCTTGCAGTGGGTTGTGATGTTAACAGCCTTGGTGCACCCCATTCCTCTTTCTAGCACTTTAATCCTTTTCGGTTGCTTTCGTAGTTGTTCCACTACGCTGTATTCACTATGTCTCAGGAATTTCAAAAATTCTTTGGCCTAAGCCTCAATTACTGGTTTATTTATCTTTGGAGGTGGTTCCTCACCGAATATCTGCGCGGGGGGTATCCGATGTATCATTTCCTTTATCCTTGGCAACTTCAGCAGCCTTCAAGGTTTCTGAGGAGTAACATCTGCCGCTCCTCGTGAGGTGGCCCACCTCACCGACATTCTCATCACTCTTGGCTTGCTCGTCTTTCGGTGTAGGTTTTTCTTCAACTTTCTGTTCTTTTACTTCACCAGATTCTAGCTTTTCTGGTATGGTCACATTCATAGCATAGTTTCAGGGAGTTTGCCTCATATCCTTGAATGGGAACGGGGATGGTGCTGAGATGATGATATTGGGAGTCACCTTAGTAGCTTCTCCTTGGGAGGAACTTGCACCCTCTAGCCTGGAAGAGATGACAAAAGGTCTATCTCTCTGTATTTAATGTTGGGGTTGTCCGTCATATGTATGTCTGGCCCCTTCCTTCCTGTAGGCTCTTCAAAGAACTCTATTTGCTTGTCGTTCATCAATTGCTGCACCAATCTCTTAAACTAGTCGCACTGTTGGATGTCGTGTCCTCCGTCCTGATGGAATTCACAGCACACTCCACATCCCTTATGCACTACTACCATGCCCTTGTCGATCAAGTGGGCCATGCACAATTGCTGAAATATCCACCGCAAATGAGACTTGATTTCTGACACATTCTCCTTAACCTTTCTGGTAGAGTACTCCTCAATAGCATTCACTCCCCTGTTCCCGTGATTAGGCAATGGGTTAGCAGCTACACTTGGTTCTTCAAACTTCAGTATCCCAGAATTGATTAGACTCTGCACAAGCTTCTTGAAAGCAAGGCAATTCTCTGTAGGCTGACAAGGGGCACCACCGTGATAATCGCAATATGCGTTCGGGTCATACCAGGACGGGAATGGCAGTTTGAACGGAGTAACGTAGTATGGACGGACCAAATCTGCTTTGTGCAACTGATAGTAAAGCTCAGAGTATGAAACAGGTAATGGAATAAAAGTTTGCCTCTCTTTCTCCTTTCTCGGGGTTTTATCCTCTCTTTGGTTTGAGTTTTGTGCTTTCGCAGTAGACTCCTATGGCTGTGAGACTGTGAAATTCTTTGGGGCGGTGTAAGTATTGGCAGTGTTCACCTCATTCTTCTTGTTGTACTTCCGAGAACTTTCCCCGCTATCAATCCTACCGCTCTTGATTACCAATTCAAGGGACTCCTTGGTCCTAATTAAATCAGCAAAACTCTGAGTTGTGTTATTAATGAGGCGATCAAACAGTGTCCCCTTCAGAGTATTAACAAATAAATGTGTAATTTCATGTTCGGGGATGGGCGGCTGAATTTGGGCAGCCATTTTTCGCTACCTATGGGCATACTGTCGCAGACTTTCATTGGATTTCTGCCCATATTTTCTAGCATAATTCTGCTAGACGTCATGTCCGTCATGTGCTTGTATTGCTCAATGAATGCTCTTGAAAGATCTTTCCAGGTTTTAATGTTTACTCGGCTCAACTGGGTATACCACCGCAGCGCTGTCCCAGTCAGGCTGTCCTGGAAATAATGAATTAAAAGTTTCTCATCCTTGAGGTAGGCCGTAATCTTCCGGTAATAAATTGCCACGTGTGCAGAAGGACCCGTAGTTCCATCATATTTTTTGAACTCCGGTGTTTTAAATTTTGGTGGCAGGACAAGGTCGGATACCAGACTTAAGTCACTGGCATCGCTTCCCGATTCTTCTGTAGTTTGCAGGGCTTTAAATCTTTCTTCCATGAGGCGAAAACCTCTCCTCCCATTTCTTTTCTACCTCTGTCCTAATCTTTTCGACCAAGTTCAGGTCTAGCACCTCCTCTTCGTAGAGTGCTTCTGTGTCAATGGGTTGATTCTCAGATGCCCCTACCTAAAGATTAGTAGACATCCCAGCAGGGTCAATATATACCCTTCTGGCCAGATTTGGCGTAGCTGGTTGAACCTTACTGTGAGCTGGGGTACCTTCCGACTTTTGAGCAACTTCACCTTCGACTCTTTTTCCGAGGCTCTTAGTCAACAACACAGTTATGTCGGACACTATCGACGCTTGTGACTGAGCAATCTGGTCACTAAGGCTTGTCTGGGCCTCATCAAATCTTGCTTCTAGATCTCTCTGTCCTTTCTCTAGACTGATTATCCTATCTTCTATGAGTTTGCTTTGTAGTTGGGTAAGGTATAGATGATGAATGATTGCGGCTTAACTTCTAATTTCACACTGCCACAATATTTACAATATTAATATGATTGCAAAGAAAATAAATGCATGTATAATGATGCAAATATCATGATGCAATGAAGGAATGTATGCAAATAAAGGTACTGATTCCGCTGGTAATCACCATTTTGAACTACTTTCACGGGAATTAAAGGATCTAGATTAAAATAGAGTTCACATTACAAAAGGAGGGTTCCTAATACAAAAGAGTCCTAATTACAACACGGAGTCCTACAGATAAGCCCTAGCTCTATCCCCTAACTTTCCAATAGCCCTGAGCAGCTTGATGAACCTGGGTGCTTCTTCAATGCCTGCAGCTACGAAAGGTTGGAAAGTTTCGGCTTTGGTAGCTAAGTCACTCACATGCCTTGCAACTCGTTGTATATCCACCATTAGGTTCGCGTAATACTAGTCTATATCCTGCACCATCTGGGCATCATCACGCAGTCTTCTTTGCCAATAATTGTCTCCCCCGGCTGTAGCTACTTCGAATACTCTGATTCTTTCCCTATAATCTTGAACAGTTGTTTCAAGCGAATCAATTCGGGCTCGCAACGTGCCAACTTCACGCTCCCTTTCTCGTAGTTCGATGAAGCCATTCATCTGACGGTAAGTCTGAAAGGAGTGTTCTAATCCTGCCAACCTTCCCTCTAACTCGACATTCTGACTTTGGCTCTGGTTCAGGCTTTGGATGGTGTCGTCGTACAATCTTTGCATCTCTAATAGTCTATTCCTGCTACCCATAGACCTTCTTTTCCAAGCGGCGGTGTTCTCTCTTTCGTAGCTGACTGCTTGTTTTCCTTTGCTGATCTCTTGCCTAGTTCTTTCCTTCTCTTGATCGATGGCCTCCTTGAATGACCGTCTTTCCTCCTCGGTAGCTAACATGCAGCTTTCTATCTCTTTCTCGATCGCTTTCTTGTTCTTCTTCCACCAAACGGATGCCATTCATCCTTTCCTATTCCACGGCTATGAACTGACTTCGGCTGGCCTTCTGTACTTTCGCTTGGAGTAGGAGGGTATCCTTTTGGTAATGAGCGTTCTTCTCGCTCAAATCCGCATTCAGTTTCTTCAATTGCCTAATGATCCCGTCCCGCTCGTCAACCTCTAAACTCGCTTTATAAAGCTCACACGCATGCTAAGCCTGTTGGGTTTCCATCTTCCTCTTGATTTCTTCAAGTTCATTTCGTAAAATATCAGGTTCAGACGGAACTACTCTCATAAGCTCCTCGAGTGACACAGCTGGTCCCTGATCGGGTTCTGGAATCTTATCATTAATCCTCAAACGTCTCTAAAGATCATAGTCTGGGTGATTATACGCTCGGTGTCTCCTTCCACTCTGCTCCGGTAACAATGGTCCCAAGCCCTCATGATAGTCTGAACTTTTTCCTTGAATTCACCTTTGAAAAGAAATTCACTTTGGCTCAATCTGGCGGTAATGGGAACAAACTGTAGTGATCCGAACTGTCGGGACACCAGAAGCAGAGCACAAGCAATCCCACTGTGCAGCCCCAACATCATCAACCAGTCATAATCACCGCAACTGTACAAGAAGTAATTAACTCTACCGAGACACGAAACCCTCCATACTATGTCTTTATCTTGAATGTTCCTGAAGAAACTGGACCATTTCTTCGTCTTCAAGTTTTCTCGCCACTCTTTTGCTAAGTACTCTTATAAGGGTAAAAAGCCTTGAAAGGATATCCCCAGTAGGACCCTCGTCGGTGTCTTCCACATGTGGCTCTAAATCCATACCTGTAACAGCTGTGCACATCCTCGAAAACGTCATTCTTCGTGCTTTCGACTGTCATTTAAAGAAATGAAGGTCTCGGTCAAGACTGCTAGTACTGGGTTCGCCCTTCGTTTCATACGCTCAAACAGATCTAGAATGGCTATACCAATGTTTCCAAGAGTTCTCGAAAAGATTACCAAACCATATATTCCCAAGGAAAATAGGTCTATCTTCTTCCCCTCATCTGGGTGTGCGGGTATGATGTCTCGAATACTCTCCCATGCAAAGACTGTACTGTCTCCTCGAAGTCGAATCAGGCCATTAACCCAATCGTCACTCATCCCGGCAAAGGTTTTGAGCTTCGAAGTGTAATTCTAATTCCTCGGCGGTTTTGCATAGATCCAATCTTCCTGAACGTTCTTCTGATTAAGTAAGGCAATGAACTCTTCTACTGTAGGCATCATGTCATGTCCATTGAAGGTGAAGCAGCAAAAAGCAGGATTCTAGAACTGAAAAATAGCTCGGAGTAAGGGTTGGTTGACTCGAACGTATAACAGCTGTGCAATGTCGCCATAACTATCACAGAACATGTCTGGTATTCTTCGGTCCCATCCTTGCCAGATGCTTTGAAGATCTCATAAGTCGTTCCATTGAAGACTCACGTAGGTGTACCCTGCTACTATGCGCTCGCTCGGCAAACTGTCCCCTTGGGCCTTCTGATTGACCTCTGACCAATGCCTGACTAACAAGTTAAGCTCTTCTTTCCTAAGATACCTTTTTTCCATGGTGAAAGACTTTCTAATCGGGTAAACCACTTGATCCAGTACCTTTATGTAATGTGGATGCAATGATAATGCAACAAAAGTATGTGTAAAATAAAAAAAGAAATAAAACAAAAAAAGAAATGAGTTAGTACCAGATAAAAATAATAAATACATAAATAAAAGGTAAATTTAAATAAAGTAAACAAACAGAATGACCTTATATATATCTTGTCTAAACACTTAGGTTATTCGCAAGGCTCTAAAGGGGTGGGTTTTCTATATTCTCTACATGCAGTGTTGAAGCTACGAGGTACCCGAACTGTCTTTGTTGTCCCCTACTAAGGGTAGCAAGGCCCCCGATCATCACTCATTATAGGCTCCTTTCAACTGGGCTCAATTCAGGGGGACACATTCGCTTATGCCTGCACGAAGGAACGATATCCTTACGAAAACATAAGGTACTCGAGCCCCGAAGGTACTTACTAGGCCTACACGGGAGAACGATATCTCCACGAAAGCATTAGTGTTTTCCCCCCACTTAAAAAACGGGTTTATATGCCATATTTTAAATGTGTCAAAATAAACGCGCAATTATAACCGAATGTTAGTTTAATAGTCATTTTAATCCGGAATTTCTAATATTAATAAAGCGGTAATTATTTAAAAAGCTCGACTCACTTTATTTTGTTTGAAAAAAACAAAAAAATGTCCATAGCGGAGTCGCCATCTGTAGCGATATCCTTTTACGCTAAAAAAACGAGGGTTTTAAGGGCGTTTGGAGGTCTTTCGGTTATTTTAAAAATCATTCATGGGTTTTTAGAAAAAAAACCATATTTTATTTAAAATGGAGTTGCCACCGGCCACTAAGGTAGGCCGGACACCGTAAAACCAGAGATTCAAAAAATATTGGGTTCGAGAGTCAGTTACGGATGGGAAAGGATTAGCACCCCCACACCGCCCAAAATTGGTACTTTAATAATTACCGCTTTATTAATATTAAAATTTTTGGATTAAAGTGACGATTTAATTAACACTTAGTTATATGTGCGAGTAAATTTTAAAAGCCCCGTTATTCGAGAGTAAACGCCCAACCACCATCACTACGCCTGATACTGGCCCCGTTTACGCTCGGATAAAAGGGCACCGCATTGACATTATATATTCCATTATACAACCTTAGAAAGAATTGGATAAATAAAAAACACTCACATTGACACAATACAAAGATAAAAACATAAATATTGTAAAATTGGACAAGAATAGTAAAATGCATGAGCATAATTTACATGACATATTATAACAACAACAAAAAATAAAGCATAAACAAGTAAAAAAACTACTTTCAAATTGAAAGAAAAGAAAACATACTTCAAAGAGAAATTAATAAATCAAATATTTACATGTTAAAATGCATAAAAAATGCAAAAGTATGCATGACATATATGTGTAATATGGCACTAAAATAGCAACACGACACTACCACAATATAATACATAATGATTATCATGTAAAAGCATGCGCACATATTATAAACATATCATGGCATTAGCGTAACGAAATTATTTCCCATTTATAACATAAACCTAAGATGCAACATAATAAAAACTAAAACAAATATATACATCTTAAAATATAAAACATGATGCAACATACGCACGATGTATGCGTAACATGATATTAAACGAACAAATCAAAGTAAAAGGCGAACATATACCTAACACTTAACATGTGATATAATTTACATGCATAGATAAAAACACGATATTACAAGTAACCAACCAAAAACACAATAACGCATAACCTAAGAAAACAAAAATGACATGGGAATTTACCTTAGCAAACAATAACATATTACACGCCAAGGAAATAGGACGACATTTAAAATAACCATATATTCACGATGAACAAAAGAAAATAAAAGGTAAAAACATGATATCACAAAGAAACGAAACGAACAAAAAGCATGCTAACGGGTGGACATGATACACTAATTAAACTAAAACACATGAAATAGGCGTGTATGAACAAACCAAATTAAATCACGAAAGTATGATACCGAAAACATATACCGTAAAATACGAATATACATGTAATGAAATGAACATGAAAACATGAAACAAAACACACTAAGAAACAAATATATTAAAAACTTAAAATAAAAGAACAAACATAAGTAAATAAAACATAAAGAATGGACTATAATAAAACAAAATGAAATTAAAATGGCAGAAATCAGAGCAGTACAAACATGATTTAGGGATGAAAATGCGGGTCCAATGAGACTTGGAAGGATCTATTCTGTAAAAAGCCCAAGGGGCAAGCTCAAAACGCAAAATACCGAAATGCGGAATGTCTAAATGCGTAATTTCACCATTCCAACTCAGAAATTGTTCAATTCAGGGACCAGATTGAAAGGTTTGGCAAAGAAAGGAGGATTAGTGACGTAAATATACTAAGGGGAATGCCCGAAATGAGAAATCTAGAGGCAAGTGAGGGTTTATGAGATTATTTGACCAAAAAAACTTATTTTCAAACTATAAAACACAAAAATCAGACCCCTCTGTCATTTTTTTCATTTTTCCCTAACCCTAAAGAGAGCTTTCCCTTTTTTCAATTTCCAAAAAACGACCGCCCCAAAGACATGAACCGTCGCACTCTGCCAGTTTCAGGCGAGGTTCGGCCGTACGACCACCTCAAGGCGTCCCCGACAGCGGCGGTTCAATGGGAAAGCCCAAAAAAACAAAGATCCTTCTCGTTTTAAAACCAAAAGAAAAACAGAACCCTTTTTTGTTATTTCAGAACAAAACGTGGCTCATCCCTTCAGGGCTTATCGCCGGCAAAACTCGAACCACTCAAGTATATGACTCCGTTTTTATTTTATGTTTTTTTCTTTTTACTTTTCATGCATTCATGAGTGAGAGAAAAGGAGAGAAAATTACCAATGGAAACTTGCGTTTTTTTAACTGGTAACTTGATAACTGTCTTACAGAATTTTTATGTTTCATTCATATATCCTGTCATTCGTTTGGTAGAAAGTACTATAAAAATACATATTTTTTTAGATCTGAAATGATACTGACATAGCCTCTTTTTTGGTAATTTTTTGATGTATCTGGCAACCCTGAGTGCGGTGGTTAGAGGCCGGCATGGTAGAGGTATGGGGGCAGTGTGGGGGGAGATGTCCGTTCGGCCAGAAGGGATCCTAGCCATTGGATCAGATCTGATCCAACAGTCAAGATTTCTCAAAGTTTGAACGGCAAGGATTCAATCTTGAAGCTGAGAATACTGCATCAGATCATGACGCGTGGCAGATGAGGGGTCTGGTGCATGCTCTACACGCGCACGTAGAAGGTCGAAGGGTCCGCGTGTGGCTCACAAGCGCGCGTGGTAGCCGAATGGCCTGGGCGTGTGATACACGCGGCCAACTGGCTAGCTTTCCTCTTTCGATCGTGGCCATTGGATCAAAACTTGATCCAACGGCCCTTGATTGGTTGTGCACAAATAGACCAAAGTTAGATATTTTGTAGGGTTTAGATTACCTGATGTGTATTAGGGCTTTTGGGCCAAACGGGCTTTGTAAATTTAATAGGGTTTGTAATATAGATTGGGCTCGACTTACGTATTTATTCTAGGTTTTAATTAATCTACGGATTTCATTTTAACCTAGCCCAGCTCTAATAATTACAATACTAATAATAATAGCAATCACACACACATCTATATGTATACGTATAAATATACATACGATGTACCTTATATGAACATATGTAAACACATACATACTAATGGCCTATTAATAATAACTTACATAATGTATATACCGCATGCACCTATTAATACATACATACAAACACATAACATATGTGCGCATACATTATATAACATGCAATATTAATAACAACTAATAAATAATAAGTAAACATACACACACACTTAAATACACAATACAAACATATGTATTTGATCGCACATAATTATTCTAAATATACATACATTGTACATATATAAACAATGCGTACGGGACATGCACATATACCACACACATGCCACATACATACATATTAATAATGCACATGCTCGCACTATAACAATGAAATATATACACACTAGTAATAAACATTAATAATTACGTAGCTTTTCCAAATTAATACAAAAATTTTCCAGATAAAAATGAGTGATTACACTTTTTGTAACAACTTGGTCATGGGTGCCGCTAAGATAGAAAAGCCTTTAACAAAACGACAGTAATATTCGGCAAACCAAAGAAAACTATAGACTTTCACGATATTCCTAGGTAGTTTCTACTCCACCGCTACTTTAATCATTTCCAGGTCGAATCGAATCCCATCAGCGGCAATAATTTAGCCCAAAAATGCCATCTTGGAGAGCCAAAACTCACACTTATTGAACTTAGCAAAAAACTATCTTTCCCTCAAGGTTTGAAGGACAACACGGAGGTGATAATCGTGCTCCTCCTTCGAGCCCAAATAAACCAAGATGTCATTAATGAAGACCAGAACAAACTAATCTAGCTAGGGTTAAAAAATCTAGTTCATCAAGTCCATAAAAGCTGCAGGTGCATTGGTAAGCCCAAAAGACATTACCAAGAACTCATAGCGCCCATACCACATCCTAAAAGTGATTTTCTGAACATCTTCTTCTACTACCTTTAACTGGTAATAACCTGACCTCAAATCAATCTTAGAGAAAACACGGGCACCTCTCAACTGATCGAACAGGTCATCTATCCCTGGTAGGGGACAATGGTTCTTCACCATTACCTTGTTGAGCTGACGGTAATCTATACACATCCTCATATACCCATCTTTCTTCTTGACAAACAAGACCGATGCACCCCAATGTGAGATACTCGGTCGAATAAAAACCATTTCTAACAACTCTTGGATATGATTCTTTAGCTCTTTCAACTCTATGGGTGACATACGATATAGTGCGATAGATACTGGTGCCGTGCAGACATCACATCTATCTGAAACTCTAGCTCACGATCTGGAGATAGTCTGGGTAACTCTTCTAAAAACAAATTGGCAAATTATCTAATAGTTTAAAGGCTCTCAAGCATTAGACTCTCAACACTTGTGTCAACCACATGAGCCAAGAAGGCCTCACAACCCTGCTGGATCATCCATTGTGCCGCCTAGACTGACCCAACATTGGAAAGACAAATATTTCTCTCGTCCTTCATTACCAACTTTGCCCTATCCAAACCACAAAGTTTGAGGCTCTTTGTTCTACAACCCAAACACGTATCATGCTCAAACAACCAATCCATCCCTAAGATAGCATTAAACTCTTGAAACAGTAACATCATTAAATTAGCTAAAAGTATCAAACCTTGAACCTCAATCAGACACCTCCGATACATTTTATCTACGAACACATCATACCCTAAAAGACTAGTCACATGAACCCCTATCTCAAGATCTTCGGTAAGAATACCATACTATTGAGATATTTCACTATGGATGTAGGAATAAGTGACCTCGAATCTATAAGAACAACAATAAAAACTAAAATAAGGTAAATGTACCTGATATGAAGTTATTGTCCTACTAATCCTCTTGAGCCTTGACTGTATACTGCCTCACTAGTACTCTTGCGGTGGAGTGGAACGTACCCTCATTCTGATGCCTAGACATATGGCTCGCCCCTCCTCTAGTAAAGCCCTGACCTCTCTAAGCTAGATGAGAGGTCCTCTGATTCTATACTGGGTTGGTACAACGGTTGGATAATCCCTCACATAATGGTCTGGTGATCCATACTCAAAGCAAACTCTAGATGTTCCCCAACAGTTGCCTCTATGTCTATGCCCACGCTGGTCATAAAATGGCATGCCCATACTCCTCTGTGAGCCTTTCGAACTCATCATGGCTGAAGATGATGAAGGCCTCCTAAGGCTAGCAGACTCTGACCTACGGTCTGATCTCAAATTTTGGTTTGAAGCTCATTTACCTTGGTCCCAACAGTTCTTATTCCTTATATAATAATACTATGAGTTGTTAGAGAAGTTTTGGGTTCTATCACTCGAGCTTTTTTACCAACAAGATGACCCATAGGTCAAACCTTACACTTGCTCAAGCGACTTAGTACTAGCAGTCAAATCTGAAAACATTTTCACTGGGGCAATAATCAAGTAGGTCTGAATTTCCTTCCTCAAGCCCTTAAGGAACTTCTTGCACCTTATGTTTTTGGTAGCAACCAACTCAGGGGTATACCTACTCAACTATAGAAATTCTTGTTCATACTCAAAGACTGATTGGTTTTCTTTGACCAAATGGCTAAATCGATCTCTTAAACTATCAATGTGGGCCTCTTCAACATAATTCTTCTTGAACTCATCCAAGAATTCATCCCAAGAAGGTTGGTTAGGTCACCAACCCAACTCTACGGTCTTCCACCATTCTCGAGCATTCTTCTTCAATAGGGAGAGATATGTCAACTTGTCCTCAAGTTTTAGCATCATTTGTCTCATGATCCAATGAGTGTCCCTCAACTACTGATGTTCTTTAACTGGATTATCTTATCCCGATCCAAGAAAGTTCATGGCACCATGGCATCACACCCTCTCAATTGGTGTATCACGAGGGGTAGCCGAAGGCCTAGGTATAACCCTCATAATTCGGTGAAGGGCTTGATGCAAATGAGAGAAATATATAGCCCTTCGGCTACTACCTTCTTCTGACATCTCTTCTATGCTGAGAACGTAATCCTCATCATAACTTCTTTCTTGGGAGCCCCAACTCTCCTCGTGATCACGTGCCCTTCTTGACATAATCATTTTTGCACAAGCAAACAAATAAGGTTACACCATTGAATACTCAGTTTAAACAAGTACAACTTTGACTTATGGGCAACGTATTTGCTAGACACCTATACAATACTCTAAACACCCTCAAGGTTTCTTAGAACCGGCTAAACCTAGGCTCTAATACTACTATTGTAACACCCTCAACTTGAATGTCATAAATTAGGCCTTAAGCCCAAACCCAAAAACCATAAAATGTTGAAACTAGATTTAGCCCAACACATTTATTTTTAAAAAAAATCATTAAGTTCAAATATTTGACTTAAACAAAGCAGTTAAAATGTTACATGAGAGCTCTATTTAGAATATATAATTAAAAAGTATTCAACTCATAAATTAAAATCCAAAATAAGAGATACAATACACACATAGGGTCCTACGAATACATAGCCCAATTAACCTAAGTATTGTACTCAGATAACAAGTCGATGCTGAAATTTTACTTTGATGGTGCTCCAAAGATACACATTAACCTACTAACCTACGAACGGAAGCAACAATTCCAAACGCTGAGCTAATAAAGCTCGGTGGATACACTTCCACTCAACCATGCTTCATGCAAATCATAAATAAGAGCATGTAGCTAAAAGAATGATATCAAGGCATAGTATAACAACATTGGCACTACTTTTAGCCGCCTAAACAGAAAATAATCAATGATACAATAATTTTACACATCACATATGCACCATACCAGCAAACCTGGGGTGAGGCCTAGTGTCACACAGCCTCAAGAAAATACAATCAGAGTGAGGCCCGGTGTCACACAGCCTCGGGAACGTACATTTAGAAGTTCATCTCTTATTGTTGCAACACTCTTACTGGGTATCTGGATCCCATCAACCAAGGTGACCCAACCACACAAGTGCCCTTACTTGGCACGTAACAACACACGATCCACCAAGGATCCCTATGGTTGCTATAACACACAAGTCCCCCAACATTTACCAAGTTATTACTCATTATGCTCATATATGAAGTTAAATTTTTAGTTTCTTAGTTTTACTATTCATTTTACTACATTAGAAGCCCATTGTGCCTTAGTCCTTAAATTATAGGTCCCTCGAACTCAAAAAGTAAATTTCAGGCAAATTGCCCAGCGAGTAGCGCTGTCCACTTAAGAGTATCGATACGCTCTAGTGTGTACCGATACCCACTTACGCGTATCGATACCTGGCTTGCCTTCAAATGGGGTTTAACTCAAAACCCTATACTAATATATAGGGCCGTGTACCGATACCCAAGGTGTACCGATACGCTTCCAAGTGTACCGATACTCATTTTGGTTACTGGAATTTGATGGAACATGGTGGTATCGACACTTTCCCTAGGCGTACTGATACGCCCTTACAATTTGGCTTGAATTCATCAATTTTAACATATGGTATCGATACGTGTTCAACCCGTATCAGTACTCGAACCCAAAACTTGTTTTCTAGAGTTTAAGAATCATTTCCCAAACCCTCAAAACCCAAAGGCAAGACCCCAAATCAAGCCAACAATTTATGGAAGATATTTTAAGTGATTTTCTACCAATTTTAAGCCATATTAACACTAATTCTGCCATTAATGGGGTTTCAAGCTCTCAACCAACCAAAACATCAAACCAAGCAACATGCAATCTAATTTTATGATTTTCAGGAAACAAGGGAGTTAGTAGTGTACTAACCTTGATGATACCACTGGAAATAAAATCCCAAGCCAAGCCTTTAAGCTTTCTTCTTCCCAATCTCATTGGAAGAATTTCCCACCTCTTTAACTACAAGACGATGTTGTAAGATGAGTTACAACATTGTTAGAAGATTAAAAGAAACCAAAGATAGGCTTCAAAATAAAGAATTTGAGCTAAACCCCCCAATCCCATTGATCTCCTTTAACCCCCACTCAAAACTCATCTTCCACCAAACTTAGAGATCAATACCTCGAAATGTAAATCCTTGCAAGCTGGTTACACTTCTCTTAATGAGAAATCCGAGATTTACACTTAAAATGCTAAAGATTTAATCTTTCTTTGTGGGTAGGGAGTTGTAAGATGGGAATGGGGTGAAGGATGAAGACAAGGGGACAATGGTGATCTCACCATCCCAACTTTTCTGTAGAAAAATTAAATACCCCTTTCCCCTCTTCAAATGAGCAAGTTACCACTCTACCCTTCCCACATCAACCTAACCCATCCACCAACCCAAGGGACAATCTCAACAACCATATTCAAGCCCACAAGGCTCTCAAATGACTAAACTCAATGCAAAAATGACAAAAATGCTAAGTCCACCCTTCGGGTTAAATCGACCCTCGGATTCTAAAATCTGGGTCTTTCCAAATACAATATTAAATAATAATAAATATTATTTATTTAACATATGTATATAAATATATTTTTATTTAATATATTCATGTAAAAATGCATTAAACAATTTTTTTAGTTTGAGAACTCAACAAAAATGGTAGTCACACGAGACGCAAAATCTCATGCTAAAGAACGTGGAGGTTCGAGTCCTTTTCATGGCATAATATTGAGAATGCTCATTGAATTGAAATAAGTTCGTCAGCGGATAATGAGATATTTTTTATCTTCTTTATCTAATTAATGTAGACTTCACTTTAAAATCGTTTGCCCTGCATCCGTCCCAAGTATATGCTTCACAGGAATCACACACACAAAAATAAATTGATACAATATATGAAAAAATCCCTTCAAAACTTTATTAATTTAAACTAGCATTTAAAAAAGGTAAACTATACTGGCAGTCACTAAACTTTTAGAGAGTTTTCATTACGGTTACCTAACTTTTAAAACTTTCATTACGGTCACCTAACTTTTATATCACTTTCATTACGGTCACTATCGTTAGATGTCATTAAAAATGCTAATGTGGCATGCTATCTCTTCTTATTTTTTTTCTATTTTTTCATCTTCTTCTCACTATATCCTTCATGGACATCTAAGTTATAAAAGAATATAATGTTAAGAAGTCTTTGGTCAAAGGTTTTCTGCCAATGGAGTTCCAATGTATAGATGGAAGAAATCATTTCTTTAGATCAGAATTTTGAACTGTATACAGTTTTAGAAATGAAGAGATCTTACTAGAACATAGAAACAAAGCACTTGTTGTCTATGATAGGTTCATGACTTTCATAACTTAATAATCAACAATAGGTAAAGGTTGCACCCCCTCCTACTAGCACTTCCCGATCACAACTTTTTTAAGACATGAGATACGTAGAAGAGAACATCTAAACATTTGAAGTTAATATTATTAGATCGAACAGAACAAAAAAATTAACTACAAATAAAATTGAAGTTAAAAATAAAAAATTGAATAAAAAAACCAATAAAACCATGCACATTCGGATCATCCATTTGTTGTTGCTATACTTGAATCTGATTGTATGGCTTCTCCCATGTTTCCTTTACTGTAATAAATTGCCAAGAAATTAACAAAAAAATTATGGAAGCAAATAAAGTAATTTAAAACATAAACCATAATTCGTTTGAGTAGAAACGAGTTGAGGCTTGTGAAAACACAGTTTTCTTAAGACAAATTTTCGGCCACTCCTATGGTGCTTGAGATACGTTGGTCGTCTGCCTCTCAGGATACAACAACTATATGATTAACTGTAGTAGCACATCTGCAGAGATCACAAACTGTAACCTTGCCTTCCTCTATCATCGAAAATACTTTAGAAAATCACAGGAAAAATAGTAGAAAATCTCTGGGGGGTTTTCATTAGTAAAACTTAGTAGGTTTGCATGTTATTTATAGGGGTGTGAGTTTCATTGGAAATAAAACTTGTGAATTATCTGAATTTTATTTAAAATAAAATTCATTTATCAAATAGCATTATTACAATAATATATGAATTAAAAGATAATATCTTATCATATATTTATCCTTTTAATTTCAGAATATTAAAAATAATATCCAAATTTAAAAATAATCTCTGATCATTTATCATTTAATTTGAGCTATTAAAAATGCTATATTTAAGTAAAATTATCTTGTAATGGGTTAAAATATTTGCAAGACCACAGAGGGGAGGGCCCAACCGATTTGGACATTCACATTACCCATATTATATTAGCTTAAGTTATTTAATAACCACCAAGTAGAGTATTGTATATAAACATATCCAACGTTTGGTAACCCATCAATATGTGATATAAGCTTTTACTTTTTCCTTAACTCAATTCACAAGCCTACTTTGAGCATCAATTTCTCATTCATCACTCACCCATTTTGAACGTATGAGATATCGTTGTAAATGTCTCATGGAGTAGAATATGAAGCCGTAATTTCATTATTCAAATTTGCACATTTACTCATAGAAAATATGCCTCAAAGTTTCCACTATATCATATTTTTCCAACAATCCCCACATGAATGAAATTGATTTAATCAAAACATTTTGACTCGATGTGGTGATAGATTCTACGATCTATAGCTGCATAGGATTGGTAGGTGTCTACCCTTGAACCTTCCCTTGTGAAAGTATATTTACTTTAGTGGTTGTGACCAGTAGATGTGATGTCCTTGAATTGTTTTGTCGTTTGTGTAAACGATGATATACTTCGCACAACTATTTTTCTAGAAAGAATATTATTTCTCATGGGTATGTCTGTATAGCCATGTACATCTCTTGGTTCTACAAGAGTTTGAGAGAACTATGCCCCAATAGTCTCCTTGAAGTGGCCCCTCTTCACTCTCACATAGGCGACTTATGTTGTTCGGCTACCGAAACACACAATGGCCATTAAAAGCATTGTGTAACCTATTCCACTTTTGATCACTATTAACATCATAGGAACGACCTTGGGAGAAAACCCCCCACAGTGACCGCACAAGGCTTATGCAAGTAGGTTGTCCCTTTGAACCTAGATATTGTGATCTCTCGACAACTAGGTATGGTTTTCCTTCACAAAGCCCCTTAAATTTCCATGGGCTTTAGTCTCATTTCTTTCGATGTCTTCTTAACCTGATCCTGATTTAAATCTTTTGTTAGAGGATCTGCAATGTTATCCTTTGATCTTACAAAATCAATAGAGATAGCCCTATACGATATTAGTTGTCTAATGGTATTGTGTCGACGATGCATATGTCTCGACTTACCATTGTACATAAAGCTCTGTGCTCTACCAATTTCTGCTTGGTCATCACAATATATGTATATTACGGGCACATACTTTGGCTATTTAGGAATATCCTCCAAAAAATTCTGAAGCCATTAGGCTTCTTCTATAGACTTGTCTAGAACTACAAACTCAAATTCCATTATGGATCTGGTTATAACCGTGTGTCTTGAGGATATCCATCCACTTCTACCTTTGATATCTTGAATATCAAATATCCAACTGGCATCGGAGTATCCTTCTAAATAGTAAGATCTCTAGAATAATGTAATCGATAATCTTGAGTATATCTAAAATATCTTAATACCTTCACAATCGCTTTCCAATGATTTTCACCTGGATTGCTTGTGAATCTACTTAAACTGCTCACAGCAAAGCTAATATATGGTCTAGTGTAGCTCATGAGATACATTAAACTGCCTATGATCCTTGCATATTTCACTTGATCAACATTTTGACCTTTATTCTTGGATAGATCTTGCCTCGTGTCTAATGGAGTTCTAGTTATACAAAAATCATCATTGCCAAATTTATCAAGAATTTGTCCACATAGTGTGACTATATGAGACCTTTATGCGACCGTTTGATTTAGATGTCCAAAATCATATCGTCTAGTCTCATATCTTTCATGTCAAATCTTGAATTTAACATGTCATTGGTACGTTTTACCATTTCATTGTTGCTTCCAACAATGAGTATGTCATCAACATACAGAAATAGAATAATATATCCAATATCGATAATTTTGACATATACACATTTGTCACACTCATTAATCTTGAAGTCGTTTGTCATCATGACACTATTAAACTTCTCATGTCATTGCTTTGGTAATGAGGTTGTTACCTTTGCAATACACCCCCACATTTATAAGTATTTTTAGGAAGGGTTTATTCTCTTATATAACTCATATGGTGTCTTATCTCTTTAATTTTAGGGAACCTTATTTAAAGGGTAATTAGCTAATAAAACAGCTTCCCTCGCATGTAAGGCACATTTTTGAAGTTGTAGTTCTTTTCAGAAGTCATCTTCAAAATCACAGTACCAACATTACTCATATAGAACTTCTCTTCATCTTAAAGCAATTGGAGCATTTCTCATGAAATTTCATTCTTGAACACACCATCTAATCTACAGTTTTTTTTTCTTGAAGTTCTTTATGACTTTCACTATGTTTGTCATGGTAATATTTTTCTTAGCAATATTTACCTTAGCAACATTTGAATGTGGTAACAACATTTACCTTATCCTCTCTAAATAATAAGAGGACCATCCTTCAGATCTTTGACCAAGTTTATCATGGTCAAATATGCAACATCTTTTTTGCCACATTTTGAAATTCTTTCCAATGAATTTCACTAGTTTTTCCATTGTGTCACATAGTCACAAACAGAAACAAAAGATTATGAATATGTTAAACGTTAAGAATTTAGTCAGAGACTAAAACCGGAAATAGAAACATAATTTTTAACTTTTGTTAGACGTAGGATTTTAGTAAACTAAAACCCTAAAACAAAAGTTCACATAGTCTTAATAGAAAGAACAATAATGAATAGTGCACCAGGTAGACAACTTATAAAAAGAGAGGTGGTGCACTAGGCACGCTTAAATACCAAGTCTTTCAAAGAACCAATCTAAGACATGCACTTTCGTATTGTTTTTCAATTACCGTTTATGAGTTTCATTCTCTTATGCTTAAGAAAGTTTTTGAAGTCGTTCCAAACACGGGTTAGTTTTTCAAATGACTAACGCCTGAACGGATTCACTTCCAACCATTCCTTTTGCGAGAATACCATGAGTGATCAGTTAAAGTCACTGCCTTTGATTCAAAGTAATTTGGAATCAATCATCACAAAATTAAGGATTTGGTAACTAAAATTTTCTTAGCACTAACATCTTCTATTTTGTACTTACGGTCCAACGATTCTCACAATTCTTTAGCCATAACACTGTATACTTCATAACGTACATCAAATAAGGCTTTCTACATAAAAAACAAAGTTCTTCCATGCTTTGATTCAAGACCTCGGACGGAATCAACACTTTGGATTCAGTAACCAATGTTACTTCCAATAATAATTCTGTTAGAACATATTTGTCCACTTTGTTTGAAAGGAGATCAGTAAACCTGTTAAACGGTCCTTAAAACAAATTTATTTACAAGATCTCAATTTACAAACTAATCAAGATTCTCAAGAAATAAATTCAACGATTTATTTCCTTTTACAAAATAGAATCATATTTGATTCCTAAGAAATAAATTCAGCAATTTATTTCCTTACAAAGTTAGAACCATACAAGATTCTCACAAAAATAAATTCAATGATTTATTTTCCTCGCAACGTTCGAATCATATAAGATTCTCTTAAAAATAAATTCAATGATTTATTTTCTTTTCAAAGATAGAATCATACTAGATTCCCAAGAAAATAAATACAATGATTTATTTTCTTTTCTCAAAATTGAATCAAACAAGATTCTCATGAAAATAAATACAATAATTTATTTTTCTTACCAAATTAGAATCAATGCAAGATTCTAACGAAGAAATAAATTCATTAATTTATTTCCCTTATATCTTCTGTTAAACAACGAGATTATTAGCACTAAAACCCGAAACAGAGATATCAATGCAATTAAATTCTGTTAACAAACAGAAATCAAAAGGAAATAATCCTTTGATTTTAATTTCATTGATTCTTGTTTGGATTGGAAGATCAAGTAAACTCGTTAAAACGACATGAATTAAATCCTAAAACGAATTGTTTACGAGATCTAAATTTCTCTCTCTCTCTCTCTCTCTCTATATTATATATATATATATATCAAAATTTCGCCTAAGTATCCTCTTCGTCTCTATAAATTTCTCAAAAGAAATTATTAGTATGAAGATAAAATTTCATAGAAGAATCTCATTGATTCTTTAATTGCCCATGTTAGTATACATATTAAATAGGCAATTTCTTTCAAAATAAAAAATAGGCAATAACACGTAAAAAAAAACTTTCCAATTAAAGATTTCACAGTTCACACTATATGAAGAAGCATTAAAAATGCTTAATATGAAGCTTTAAACAAATGCTTACCGTGAAGCATTCTATTCGACGAATCACATAGGGTTTCGACGATATGCTTCTATTTGATGCTTAGACACAATATTTTGTTGATTTTGGATTAAAGCTCGAATCTGTCTTAAGATTGTTAGACAATAGAGCGTTAATAATTCAAGAAAATATAAAATAATAAAAATAAATATTGCTAATATTATTAGATCAAACAGAATAAAATTAACTGCAAATAAATTTAAAGTTAAAAATAGAAAATTGAATAAAAGAAACGAATAAAACCATGCACATTTAGATCATCCATTCGCTGTTACTATACTTGAATCTGATTGTACGGCTTTTCCCGTTTTTCTTTTACTACAATAAATTGCTAAAAATTAACGAAAAAATAATGGAATCAATTAAAGTAGTTTAAAATATAAACCGTAATTTGTTTGAGTAAAAACGAGTTGAGGCCTATGAAAACACAATTTTCGTAAGACAGATTTTTAGCCACTCCTATGGTGCTTGAGATACGTTGGTCGTCTGCCTCTCAGGATACAACAACTATATGATCAACTATAGTAGCACGTCTGCAGAGATCACGAATTGTAACCCTGCGTTCCTCTATCACTGAAAATATTTTAGAAAATCACAGAAGAAAAATAGTAGAAAATCTTTGTGATTTTTTCATTAGTAAAACCTATTAGGTTTGCATGCTATTTATAGGGCTAAGAGTTTCATTGAAAATAAAACTTGTGAATTATCTGAATTTTATTTAAAATAAAATTCATTTATCAAATAGCATTATCACAATAATATCTTAATTAAGTCTTATCATATATTTAACCTTTTAATTTCAGAATATTCAAAAAATAATATTCAAATTTAAGGATAATCTCTGATCATTTATCATTTTATTTGAGATATTAAAAATGCTATATTTAAGAAAAATTATCTCGTATTGGGTTAAAATATCCGCAAGCCTACGGAGGGTCAGACTTATCCGAACATTCACGTTACCCATATCATATCAGCTTAAGTTATTTAATAACCACCAAGTAGAGTCTTGTATATAAACATATCACACGCTTTGTAACCCATCAATATGTGATATAAGCTTTTCCTTTTTCATTAACTCAATCCACAAGCCTACTTTGAGCATCAATTTCTCATTAATCACTCACCCGTTTTGAACGTATGAGATATCGTTGTAAAGGTCTCATAGAGTAGATTATGAAGATGTAATTTTACTATTCAAATCTTCACCTTTACCGTAGAAAATATGCCTCAAAGTTTTTACTTTATTATATTTTTTTAACATTTCGAACTGTATCCAGTTTTAGAAATGAAGAGATCTTACTAGAACATAGAAACAAATCACTTGTTCTCTATGATAGGTTCATGACTTTCATAACTTAACAATCAACAATAGGTAAAGGTTGCACTCTCTCCTACTAGCACTTCCCGATCACAACTTTTTTAAGACATGAGATAAGTAGAAGAGAACATCTAAGCATTTACCCTATCCATTGATCCACATCCACTTTTAACTTTATTTTTTGTTGTTATTTTATTGGTCAAAAAGTTGTGTAATTAAGTTTAGAGTGACAGAATTGACTTCTGTCCCACAACCTTTTTGACTAATAGCAAGGTAAAGTAGAGTAGAAATGCTAATACCCAAAGCAAAATTAGAATAAAATATAACGTACATTTGGACTCCTTAGCAGGATCTGATATGAAGAAATGGTTTCTTCCATCGATACATTGGAACTCCATTGGTAGAAAACCTCTAATGTTAAATTCTTTGACCCAAGACTTCTTAACATTATATTCCTTCATAACCCAGATGTTCATGGAGGATATAGAGAGAAGGTGAAAAAAATATAAAAAATAACGTGTCACATTAGCGTTTTTAACGGCAGCTAACAGTAGTTACTGCAATAAAAGCGATATAAAAGTTGAGTGACTATAATAAAAGTTTTAAAAATTAAGTGATCGTAATGAAAACATCATAAAATCCGGTGACCGGTAGTTTATCCTTTAAAAAATGGATGAATGGTTTTAATAGGAAAGATTTATGATTAACTGGATATGGCCTATGGGTTCAATTATTGTTGTTCGTGATGGGTTTTTATATGTTATATGTATATATATTTCTACATAAGGATATGTTTGAGGATTAGGATTATTCATTCATTTTGATAAAAAAAATTAAAGATTTGAATAAAAGTATTAAGAGTAAATTATTTTTTATCATTCAAAATTTTATCATTTTTATTTTGGTAGCTAAAACTTACAAATTTTTAATTTAATAACTTAATTTTTAAATTATTTTATTTCAATCAATTGAATGTTAAATCAGTAACAAAACGATGAAATGATCACATTTTACTAACATAGACTATTATTTAAAGATAATTTTAATCTTTTAATAAGTATTGGATCATACTTATTTGAAGAAAAGAGATTTACTAATTTTTCAAGTGATCAACTTGCCCTAATTTATATAAATTCAATCTTAATATAAAAATTCGATATAAAAATATAATATCTCTACTTAATAAAAAAAATTCTAAAGATTTGAATTTTGATATGCTTATCCCATAAACGATGACGTTTTTAACCTAAAAAACATCTGAAATACCCGGTTCCCACATTTTTTCATACTACCCGCTATTATCGAGGTACTCGCCATCGTCGCCGCCGCCGTCTCCACCATTGTCAGCGGCTTCGGCCATCGTAATTTGCTATTCAGGGTGCGGTAGGTGTCTCTCCTCTATTTTATCTTTAGGATTACTAATGCACTTTACACTTTTCTTTGGGCTCATATCCATTGTGGATTCATATGAATAATGATTTGAAGGATTAAACTACATTCGAATGCTTCTCTGTGATTTTTTATTGTAATGTAGTTTGATTGTAATGGGGAACGAAGCTTGATTTTAGATGAGCTCAATTTGATTGTTTGTCTGCTTATTCACTCTAATTTTCTGCGAAATGTCTCTAATCAATCTCACTGATCATAAATGAAGGAAAGATTGTTTTTTTCTAAGTGGGCTTTGGAGCTTGTTTTACTTGGTCTTCATGATTTGCTTGAACTTATTTTTCATAAATAGCATGAAGAAACCTTCCTGAGCATTTGTTGTTAAACTGTGTTTGAATTGTTTCATGAAGGATTGTTCTCTTTGCACTAAACAGCATTGTTCTGCAATGGAGGGGATGCCATATTCTTCCTTTATGAACTTTGCAACAAAATCGTTGTCGTGTTCTTCTCTGTCACCATCTTCAATCATAACCCCGCGCCAAAAGAGTCAGAAAAATACTCTAAAATCTGTATCTCAACGAAAGCTTGTTATCTGTGCTTCATCTGCTTCTAGTGCCGGTACTTTTATCGCAAGTCTGGTTGGGTTAGATGAAGATAAAAAAATATAATTAAATAATTTTATTATGTTTTTAAAATTATTTTGGTGCTTTTTTAGGTTCAGTTGTAACGTTGCTTGATTATGGAGCTGGAAATGTTCGGAGCCTAAGGAATGCGATTCACTACCTTGGGTTTGAGATAGAGGATGTACGCAACTTTTGCTTTACGAATATGATGATAATTTGTATCATTTGATGTTTAATTGCTTTTCATAAAAGGATGCATAGTAAGTGATAACAGTATTCATTCTTTTGATTAAAATGTAGGTGCAAACTCCTAAAGACATTTTGAATGCAGAACGCCTTATCTTTCCTGGTGTCGGGGCATTTGCTTCGGCCATGGATGTACTGGTCAAGACAGGGTATGATTTTGTACCAATTTTTTTTATGAAAAATCAAGTAATTATTTACCACCATTAAATAAAATTTAAATAAAAGTTCTAACAGTATGCAACTTTGTAATTGGCTGAAAAGTTTCCTCCTACATACTTTTAACGATAAATAATCATCTCTTTTATTTGGCTTTCGGATTCTAACTTTAGTTGTCTTTCATTTGCCATTTTCTTCAGGATGGATGAAGCACTATGTACCTATATAAAAAATGACCGCCCATTTCTGGGCATTTGTCTTGGACTTCAACTACTTTTTGAGTACAGCGAAGAGAATGGACCAGGTCAATTTTCAAACAACTTTTTTTTTTGTAAATCTTTGATAGACCTATTGTATACACGTGTGTATTATATGATTATGACTTGGTAAAGTTTCTATGCTTGTAGACTGTCATGAGTAGTGGTATCCGTTACTCATGACTATATTCCCTACTGTATGTTACATTTGATTATGTTGTTTAATGAGAATCTTTCTTTCTGTATTTTAAATTTCTTTCTTACTTTATTTTTTAAATATATATTTATAGATAGCTTAAAGAAGAGATGAAGCATAGGGAGAAGGAATCAACAAGAGAAAAAGGAGATACTAATTAGTCTTCAGTTTTCAAATAGAGAAAATTTATATGTTTCTTTTCTTTTATGGTTCTTAAGTTTTCAACTAGACTTCATTGTGTCTATTTGTTTCAGTAAATGGTCTTGGCTTGATACCTGGTGTGGTTGGGCTGTTTAACTCTTCCAATGGTTTTAGAGTGCCACATATTGGCTGGAATGCTTTGCAAATTGCAAAAGACTCTGAAATTTGGATGTTGGAGATCAACATGTCTACTTTATTCACTCTTATCGTGCCATGCCAGTATGCTTTTCCTTGTCAACCACTTAATTGTTTTTCACTCTTGCTCATAATCTGCATGTTGAAAAAGCTTTAAGCGTCTTTTGTGCTGTTTGGTAACCTATATAATCATATTTTTGGTAGTCAGATGAAAACATGGAATGGGTTTCATCTACATGCAACTATGGTGATGATTTTATTGCATCTATTAGAAGGGGAAATGTGCACGGAGTTCAGTTCCATCCAGAGAAGAGTGGAGGCAAGATATTTTGTGCTCTTAGTTTTTCCTTTTGTTCTTGTATGTTTTAGATTTCAAAATACACAAGTTTCTTCTTGTTGGTATCGAAATGATTTCTGACATGCAAATATCAAATGAACAATTTTTCCATGTTAGATTCATCTTCTTGTTTTCTATTCTATGTTTGTGAAAAAGAAACTTTAAGAATCCTATTTAAGACATCAACATGGGTACATCAAAAGTAAGATTTCTAATGTGTTTCTACTGCCTTTTGTAATTGGTTCCTCCATATACTTTACAATGTACTTGGTCTTTTTGATTATAGGACAATTTTCTTTCTAAAACACTTTTTTTTCTAAACATTTCTTTTTAGAACTAATGTCAGACGTAATAGCTAACTTGTTTATGGACAATTAATAAGAGGATAAAATTGTTTCAGACGTTGGTCTTTCTATATTGAGAAGGTTCCTACAACCAAACTCACGGGGGACAAAGGTAGACATTTTCCTTGATTTTAATTCATCTAGTAACTTCTATTAACTCTTATTTTCATCCATCTAACGATCTGAATGATTAACTTAAGTACAGAATCCTACTCAAGAGAAGGCTTCAAAACTTGCTAAGAGGGTAAGAATTTCTGAAATTTGAATTATTTTATATGTTATTCTTGATTTTATTTTCTATGCATCAACTTTTCTTCCAGTTTTAATTACGTATCTCTTAATGACTATGGAGATGTTCTGTTTGATTTCATGGATCATATGGCTCTATGCGGACTGCTTTATCTTCCATTCAGGTTATTGCTTGCCTTGATGTTAGAACAAACGATAAAGGGGATCTTGTTGTGACCAAAGGGGACCAGTATGATGTCAGAGAGCACACAAAAGAGAATGAGGTAACCCTAAGGAGGTCATTCATTGCTCTAATCTCGTCATCTATTTGAATTTAAAGTTTGGATCAGAGTATACCTAATTCAGAATTAATTTTGCATGCCAATGCTTCATAATTACCATACAAAACAAAAATGGGATGTACCCTTAGGTATCATTGGATGTAAGAGTTGAAAGAGTAGAATTATATAGTAAAACTTGTTTGTTTTCTTGTTGATGTCCTATTTATTTTTAATCTAGAGAACTTACATGGATTCGGTGCTGTTTTAACTCATAAGAAACTTTTATAGGTGAGAAACCTTGGCAAGCCAGTAGAGCTTGCTGGACAGTATTATAAAGATGGGGCTGATGAGGTATGCTAATAGATTCGAAGTTTTCTATGTTTATATTGCAATATCAGCAGTCATTTAGCCTCTCCATAGTTTCTCTCGTACCTTGAACATTTTGTTTCTTTCATGCTTTAAATTTCAGGTCAGTTTTTTGAACATTACTGGCTTCCGTGACTTCCCATTAGGCGATTTACCAATGTTGCAGGTTTTGACCTTTAATTAAGAATATAATCTGACGTAGTGTTCTTAATTTGTTCTTTAGTGTTTGTATGCTTGCAAATTTATATGTATATATTAATTTCTGTGCTTTGCAGGTATTAAGACATGCTTCAGAAAATGTTTTTGTCCCACTCACAGTTGGAGGTGGTATTCGTGATTTTACTGATGCAAATGGCAGGTGTGCTTTGATCTAGACATCTAGTGCTCTATTAGACATTCTCTAATACTGCAGCTTTAAGTGTCCTTCGTGTAATTAACCAACACAATTTTGTATATAAATTTATTATATTTATTTTTCAGGTACTATTCTAGTTTGGAAGTTGCTTCAGAGTACTTTAGGTCTGGGGCTGATAAAATTTCCATTGGGAGTGATGCAGTTTATGCAGCAGAAGAATATTTAAAAACCAAAGTTTGCAACTGCACCACGTTAAAACTTGTAGCTTATGGAGTTAAGATGTTACACATGCATATATATAACTACTAATAGTTCTGTAATTGCTTCTTTTAGGTAAGGACTGGAAAGAGCAGCTTAGAATAAATTTCTAGAGTTTACGGAAATCAGGTGATCCCTATTCTTGTATTTGATATGTTAATACCTGTACTGATATGTATCCATGCATATTTGTTAGTCTTCTCAACTGTATGCATACTTCGATTCTAGCTGATTGTGAAGTTTGCTTTTTGTTGCCTGACACCCTGACCTTTAATTTAATACGACATATGGAAATAGTTTTTTTTGAGGAAAAATAAATGTAAAGAACAAGAGCAATATACAAATGGTGGATGGATGACACTTGACAGATTTAAATGAATATATATTTGATTGGGCCTGTATGATAAACATTTTCTTATGTTGGTTTGTATTTTAGTTTAGTGGCATGCAAGTTAGAGAAAACAATTGAATGTTGACGACTTTAGTTGTAAGCATTGATTCTCGTAGAGTATACCATAAATTTGCCGTGAATGAATTTGTAATGAATTAATCCAGTGTTTATTTGACAGGCAGTAGTTGTAAGCATTGTTCCTCTCCGAGTATACCTTAAAAATCCTAATGACGTTGAATTCAAGACTATAAGAGTCACAAAACCAGGTAAAGAAGATTGTACTGTTTTTGTATTTAACATTCATATGAAATCTACATTGTGCCATTGGAAAATCCTACTTTGCGCTAATGGAAGATGGAGTTTCTAACTATGTGTTTTAAAAGAAGTACAGTTTTTTTACAAGGATGGTTTCGTTAAAACATGCCTTTCTGGTGTCAGGTCCGAATGGAGAAGAATATGCTTGGTATCAGTGTACGGTAGGCTTCTTTGCTATATGCCTTTTGCATGATCATTAAAGCATTCATATAGATTAACTTTCTAGAACCACTCAAAGTTTATGCATAAGGCCTAGGGCCTAAGCAATGAGCTAACTGGTCGTGGAAACCTTTTGGAGTCTCCATCTGGGCTCCCACTTGTTCTTGTTGCAGCCAACGTAAACCCCACGAGACAATTCTTCAACCGCACCTTGTAGCTTAACCAATTCTGTTTCTTGATACTGATTTCCTCCACCTCGAGCTCTAATGCATCCAGCCATGCCTTTCTTACTTTAAACCCTAGATCTAACGAGACTTTCATTACCAATATCGATGTGGTTAGGAAGAAAAAACAATAGAATTATGACTGAAATACGAAATGAGAAAGAAGACAGAACTTTAGAAAACTTAGGATTATAAGAAATCTCTAGTTTTACTATTAATTCAAAGAAAATAGAAAGGATAATTGTCTCGGCCGTTAACCTACAACCTATATAGGCTAGCTTCTTGTAAGCAAAGTTTAATCATAACCCCTATATTTAAACCCTAAATATGACTAATAACCCTAGAAGTAGTTAATAGCCCTAGCCTTAGCTGTCTATCATTTTCCTAATAATTAATAAATATTTAAAAAAAACTGAGATAATGAAATAATATAAAATAAATAAAAGCTCCCGAGTCACTTTGGAAGCACAGCTAGAACAATTCCTGTAACTCCATTGGAACCTTCAGCTCTCGGAATGGAAGTAACATAAAATCGTAACTAGCACAAAATACAGGAATTAATATGAAATTTGAAGAAAGGTCAATTGTTGATCAATATTGAGATTGATATTATCAAAATAACACCATAGTTCAAGTCCATGCGCTTTGCGCACCATCATAAAATTCAAGTTGCAAAATGGAATCTTCAATATCTCATCATGCAAACCCTTAATCCTTCCACACAATAACAAGGATCCTCAACAACCAATTAAACTTGTGGGTAGTTTAGCAATATCTGAGGTAAAACGGAAAACTTTAGAAGTATTTGCAAATTAGTTTGAGTTAGAAAGAGAGAAGATATAATAGGAGATTGAAGAAGGAAGCAGAAAAAAAAAGATTAAGTGAGAAAATACAGGACAAAAGAGGCTTGCTGTTATAGTCCATGGTGTAGACGGCTCTGTCACTGTGCCAAAGAAAATGGAAAGGAAGAATTATCTTTTGAGAAGTGAGCCACAGGATGGTTAAGTGAGAATGGATTTGACTATAATTAACCAGTTGTGGCTAATACGTAAAGCCATTTTCGGAAACTATCATGGGAATGCCACTTTCACAAGTAAAGAACATGTTTTTGCATTTTAACTATAGCAACATGAATCATGTCACGTTCTTGGGGCTTGTTTAACAGCATAATGCATTTATAAATATTACTTGTACATGGTCAAAAGAAAATTGCATCGCCGCTCGTATTTCAGAAGTTTTACCTTACGCATATCTTGAATGGCTTTCTGTTCCTAAGGTTAATGGTGGACGTGAAGGTCGACCAATTGGAGCTTATGAGCTTGCAAAAGCAGTTGAAGAACTGGGAGCTGGAGAAATACTTTTGAACTGCATCGATTGTGACGGTATAAACAATTTTCCTGTCACTCAAGCTATCCTCCCGTATAATTAATTGCTTCAAACAATCACTCAAACAACTTTCCCGTCGCTCAAACAATCCTCCATCATCAAAGTTGTCTAACGTTATCAAGCATAACCAAAGGAATCAAAAGGATAGAAGATGTGATATTACATATTAGTGATTATGCTGTTTAACCTACCAGAATAGATATTGTTTGGTTAATGCCTAGTTGCCGACTTTTGCAGGTCAGGGAAAAGGATTTGATATAGATTTAATAAAGTTGATATCAGATGCCGTCAGCATCCCTGTAATTGCAAGCAGTGGTGCTGGTGCAGTCAAACACTTCTCGGAGGTATTCACAGAATCAAATGCATCAGCAGCTCTTGCTGCCGGCATTTTCCATCGGAAGGAGGTAAGTATTCAATGCTTTTTTTAGAATAAGGAAAGAATTTTATTTCCTACTTGTACAGCGCCAGGCAAGGCTCCATTAAATTAAACTCTGATTACAATTTTTTAATTGTTTGGGTTTAGGTTCCCATTCAGTCTGTAAAAGAACACTTGTTGAAGGAAGGTGTCGAAGTAAGGATCTAACCACATCCGTCGGACCTATAAGATTAAGCGTTTAAAATTTTATTCATATAGTCAGAAATGATAGAAAGCTGCAAACTTTAAATCTCAACAGTTTTGGAAGTTTGAATGCATTTTTGGGATTCCATCCCATGGGTTAGAAAACTTATGATTGGAGCATTCCATGGATTGAGACTTCTAAATGTTCAGAAACTTTCAGGTTAAAGTATTCTTCCATTATTCTGTTATGGAACACGGCTGTGTTTATAAATGGCTAACTTGTGTCGCCCTACACACTGGGATATGGACCCACACATCTATAATATATAATAAACTGTTTTAAGTAATTGAATTTAAAGTTAAAATTAAGAGAATATTTGATGCACCGGAGGTGGAAAACATTTCCCATACGTTTATTTTAGTGTTTAGGGGTTTATTTTAGAATTTAAGCAAGATTTAAGATTAGGGTTTAGATCTTAGATTTTAACATTTTTGATAGATTTTAACATTTAAATATACATGTTTGTGGATTTTGTATTTTTTTACATTGACGTGCATGAACAATAACTTTAAAATTAAATATTACATCTCTTTTTGTAAAGGGGCTTAATTGATTTTTCGAAAAACATTTCAAGGACTTAGAATTTATACCCCTTAAGATTTATTTTTCTGTTAATAAAATAGAATTACATATATTTTTGTTAAATTATAGTATTTAAAAGATGGTATAAACAGAGGGTAATTACAGTAATTTTAAAAGGGTGAACTATCTATTTGATACCCCACCTTTATTTGTGTTTCTATTTCAGTACCTCAATTATTATTTTTAGTAAAAGCATACCTGACGTTATGTTTTATTTTTATTTTAGTACTCTGACATCAAATTTGATCATTAATTTAACGAAATAGTGATGTGATATGGTATAATAACAATTTTAATCTCAAAACTTACAGTCTATTAAATCGGTCCAAATTCAAAATAATTTAATAAATACTTAATATTGAAAAAACACAATTTTAGGGACTTATTGTGTCAATGTTTCTTTTTATTTTAATTCATCACTGTCGATCATGCCTGCTCACGCAGTCGTTCATCCTTTCTTCGACGTCCACCCCAAAATCAACAGCTACCCCTTTGCAAAATCACAACATCGTCGTCACTCATCGGACGATTCCCCAAGACTCTCATCGCAGCTTTGCTCACTGCAATATTACGTCCTCCCCACATCTGTCCGTCGTGAGCCTGCAAACTACTCACCCTTTGGGCACCAATTTTGTGGTTCCCATCAGTTTTCTCTCTCCCGGACCGTTGCTCTCACAGTCGGCCGACACCCGCTTACCTCAGCTTACAACCGTACGTCGTGCGCCGCCTTAAACCTAACCCAATTACCATCGATTCCAAATCGCATTTGATGTTGAAACCCTTCGGTCACTCCCTATTACCCCTCAAATCGAACCATGTCTTTCCTCTCGAACCGAATTTAGGACGGACAAAAAGTGACAAGAGGTTGGCGGCGAAGGAAGGATGAACAGCGAAGACGGTGGTGGGAGCTTTGGAGAACGGGGGGACGACCGAAAAAGATGAAATTAAATAAAAAGGGGCATTCACACAATAAGTCCTTAAATTTTGACAGTTTAAAATTTGTCACAAACCATAAAAATATTGATAAATTATGAATAAATTGTTAAAATATTTCACACTAAAATGAGGAGTGAATTAATAAGATTTATAAAAATTGAGGATTTATTAAATTATTTCGAATTAAAATCAATTGGATAGAATGTGTAAGTTTTGGGACTAAAATTGTTATCATACCATGTCACATCATCATTTTTTGTTCAGTTTAAATTTAACGGCGGGTATCAAAATAGAAATAAAACGTAACGTTAGGTATGATTTTGCCAAAAGTACTAGTTGAGGTACTAAAATAAAAACACGGATAAAGGTAGGGTACCAAATATGTAGTTTACCCTTTAAAAAATTAAAGTTTTTTTTTTTAATTGATTAGGTTTTAAAACTAAGTTAAATTACTTTAAATAACGCATATTAG
The DNA here is from genome assembly GCA_019671005.1 of Hibiscus mutabilis. Taxonomy (NCBI): domain Eukaryota; kingdom Viridiplantae; phylum Streptophyta; class Magnoliopsida; order Malvales; family Malvaceae; genus Hibiscus; species Hibiscus mutabilis. The sequence goes on from CM033736.1 coordinate 46,639,594, forward strand.
ATATGTTTGTTGACTATTTAAAATTTAAGATAGATGTCAATCATCTAGAGGAGGAGGTAAAACTCTCAATTGATACTATTTTCTTATGTTGTGAGTTTGATATTTATTAAGAGCAAATTTCTTCTTCCTTTATTCTTAGGTAAGAACCGTTAAAAAAAATAGGGATTTGGAGTTATTTTGTAAATTTTGGAAAATTTAAGAGTTTTTAAAATTAAGTTAAAATAAATAAAAATTAAAAAATAAATGACTCGTGTCATGCTTTGATTGGATAATGAAAATTTTTAATAGACACCTAAAATTAATGAAATAAAACGTTAGACATCTATTTGTACCAAAAAAACTTTAGACACCTAAAATTAAAAAAGGTATAGTTTAGACACTTATTTTTATATTAAGCCTTAATAAAATAACATCACATATATAATTTTAGGGTAAACTACTGTAATGATCACTTTCGTTTCATAAGTGTTCACTTCAATTTAAAAAAGTAACGTGTAGTCACTTACATTATAGTTTTATAATGTTTTGGTGATGTGGCACCTTAACAAAAGGTGTTAAACTTTAATTTGACCCCTAAATTTTAGATAAAATATTAATTTAACTCTTAAATTTAGATAAATATTAATTAACCAAAACAATCCTTACCGTTTGAAAATTTCGAAAATACATCCAAAATATCTTTAAGAATTGCATTCTAGTTATTCTTCTGAATTATTTTATTCCCAAACTCCTTTATACCAAGAATATAGCTGTATTTTGGGGAATAATTCAAACCCAAACAATATTTTGGGTTTTTGGGCACCTTAGGGAATATTTTGGAATATACGGTAAAATTTATAGTGCAGGGAGAAGTCGCCGTGGCGACTTGGGTGAAGACGCCATCTGCAGGTAGCGACGCCATCTGCAGATGGCGACTTCTCTCTAATTTTGTCTTGAATCGATAAGAAAAAATATTAAACTATTACAAGTCAAGGGAAAGTCGCCACCTGTAGATGGCATCTTCACCCAAGTCACCACCTGTAGGTGTCGACTTCTCCCTGCACTGTAGATTTTCTTGTAGATTCCAAAATATCCCCTAAAGTGCTCTATTTTCCCAAATATTTAATCCATTTGGATTATTTGTCCAAAACTGCCGAATATAAACTAGAATAAATTTCACTTCGTCAAATAATATTCTAAAATTTAAATTACCATTAAAGCCCTACAAGAAAATTCAAGGTTGAAGATGGTATTGATTTTTAAAAATAATGATGAAAATCTTATTTTCAAGGTTTAAATAACTTGAAAAGAAGTTAAGAAATCATTCATTATCTTGAAAATAGGTTTCTTTGAATCAAAATGGTGAATCAAGCAAAATCTTTTCTTGGAGTATCACGAGAAATTAGCAACTTTGGGGGTCTTCTTAGGGTGCTTTTATAGTACTTTTCGAACTATATAAAAAATATTTGTTCATTTAATGTTTCGAAAAGAAGCAATCAGTGAGAAAATATAAAAATTTTAGAGTTCCTCTCAAAATAAATCTTGGAGAGAAATGACAAGAAATTTGAGCAAAATACAGTTAAGGATTTTGGCAATTGGGTAGTTACAAAGGTTAAATTGATATTGTATCCAAAGTTTAAGGGTCAAATTAATATTTTGTCTAAATTTCAAAGGTCAAATTAAAGATTAACCCATTTTGCTAATGTGCCACATCATCTAACTAACAACTTTTAACATTTCAGTTTCCAAAACATTATAAAACAATAACATCAGTGACCAAAATATTATAAAACGATAAATTAAGTGACCAAAACCTTACTTTTTTAAATTTAGTGAGCAAAAGTGAAGACTTATGAAACGAAAGTGAGCATGCAGTAATTTACCCATAATTTTACCATGCTTAGGTCATCCAAATCAACGTCCATGTCAACTATATGTGCCATTCATACGCGTACCTTACTTCGTATACGTATACATTAGATACCAGTGCTATATAAACGAATTCTAATAATCCAATTGGTGCCGAAGTCTCATGTCGTGAAATCAAAGTAACAGACGAATTCTCACAGCTTCGACGGAGGGCGATACCACCCCCGTGGTTCATCGGAGACATATTGCGTAACTTGCTTCACACTCAAGTAATTGTCAAGGCCCCTGAAAAGAAGCCAGCAAAAAACAATCCTGTTTCTTTACAAGGAAGAAAAAAAAATCGGTTTCGTGATGCAACTAGAGCGCCGATGCCATAGATTTCATCAACTAGCATATGCTTAGCGTTTATAAAAATCAAAAGGTAAGAGTGGTAATGTAATTATATGACACTGCTATACAATTATTTGGATAATCGGGATAAGTACCATTCCCCGAGGTCACGGCCGAAGCCACTGTTTTGTTGCCTCCCCATGGGGCTTGACAGAAGCATGGCTGCGAGCAGTTTATCCACACAATGCCAGCTTGGATATCCTGCAAAAGATAATTCACTAATAAATTGTTTGCGACATCACTAAAATCTATTTTCTTTCTACTTAGCCGCTCTCCGTTTTCTCATCTTTTCAGTTTGCATAATAGCTGAAAATTTCAACTACGGACCACAAGCGACTCTCACCTTGCTTATACGATCACGTCTTTCCAGGTCATTTGATATCACGGCAGAACCCAAACCATAACTGGAAATTTCAAAAATAAATAAATTATCATCGGAATAACCATTCTTTAGACAAAGCAAAGTGACAATTTACTGTACTTCAACAGGAGAATTCGGCAACTTACGGGGTGTCATTTGCCAGTTCAAGGGCTTCCTCTTCGGTTCTGAATGTTTTGACACAAAGAACAGGTCCAAAAATTTCTTCTCTCCATATTTGCATGGAAGTTGTCACATCAGTGATTATGGTTGGTTCAACAAAGAATCCCGTCTTTAAATGCTGCCAAATATTTCTCAAATATGAGAAGTGAAAACTTTTAGACAGAAGCAAAGCTAATAACGAGAAGCGGCGAATACCTTGGGACGGACTCCGCCACTCAAAATGGTAGCACCTTCACTCTTTGCAGTTGAGATGAATTTCAATATTTTCTCATACTGCAGCAAATGAATTAAAATTTGAGCAACTACAGATCGTGAAAATATAGGGATTAACATGTCTAACAATCCACGCTTTTAGTAACAGAACCCTTACCTGTCCCGCTCCAACAACCGGGCCAAGCCTGCAACCTTCTTCGAGAGAAATCTTAATGTTTTTAACCCATTTCACAAGCCTGTCCAGAAACTCTTTTGCAATGTTTTCCTGAGACATTTGAACATGCATTTTCAAGATGAGAAGAGGGAACCCAGAAGAAAAGGGGAAGGGCATTTCAAATAAGCCAGCTTTATCTATTGTAGAACGCGAAAGAGTAATATTTACAACTCTTGCTCATTACACCAGAAATGAGAAATCATGTCTTCCAGAAAGAAATACAGTGAGACTGGGAAAAAAAATTTCAGCACAATATTCAATCAATATGATGTTTTAGCCCATGGCACCAAATTTATAGCAGAGCAGGTGGGAAATAAAGTGGTATGTTAACATGGCAACACGGCCTGCGTAAGCAAATAAATTGGGATACGTGTATGGAGGTGAAAGGGACATAATATTGTGACTACAGCTCTTCTGCCATTTGCTTTCTATTTGTCAAGTGCATTCCTGAAATAGCCTGTCCAGTTTGTCGCTGACCACACATTAGGCTTTCGACATTTTACGTCAGTATCCATGGGAAGTTAATTGGCATGCTTATCTAACTTCCACAAGAAAATACCCTACGGAGCCATTCTAGGCCGCATGGTATTGTTACATCCGTGTTTTGGGTTGATAGTTCAACTCGTCAAAGGGAAACTGAAATATCTCAGCTCGGCTAAGGGAGTGTAGCGATTATTTTTTTGAAAATAAATTTTTTTTCTATTTTTAATAAAAATCTAATTTAAAAAGGAAATTTTGTAAAAACAAATCATATTTTAGGAAAACTGAGAGTTGCTACCGATTATTTTAAAAATGACAGACCGAATACCGTAAAAAACAAAATCAAGATTTTCTAAAAATTAGGTCCGGGAGTCGATTACTCATGAAGAAGGGTTAGCCGCCTCACTACGTCCAAAATTGGTACCTAAGGATTCGTATTGTATTTACTAAGAAAAATAAAAATTAAATTTGATTTAAAAATTATTCCTAAAATGCATGTAGGGATGACAAATAAAGATTTTGCCTTGATATTCACGGTACCAAAGGAGATGACACCCAGAGGTCGGATGACACTTCCACTAGAATACCGGAATGATAAGGCCTAGAACTATATGCTACAATTATATACATGAACATATGCGAATATTAATCGAATAAAGACATAAAATATATATGAAATATAATCACATCCACAATGGTGACTAATTTACAAACTATATAAAAAGCAATTAAGTACTTTATTATATTAAATAATCATTATATAAAAAAATTATTAAAGTCTATAATTATATAAGAAGGATTTTAAATATAATGATATAATAATATGTAAATTATATTATATGAAAAAATCATTAAAGTACTTAAAATAACATTATATATGTATAGATAAAAAGTATATATATTAAACTGTATACAACTAAAAGGTATATACAAATCGTATATCTACATTAATATATATATAATACTAAGAACACATACATATAACATTAATGTACACATGTATCTCTATACAATACATACATATTATAAACATGTGACATAATATAAAAGCACATTTACATGAACAATATTAAAAACTAAGCAATAATACACAAGAAACATCGAATAAAAGAATATTCAAAAGATACAAATAGCTAAATTAAAGCAATAATATGCATGAACAAGGATATTTACAAGAATTTAATTGAAAAACAGAAAATAAAGCAAGGACTAAAAGATAATTAAACCTTTAAAAAGAAACAATTAAATCACTGGAAAGGATCTAATTAAAAAATACAGCCTCATTTTACGCACTAAAACCGAAGTAAACCATTTAAAACAAAAAAATTAACTAATTGGGTGGCCTAATTATAAACCGTTATAAATATTGGAGGACTGGAAGGGTAAATTACCCAAGCGGCGGGTACCATTGCAAAAACGAAATATGGAAGCTCTTATGTTGCGAATATTTTGAGGCGGAGGGATTGTTTAGGGTATTAGACCATTTTAAAAATTTTAAGACCTATAAAACGACCCATTTGGTTCATTTTCAAAACCTTTGCCATTTTTTTGCCCTTCTAAAAAAGAAACCTAGATTTTCTCTGGGTGTTCATCCGAATGAACACCTGGGGATTAAACCCAGAAACTACCGCGGCCTGGCCATGCCGGCCGTCACCGGTGTCGGCGACATCCCAAAACCCTAAAAACCCTTTTCTCTTACAAACCAAACGGACCACTCCTTTTAAAAAAAGAATCCTCATTTTTTCTTAAAAACAATCCCTAAAAACGCAAAAAGGACCCCACTTTCTATATTTTTTTTGAAACCTAGAAATAAAAAAAACTAGTCCTTTACTAAGAAGCTCGACCCTCACCGGTTCACCCAGCTCGATCGGAGATCGAAGGCTTTTCACCGGCAAAGGAAGGGACTGAACCCCTCTGTAAACTTCAAACCCTCTCTCTCTCTTTTTTGCTTTTATATTTGTTTTGTGTTTTTGTTTATGGATGCATGCAAGAGAAAAAAGAATGAGGGGATTACCATTGAAATCTTTCTAGATTTTTTGTTTATTGATGATTTGAAAGAAGCATTTTACAAATGATTTTTTATATGCTTTTTATATTCGATATTTGTTTACATGGGTAAGTAACCATTAAATGGTTATATTGTTGATGATAATGGCCGACTAACATCTCTCCATTTTTTTATTGTTTCGTGCATGCTCGATGGTTGAGGGAGCCGGTGGTACGGCGACATGGTGATCCTTAGTGAACGGGCGGCCGTTCGATGAGGAGATGAATGGTCTTTATTTCCTAGATTTGATCTAGGCCGTTGGATCAGATTTGATCCAACGGTTGAGATCTCACATGAATTGGATGGCTGAGATTCGATATGGAAGGATAACATGGAAGCCATCAACGAAGCCACGTGGAACACGGGATTCGAAGAGCCGGTGTGTAGGTTGCACGCGCGCGTAGAAGACGATGGGATAGGGCATGATCCTCATGCGCGCAGATAGAGAGCTATTCTTCATTGCATTTGGACCGTCAGATCTAGCTAGATCCAATAATCCTCTTTAGACGACTGCAAAAAAGAAAGGTTGATTATCATATTAGGGTCCTAGGTTTAATATCTGGGCCTGTCCGGTTGGGCCATTGTAAAATTGTTTAAATTTGGGTTTGTAATTGGACATTTAATAAAAACATTGGGTTTTTTTACTTTCAAACCTTTTTTAAATTCTGAAATAATAATAATAACAATAACAATATACAATAATATTAATAATACATACGCTATTAATTTACATGCATTTATCCGTACACAAACATATACATACACACAATAATAACAAGATTTATAATATATGTATATGCAATATATTCATATACATGTTTATAATAATAACAATAACAACACATAAATATTCGTACACATACATATATAATACATTCACATATACATACGTATACACTTACACACATACAAAATTATACATAAATATAAGGACACATATACATATATTTAGTAAACATTAGACACCTATATTAATACTATTAATAATTAATAATATTATACATAGACGAAAAAAATGAGTGATTATAGATGCTAGACGAAAAAAAATGAGTGATTACAGATGCCCCTCTTTGCTTGTTCTTGTGAAACGAGAACAAAGCAAAGACTAAAAGCACTCATTTTTATCCTTACTCCCTGTTTGTAGAAATTGGGACCACGAGTTGCTCCTATATGGAACCAATTCTTCCTTTCTCCGTTTGAAGCGTTGGAGCAACAAATCCTTTTTATATAGAATTTTCGCTTGTCCTTGGCAAAGAGTCTTCGAGTTATAAGTCCCTCATATACAAAACTTTTACTTAGACTATCAAATATGTAGGTTCTTCCTATATAGAACCTTTTATCTTCTAGGTGGATTTTCAAACTAAGAGTTCTTCCTATATAAAACTTCTTATCTTGAAATCTTGAAGCATTGGTTTATCCTATATAAAACTCCTTGCTTCAAAATCCTTTTAGGCTATGGGTTCTTCCTATATAGAACCTTTCGCTTAGAGTCGTGAGTTCCTCCTATGTAGAACCTTTTACTCTGAAATCTTAGGACTACTAGCTCTTCCTATATAGAACTTTCGTCTTCAAACACGGCTCCCTATTTTCTGATGGCTCGAGTACCAAGAATTCTCGATACTTCCTAGAAGGCTGAAGAAATGGGAACTCTTGAGTTGATGCCCAAATTTTTTTATTGTTTTGGCATCAAAAGTGGAATAACATATTTGGTGAGTACAACAGACTCTTGATTCTTGGTTGAGATCTACCTCCTCATTTGCAAAGCAAATGATCTGATTCTTCATTGGTTCCTAAGTACTTGTCATGGATCAAATGAAACACTCAAATGACATGAGTTAGTATGTTCCTAACTTAGGGATGCTTAAGTTATATGATGCATGGATAATTATATCTCAAGATTATGCAAATGTTTTTTTTCTTTTTGGTTTACTAATCTTGGCTTTCTTCCTACTTTTCTTCTTCTCCCCACTCTCTATGGTGTCGGTACCTCATCTCACGTACGTGTTTAATCATCTTGACCTTATCCTTTTGAATTTTGAAAGCCTTTTTCTAAAGCTTCATTTTAGTTTTTACTTTAGATTTCTTTTCTCAAAACGCCCTTTTCGGGTTTTCACTTTAGTTTTTTCCTTTGTTTTTTTGTTTTTTTGTTTTGTTTTGTTTTGTTTTTTGTTTTTTGTTTTTTCTTTATCTTTATCTTTTTCTTTCTTTCTTTTATCTTTTTCCTTTTTCTTTTTGGTGCCCTTTCCGATTTTCACATTAAAATTCTTGTTGTTTTCATGATTCTCTCGTTTTCCTCTAGCAAGTTTGAGTTTTCATATAACCAAGCATGTTTTCATCTCTTGGTGCCTGGAATATTCTTCTAGACACTCATCGGCACATTTTCCATGCAAACCTTTATTCCGATATCAGTTCTTTCCACATATTACCTACACTTTAAAGACTAGAACACAATAATGCTAAAAAATCTTTTACTTATTATGAATCTATGTTAACCTACTTGTAGGATGCTTATAGAAATGATAAGGGAATGAGCAAAATAGTATTTTATAAAAATTGATGAACTAGAGAACGATTTTAACAAAAGTCATTGCAAACATGAAACAAGAGAAAACAAAATACAAGTCTCTTAAGTATTGACTGCATGAATGATGCGTGAGCCCATCGACCGAGGTAGAATCTTTAAATAAAACTCTCAACTGAGGCATCTTTACTTTCGAAGGGGTTTATTCACCGGATGCCTACTCTCAAAATTCCTTTAAGCCGCCCTTTACAGGTTTTCAACTCAAATCCTCCATCGGTTTCAAGATGACCTTTTTGGGTTTTCATCTTGAACCTCTCTTTTCATATATTTTATTATTTTTTTCTTTTTTTTTCTTTTTTATTTTTTCTTTCTTTTTTATAGGCACAATATTTTTTGACTGAGTCTGAGTTCACTAGATTGCTCAACTTATCCCCATCTATCCTTGTTAAGATCAACGCCTCTCCTGAAAATGCCTTCTTGACGATATATACTCTTCCCAATTTGGCTTCCATTTTCCACGAAAGTCCCTCTGAATTGGCAGGATTTTTTTAGCACTAGGTCCCGCTTTCGGAATTCTTTGGGGCAAAACTTTTTATCATAATCTCGTATCATTCTTTTCTGATACATTCATCCTTGGGCAGATAGCTCTCAACCTCTTATCCTCAATGAGATTCAACTGATCAAACCTAGCTTGCATCCACTCGGCTTTATCTAGCTTTACTTCATTCAGAATCTGAAGTGATGGAATCTCTAGCTCAATGGGTAGTACAACCTTTGTACCATAAACCAAAGAGTATGGTGTTTCCCCCGTTGACGTCCGTACAGAAGTTCGATAGGCGAACAAAGCGAATGATAACTTCTCATGCCAGTCTTTAAAAGTGTCTATCGTTTTTTCTATGATATTCTTGATGTTTTTATTTGCTGCTTCCCCTACCCCATTCATCTTAGGATGGTAGGTGGTGGAATTATGATGCACTATTTTAAATTGCTCACACACCTCAGTCATTATTTTGTTATTCAAGTTGGAAGCATTATCAGTGATAATCCTTTCAGGCAACCTATATCGATAAATAATTTCCTTCTTCAGGAATTTACAAATTGTGGTCCTTGTGATACTGGCATAAGAGGCTACTTCTACCCATTTAATGAAGTAATCAATGGCTACCAAAATAAAACAATGCTCATTAGAAGCTTTCGGATGAATTTTCCCAATAATGTCCATGCCTCATACTGCGAAAGTCTAAGGTGAATTCAAGGTATGTAATGGTAGCGGCGGAGAATGGATCTTGCAGTATATATCTGGAACTTGTGGCATTTCTTGGCGTAGTCAATACAATCCCCCTCCATGGTTGACTAGTAATAGCCATATCTCATAATCTTTCGAGCTATTGAAAAACCGTTGGCATGTGCTCCGCACAACCCATTATGTACTTCTGCAAGAATACTTTTAGCTTCTCGGGCATTCACACATCTCAACAATACTTGATCTCTACCCATCTTGTATAAAATCTCACCATCCAAGACATATCAAACGACCATTCTTCTGATATTCCTCTTATCGTTCTCATTTTCCCCCTCTGGGTAAACTTGGCTCTTGATGTATTGTAAGATATCATGATACCATGAATTACCATCCATTTCTTCTTCTAAGCTACAAAAATGAGCAAACATCTCAAAAATATGCATTTGAATCTGTTTTATCTCTGCCTTTGTACTGGCTTTGAACATTGCGGCCAAAGTTGCCAAAGCATCTGCCATTTGATTATCCTCCCTTAGAAGATTAGTAAATCTAACCTTCTCAAACTCTTTAATTAGCTCTTGAATCAGATCATAACACTTGATCAATTTTGGATCTCTCGTCTCTCATTCTCCTCGAAGCTGATAGATTATTAAGGATGGATCTCCAAAAGCTTGAAGTATCTTGATCCCTCTTTCAATGGCCGCATATAGTCCCACAACACAAGCTTCGTACTCAGCTATGTTATTTGTACAAAAGAAATTTAATTGGCTTGTAAAGGGGTAGTAGAAATATTTCGAAGAAATCAATACTATCCCTATTCTATGGCCCAAAGCATCGGATGCCCCATCAAAATAAAGCTTCCAAGATTTCTCCTCTTGGGTAATCTCTTTTCCAGTTGTGATGCACATTAGGTCATCATCTGGAAAATTAAAATTCAGGGATTCTTAATCTTCTGAGGCACGACTTGGTAAGAAATCAACTATAGCACTTTCTTTTACGGCTTTCTGATTCACATTCACGATGTTGAACTCAGACAACAACATTTGCTATCGAGCCATCTTTTCGGTTAGCGCTGGATCCTCTATAAAGAATTTTAATGGGTCCAACTTGGATATCAATCAGGTGGTGTGATATAGCATGTACTGTCTGAGTCTTTTTGTAGCCACACTAAAGCACAACACAATTTCTAAATTGGTGGGTACCGTGTCTCGCACTCAGTAAACTTTTTACTCAAATAGTAGATAGCTTTTTATTTCTTTCTAGACTCATCATGTTGTCCCAGTATACAACCCATTGAATTCTTGTAGTCTGCCAGGTACAAAATCAACGGTCTACCCGGTATTGGAGCCACTAGAATTGGAGGATTAATCAAGTACTTCTTAATTCTGTCTAAATCCTTTTGACACTCCTCATCCCGTACTCCTGGGTTATTTTTCTGTAGCAACCTGAAGATAGGGTCGCATTTGTCGGTCAACTGGGAAATAAAACGAGATACATAGTTTAATCTTCCTAAGAAACCTCGAACTTCTTTTTGTGTTTAAGGTCGTGAAAGATTTTGTATGGCTTTCACTTTGTCAGGAAAGATTTCAATTCCCTTTTAGCTCACTACAAAACCTAAGAGCTTGCCAGATGTCATAGCAAAGGTACATTTAGCTAGATTGAGCTTCAGCTGATACTTTCTTAGTCTTTGGAAAAGCTTTCTCATGTTTTGAATGTGCTCCTCCTCAGTTCGAGATTTGGCAATCATATCATCCACGTATACCTCAATCTCCTTGTATATCATATCATGGAAGAGGGTTACCATAGCCCGTTGATAAGTTGCCCCTGACATTTTTAAGTCCAAAAGGCATCACCTTGTAACAGAACGTGCCCCATAGGGTTACAAACGTGGTCTTCTCTATATCCTCTGGGTGTATCTTTATCTGATTGTATCCAGAGAAACCATCTATGAAAGAGAACCATGAATGTCCCGCTGTATGGTCAACCAAGGTATCAATATGAGACAAAGGGAAATTATCATTGGGGCTTGCTCTATTAAAGTCTTTATAATCTAGGCACATTCGAACCTTTTCATCTTTTTTTTGGTATTGGGACTATATTCGCGACCCATTATGGATACTTGGCAATTTTTAGAAAACCGGCATCAAATTGCTTACTCACTTCTTCTCAAATTTTCAACAGCATGCCAACCCTCATTCTTCTGAGCTTCTGTTGGACCAGTTTGCATTCTGTTCTTATCGGCAAATTATGCACCACAATGTCTGTATTTAACCCCGGCCTGTCTTGGTATGTCTAGGCAAACACATCTTTAAACTCTTGAGCAGAGCTATCAAGCTGTGTCTGTTTTTTTAGGAGAGGGTGGTACCAATCTTTACTTCTTTTATCTTCTTATTAGTCCCCAAATTTAGAGTTTCTACCTCTTCCTGGTGGGGTAGGATTTGCTTTTCCTCACTTGCCATCATCCTTAGCAGCTCTTCTGAGACTTCGTATTCTATTTCATCTTCTTCTTCATCCATCTCTGCCGAACATATAGGCAGATCAAAGCCTATCTCAGGATCAATTTCAGAATCATTCATATAGTCACCCGTAAGGACCCTGCATTAAAGAAAAAAATCAATATATATTTGGACAAAGAATGAAAACTTGTATAAAGAATGAATGTATAAAATTAGAAGATAAAATGTATAAAATGTTTGCCACTTGAGAAAACATAGAAAGCAATTTTTTTCATTACAATAGAAAACAACTAGGTCAACATAGTAGCCCTTATACAAAAGATCCCTAATGCTCATGGGCAAAAGCAAGAGGGTTAGTTCAGAGTATTACTCTGATTCCATCTTAAAAACTACAGGCAATTCAGCACTACTCTAGTTATCAAGCATCTCGTTTGGAAGACAAGGGCGAATCCTGGCTAAAAACTCATTGTCCTTTTCATCTTTCGATACCATGTCGATTAACATTCCATCTAGTGACTCACTGAGCAATTTCTCATCATTAAGCCTATCGCTCTCTTGGGTTACTTCATGTATCTTTCGTTTGGGATTGACAATGCCACCAAACACAAAGACATCCTTCAGGTGAGGAAAAGTCATAAGTTTCCATGGGATGTCTTCCTCTTTGAATTTGGCTTTTCTTTGTTCCTCTCTCTCTCTATATTCTTTCCTTCTTTGCAATACACTGGGCTTATGACCCAGTCCAAATCAGTCCTTCTTGATAGTGGTAGGCCGAGCATGCAGACTTTCTTGCAAATTCCTCCCAAGACCTTTTTCGATTTTAGCCCCGCGTCCTAAAGTCTCCCAAACGACCATCTTAGTGCAGTTAGACAACTTGAGGTGAAAAATCTTAATTCTGCAACAAATGTGGCATTCACAAATTCCAAAGCATAGAAAGAGCATTCCATAACATTTTCATCATTTTTGATGTAAGGAGTGTCAGATGTAACTGAAGCTATAATCTCTTGTTCGGCTCCTACACTGATCAACTTGCCTTCATTTAAAAATTTCAACTTCTGGTGCAGTGACGAAGGAACAACACCAGCAGAGTGGATTCACGGTCTCTTTAGTAAGCAATTATATGTGGCTTTAATACCCATCACCACAAAATCAACTGTGTACTCTATTGGCCCAATCAGCAAAGATATCTCAATCTTTCCCACCACCTCTCTTAGAGTTCCATCAAAGGCTCTCATAGAATTATGGCACAGTTTCATATGAGAACTATCCACCGGTAACCTTTACAAAGTTTCCATCAGCAATACAATCAATGCAGACCGATTGTCAATAAGCATATCTGGCAAAACATAACCCTTACAGTGAGTGGTGATATTTAAAGCTTTAGTGGATCCCATATCTCTTTTTGAGATTTTATCATCACTAAACGTGATGTAATTGTCCGCAACAGTATGACCCACTATTTGATCTAACTTGGCCACAAAGATGTTGATAAGTGTTCAAAAGTACTATTTTTATTACCCTTTTTACTCATATTATTGTTAGACTTAGGCTCATATTAGTTGCATAATTAGTCATTCATGCATTAATTCATGTTTCTTTCCACCGTGGAGCTTGATTACTTAACTTTGTGATTTTTGTGGAAAAAGATGCTGCTTTGGTGTGTTTTTGTGTGTGTGCTGAATCACTTGCCTAAATAAGGCTAGAACCAGTTGCCAGGGCAGTACATGAAGGAGATGCTGACGCAGTTGCCAGGGTAATGCATGAAGGAGATGTCGAGCTAGTTGCCAAGGCAATTTTTGACAAAGAATAAGATGATATGGTAGTCGAAATTGATGACTAGATAAGCCCAAGATGACGTGGAGCAAAGTTAAATCCCAAAGGAGTTTGATTTCCATGAAGAGGTTAAAGAGAAATTACATCCCAAGAAGACAGGAGAAGTTCTAGAAGGAATTTAAATATAATAAAGAATTATATTCTTTAAAGATATTTAATTCTAACTTAACTTCCTCATCAAGAAGGATTTTGACCTAGCCATCTCCTATTTAAAGGACCAAGCCGTCAAAGAGAGAAGAAAGGAAGGGAAAGATTTTGACAATAAGAAAAGCAAGAGATGAGAGATTTCGACAAGAAGGGAGAAGCTTGGAGAGAGTTCGATTGGGAGAGAATTCAAGGGGGCTGGTCGATTCTTATTCTTCTTCTTCTTCTTCTTTGCTTCCATTAGATTCATGGTTTGGGGATTATTCTTTGTATATCTCTTTTGAACCCAACCATGAACTAACTTGATTGGTTGGGGCTATTGTGTTTTGTGGTTGTGAAATCTTTTGGTTTTTGTTTAGGTTTTTGAGTTGAAATTAAATTTTCAAAGTTTGTTCATTCTTGGTTCTCAATCTTGTTTGCGAGTGAATTGGGAGATGATCTCGTAACTTCATCTATTTATCTAATATTGGGAGAGTTAGATTCAAGAAACGAATGAGCATGGTCTTTATTCAATCAATTGATGGTGAAGACTAATCCAGCTTAGGAATAAGTTTATGATTTCAACGGCTAAGAGGAGTGCAAGATTGGTTGTTGTTCACATTTGATTCACGCAGGGATGTATTATCAAGGCATGCACAAATAGCTAGAGTTTCGACTTAGGGATAAGAAGAAACCATTGAAGAACGCTTCGCCGAACTTTGGAAGTGAATGCTAAATTGCCCAGGCAATCGACCCATCCTTAATTGCCCAGGCAATCGCAGGAGCATTGCCTAGGCAATCTGATCAGACAACGAGGGGGAATTGCCCTGGCAGCCGACCAGGCAACACGGCAGAATTGCCCTAGCTATCAACCAGGCAAGTGCAACCAAATTGCCCTGGCAATCGACTAGGCAATCGTAACAGAATTGCCCTAGCAATCCGGCTGCTACTCAATCACCACGACGAACCATTCGATCATCACTCCACAACTCACGATAACCTAGCCTATTCCCTCTCTTATTTGATTTCATCTACTCTTTTAGTTTATTTCTCTTAGTTTACTCGTTAATTAGAACTCCTATTATCAATTGTGTTTTTATTTTCACAGTGCAGTAACTTAAGCAAAGTGGCCCAAATCAATCTCTGTGGAGACGATACTCGATACTCATATCACTTTATTACTTACGACGTGTATACTTGTACAATTACGTAGCACTTATTACGCGCAACAAGTTTTTGGCGTTGTTGTCGGGGATTGGCAATTGGTGTTAGTTGTTTTTGTTATTCCTTTTTTTTTCTTAGTTTTACTAACTTTTCTTTTTTGTTTGTTTTATCAAAAAACAATTAGGTGCGCTACAAGTTAAGGGACATCAACATGTCGGTAAATAAAAGTCGATCTATTCGAGAGTTGCTGTTGGAGGATATGAATCAATACAATCAAGAGTTTCTTGCACCCTTTGATGATTACATATACCAACCGAAAGCCCAAAGAGCCTATACCGTAGAAAAATCTTGTGCTATGTGTAGAGAACATCATGTGTTTGAAAATTGCCCTCACATTTTCGGTGCATATGACTACATGGTGGACCATAGAGGGGACCAGCAGTAAAATTCTTCATGGTATGATCGAAAAGCTCAAATTTTTTTTTACAATAACAATTTTGCCGCAGCAACAGATATGCCATGGCAGTGTAGTCATTTTCAAGAGCATTCCAATTCCTTGGAGGAAACATTGCTAGCTTCCTTGACTAGACTTGACGGATCAATTGAAGAGATCCGAGAGCTGTCAAAGGCCATGGATACGAGGATAGCTTAGTGGGATGCAACCTTGGGGGATTCAGAAAATCAATTGAGGAGATCTACATATGTCATGGATAACATGCAACAACAATTCATTCCTAAGGATACTGAAGTCCCAAGGCAAGAGGACAAAGAACAATGCAAAGAAAGCTCTCTGATGTGTGAGAAACAACTAAAACCTCAAAGTAGAGAGTATGTTGATGAGAAAGTCTGCCCAACACAAGATAAGCCTGAGCAACAAATTGCCTCGGCAATGATTGAGGAGCCTGAACAGAGCAATGCTGCGACAACACTCAGTGAAGCTGAGAACAACAATACTAGATCAAATTCTGAGGAACCTGATGCCCAGAAGGTTACAAGGTTGATGTTGAAGTAGGAATTTGTAAATTGCTCTCATCTACAGTTGCCACGGCAATTGCACGACCACATGCAAGATCAACGAGATGACAATACTTTGCCAATGGAATATGAGCAGGTAATGATTGAACCTTTTGAATTCTTTAAAAACTCACCTCGTCTATTGCAGGTATGTCTTGAGGAACCGATGTTGGTAGATTTGAAGCCATCGAAATCTCTACTGATGGAGATGTTTGAGAGGCCAAACGAAAAAGGTGTTTGTATTCGTAAAGCTTTTCAAAAAATTGGTTCTTCCCTTGTCTTACAACAAATTTTGGTAACTGATTGCCACGACAATTGGCTAGAGCAGCAATTGCCACGACAACGAAGGTTACATCCAACCATGATGGAGCCCGATGAGAATGAGGTAATTAAATGGTTGGATATTGATATAATTTTTCCTAATAGTAAATTCATGCCTTCAGGAATAGTAGCAAGGTGGAAGATGTGCATGGACTACAAGGGAACACGGAAGAAAGACACATCCACCATGGTAATGCATTGAGGACAATGCTTCTCTCGAGTTTGGGGGGTGTTGGTTTCTAGTTAGCTTCATGTTTAGTTGCATTCATCTTTAGCAATCACATATAGGTTGCATATGTTACTTGTCATGCCTTTAATTGGATTTAATTGCTTAAGACTTGTTGAATATCCAATGATGAATTTTTGTCACTGCACTTAATTGAAAGAACCTTTAATTTTAGGATTGCATGAAAAGAACTTAGAATTTTACTATGACGCTGATTTTTTACAAGGTTGTGGCTTGTTGATTGAAAGAAACTTAGTGAACTTAGGTTGCTTAAAATTTGGGTAAATTTAAAATTGAAAGTTAAAAGTTAATTTCTTGCTAGAGGTGCCCGAAACTGGCTCTAGTAGTTAATGCACATTAAAGAATCGCTAGAGGTGCCCGAAATTGGCTCTAGTCAACTAAAGTAAAATGAGAAATTGCTTACTTTGCTTGAGATGCCCAAAATTGGCTCTAGTGAAAATAAAAATATGTGCCCCGGTAATTAAATTGATAAAAGCCTATTGTTCACATAGAATCTTGAAAATCAACTTGTACACAACTACACACACATTGTCGCAAGCATTATAGTTCGATTCCGGGTAATTTTTGTGCTATTCGAAAAATTAAAAGGTTATCATACTTTGTGCCGCAGTTCCGAGGTTTGAATTCAAGTTTGAAGCATGTCTTTGATGATTAAATTCTTGGTAGGTAATTGTTAGTTTGCATTGCTTGAGGACAAGCAATAGTTCGAGTTTGGGGGTGTGATAAGTGTTAAAAAATACTATTTTTATTATCTTTTTTACTCATATTATTGTTAGACTTAGGCTCATATTAGTTGCATAATTAGTCATTCGTGCATTAATTCATGTTTCTTTCCACCGTTGAGCTTGATTACATAACTTGGTGATTTTTGTGGAAAAAGATGCTGCTTTGGTGTGTTTCTGTGTGTGTGCAAAATCACTTGCCTAAATAAGGCTAGAACCAGTTACCAGGGCAATACATGAAGGAGATGCCGACGCAGTTGCCAGGGTAATGCATGAAAGAGATGCCGAGCTAGTTGCCAAGGCAATTTTTGACAAAGAATAAGATGATATGGTAGTCGAAATTGATGACTAGATAAGCCCAAGATGACATGGAGCAAAGTTAAATCCTAAAGGAGTTTGATTTCCATGAAGAGGTTAAAGAGAAATTAAATCCCAAGAAGATAGGAGAAGTTCTAGAAGGAATTTAAATATAATAAAGAATTATATTCTTTAAAGATATTTAATTCCAACTTAACTTCCTCCTCAAGAAGGATTTTAACCTAGCCATCTCCTATTTAAAGGACCAAGCCGTCAAAGAGAGAAGAAAGGAAGGGAGAGATTTCGACAATAAGAAAAGCAAGAGAGGAGAGATTTCGACAAGAAGGGAGAAGCTTGGAGAGAGTTCGATTGTGAGAGAATTCAAAGGGGCTGATCAATTTCTTCTTCTTCTTCTTCTTCTTCTTTGCTTCCATTAGATTCATGGTTTGGGGATTATTCTTTGTATATCTTTTGAAACCAACCATGAACTAACTTGATTGATTGGGGTTATTGTGTTTTTGTGGTTGTGAAATCTTCTGGATTTTGTTTAGGTTTTTGAGTTGCAATTCAATTTTCAAATTTTGTTCATTCTTGGTTCTCAATCTTGTTTGCGAGTAAATTGGGAGATGATCTCATAACTTCATCTATTTATCTAATATCGGGAGAGTTAGATCCAAGAAACGAATGAGCATGGTCTTTATTCAATCAATTGATGGTGAAGACTAATCCAGCTTAGGAATAAGTTTAGGATTTCAATGGCTAAGAGGAGCACAAGATTGGTTGTTGTTCACCCTTGATTCACGCAGGGATGTATTATCAAGGCATGCACAAATAGCTAGAGTTTCGACTTAGGGATAAGAAGAAACCATTGAAGAACGTTTCGCCGAACTTTGGAAGTGAATGCTCAATTGCCCAGGCAATCGACCTATCCTTAATTGCCTAGGCAATCGCAGGAGCATTGCCCAGGCAATCTGATTAGACAATGAGGGGGAATTGCCCTGGCAACCGACCAGGCAACACGGCAGAATTGCCCTGGCAATCAACCAGGCAAGTGCAACCAAATTGCCCTGGCAATCGACTAGGCAATCATAACAGAATTGCCCTGGCAATCCGGCTGCTACTCAATCACCACGACGAACCATTCGATCATCACTCCACAACTCACGATAACCTGGCCTATTCCCCCTCTTATTTGATTTCATCTACTCTTTTAGTTTATTGCTCTTAGTTTACTCGTTAATTAGAACTCCTATTATCAATTGTGTTTTTACTTTTCACAGTGCAGTAACTTAAGCAAGGTGTCCCAAACCAATCCCTATGGAGACGATACTCGATACTCATATCACTTTATTACTTGCGACGTGTATACTTGCACAATTGCGTAGCACTTATTAAACTTAAGCAAAGTTTTTTCCGCAGCAGTATGGCCCACTATTCAATCTAACTTGGCCACAAAGATGTCATCCGGCACAAATATTTTGGTTTAACACATTCAATAGCGCATCGCGATATTTTTTCAAACTCAAAAGTAGCTCGAGCACCGTAATCTTTGCTTGCTGCTTGCGAAGTTGCTCTACAATGCTATATTTACCGCGCCTTAAAAAGTTCAAGAATTCTTACACCTGAGCTTCAGTTACTGCCTCATTAATTTTTGAAGGGGGTTCCTCACCAAATATCTTCTCAGGACCAATTATCCTATCCTTTCTTTTATCCTTTTTGGCTTCCAAAGCTTTCAAAGCTTCTGGAGAATAACATCGGCCACTTCTAGTAAAATAGCCCACTTCATTCACAACTTTATCTTTTAACTCTTTTGATTCTTCTTTTGATGTAGGATTTTTTTTCTATTAGAGATTCATTTTTCTGCTAAAGTTCTGATACTTCCGGCATGGACACATTAGTGGCATAATTCCAAGGAACTTTTTGTGTATCCTTAAATGGGCATAGAGCTGGAGCTGAAATGATAAGCTTAGGAACCAAGACATGCCGGGGGTTAAATACAGACATTGTAGCGCATAAATTGCCAATAAGAACAGAATGAAAATCGGTCTAACAGAAGCTCAAAAAAATGAGGGCCGACATGCTGTTGAAAATTTGAAAAGAAGTGATGAAGCAATTTGATGCTGGTTTTCTGAAAGTTGCTAAGTATCTAGAATGAGTCGCGAATATAGTCCCAGTACTAAAGAAAGATGGAAAGGTTCGAATGTGCGTAGATTATAGAGACCTTAATAGAGCAAGTCCTAAGGATAATTTCCCTTTGCCTCATATTGATACCTTGGTTGACAATACAACAAGACATTCATGGTTCTCTTTCATGGATGGTTACTCCGAATATAATAAGATAAAGATGCACCCAAAGGATATAGAGAAGACCACATTTGTGACCCTGTAGGGCACGTTCTGTTACAAGACGATGCCTTTTGGACAAGGAGATTGAGGTATACGTGGATGATATGATTGAAACATCTAAGAGAGACCCAGATCTCTTAGATTACTGAAAATAGTTCCGCTTATCTTTAATTAGATCTCTTTAGATAGAGATTACAACTACAATAATTAAATAACTACATCACTAAATAAAGTCCTATGAGAGGACAACTTATATTCTAAGAATGCTACCTAACTTCACCTAGGAAAAATAAAACAATTTCTTTTATTAATTATTAAGAATCCTATGGCCATAATAGGTGTATGATAAATAAGTAAATAAGGAATTATGAACACATATTTAGAACTGTATAAAGAAGGTGCAAACAATATCATTAGGAAACTTATGTGTACAATGAGACAAGATGTTGCACTTCAAATCTGTCTATTTTTTCAAAAGCAACCAAATGCAGTCCACTCAGCAGCTATTAAAACCACCAAGAATTTTATCAAATAACTGTGTACACTTGGAATCAGGAAAAACAATAACAATATGCAACATGGCTTTTCTAATATGTTAGGTTTCAGAAGCCTTATATTTCTCAACAATTTGTTTCTGCAAGCAAGTACAACTGTATGGAAACATATGCTTAAATTGTAATTCAGATGACACTAACCTTTGTCAAGGTCAACATCCTCAAACACAATGATTGAACTTTTCTCGCCAAGCTCTAAAAAAACAGGCTACCAAAGAAAGCACATAAGTAATTTTATGCACAGAACAAAAAGGAAAAACTTCTTTTTTTGTTTCCATAACTTAAATATACCTTGACTATTTGAGCAACTGCTGTCATTATCTTGCTCCCTGTTGTGTAACCCCCTTGACCTGGTCTAGCTGCCAGACCAAATCGAGGAAGCTACATTAGGTTTGCCGCAGTAAATCGAAGAGATTCAACAAAACCCGATCTATTTTTTCTTTTTATCTTGTCTAGATGCCAATTATTAGTCTTACGTGTACATGCATCACTCAGGTATAACCTCACCTCAATCGGGCACCATTTTGACATCCAATAGATCACATTTGTAATTTAGGGACCAAATTGTAAATGCAGAAAATTTGCTGGATTTAAGCCACTTTTAATATACCAATCTTTAATTAGTCAGGTTCTGATTTCATCTCAAATTGATCATTCAAGCTCATACAATTGCATGGACAAGATTCAGGGACTAGAATACAAAGAAAGCAAAATTGTCAAGCCAACATTACAGAAAATGGACTCGGGTATCGGTACAAGTGTCACCGTATCGATACACCACGACAGGTATCGATACGCCATAACGAACTTACCTAACTTTTGAATTTTTTAATATACGTACTGGTACGCTTACATGGGTATCGGTACACGGGTTTTGATTGAAAAAAGTGAAATTCCAAAGGCTAGAATGTGTACCGATACACCATTACCCGTATCGATACGCCAAACCAAAAATCACCTAGGCGTACAGGTACTCCCTTACGCGTACCGATCCCTTAGGCCAGAAAATGCCTATCTGTACCGATACGGTCCCCTGCATATCGGTACGCCTGGACCTGTAATGCCACAATTTGCTGACTTTTCATCTCAAAAACATTCTCAAACCATTCCAACATGCTTATAACACCATACCAACATGCCATACGTATCACAAGACAACTAGCAACTTCATTCCTACAGCACAACAAGTATCAAGCATCAAAAGGGAATCTATAGGCATGCTTCCTAATGTCCATTCAAGCAACATGTCAAAAAGGTAAACCAGCATCAAAACAAACTTTAAAGGCCATTTACAACCCAAGAGCAACTAAAGAAATATGTTCAAACAGGGAATTCCACAAAACATCTCCCAAAACACAATAGGTATCCATTGCCCTTATTCATTATAGTCTAAACCAAGACATACTTTGGAAACAAGTCTTGCCAAGATCCCCTTGCTTTTTGCTATCTTCCAAGACCTCAATTACCTTCATTGATGGACAACAAGAGCGTAAGCACACAAGGCTTAGCGAGGAATGCTCAAAACAACCACCATCAATGCATTTAAAACCATTTATTTAACATCATCCTTTAAAAACATCATCATCATCATGCCCCTTTTGAAAACATGCACTCTATATCATTAAAACCAGCATAAGAAACCATATGCTACATGTATCATTAATCAACAACAAATTTCATTGCTAACCCTCCACTTAAGCCTTCACATGCATTACTACCAAATGCAAAGCTTAAGGAGAAACATGTATAAATCACATTATACAGCATAAGACATTTCAATGATACATTAAAAATTATATTGGCTTTCAAGTGATCAATAACAAGTCTATTAATAAAAGAGTTCATCGGATACACGGATTCAACAAGTGTTAACCCAACACTTCAAGCCATCTCAACCGGAATAGCAATACAATTACAATCACGGTACATTAACAACCAGGTACAATAACAACCCACGAGGACATCCACCCCAATATCGGTTAGACGCTTAATCCACTAGCGAGAGTATTCGATACCGTTTAACCCCTCTACCGTTAGGGTACTTGGATGGAGTATTCGATACACCGTATAAACCCCTCGATGTCCAAAGCGGCTTATTTACAGTGCACTCAATCCTATGGCCGGCCAACTATATCCGATAAACATTTTAAAACCACATCACTTGCCAATATAGTTAACCAAATAACATTTATCTCACTATTTTTAACAAGCATTAAACCATGTCATTTCCAAAGCAACAACCATGCTTTAAAACACAAGTACAAACTACATACTTACAAGGATCACTTACCATGTGCATCATTCAGCATTTCATGCTTAAAAACAGTATATCAAATACTTTAAAACATGCTTAAATAGTAGGTAACATGTAAATTAAAATAAGTGCATAAAACCATTTCAAACTAGCACGACCGAGGGAGAAAACCATTTTATACTTACTTTCGAGTCTAGGTAAGCGTTTCAAGCTCTACCTCAACTCACAAAACTCTGTTCCAAAACATCAAAACGCTATAAACCACGTTTTCACTCACCGATACGCGAAACTTCTATTCGTCGACGCGCAAACATGCATCCGAAGTCTCCTACGCTTCTCCAAACACCTCCAGATCAACCTCCCATGTTTTTACCACACAACAACAAAGGATTAATGCATCATAATGTATTCTAAACACAGCAAACACAATCCTTCTCGGATTTCCACAACACCCTCACAATTAACCCTCCACAACAACCAAAATCAAAATCAAAGCACTTCGAATCACAATCCAGCCAACATCTATCAACCTAGTATCATTTTCAACACCAAAACACATTTAAAAACAAATCTATGACAACCTACCACCTCCAGCAACCTAACAACCGTAATTTCAACACAAAACTTCAAAACTAACAACCTAAACAAATAGAAACTCTTATGTTTCGGGATTCCATTGATAAAAATCACTTATCGACATTCTTAAACATCCAAAATGATTCAAATCACCATTACATACTGGAAATCAGATTCAATTCGCGAATCAACATATTTTCCCCAAAGATCTCATTAAATCATTAGAAAATCATCAAAATCATATTAGAAATGCAAAAGCAAAGATCAAATGCTTGGAATTTCAATAAAGAACCATACAATAGAGGAGATCTCGGACCTTACCCCTATTGTGAAGTTTCTCCCTCAATTGATTTGTGAAAAGCTAAGAAATCACAAGATTAATGTGAGATTTTCTATAAACAATCTTTGTAAAACAATTTGGAACAATAAAATCAAGTTAGAAACCACCTCACCTCTAGAAATTTGATGAAATCTGAGTGTTTGGATGAAGAGAGAATAGAGAGAAAAAGTTGAGAGAAAAATAACATGATTTTTGTTTAAGAAAAGATAACCACCTTTTTAACAAAATCCACTTTAATTATTAATTAAAGCACATGTTTAAATTAATTAAATTAAGGGAGAAACCTTCAGAAACAAATTGGTAAAATAGCTCCTTAAAGATTCTAAGTATTTGACCCTTTTCATTTTAGTCACTAGAAAATCACAGTTTTCAAAACTTTCATTTTGGTCACTAACCAAAATGTTCACCTTCCAAAACTAATTTTTCAAAATTGATTCCACCATTATTAAATATATAATTAATAATGATTTTTAAACATTTTTCTATAATTTTTCCAACACCGAAAATATACGATCCAGAAACTGACTCGAATCTCTACTCCGGTCCACCAAACCGTCTAATAACCCACTAAACCGCTAAGCCATAAAATCGGGGCGTTACATGTTGCATTGCTTCTAGTGAAGGCAATCTTTTTAAATTAATCATTGAATTTATGCCACTGTTGATATTTATCATATAATAGCCAATAACTGAAATCAACAAGACAAAGAAGAGCTTAAATGAATGATGACAATCGAACCTTGTAAATGTTGGGATGAGATGCCAAATGAGCACCAGCTTCATGGCCAAATCCAGTCAGAATGTTCAGGACACCAGGAGGAAGACCAACCTCCTCCCTACACACTTCAGCCAGCTCCAAACAAGTGCTGGAAGGGAAAAGAATGCATATGCGATGAGCATCATTGTTGGTTCCGAATGCAAAATATATACCAAAATTCTCAAATTGTCATAAAAACTGAAAAAATACAGCAACTAAGGGAGAATGCATATGCCTTTCGTGCATATGTACGATACACCAAAGAAAAAGCATAGTGCAATGCACACAAATTAGCTTTGTAAGATCTTTACTTTTATTGGTGTAAGTGAGTAGAGAAGTATGGTATTATTTAGAAATAGTTATACACCAACTTCACAAAGCACAACAAAATAACAAGATAGTACCATGGAGCAATCAATCCAACAACCCCAATTGGTTCCTTAATCACATGACTCTTAAATGTCTCCATGGGAAGAGAAACGGGAGCCTTTTGCTTTGCATCTAACCCTTCAGCAAGGTCTGCATAGTACTCGAAACATCCAACAACATCCTCCTGAATAAGATGAATAAACAGGTAAGAAAATACACTAAATAAAGAATCATAAAAACTTCATCAGCGTGACAAGTATACCAAGTCCCAAATTTGCCTCATCAAGTGGTTTCCCACAATCAATTGTTTCGAGCTTAGCAAATTCAGTTTTTCTCTTTGTTATCTGCACCACTCGTATAAATTCATCACATCAAATCAAGCAATACACCCAATTCAATGATAAGCATATTCTTCAATTCATTCAGATATGCTAGAAAACCGTGTTACAAGAAAACAATCAGAAAGGATTACAATGAAGAGCATAATTTACTTCATCCGCAAAAGCCAACATCATCACTTTGGTTTAAATCTCAGAATGAATGAAATTATTGCAGACAATTTTACTACAGCGTGTTTTTACCTTAGCAACGATGGCGCGTAAATACTTGGCACGGACAGCGCCAGAAGCTGAAGCCCAATCCTTGCCTTTGTTTCTAGAAAAGGCTCTCCGAGCAGCGGCAACCGCGATCTCCACGTCTTCAGATGTAGCTGCCGGAATGTCACCTGGAAAAACACACACACACAATGGAATAACCTCGTTAAACCATTAATCAAGAAAACAAAAAAAACGGATCCAAAACGGATAAAGGATAAAGAACTGACCGATGATCTGTTCAGTGGCGGGGTCGATGACCGGGATTCGCTATTTGAGAACGGGCTCTCTCCACTGGCCGTCGATGAATAACTGTCGCCTCGGAACTTGGGGCGCCATATTTAACACAGTTTGAGTTCTGGTTTAGTTTCGCTCTGGATCTCCAACTTTAACAAGCAGTGTGGATTCGGAAGCTCTCTGGTTGATAATACTGCGGACTTGGTGAAAATAATTAATGTTGTCTTTTCCACGTGCTGATTATATAAGGCAAACACATAAGAATGATTAGGTAAAATTCAATTATTTTTACCTTCTTTTGGGATGATAATAAATGGTTAAAATTATTCTTATATTTTTTTCAATTGATAATTTCACATTTTCTATTGTAAAAAAATATAAAACTTTCAAGTTTTATATAGATAGATAAGATCATTTTACACTATGTAGAACTTAAAAGTTTTACCTTATTTTGGACCATTGGGTTAGGGTAAATGGATGATTGAGATTAACAGTAGAAAATATGAAAATTATCACAAGAAAAAAGA
The DNA here is from genome assembly GCA_019671005.1 of Hibiscus mutabilis. Lineage (NCBI taxonomy): Eukaryota > Viridiplantae > Streptophyta > Magnoliopsida > Malvales > Malvaceae > Hibiscus > Hibiscus mutabilis. The sequence goes on from CM033736.1 coordinate 46,665,815, forward strand.
GACAAGGAAATAATCTTAGCTATTTATTACACTAATTCAACGGTCCAAAAAAGATGTAAAAGTAATTGAGTTTTATATTGTGTAAGTGGATTCTAACCTTATATATATGAGATATGATCTAGTTACACAGTGTAATAGTTTTTAACTTTAACATATTTTTTGGATCGTTAGATGGGTGAAATTGATAGCTGAGATTAACCGTGAGTAATTGAGTTTTAACTACGAGTTTTATACTTTTTGGATCATTAGATGGGTAAAATAAATGACTGAAATTAACTCCTTATTTTTTGCCGAAGTTAATCTTCACATATCCTATTGTTAATCTCAGTCATTCATTTCACGCATCCAATGATAAAAAAGGTGTAAAACTTAGAAACTCTTATACTAGGTAGGCAGGTAGGTAGATAGATAGAAAACTCAACTAGTTTACACTAATTCATGGTCATTAGATTAGTGAAATGGATTGATGAGATTAACTTCTTATTTTTTTCAAGTGATAATCTTCACATATCCTACTTTTAATCTCATCCATCTATTTTACCCATCCAATGGCCATGGATTAGTGTAAAACTAGTTGAGTTTTACATAGTGTAACTATATCTCATCCCATATATATATTGATAATTTTAAACATTATTTTTAATTGGCTCCCAATAGATGTGAACTGTCGTACAACTCATCGAAAAATTAAATATATTAGCTTTATAAAGCCATATATAGGGGTCTAAAAAAATTGACCTAAAAATTCGACTGAAACCGACTAATCTCATATTGACCTGACCTGGAATCAACTGTCAATAAAATAATCGACCCGATATGACCCGACCTAACAAAATAGCTGACCCGATATGACTAGACCCGAATCACCATAGACTTGAACTAGAACTGAACCAGACTTAAACCGAATGTTGTCAGATCCGGATCGAACCCGACCCGAACAACATGTTTGCCTCCTCTACCGATGAGTTACCAATATCCTCTGAGCTCTCGTCCTGATTTGCTATAACATTGAAATCCCCTGCAACTAGCCAGGAGAGATCTCCAATGTGAATTTTAAGGTCTCGAATATGCTGCCATAATCGTAGCCTATCACTTCCCATATTGCAACCACAAATCGCAGAGACATAAACTTGAACTCTACCAACATGAATTAGACAGGTGATTCATTGATCCGAAATAGCAAATTCACTGGCAGAGAAACCAAAGTCGACCATTAGCAGAATGAGCATAGTTATGAAACTCCTTCCATCCCACAAATAATTATCCTAGATAACCTGCCTTTTATGCTCCTTAACTTTAGTCTCAACTCTCAAGTAAGCAAACAAGATCAATACCAAGACTCTTTTCTATTCACAATATCACGCTGCTTTTTGGGGATTATTCATCTCTCGACACATTCCAAAATAACGACTCCGTGAGGAAATAGGAGAAGAGTTACCTACACCACCTTGCTTATTGCCACACCTTGCACTACTGAAACATTGTTCAACTTCAACAGACTGCATTTCCACATTTTCAGCAGAATCTTCATCAGTTACACACACTACATCACTAGCAGCAGCAGCAGCAGAATGCACAGCTGCAATGCAACAGTCGTATTAAGTCAAGCAGCAGCACTAGTTGAAGCGACCCAAGTCTTATCAATCGGAGTTTCAACTTCAGCAAGTTTGGCCTTTCCCTTTACATTTCTAGGTGTTGGGGAAACCGGGTTATTTCCCACACGAACGTAGCTTCAAATTTGAGTTGAAATGTCAAGATCGAAACTACCGAAATTTGTACAGCGAACAAACCCATCAAACTATTAAATATTGTAATCCAATAAAAAACCCAATATTGAACAACCAAAATAAATGGAGAGAACACACATAATATACGAGGTTCAACGAAATGTCGTCTAACCCTCGGTCACCACGAAAGGATGACAACTTCACTATTACTAAAATGGTACAAACAAATGGAATTCTTTAAGAATTCCCAAATACAACAAATGGGAGAAGAGAACCAAATGGGAGAGATGGTTTGAGATTTGGGATGATATGAAATGAAAATAGTTAGGCATATTTATAGTCGAGCTCCAGGGACCGATCTTGTAAATAGCCTAATAGTTTAGAGACCAAACACTAATTATCTCATGCCACATTTAATTTGAAATTAAATGGTTTGATATAATGATTTTTGAAAACTCCTACATTTCAAGCCACTTTTAACAAATCTCTACCTTGGCTTGAAATTTAACAAGCTTCTCAAAATCTTCTTCAACTCCCCAAACAAAGTTATCTTTTGCAGTGTCTCTAAATGCGCTCACGAGCGCCATACACCCGAAGGTGCTCAAACTCTCAGGATGTTAATCAAGTTCAAACAATGATTGAACTTGATTGTTGTTACCACCTTGGTTAACATATCTGTAGGATTTTTTGTCATCACAATCTTCTAAAGTATAATCTATACTTCTTTAAAGATCTCCCGCACAAAGTGATACCTTACGTTAATGTGCTTGGTTTTTGAATGATAGACTTGGTTTTTCGTTAAGTGAATAGCGCTCTGACTGTCACAATAGAGACTAATGTGACTTTGAACAACTCCCAAGTCTTCCAACAATCTGTTAAGCCAAATAACCTCTTTAACAGCTTCTGAAACTACCGTGTACTCTGCCTTTGTAGTTGACAAACCCATCGTAGACTGTAAAGTAGACCTCTAACTTACTATGGCTTTTGCTAGAGTAAACAGATACCCAGTAGTTGATCGACGCTTATCCAAATCACCAGTGTTAAGTGTTCAAAAGTACTATTTTTATTACCCTTTTTATTCTTATTATTCTTAGACTTAGGCTCATATTAGTTGCATTATTAGTCATTCATTCATGTTGACATCGTTTCCTTGGTGGACAAGCTTGATTTCATAATTTGCTTAATTTTGTGGAAAAAGGTACTGCTTTGGTGTGTTTTTGTGTGTGTGTGCAGAATCACTTGCCAAAGCAAGGCTGGAACCAGTTGCCAGGGCAATGCATGAAGGAGATGCCGAGCTAGTTGTCAGGGCAATGAATGAAGAAGATGCCGAGCTAGTTGCCAATGCAATTTTCGACAAGGAATAAGATGATATGGTAGTCGAAAATGATGACTAGATAAGCCTAAGATGACGTGGAACAAAGCTAAATCCCAAAGGAGTTTGATTTCCATGAAGAGGTTAAAGAGAAATTAAATCCCAAGAAGATAGGAGAAGTTCTATAAGGAATTTAAATATAATAAAGAATTATATTCTTTAAAGATAATTTAATTCCAACTTAACTTCCTCCTCAAAAAAAGACTTTAACCTAGCCCTATAAATTGAAGGCCATGCCGTCAACTCCAAGGGGGAGAGAGAGGAGAGAATTTTCGACAAGATCAAGGGCAAGAGAGATTTCGACAAAGCTTCATCCATTTTTCATCTTTTTCTTTCTTGTTCAATTAGATTTATGCTAGGAATTCTTTATCTTGTGTTTCTTTGGAACCTAGTCATGAACTAAATCTATTTGGCTAAGTTTATTGTGTCTTGTGGTTGTGAGAAACAATTGGATTTTGTTTAGGTAATAAGAGTTTGCACTTTCTATTCAAGGTTTACTCATTCTTGGTTCTTATTCTTGTTTGCGAGTGAATTGGGAGAGGATCTCGTAACTTTATCTATTTATCTAATATCGGGAGAGTTAGATTCAAGAAACGAATGAGTATGATCTTTATTCAATCTATTGATGGTGAAGATTAATCCGGCTTAGGAATAAGTTAAGGATTTCAACGGCTAAGAGGAGCGCAAGATCGGTTGTTGTTCACCCTTGATTCATGCAGGGATGTATTATCAAGGCATGCACAAATAGCTAGAGTTTTGACTTAGGGATAAGAAGAAACCATTGAAGAACGCTCCGCCGAACCTTGAAGTTGCTGCTCAGACGCCCAAGTAGTTTGTTGCGTGTGATAAGTGCTACGCAATTGTGCAAGTATACACGTCGCAAGTAATAAAGTGATATGAGTATCGAGTATCGTCTCCACAGGGATTGGTTTGGGCCACTTTGCTTAAGTTTCTTGACCGTGAAAAGTAAAAACACAATTAAAGGAGTTTAACTAATAACTAAACTAGAAAGCAATAAAGTAAAAGAAAAGATGAGATCGATTGAGAGAGATAGGCTAGGTTATCGTGAGTTGAGGTGTGATAGCCGATTGGATTGTCTTGGTAAAAGAGTGCACGGGCAACTCGGTTGCCGTGGCGACTTGCACAACGGGTTGCCTTGGCAACTAATTGATGGTTGCCAGGCGACTAGTTGGGCAACTACTTGGGCGATCGGGCAGCAACTTCAAGGTTCGGCGGAGCGTTCTTCAATGGTTTCTTCTTATCCCTAAGTCGAAACTCTAGCTACTTGTGCATGCCTTGATAATACATCCCTGCGTGAATCAAGGGTGAACAACAACCAATCTTGCACTCCTCTTAGCCGTTGAAATCCTTAACTTATTCCTAAGCCGGATTAATCTTCACCATCATTGGATTGAATAAAGATCATATTCATTCGTTTCTTGAATCTAACTCTCCCGATATTAGATAAATGGATGAAATCACGAGATCCTCTCCCAATTCACTCGCAAAACAATACTAAGAATCAAGAATGAATAAACCTTGAAATAGAAAAGTACAAACTCTTATTACCTAAACAAAAACCAATAGTTTCTCACAACCACAAAACACAATAACCATAGCCGATCAAGTTAGTTCATGGTTGGGTTCAAAAGATATACAAAGAATAATCCCCAAACCATGAATCTAATAGAAGCAAAGAAGAAGAAGAAGTCGAAATTCCCCTAATGCTCTCTTGTCGAAATTTCCCCCTTGCTCTCTCTTTTTGGATTGTCGAAATCTCCTTACTTATTTATAGGGCTAGGCCAAAGTCCTTCTTTGAGGAGGAGTTTGAGTTGGAATTAAATTATCTTTAAAGAATATAATTCTTTATTATAATTTTATTCCTATTAGAACTTCTCCTATCTTCTTGAATTTAATTCTTCTTTAATCTCTGCATGGCAATCAAATTCCTTTGGGCTTGGGCCTTGCTCCATGTCATCTTGGGCTTGTAAAGTCATTAATTTCGACATCCCTATTGCATTTTTTTCTTTGTCGACAAATGCCATGGCAACTGGCTCAGCGTCTCCTTCATGCATTACCACGGCAACTAGCTCAACATTGCTTTGGCAAGTGATCCTGCACATACACACACAAAAACACACCAAAGCAGCATCTTTTTCCACAAAAATCACCAAGTTATGTAATCAAGCTCAACGGTGGAAAGAAACATGAATTAATGCATGAATGACTAATTATGCAACTATTATGAGCTTAAGTCTAACAATAATATGAGTAAAAAGGGTAATAAAAATAGTACTTTTGAACACTTATCATAGTTGCCCAGCTAGTCGTCAGGCAACCATCGATTAGTTGCCAAGGTTTTATTGTGCAAGTTGCCATTCAGAATCGAAGTTGCCCTTGCACTCTTTTACCAAGACGATCCAATCGGCTATCACACCTCAACTCACGATAACCTGGCCTATTCCCTCTTATTTGATTACATCTTCTTTTACTTATTTACTTTCTAGTTTAGTTGTTAGTTAAAACTCCTACAATCTTCTACTTGTGTTTTTACTTTTTACAGTGCAAGAGATTAGATTCATGAAGTGGCACCAATCCCTGTGGAGACGATATATTTTATACTATAACTTGCGACGTGTACACTTGCACAATTGCGGAGCACTTATTACGCGCAACAAGTTTTTGGCGCCATTGCCGGGGATTGGCATTAGTAACTTTGTTTTTATTTTCTTGCACTTTTTATTTTTCTTGTTTAAGATTCAAAGGGCTAACAAACTTTGGTTTTGCATTGGTATATGACCAGGGTGAGACCGATTACACCAGAATATCCCTTTGATCCAGAAATCAAACGAACCTTGCAAAGACTTAGACGAAGGTTAAGAGTAGCAATGGCTAATCAAGACGGCAATATGAATTAAGATGTTCCAGCAGGAGGAGGAGTGATTCTTGCACGAAACATAACTATTCGAGACTATCTTGAAGAAGATCTTGAAGGACTTAATCCAAGAATTTTCACACCTGAAATTGAAGCCGACCACTTTGAGTTGAAACCGGTGATGTTTAGTATGATCAACACAATTGGTCAATTTGACGGCTCAGCAACTGAAGATGCACGACAACATCTTAAATTTTTCCTCGAGATTTGCAATTCATTCAAAATACAAGGAGTCACCCCCTATGTTTTACGGCTAAGATTATTCCCCTATTCACTGAGGGATAGGGCGAAAGCATGGTTGAATAGTATTCCTGCCGGATCAACTTGGACCGATCTTTGTCTTGATTTTCTTGCTCGATTTAATCCTACAAATTTGAATGATAGGCTTCGTAACGAAATTACTTCTTTTCGGCAGGCAGATGATAAATCCATGTACGAGGCTTGTGAGCAATATAGAGAACTTCTACACAAATGCCCCTTACACGGATTCCCAGTGTGGAAATAAGTAACAATGTTTTACAACGCTGTGAATACACCAACAAGGATGATGCTAGATGCATCGGCAAACGGCATACTCCTAGATAAGTCACCGGAGGAAGCAATGCAAATTCTAAACAGGCTTGCCAAGAATGATTATCAATTCTCATCTGCTAGAAGAGGATGAGTTAAACGCCAAGCTACAATACATGAACTGGGATCATCAGATTCAATTTCGGCACAATTGGCCACTCTAACCAAGATGGTCCAGAACATGCAGAAACCAAACAACACACATGAGGTCAAGGTAATGTATTCCTTTTGTGAGTTATGTGGTGGTAACCATGATTCTTCTGAATGTATGCAGAATCCAGAATCTAGCTTTTATGTGGGGAATTACAACCGGAACAATAATGTGATGTCCAATACATACAATCCAGCTTGGAAGAAGAACCCAAATTTTTCATAGAGTAATCCCAACAATGCTCTAAACCATAACAATCAGAATGCACAAGCATCGGGATTCCAGCAGAATATGCCACGGCAGCAGTTGCCGCAGCAACAAATCTAGTTCTTTGGAAAATTCTCTCAATGCTTTTATGTTGAAAACTGAATCTTATATGGCTGAGAATAGTAACTTCATAAAAAGAACTGATGCTTTTATTAACAGGACCGAGATGAGATTGCAAAACCAAGAGGCGGCAATCAAATCATTGGAAAATCAAGTCGGACAATTTGCTCAAAACCTGAATACTAGACCGCAAGGAGGTTTACCTAGCGATACTGAAGTCGCAAGAGGAACTGGCCATGAGCAATGTAAGGCAAGCACCACTAGAAATGGCCAACAACTTAAAGAGGCTCAAGCTCGCTCATCAAACAAAACTCCACAAAAAGATCAAGACGAACTCAGCGGCAAAGCCTCAGATGCTGAACCAGGAATTGTCGCGGCAACCAGCGATAAGCATGCCTCGGCAACCGGCGATAAGGATGCCTCGGCAACCAACGATAGGCATGCCATGGCAACCCCAGTTGACAATGCCTCGGCAACTCCAGTTGCCCCAGCAATGCCATCAATCAGGTTCCAGACCAATAAAAGGATTGAAGATATCCGACTTCCACCACCATTCCCACAAAGGTTGAAGCGACAAAATCAAGAATATCAATTCAAGAAGTTCCTTGATATCCTAAAGCAAGTCCATATCAACTTGCCATTGGTTGAGGCAATTGAACAAATGCCGAACTATGCCAAGTTTCTTAAAAACATCGTGTCCAAGAGAACAAGGCTAGGAGAGTTTGAAACAGTTGTCGCAACAGAGGGATGCATGGCCATGTTGCACAGTCGCATGCCACCCAAGCTGAAGGATCCCGAAAGTTTTACAATACCATGTTCCATTGGAAGCCACTATGTCAGGAAAGTATTATGCGACCTTGGAGCAAGTATAAACTTGATGCCTAAATTGGTTTTCCATAAATTAGGAATCGGGAAGGCAAGACCTACAACAGTTATGCTACAGTTAGCCGACATATCCTATGTGCATCCAGAGGGAAAGATTGAAGACATACTGGTAAAAGTTGATAAATTTATTTTTCCCGCTGACTTTATTGTTTTGGATTGTGAAGCAGATGAACATGCACCTATCATTCTCGGGAGACCCTTCCTAGTAACAGGGAGAACCTTGATCGATGTTGAAAAGGGAGAACTCACAATGAGGGTGAATGACCAGCAAGTTAAACTAAATGTGTTCCAAACACTAAGACATGCCGATGATCCGGAAGAATGCCAAATTCTCCATGCCACGGCAGAGTTTAACTTCCAAGAGGAATTTAGTTACCTCGGCAACTACATTGCCAATCAAGAGGAACCTGGGGAGTATGAAGAACCGATCGATGAGGAACAACAAGAAGAGGCAAATTGGTTAGTCAATCGACCAAGTACATACTTTGAACCACTAGATTACTCAGGTAAGGAAGATAAACTCGAAAAGCCCTCTATTAAAAAAACCACCGATTCTTGAGTTGAAACAGTTGCCAGAGCAACTAAAATATGCTTACTTGGGAACTGATAAAACATTGCCTGTAATTATTTCCTCTAAGTTACAGCCTGAGCAGGAAAAGAAGCTGATCAAAATGTTGATGCTACACAAGAAGGCAATAGGGTGGACAATTGTCGACTTAAAGGGAATTAGCCCGGCAGTGTGCATGCACAAGATTTTGTTGGAAGATTATCACAAACCTTCGATTGAGGCCTAGAGGAGACTGAATCATGCCATGAAAGGGGTTGTAATGAAAGAAATCATCAAGTGGCTTAACGGCGGCATTATATACCCTATCTTTGATAGTACATAGGTAAGTCCGGTACAATGTGTACTGAAAAAGTGAGGTATAACGGTGGTAATTAATGAAAACAATGAACTCATTCCAACCAAGACTATGACCGGTTGAAGGGTTTGTATGGATTATCGAAAGCTAAACAAAGCCACTAGGAAAGATCACTTCCCATTACCCTTTATTGATCAAATGCTTGACCGTCTTGCAGGTAAACTCTTTTATTGTTTTCTTGATGGTTATTCAGGTTACAATCAAATTGCCATAGCACCAGAAGATCAAGAAAAGACAACCTTCACATGCCCATACGGTGCTTATGCTTTCTGAAGGATGTCGTTCGAATTGTGTAACGTCCCGACAACCTTCGAAAGATGCATGATGGCACTCTTTTCTGACATGGTCGAAGACTTCCTTGAGATCTTCATGGATGATTTTTCCATTTTTGGTAATGACTTCGACAGCTGCCTCGGCAATTTAAAGAAGGTGTTGGCAAGATGTGAAGAAACTGATTTAGTCCTTAATTGGGAGAAGTGCCATTTTATGGTAGATGAAAGAATAGTGCTCGGCCACAAGATTTCATCTAAGAGAATTGAAGTAGACAAAGCCAAGGTGGACGTGATCGAGAGATTACCCCCACCAAGTTTGGTTAAAGGAATCCGAAGCTTTCTTAGACATGCAGGTTTTTACAGGAGGTTCATTCATAATTTTTCTAAAATTACTAAACACTTGTACAATTTGCTTGAACGGGATAAATTCTTCAATTTTGATGATTCTTGCACCCAAGCATTCGAAACCCTAAAGGAAAAGCTTACCTCGGCACCCATTGTCGTTCCACCAGATTGGACGCTACCTTTTGAGCTCATGTGTGATGCAAGTGATTTTGCGGTAGGAGCAATCCTAGGCCAGTGCACAGGTAAGACCTTTCATGTGATATACTACGCTAGTAAAACTCTTAATAGCGCTCAAGTGAATTACACAACAACGGAGAAAGAGTTACTAGCCGTAGTTTTCACATTTGACAAGTTCTGGTCCGATTTGATTGGTATAAAGGTAATTGTTCATACGGACCATTCGAAAATTAAGTATCTATTTGCTAAAAAGGATATCAAACCTCGTTTGATTCGTTGGATATTGCTTTTACAAGAGTTTGACATTGAAATTAAGGACAGGAAAGGAACAGAAAATCAAGTGGCCGATCACTTATCATGCTTAGAACGCAATAGGGAGGAGGACGCAGATTTAGAGATATGCGATGCATTCCAGGATGAGCATCTTTTAGTTGCCTAGGCAACCATGGATGCGCATACCTCGGCAACCTCTAACGCCTTGAAAACCATGGATGCGCATGCCTCGGCAACCTCTAACGCCTCGGCAACCATGGATGTACATGCCTTGACAACCTCTAACACCTCGGCAACAATGGATGCGCATGCCTCGGTAACCTTTGACACTGCAGCAGCTCTTGATACGTACGCCTCGGAAACCATGGATGCGTATGCCTCGGCAAATCTAGACGCATACGCCTCGGCAATCTTGGGAGCAGTCGCCACGGCAGTACATGCCTCGGCAATACCCTGGTATGCGGATTTAGTTAATTTCCTTGTTTGTAGTATTTTACCTTATGGCCTTACTCACCAAGGGAAGAAGCGGTTTCATTATGATGCTAAGCATTACTTTTGGGACGAGCCTCTTTTGTTTAAACAATGTGTAGATCAGGTTATACGCCAATGTGTCCCTGAAGAGGAGCAGTATAATGTATTCCGGCAATGCTATTCTTCACCCTATGAAGGACATTTTAGAGGAACACGTACCGCGGCCAAAGTTTTGCAACCTGGTTTGTATTAGCCAACACTATACAAAGATGCCCAAGAATTTTACAAGCAATGTGATCGTTGCCAGAGGATGGGCAATATCTCTAGACGACATGAGATGCCGCTCCAAAACATCATCGAGGTGGAATTGTTCGATGTATGGGGGATTCATTTTATGGGACCTTTCTCATCTTCATCCGGCAACCTTTACATTCTACTTGTCGTCGACTATGTGTCTAAATAGGTTGAGGCAGTTGCAGTTCCCAACAACGATTCTAAGACCGTGCAACGATTCTTGCAGAAAAATATATTTACACAGTTTGGGATGCCGAGAGCAATTATCAGTGATGAAGGCAAGCACTTCGAAAACAAACTCATCGCCAAGATGTTACAACGCTTTGGTGTATCTCACAAGATTGCCATGACATATCACCCACAAACCAATAGGCAAGCAGAAATTTCCAACCGGGAATTGAAGGGTATACTCGAGAAAGTTGTAAATCTCTCTAGGAATGATTGGTCAGTAAGACTAGATGACGCACTTTGGGCATATCGCACTGCATTCAAAACACCATTAGGTATGTCTCCCTTCCGACTTGTCTATGGCAAAACATGCCATCTACCGGTGGAAATCGAACACAAGGCATATTGGGCAATCAAGACCGTGAATATGGATTGGGAAAGTGCCGGACAAAAGCGTTTGTTGGACCTCAACGAGATAGAAGAATTATGTGCACTCGCCTACAACAATGCACGAATCTACAAGGAGAAAACGGAGCAATAGCACAACAAGAGACTATTGCCGCGACAATTCATGCCAGGGCACCTAGTTCTCTTATTCAATTCTCGGCTAAAACTTTTCCCGGGAAAACTGAAATCAAGATGGTCGGGACCATTCGAAGTTGTCAAACCATTCTCCTATCGTGTTGTGATAATCAAGTCCATCACTGACAAACATGAATTCAAAGTTAATGGACAAAGATTGAAGCACTACAACGGTGCCCATGTGGAACGCAACAAAGAAGTGGTCACCTTAAGAGATGCATGAGAATGCTCTCCTTTTGATATTTTCTTTTTATTTTTCTTTTTCTTTCTATTTTTTTTTAATTTTTTCGAACTATTTATTTTTTTATTTTTTCGGTTATTTGTTCTTTTTAGGATAGATTTATTTATTTTCTTTAAGATTAAAACTACATCTTTCTTTCATATTTATCTTTTTAAGTTTAAGAATTTCTTTACACATCTTTATTTATTTTCTTTTATTAGTTTATCTTTAATTTTAATCCTTATTTTATTTATTTTTGAATTGTAGGAAAAGAGTTCAAGATAAAGAGGAATTTTGATTCAAGAAGGAAACTTTTTCAACAAGGAAATTAATGGGCTGAATCTAAGGCTTATATAAAGCCTCCAACTTACCCTAAATAAACCCCCTAGCCGTCACCCTTACCCTAAATCGAAACCCCTTTCCTCTTTATTCCAAAATTAATCGCACCCACCATATTTACTACCTATCTTTTCTATATAACCCATCACCCTTAACTTCCAAGAAACCTATTCCTATTTTTCATCTTGCAACTATTTAGTTTCTTTTGTTTTGTTTTCTTTGTTTTTACCAAACTCACAACCAAGATCATCCATGGCATCAAAAATTGAATTTTTGGTTCATCCAAGTTCCTCCAAAGAACCAAGATACAAGAAGTTTGCTACACCGGTGGTTCAAGAAAGATTTCACTCCAAGTTTGAAAGCCAAAATATTTGCGAAGAACAAGGCTTTGAATACTCCAACTCTCATCAAGATTTCGGCCTTGAACCATTCATCTTCGAAAGGATTGCACATCAAAACTGGCAAATCTTTTGCCATCAATCGGAACCGGGTAACATCTCATGGGTAAGAGAATTCTATGCTCACTCACCTAACCCGGATAATCCTTATGTTTTTGTTCGTGACAAGGATATACTCATAAGCTCCGAAAACATCAACACCTTTTACGGGCTCTACATTGAGAAGGACGAGCATCAAGCCTTTGTTGATCAACTCATGCCCAAGCAACTCGACAAAGTGCTTCAAGAACTCACTCTACCGGGAACTCAATGGAACGACGGTAAATACAAGGGCACAGCAAATCGCCTTCGACTTAAACCCGAGGCAAAATTATGGAATAAGTTTGTTAAAGCTTCTTTAATGCCCACCACACACAATACTACCGTTGATACACCTCGTCTTTTGCTCATTCATTCTATCTTGCATAATCCCATCATTAACATTGGAAAAATTATTTGTGATGAGATTTTTGTATGTAGCTCAAAAGACAAGGGTTCTCTTTTCTTCCATTGCTTAATTTCCAATATTTGCAATGAGATGCATGTCCCAAGTGAGTCCACTAATGAAAAGGCCCTACAGAAGTCCTGTTGGAATCGAGCACAAATCCAAAAGCTAATGGGATAGGCACCAGTAAAATCTTCAATGCCTCCAATTACCGTGGCAACCCCTACCGCCTCGGCAACGCCTAATGGCCAAGCATCTAATGCCCGGGCAAGTCGGCCATCAACCCCGGGACACTTTGAAGCACTCTTACAACCGTTGGCGAACTGCCTTAGGCAAATTGAAGACCGGTAACTAATGTTCATCCAGTACATGAAGGATCACAACAATGCCATCACCCAAGTCATCTTGGAAAAGTACCCGGACAGCCGCGTGCCATTTCCAATCTTTCCTGATGAAATCCTTGCCATGGCAACCGCAACAGATGACGCCACGGTAACCTACACCGCACCTGCCCGAGTAGTCGCCACGGAAACCAACACTAAAGATGTTATAGCAACCAAAGCTAAAGACACCTCGGCAACCACTGCAAAAGCCAAAAGTAAAGCACCTATGCCTGAATCAACTCGTATTGAATCATTGTCTGATTTTTCAAATCCAGACGAGTCCTCCATTGCACCAATAAAGACCGCACCAATCGAATCCTCCAAGCCCAAGTGAAAAGCCAATGACATTGATGAAGAGCACGATGAGGACAACCTCGTACGAGGATCAATTCCACCATCGACAACAAGGAAGCAACCACCGCGTTCAAGCAAAAGAATCAAGACACCAACCAAAAGGAAACTAATCATCCACGACGACGAACTCTCGGAGTAAGTCCTCGTTTACATTTTCCTTTTCTTTATTTTTATTTTTTTATTGCATGCATTGAGGACAATGCCTTACTCGAGTTTGGAGGGGATTGTTATTAGTTAGTTACCATGTTTAGTTGCATTCATCTTAAGTATTGCATTTAGGATACATAAATTTCTTGCCATGCCTTTAGTTGGAATAAGAATTGCCTAGATTTGATGAATATCTGATGATGACTTTGCCAATGCACTCAATTGATAGAATTTTTATTCTAGGATAAACATGGAAACACTTAGAATCGTACTATGATGCTAAACTTGATGAAACACTGTTGTGGCTTGATTGATTTAAGGAATTCGAGCGAACTTAGGTTGATAGTTAAAAAATTGGGGGATTAGAATAAAAATTGGATGAATGCTAGAGGTGCCCGAAATTGGCTCTAGTATGTGCTAAAAAAATTGATTGCTAAAGGTGCCCAAAATTGGCTCTAGTATGTGCTAAAAATTTGATCCCTAGAGGTGCCCGAAACCGGCTCTAGTCGAATAAATTAATTAACTTAAGAAAACTAAAAAAAATAAATAAAACACTAGAGGTGCCCGAAATCGACTCTAGTTGAAACATGTTAAAAGAACCCAATGAAGTAATTTGAAAACCTCTTGTTGGCCTAGAATCCGAAAAATCAACTTGCACACAACTCCGCACACACTCACAAGCATTATAGTTTGATTCCGAGTAACTCCTAAGTTTTCTGAAAAAATGAAAAGCCAATCATACTTTATGCCCCTGTTCAGATAATTGAAATCAAGTTCAAAGCTATGTTTGTGAAAATTGAAGTCTTGGCGGGTAATTATTAGTTTTCATTGCTTGAGGACAACCAATAGTTCGAGTTTGGGGGTGTGTTAAGTGTTCAAAAGTACTATTTTTATTACCCTTTTTATTCTTATTATTACTAGACTTAGGCTCATATTAGTTGCATTATTAGTCATTCATGCATGTTTGCATCGTTTCCTTGGTGGACAAGCTTGATTTCATATTTTGCTTAATTTTGTGGAAAAGGGTACTACTTTGGTGTGTTTTTGTGTGTGTGTGCAGAATCACTTGCCAAAGCAAGGCTGGAACCAGTTGCTAGGGCAATGCATGAAGGAGATGCCGAGCTAGTTTCCAGGGCAATTTTCGACAAGGAATAAGATGATATGGTAGTCGAAATTGATGACTAGATAAGCCCAAGATGACGTGGAACAAAGCTAAATCCCAAAGGAGTTTGATTTCCATGAAGAGGTTAAAGAGAAATTAAATTCCAAGAAGATAGGAAAGATTCTAGAAGGAATTTAAATTTAATAAAAAATTATATTCTTTAAAGATAATTTAATTCCAACTTAACTTCCTCCTCAAAAAAAGACTTTGAACTAGCCCTATAAATTGAAGGCCATGCCGTCAACTCCAAGGGGGAGAGAGATGAGAGAATTTTCGACAAGATCAAGGGCAAGGGAGATTTCGACAAAGCTCAATCCATTCTTCATCTTTTTCTTTCTTGTTCAATTAGGTTTATGCTAGGAATTCTTTATCTTGTGTTTCTTTGGAACCTAGCCATGAACTAAATCTATTTGCCTAAGGTTATTATTTCTTGTGGTTGTGAGAAACAATTGGATTTTGTTTAGGTAATAAGAGTTTGCACTTTCTATTCAAGGTTTACTTATTCTTGGTTCTTATTCTTGTTTGCGGGTGAATTGGGAGAGGATCTCGAACTTCATCTATTTATCTAATATCGGGAGAGTTAGATTCAAGAAACGAATGAGTATGATCTTTATTCAATCTATTGATGGTGAAGATTAATCCAGCTTAGGAATAAGTTAAGGATTTCAATGGCTAAGAGGAGCGCAAGATCGGTTGTTGTTCACCCTTGATTCACGCAGGGATGTATTATCAAGGCATGCACAAATAGCTAGAGTTTCGACTTAGGGATAAGAAGCAACTATTGAAGAATGTTCCGCCGAACCTTGAAGTTGCTGCCCAGACGCCCAAGTAGTTGCCCAGCTAGTCGCCCAGGCAACCATCGATTAGTTGCTAAGGCAACCCCGCTGTGCAAGTTGCCATGGCAACTGAGTTGCCCTTGCACTCTTTTACCAAGATGATCCAATCGGCTATCACACCTTAACTCACAATAACCAGGCCTATTCCCTCTTATTTGATTACATCTTCTTTTACTTATTTGTTTTCTAGTTTAGTTTGTTAGTTAAAACTCCTACAATCTTCTACTTGTGTTTTTACTTTTTACAGTGCAAGAGATTAGATTCTTGAAGTGGCAGTAATCCCTGTGGAGATGATATCTTTTATACTATAACTTGCGACGTGTACACTTGCACAATTGGAGCACTTATTATGTGCAACAACCAGTGATAAGTGTTCAAAAGTACTATTTTATTACCCTTTTTACTCATATTATTGTTAGACTTAGGCTCATATTAGTTGCATAATTAGTCATTCATGCTTTAATTAATGTTTCTTTCCACCATTGAGCTTGATTGCATAACTTGGTGATTTTTGTGGAAAAGATGCTGCTTTGGTGTGCTTTTGTGTGTGTGCAGAATCACTTGCCTAAACAAGGCTGGAACCAGTTGCCAGGGCAGTGCATGGAGGAGATGCCGACACAGTTGCCAGGGCAATGCATGAAGGAGATGCCGAGCTAGTTGCTAGGGTAATTTTTGATAAGGGATAAGATGATATGGTAGTCAAAATTGACGACTAGATAAGCCCAAGATGACGTGGAGCAAAGTTAAATCCCAAAGGAGTTTGATTTCTATGAAAAGGTCAAAGAGAAATTAAATCCCAAAAAGATAGGAGAAGATCTAGAAGGAATTTAAATATAATAAAGAATTATATTCTTTTAAAGTATTTAATTCCAACTTAACTTCCTCCTCAAGAAGGATTTTGACCTAGCCATCTCCTATTTAAAGGAGACCAAGCCGTCAAACTCAAAAGGGGCAAGAAGAGAGAGTTTCGACAAGAGAGAGGGGCAAAAGAGAAGAGTTCGATTGAGAGAGAAGAGCAAGGGGCTAATCGATTTCTTCTTCTTTGCTTCCATTAGATTCATAGTTTGGGGATTATTCTTTGTATATCTTTTGAACCCAATCATGAACTAACTTGATTGGTTAGGGTTATTGTGTTTTTGTGGTTGTGAAATCTTTTGGATTTTGTTTAGGTTTTTGAGTTGCAATTCAATTTTCAAAGTTTGTTTATTCTTGGTTCTCAATATTGTTTGCAAGTAAATTGGGAGAGGATCTCGAAATTCAATCATCTATTTATCTAATATCGGGAGAGTTGGATTCAAGAAACGAATGAGCATGGTCTTCATACAAACAGAAGTTGTTGAAGACTAATTCGGCTTAGGGATAAGTTACGAATTTCAACGGCTAAGAGGAGTGCAAGATTGGTTGTTGTTCACCCTTGATTCACGCAGGGATGTATTATCAAGACGTGTGCAATTAACCGTATTTCACGTTAGGGATAACGAGGAATCATTGAAGAACGCTTCGCCGAACTTTGAAAGTGAATGCTCAATTGCCCAGGCAATCGACCTATTCTTAATTGCCCAGGCAATCGCGGGAGCATTGCCTAGGAACTCTGATCAGACAACGCGGGGGAATTGCCCTGGCAACCGACCAGGCAACACAGCAGAATTGCCCTGGCAATCAACCAGGCAATTGCAACCAAATAGCCATGGCATTCGACTAGGCAATCGTAACAGATTTTCCCTGGCAATCCGGCTGCTACTCAATCACCACGACGAACCATTTGATCATCTCTCCACAACTCACGATAACCTGGCCTATTCCCTCTTATTTGATTACATCTTTATTTTATTTACTTGCTCTTTTATTTTATTCGTTAGTTAGAACTCCTACAATTATCAATTGTGTTTTTACTTTTACAATGCGATAACTAAGGCAAAGTGGCCCAAACCAATCCCTGTGGAGACAACACTCGATACTTATCATATCACTTTATTACTTGCGACGTGTATACTTGCACAATTGCGTAGCACTTATTACGCGCAACAACCAGCATAGTCAGAATCAACATATCTAACCACAAACTAACCAAGTTCTTCATTCTACTCAAAAACTATACCAACATCTACGATTTGTTGGAGATACCGTAGAATCCATTTCACAGCTTTCCAATGTCCTTTTATAGGATCATGTGTGTACCTGTTCACAACTCTAACTGCTTGTGAAATGTCAGGCCGCGTACACACCATCGCATACATCAAGCTCCCTACTGCATTAGCATATGAAACTTTTGCCATATATTCTCATTCTCCATTAGTTTTAGGAGATAACTGAGAGCTAAGTTTCAAATGATAAGCAAGTGGGGTACTTATATGTTTTGTGTTTTTATTCATACCAAAACATTGTAATGCCTTTTTCAGATATTGCTTATGATTCAAACAAAGCTTGCCCTTCCGTCTGTCTTTATTTATCTCTATACCAAGAATCTTCTTGGCCTCGCCTAGATCTTTCATGTAGAACTCTTAGTTCAACTAATCCTTCAATTTGTCTATCTCTAGTTGACTCTTTGAAGCGATCAACATACAAGATAAGATAAATGAATGATCTATCTTGTAGCTTTTGCAAATACATGCAATGGTCATATTTGTTTTTTGTATATCGCTGCCTCTTCATAAAGCTATCAAATCGCTTGTATCACTGCCTCAGATATTGCTTTAATCCATAAAACGACTTGTTCAGCTCACAAACCCATTTCTCACCATCAGCATCATTGTATACTTCTGGCTGAGTTATATAGATCTCCTTTTCCAAATCACTATGCAAGAAATCCGTCTTTACATCGAGTTGAGCTAGCTCCAAATTCATCTATGCTACCAGGGCCAACAATATTCTAATGGAGAAATGTTTCACAACAGGGTAAATACTTTATTGTAGTTGATTCCCTCCTTTTGAGTATAGCCTTTAGCTATCAACCTTTCCTTATAGCGAACATTATTCTTGCTAGAAGATTCATATTTCTTTGCAAATACCCGCTTGCATCTAATTGCCCTTTTACCTTTCAGTAAATACACCAAATCCTAAGTATTGTTCTTCTAGAGAGATTATATTTCTTCATCCATGGCGCTTTTCCACTTGTCACTTTCTAAGCTTTGCATTACTTCTTGATAAGTGACAGGAATATCATCATCGACAGCTAGAAGGGCAGAGGCCACAATATCTGTAAATTGAGCAGGTCTACGAATTTCTCTCACATGCCTTCTAACTGCAAGTGGTTCTGGAGTCTTTAATGGTTCTTGGGTTTGAACCTCTTATTCTGATTCCTCTATTAGAGTTGGAGAATCAATAACATCAATTTCTAGGCTAATCATCGTCCGTTGAAGCTCCACTTGTTTTGGAGTAAACTCCACCTGCTGTGGAGTACTACTTATCTGAATATCTCTATTTGTTACCTTTTTCAACATGGCATATTCATCAAAGGTAACATCTCTGCTACAGATTATCTTCTTTGTGTCTAAGCACCAAAGACGAAATCTCTTTACTCCATGGGTAATTCCCATAAAAAGAGTCTTCTTTGCTCTAGGATCAAGCTTTGAATCCTTCACATGATAGTATGTAGTGAATCCAAATACATGTAAAGAATCATAATCTGTAGCTAGTTTTCTAGACCATACCTCTAATGGTGTTTTTCCTCCAATCGCAGATGACAGTAGACAATTGATGAGATGACTAGTGTATGTCATGGCCTTAGCCCAAAATGGTTTGCCCAACCTAGTATTGGACAACATACATCGAACTTTTCAAGTAGTGTTCTATTCATACGCTCTGCCACGTCATTCTGTTGTGGTGTATGTCTAACAGTAAAGAGTCTAACAATACCATACTTCTGGGAAACGTCAAAGAGTGGATCACTTTTATATTCCCCTCCATTATCCATCCTAAGCCATTTTATCTTCCTGCTAGTCTGGTTCTTGATCATATTTTTCCACTTTAGGAAAACTTTTAGTACTTTATATTTAGACTTTATTGTGTACACCTAAACTCTTCTGGAAAAGTCATCAACAAAAGTTAAAAAATAGTGTTTTCCTCCCAATGATTCTATTTTGGAAGGACCTCGTACATCTGAGTGAACATAATCCAAAATACCTTTCGTATTATGGATAGCGGTGCCGAATTTTACTCTATTCTGCTTTCCCAGAACACAATGCTCACAAAAATTTAACTTGCAAGCCTTTGCACCTTTCAACAATCCCTGCTTTGATAGAATTTGCAAGGATTTCTCACCAGCGTGTCCCAACTGCATATACCACAACAAGGTTGAATCCAATTTGTCTCTTTTAGAAGTTGTTATTACTGCTCCAATAACTGTACTACCTTGGTAGTAATACAAGTTATTTTTTCTGATGTTCTTTGTTATCACCAATGCACAAAATGTGATTTTTAAAACTCTATCTCTAATAGTGACGACTTAGACTTTAGATTCCAAGTCTCCTAACAAGATAAGATTCTTCTTCAAATTGGGCATATATCGAACATCAGTCAAAACTCTGATTGATCCATCTTGATTCTTCAATCGAATTGAACCTATCCCAACAGTTTTATAGGCATTGTCATTACCCATATAAACAACTACTACATTTAGTTCTACTAAATCAGAGAAACACTCCCGATTAGAGAACATATGATAGGTGTAACCTGAATCCAATATCCACTCATCTGAATGGAATGTTGATGGTGAAGCAACCAATGATATTTTAGAGTCACTAGTATCATGCTCTGCAACACATGGATCTGGAGTAGTTTTTCCTTTCTTCTTTAGCTTCGGACAATCTTTCTTCCAAAGGCATTTCTTATGACAAAAGACATCCGCTGCATTATACTTACTCTCCATCTTGGTTTTCTTTTTGAGCTCGTAACTATACAAAATAGCAGTTACATCTTTAAAGGATACTTCATCCTTTCCATGAAGTAACGTTGTTTCAAGGTGCTCAAATTCATCTAGAAGTGATGGCAACAACATTAAAGGCAAATCTTCATCTTTGAAACTTTCATTCATGCCCAATAAGTCTACACTAACTCATTAAAGGCAGTTATGTGTTCATTCATACTGATGTCTAGTTGATAATCAAATCTTAACAATCTTTTCTTCATGTGAAGACAATTCTGAGAGCTTTTCTTTAGGAACTTTTCCTTCAATGTTTTCTACAACTTGCATGCAGAAGTCTCATTCTTGTAACCATACTTCTGCTCCTAGAAACACAATATCGAATTGTACAACACGTCATACGATTGATTATTTTCTAATCTTTCTCCACCATATCTATCAGTTTTTCTTCCTCAATGGCAATGTCTAGACCTTGTTGAAATAAAGCGTCTAGAACCTCGCATTATCACATGCCGAAGTGACCGAATCCATCGAATAGCTCCACTGAGAAGCTAGCATTTGACATCATCCTCCTTATCGGTACAGAGGAAGAGCTTGATGCCCCATCTGACCCATCTTTTGCCATGACAACAAATAATATTCAACAGCACAAACCGGATACTAAGAATAATGCACCAGATAAGTTCCTAGGAAAGAGAGGTAGATCTCACAGATCGCTTAAATACCAATTTTTTCTTAGCTAGAACTTTTGTAACTCCCCGGTTTTGGGCTTGGACGTTTTAAAGGTTGGTTCGGGGTTTTGGTAGACCGGTATTAGAGATTTGAGCCAATTTCAGGATTTAATTGGATTAAATATTTTTGATGATGATAAAATTATGGGAAAATATGATAAAATCATTATTTAATATACTACTGATTGTGATGAAATCAATTTTGGAAAAAAAAGTTTTGGAAATCAGACATTTTGGACTAGTGACCAAAATGCAAACTTTGAAAACTGTTTTTGGTGGCTGTTTTATAAAGAGTCAAAATTTTGAATCTTTAAGGAGCTAATTGCCCAAAGAGTCTAATATCAGACTTTATCCCTTAATTGAATATTTTTAAAGAGATTTGGAAAATATAAATAGGTTGGGCAGAATTAAATCGTGATTAAAAGGTTTAAAACAAAAATCACGTAACAAACTTTCTCAACTATTTTCTCTCCAAAATATCTCCAGCTAAACATCAATTTCTTCTTCTAAGTCTTCAGGTAAATCCTTCTTTTCTTAAATATTTTATTCTTAAATGATTTCTTGTTGTTAGTTTTTCAAAACCTTATTGTTTTAATTTTGTTTTCTCATGTAAAACAACCAATTAAGGGAGAAAGCATCCATTAGAGGTAAGGTTAATTCTCCTCCTCTAATGAAAGGTTCTTTACTGAAATTCCCATTTTGTTGACTCTTTACATGTATTTTCTAATGTGTTTTGATAGTTTAATTAAAGGAAATTGGTTTAATTGTGTTTTGATTGATGAAATTTATGGATCTTTGTTCTTGTTCTGTTTTAGCTGGGATTTTGATCAGAATAGATCATGATTTTGATGTTTAATTGAGTTAATAACTTGGTTTTAATATTGCAATCTCGAAACAAGTTGAATCTCTAATGTTTAAGGTGGTTAATTAAGAGTTATTGGAGTAATAGTTGTGTTTAATCTTTACTGGAAGTAAAAGGATGTTGGGAAATGGTTTTTAGGTGTTAATTGATGAGGCTTGATGGGTTGAATCGTTATAATAAGGCTGGGTTAAGTTTCGGAAGTGGTTGATGATGATTTTGGTATGTTTCGGATAAGTTTTGAGTGGGCAAGTTGAGAGTTGAGAGTTGCATAATGATGCATTTGCCCTCTGGTTTTATGTGATTAAAATATGGGATAATCAAAGCGATGAAGCTTGACGTTGATTGTGATTTGCCGGGAGCCTGATTCACGTTGGCAAGCAAAGCGAAGCGTATCGGTGAGTGAAAACTGGTTTAAACACCTTTAAAAGGTTAAACAAAGGTTGTTGGGAGTTTAGGTTAAGTTTGAAACACTTACCTAAACCCGAAAGTAAGTTTTCCCTTTTTTGCTTTTTAATATCGGTTCGGATATAAGCATGTGTGATTCATGTTTAGGTCGTAAACATGGTATGATTTACTTGCTGGAAACGCATGGTTTTTAATACATATGCAGGGGGTTTTAAAGTAAAAGAAATGCTAGTGAGCATTGGTTTTTATTCCGATCGGGAATGGTGTTATTTCTTTGGCAATATAATTTGCATATGTGGTAATTTGGTATATTGCACTATAAAACAGCGGGTAAATGGTTTTATAAATTATATATTGGCTATGTGACGTGATGAGATAACATTTGGATATAGTTGGTATGCCATAGGATAAAGTGCACTATAATATTAAAAAAACCAATCGTGGTTAAGAATCCTTGAGGTAAGCGGTCGGCTACTCGGATTATAATGTTGTCACTTGGGTAGAGTGGTCGGTTCCCCTTGTTGATGTTGATCTTATGGTCGGCGAGGGTGTTATATCATGCGGTCGATATGGTATGGGTCATGGTAGTGGTCGACTATCATGGGAGATCCGTGTATCCGAAATGTAAGGTTAACAGTTGGTTACCTAAAGATTAGTAGTCGACTAATCAAGGATAGAGGTCGTCTATCCGGGGTCACTATAAATACCAATATATAAAAATTCAAGTGTTGAACTTATTAGTAGTCGACTAAGCATGGTTTTGTATATAATGTTTTGGAATTTAAGCATGGTTTTGTATATAATGCTTTGGGGGACTTAAGCATGTGGATTATAATGTTTTGCATATGGTCGATATGCATGTTTTGAATTAGAATCATTGGAACTTGCTTAGGTCGTAAGCATGGGTTGAAAACAAGTGTTTGGTTTTCAAGGGTTATAATGCATAATTGTTTTAAGAGCATCCTCACTAAACAAGTGTGCTTACGTTCTCTTTTCCTTAATAATGCAGAGCACTAAAGTTTGGGGCTGCAAGGGCAAGGCCAAAGTGATCCAAGGATAAGAACTAGTTTGAGTACGAGCTCGGCTAATGTTTCGGATAATAAGGCAATGTGTTCGCCATGTTATGGGGAATTGTAATTCTGTTTTCTATGAGTTTTAAGCATGTGATGTGCTGGACTTTATGATTGTTTGATGTTGTTTGAGCTTGGTTGAATCATGCTTATGTTGCTGCTAGTTAAGTGCTAGAGTATGCGTCTAGTGGATTTGATTAGTTGCCATGGTTTGATGATTCAAGCAAGTTTGGTATGATGTTGTAAATGTGCAAGCATGTTGAGTATGCCTTAAATGTACCTAATGTGAGTTTTGGTAGCTTGGTGAAATGATATTAGGATGCATGCCTATAGAATGCCTTGAGTACTATTAATGCCACAAAAGGTTGTTGAACCTGTGATGTTCTAGCTGGTAATGTATTTTAGTGATGTTGTATATGTGTTTGAAGCATGTAGGAGTGTTTTGTATATTATCAAAAGGTGTTCAGACAGAAGTTTGGGACATTACAGGTCCAGGAATACCGGTACGGGTTCCCCTGTTTCAGTACGGGTAAGTCATTCCAGGCTTAGCATACCGATATGTAGGCAATTGTATCGGTACGGGCTTAGGCTATTTTGGCCTGCGTTTCGGTACTATAGGAGGCATTTCGATACGGTCTAGTGGTTTTATAAAGGGCGTTTCGATACGCGGGGGCATATCGGAACAAAAATTGGCTACTGGAATTCTGGGGTTTTGAAATAACAAAGGCATATCGAAACACCCTTTTTCGTACCGGTATGGTGGCAATGAAGTTGGTTATTTGGTATATTCTGAAGTTCTGTTTTCTTACGTTTTGATCACTAAGTTTTGTGAATGCAATTATGTGAGCTTGGATGATCGTTTTGATCTGAAATTTGATATGTTATCATGGAACCTGACTAATTGAGGTTTGGTAACTTTAATTTCAGTATTGGTCCCTAAAGGTTTTAGTTTTGCAATTTAGTCCCTGAAACGCATGTTATGCATTTGGAGGCTATTCCATTACCCGTTTTATTTGGTTTTTCACCCGTTGCAAGTATGTATACTTAGGATTTATAATATGCATCTAGGTAAGATAAAAGAAAAAATGGACCGATTTTCGTAGTTTTTCTCCGGTTTGCTTCGGCAAACCTAATCTAGTTCACTCGGTTCGGTGGGGCGTCTAGGCCGGGTCGAGGGGGTTACAACTTTCCTAGACATGTACTGTCACAATACCGTACTTCTTTGCAGCAACTGAGATAACCTTAACGAAGCTCTGATACCAATTGTTGGAAAAACCGGGTTATTTCCTGCACGAACATAGCTTCAAATCTGAGTTGAAATGTCAAGATCAAAACTACCGAAATTTGCACAGTGGACAAACCCGTCAAACTATTGAATATTGTAATCCAATGAAAAAATCAATATTAAATAACCAAAATAAATGGAGAGATCACACAGAATTTACGAGGTTCGACAAAATGTCATCTACTCCTTGAGCACCACCACCGGATGATAACTTCACTATTACCAAAATGGTACATATAAATGGAATTCGTTCATAATTCCCAAATACAACCAATGGGCGAAGAGAACCAAATGGGAGAGATGGTTTGGGATTTGGGATGATATGAAATGAAAATAGTTAAGCCTATTTATAGTTGAGCTCCAGGGACCGATCTTGTAAATAGCCTATAGTTTAGGTACCAAACACTAATTATCCCATGTCACATTTAATTTGGAATTAAATAGTTTGATTTAATGACTTCGAAACTCCTACGTTTCTTTTAACACTAGGGACCCAGACATGTTTGGATACTTCGGTGGCCAAACATTACAGTGACTATAACAAGGGCCGTAGCCATGGAACACTCGCTTCCACAGATGCAGTAGTGCCATCTCTAAGCTGAACCATAAATGAACCTAGGCGACTTACCATACCCCTCAATTTCCACACACACTTTGGCATAGGCAAGCCTTCTCCTCTTAGCTTTTATATTGTCCATACAAAGAGGTAAATGAATATGTTTGAATTTTTTATAATTTTTATTTTTTATAGATTTTAATATTCTTATTACTGTATTGGATTTAAATGTTTGGATTTTTAGTTTTCTTTTATTTTTATAAAGTTTTTGAGTTTCCTAATAAATTTGAATAATTTTTTTATGTTTAGCAATTTAATATTTTAGATACTTTATAAAAATATCTTTTTCCTGAAAATTTTAGAATAATTTTTTTTGAATATTCTAAAGTTGAATACAAAGTAATATCTGTTCATACATATTCTTAATCATTTAACAGTGCACACACTTTAAGATGAACATCATTCACTTTTTCACCGGGACCACTAGTTGGGTTTAATTTTAAATGTTAAAATTTTTTTTCACACATGGAATATCGTAACGTGTTTAACAACTACTTCATTACTATATGATGCAATTTGTTGATATGAGGGTTGAATTGGGTAAAAAAGTATGTGCTTAATTGATTTTTTAAAAAAAAGGGTAAACTATATAAATGATCACCGAATTTTAGGGCAGATTTATTTTGGTCACCGTACTTTTAAAATATTCGATAAGGTTATCCAATTTTTAGTTCGATTTTGATATAGTTTCTCCTGTTACCTTCCTTTGGTTTTTTCTTAATAAAAAACGGGTAAACTACACCAATCATCACTCAACTTTCTTCTCACACCTATTTTTGTCACTAGAGCTTAGCAATTTTCAATTTAATAACTTAACTTTCGAATTATTCATATTTTGGCCACTCTCACATGACATGGTTATACGAAAAATTCGATTAATCCTTAAAAAAATCCGGGTAATGCTTTTTTTTACTTTGCTCATTAAATTTACCATATTACCATATTGTAAGCACTCATTTTTGTCCGGATTGTAAATATTATAGTAATATTAATTAATATATGTATGTATTAATGCTTATATGTAAGGGTGGTAATATATATTTGAATGTGTATGGGCTCATGTGTATATGTGTGGCAATTTGGGCATGTGGTAAATATATACACCATTAGTGTGTTAATATATATGTATAAGTATATATTATTTATTATGGATATTCGTATGTCCTAGATATGTATTGTGTATAGATATAAGTACGCATAATATATATGTACGTAGGTGTTTGCATGTATGCATGCATATATTAGCATTGCATGTATATATATATTGCATGTGTATTGTATGTATACATATGTATTATGTGCATGATATTAGTATTATTTAGTGAATGTGTCTATGTATGTATGCATTTATAAGTATATATGTACATTAATGTCATGTGTATTGTTATTATTAATAATAATAATAATTATTAATATTAGTTCTAATATATTAGGTGTCCAAGTCCAATGTCCATTGTTACAATTTGAAAACCCAAAAACAATATTACATATGGTACCAGGCCCGATCGGCCCAATCTAATTAATCTAAAAGCCCTAAAAACCAAGTCTAATAACCCTTCTTTTTCTTGCAGCCATCGCCCTCTCAACCGTTGGATCAAGATTTGATCCAACGGTCCAAGTGACTCCAAGATTATCCGGTTAGAGCGCGTGCATTTCACCCCGGATTGTTCGGCTCCCACGTACGCGCGAGACCGTTCATTTTCCCACGTGCCACGTGGCAAGATCCTGTGCAGCCTCATCTTTCCCAAATTACATCATGGTCGTCCGATCTTCGAGCCATCTTAGCCGTTAGATCAGATCTGATCCAACGGCCTAGATTTTTTCTGGCCAATAACCTTCACCTGCCACCTCCACGTGGACGCTCCGCCGGCTGCAGCCGTACGATGACCTTACCAGCTGACCAACCACGCATGGCCAAACATAAAAAAACGGGGAAAATGTCATATTCATCGTCAACCACAGTGGTTTCATTTATTATAGCTTATGCTTGTAAACAAAATATCAAATCAAATGGGATATATATTGTAAGGATTTTCAACCCATTGTGCTCAGTTTTCAGAATCAAATAAAAAAAACAACAAAAACACATTCAGAGGTATTTTCTCTCGTATTTAATCTTGCATGCATTTTTTAATACAAAAAATAATAAAAAAGGAAAAAAAGAGGTTCGAAGCTTACCCTTGACTGTCGGTTTTCCCTCGCCGGTGATAAGCCGTCGGTCCCGAAATCGAATATGGTGAGCCGGCGAAAGGGATGTTTTTGGTCTCGGTTTATAAAAAAAATGGTTTTTACTTCAATATTTCCTAGATCTAAGGGAGGAGAGTTATGTTTCTTAAAAATGCGATTGGATTCGAGTTTGGTTGAAACAAAGGCTTGTTTTGGGGCGGTTTTAGGTTTTGCCGACGCTGACTAGCGATGGCCGGTGGCGGAAGGGACGGCGGCACATGACCGGCTCAAGGGTTTTTTCGTTTTCGGGTTGAGAGAAAATATAAAAAAGGGTAAGGGTTTTTATTTTTGGTTTGAAATAAAAATGGCCAAAGTTTTAAAACTGAACCCAGATAGCCCCTTTTATAATTTTTTTAGATTTCAAAAATGTTTTAATCACCGCATTCCTGCTTTCTCAACATCTGTCCTTCCATCTTTTTAAACTCGGCCCGAGGTCCCTGAAAGTTTTAGAAAATATTCAATTTCGTCCCCAAATCACACTAAATCAATTTTTAAATGGGGAAATCACCTATGCAGTCCCTCTGCCCTTTCGGTATTTTCAAATCTTCTCTGCCGCAAGGTCTAATTACCTATTTGGTCCCTATGTGTTTTAATTAATTTATAATTAGGTCCCAAATTTCTGTTTTATTCTTTTAATGGTAAATTACAGCTTTGATCCTCTTTCTTTTTATAGTTTTTTAATAGGTCATTTTCTGTTATTTCAAAATTGTTTCTTTTATGGGTTAATTTGATTTTGGTCCTTGTTCTTTCTATATTATTTAATTCCAGTCCCTTACTTGATACATATGTTTAATATTACCTTCTCATGTAGGAATATACATATATATTTAGTATATTTTTGTGTATATTATATATACATATACTTATTATGTTTACTAAGTCATATAAATTTATTTATTGTAATGCATTTTCTTTAATGTATATTTTATATATTAT
Source organism: Hibiscus mutabilis (assembly GCA_019671005.1). Lineage (NCBI taxonomy): Eukaryota > Viridiplantae > Streptophyta > Magnoliopsida > Malvales > Malvaceae > Hibiscus > Hibiscus mutabilis. Next base: position 46,694,602 of record CM033736.1, read on the forward strand.
GATGTATATATATATATTATTTTATTTTTGTATATTAATGTATAGTAAATATTATATGTTTTTTTACTTGAATGAATGTTTATTTTAATTATGTAAATATACCTTTCTTTTTTTATTTAATATTTGATTAATTCATGTATTTTAATTTACCGTGTTTTTTTCCTCGTTTAGTTTTAGGCCTTTTTATCCCGGTATTCTCGTGGGAATGTCATCCCAGTCTCCGAGTGTCATCTCCTTTGGTACCGTGGATCGATGCAAAGTTTTAATATTCGAACCATGTCATTTTAGGAATTAATTATTAAATTAAATTGAATTTTTATTTTTCTTTATAAATACGATACGAATCTATTTGGTACCAATTTTGGGTGTAGCGGTGGTTCTAACCCTTCCCCGTGCGTAATCAACCCCCAAACCTAATTTGAATCTCTGTTTTATTTTCGGTGTCTGGTCTACCTAATCCAAGTGACCAGTTGCGACTCCTAGTTTTCTTAAAATACAAGTTTTTTAAATTCTCCTTTTTTTAATAATTTTTCAATAAAAGCGAGAAACTCTTCCCCATACACGATTTATTAACTTTTCGTAGTGGCCTTCGACTCAAAATAGTCGCTACACATATATGGTATTTTAATAAGCAAAGTAAAAAAATTATTACTCAAATCAAATATTCCAATTAACCTGTCAATTGATTATCCAATTTAATTGGTACAATATAAGATCGAGATTTGGATAATCTGAATTTAGCAATTAATCAAAATAATTTTTTAAAGATTAATTAACCTGATTTCAGTATAAATTTTTAAAATAAATTATTTTGATTTGGTTACGGTTCACAGTTTTAAGCAAAATTGACTAACCGATTTGATCTATTATATACAATATTTCTAAATTTTATGCATTACAATATCTTATAGTCTATTGATTTTGATACCCTTCTAATTTTTTTAAAAAAGTTTTGGCTCTGGGTAGGATTAATAGGTGTGAACTTTCAATTTTTGACTTTCTAGTTGTTTTTACACTTTTATCACAACCGAACAATTATAAATTTACCATATTATCATATTTGATATTTTAATAAACAAAGTAAAAAATCATTTCCATAATCAAATATTTTGGTTAACTGGTTAATCGATTATCTGATTTAATTTGTACAATATAAGATCGAGAATTGAATACTCTGAATTTACCAAAATAATTTTTTAAGGATTAATCGAATTTTTCTATTTGTATAAACATGACATTTGAGAGTGGCCAAAATATGAACAATTCAAAAGTTAAGTTATTAAATTGAAATTTTTTAAACTCTAGTGACCAAAATAGGAGTGAGAAGAAAGTTGAGTGATGATTGATGTAGTTTACCCATTATTTTATTAAAGAAAAACGAAAATTAACGTCAGCTTCTAACATAAGTTAACTAGAAGGATCATATTGAAAGCGAACAAAAGTTCAGTGACTATATTGAAATCGAACTAAAAATTGGGTGACCTTATCGAATATTTTAAAAGTAAGGTGGCCAAAATAAATCCGCCCTAAAAGTTCGGTGATCATTTATGTAGTTTACCAGTTAGAGAACCTTTTAAACCCTTAAACCAAAAATATATAAATAATTAAAAGATATATACATACTCTTATAATAAAAATTATTTGTTTTAACAAATTATAATTTTTTAGATATAATACATTTTCATGCTTTGGTACTAATTATATTGGATTATTATCTCATACACTAGCAAAAACTTTAATTTCTACAAGCGGGTAAGTTTAGAGGTTTAGTTTAGGACTTAGAGGTTATTGCTTTAGATTGTAAGGTATATAATTTAGGGTTTATGATTGAAATTTAGCATTCAATATGTAGGGTTTGGCATCTAGAGGTTTAGGATTAATGATTTCAATTTTAGATTTTAACTATTGATTAAGCACGCTTGTTTAAAAAAAAACTTTACACTTAAGCATGTGTATGAGATAATTGTCCAATTATATTATGTTTTCATATTTATATTTAATACACAGGCGGTGGAAGCAAAAACTTTCTACAAGCGCCTTATTTTTATGATTTATTGTTAGAATTTAGGGTTTATAAGTTAAGAGTTTAGGTTTAGAGGTTTAGAATTTATAGGTTGTAGTTAGAATTTAGAGTTTATGATTAAAATTTAGGGTTTAGAGGTTATGGTAATATGTTTAGAGATTTAGGTTTTAACCTATAAACCCTAAATTCCAACTCCAAGCCCTCAATTATAACCACACCCCCATCAATTCTTCTAAATGACTGAATCTAAACCTAAACTTTCCATTGAATGATTACCCTTATGTTTCTATAACCACATGTATAGCCAAAGCAATATCAAAATTAGGCCGTGATAAAAGGAATATACATAAACACTATAAGGAGAGCTTAAGCCTCCAACCTTGTGGTTAACGGCCACACGCTCTAGCCAGCTAAGCTATTCCAGCAAGTTGTTTTAATTTTCTAATACATTGTTTTTTTACGGTTTAATTTAGTGCAATCTTCTAAGTCAACCCATAAGCACAACTTAAAAAAACTGATATAGCCTTTAATTTTGGATAAAAACTATAGCAAATTAAATTATTTATATATATAAGATAATTATTTGATACAATGGCACTCGAAACTTAGTTTTCACAAGCACCTTAGTTTTAGGGGTTGGAGACTCACTTTAGGGTGTAAAGGCTTAGGTTTAGTAGTTTAGAATTTAGTGACTGTGAATAGAATTTATGGTTTATAGGTTAAAACCTAAACCCTCAACATATTACCCTAAATCATAACCCTAACCCCTACACCTAAACCCTTAAATACTAAACCTTACACTGATTCCATAAACCCTACAACTTCAATCAAGTTTCTCTTTAACTTTTTTTCAAGCATTTTACTATGATTCATTAATCTACCTGTAGCGACTTTTAAAACAAAATTATAAAGTTTCCGATTTTCTTTAAAAAGATTTTAAATCGGGGGAGTTTTAAAAAAAACTCGTATTTTGAATAAAATGAAGTAGTCGTCACCGGTCACTTGGATAAGGTAGACTGAACACCAAGAAAGCAAATCAAAGATTAATTGGGTTCGGGAGTCGGTTATGAGTGGGGAAGGGTTCGCACCCCCACCACGCCCAGGAATCGGTACCTAAAGGGTTCATATCGTATTTTATCAAGAAAAATTGGAATTCGATCTAATTTATTTTCTAATCCCTAAAAATGCATGCATACATGGTCATACAATTCGAATATAAAAAACAACCGCGCAATCTACGATACCCAAAGAAAATGACGTCCAGAGTCCTGTCACGGCACTCTCAATAGGATACCGAGATTTTGAGAACTAGATCTAAACAAGATATATGCATGAACAAAATAGCATAATAAAAACATGAACAACAAAAAACATGATGATAAATAAACATGATATAATAAAAACCAAACTAATATATATTAAAAAAATAGTAAATCGAACAGTATAACATAAAGGGCATGAATGCGAGCAACATATAGAAAACATAAATAAATAGTAAACAATCTCTAGAGCAGGTGGTTAAAAATCTGAGTTAACACCTTCCCCTTCCCCTAGGTCGTGGGTTCAAGACCAGTAGGAGCAAAATTTCCCTTCTCCCCCCTTGAGTAGAAATTGTTCAAAAAAATGAACAAACATGCTGTGAATAGAGAAATCAAATGAACACGGACCAAAAGGGGTATTATCCTGCTCGAAGTCGGATTAAAAATAAGGAAAGAAACCAAATTGCAAGACTTAAAAAATACAAGAACCGTGAACGTGATTTACAAAAGCGGAAAGACTGCGAAAATGATTTACAAATGGCGAAAGGGTTTATGGCGCTATTAGCCCATTTTTAAAAGCTTAAAAAAGTATAAAACTTAACTTATTTATGAAAATAGAGCCTTTTTGTAATTTTATTTTAAAAACCTTTTTATAAACCCAAAATCCTTAAACCAAACACCTTTTTTCCCTTATCCCTCTATCTTTTGATCAAAACACCAAAAAATGACGAAACCTCATGTTCTTCATGAACATGAACTCAGAAACTCAAAATCCATGGCGAGTCACCTTCATACCCAAAACCTGGCGAGAGTTTTGTCGTGCTCTGCCACACCGACCAACGTTACCTAGTGTCAGAAACCTAAAAATGAACCGATTTAAAATCTCTTTCTTCCTCTAAATACCGAATCAAAATTTGATTTTAAAAATCCATATAAAAATCTCTCCCTTTTTTAAAACAAATTTAGAATAAATTATTTTTTAAAGAAAAAATCTCATCCCTTAAACTGATTCACCTCGCCTAGTCTCGTAAAAAATCAGTGGGCTCGTCATCGGAGGAAAAGAGATTAGACGAACGAAGAAAATCAAGCAGCGACGAAGGTAAAGACCTTAACACTACTATGAAATGCACTGAAAAGGGAGAATTCCTCTGAAATTTTGTTTTGTTTCTATTGATTGTTGAATGAATTTACAAATGTCTAGGGTTTTCTTATATAATCCGTTATATTACATGATTTTAGATAAATAAAAATTATTAGAAATTAGACTATTAGCTGCTTTTTGATCCTTGTTTGTATTTATCTGTAATTCTTATTGTGCTCATTTTTTTCCGCAAGCTGTCATATTGACCCCTAACATTCTTCTATTTAGTTTTCTTGCTAAGTGGCTATCGGAGAGAAAAGGGACTAGAGAGATGCATTATCGACGTGTAAGCTGAAGACTCCTCTAAGAGCGTGGGAGCATGATGGGGGTTGATGAGTCTGCATCGTGGAATTTACGCGCGAGTAGGAGAACGATGAGCCCTTTCTTTCTCTAATTTGGGCTGTCAGATCCTTATTGGATTAACAGTCTGGAACCGGTTGCACAAAGATGAAAAAAATTAGATTAGGGTTTTTAATTTTAATTTTGACCTAAAATGGGATATATGTATGATATATTTATTGGGTTTTAAATATATAAATGGGTTGTTATAATATATATTGTGCTACATTTTATCTAATTAAGCTTTATAGTTTTTTGTTTAATAATAATAATAATAATATAGTAAAAACAATAATAATAAGCGAAATAAAATAAACCGGGTTAAATACCAGCATAAAATTAGTGATTACAGCTGCCTTTCTTTACTTATTCTGATGAAATAAGAATAGAGCAAAGATCATAAGCACTAATATTGTCTTAGCACTCGATTACCATTTGAAATCACCGAGGCACTCAAAAACAATGTTTTTATGTTTAAATCAATGATTGAATTTATTGAGAGTATGACTTAACCTTTGAGCCTCTTTTATTTAGTGTGTTTTGTTTTCTAATTTTATTGTTACGTAATTTTCTAAACTATGTAAATCTGAATCATAAAATGAGGCCTATGGTGCCATGTGTTTTTGATGGAAGCTCTTTTATACACCTTTTTGTCACAGGGTTAGAATTTTAGCCTAGCGTGTGCAAAGGCTTAGTTACGAAAAACAAAGAATACGAATACCAAGAGAAAAATTTTAAAGTAAATGCCTTGATTACTCAAATAATAGACGATAAAATGAGGTGAGGAAGACCTCTATTTATAGTTGAGTTTCCTTATATCCGGCGGTCTCTAATGATTTACATTGACGACTAAAATCAAAACTCATCAATCACAAATGGTACAAATATGGAATATTTCCTAAATTACAATCTCTATATAACAAAAGAATATCTTATGTTCACACGGTGTGTTCATATAGGTGTAAATGTGTGGATCTTCTAGAATCTTCTATGAATCGGGCTAAGTCTAATAGTCTTTTCAGGTCTAAAATGTCTTTAAGATTTTTTTGGGCATTTATGTGTGCATATGACCCGAATCCAAACTTGCGGCCCGTGACACTTGTGCCACTACTAATACTCCATCTTCTACTGATACTCCGATCGTAAGCTTGATTCTATTTTAATTTTTTTAAATGATATTATTAAGTCTAATCAAGTTTGATCGAACACGATTGACAATTCAATTTTTTTATCCTAAATTAAACTTGAGTTTTACAAGAAAAAACTTAATTAAAGTAAAACTTTTGTATCTTATAATTTATTAATATAAATTATGTTTATCAAATTTTAAGTAATTTGAAGATAATATTTTCACTATAGAAATGTATTATAATAATTAATTTAAATTTTATGTGTATAATCTGTTTAAAAAAATTATATGTATAATGAACTAAATTCAGCGTTTAATTTATTAAAATATTTATAACATTTGAAATCGTAAATTTTTTTAAAAAACAAGCTTCAGTACAAATAAATATCACTGTACCCTAAATTATAAAATTTTGCTTTGTACCTAAAATTATTTTTTCTCAATTCATCCCTTAAAGTACTTATTTTATCTCATTTACCCTTGAAATATCAACATTTAATAATAATGTGTTACGTATTGTGTTTTTATTCGTTACTTTTCTAGTAAACCGAAATAAAATAAGGGTAAATTATAAAGTTCATCACTCAACTTTACTTCACTCCTATTTTGGTCACTAAAATTTTAAAAAATTCAATTAACCCACTAAACTTTGACATCACTCGGCCGTTAAAAATGTCATGGCAGATGGTCTGATGATTACTAAAACGACGCAGTTTTAAGCCCCTACAAAAGCCACCAAAATGATCGTTTTAAAAAAAAAAATTTATTTTCTCTTTTCTTCTTTCTTTTTCATGGGATTTTCTTTCAATCTATCTAAACCAATTCAGATTCTGGCCACCGCTTATTGCAATCAGACGCCACACTAATCACCGTCAGTCGTTGGCGACGACAGCCAATGAGTCTTAAAAGTTTCAACCCAACTTGTTTCGCCTGTCTAAACATAAATCCGATTTCTGTTTAATGAGAAACTATCCATAAATTCACACATTTAGCATAGAAATCAAGTGGGGGGTTCAAACAGATTGTGCAGCCATAGCTGAACTTAACCAGCCAGTAGCACTAGCTATAGCAAAGACAGTGGTATCTGAAAATCCTAGACGAACTATTGCAGTACCAACACTACTCTTGGTACCAATCTCCCTGTAGAAATACATCTAAAACCCCAAACTGTAAAAATAGATTAAACAAGAAATTGACCAGATTTTCAATTAGCACTAAAAATGGTCGGCAATAAAATTAGACACAAATTTGTATTTAAAAAGTGTTATAAATACAATGAATAAAATTAAACAAGCAATCAGAAGTACAAGTGACTAATAAACGTCTAATTTCAGCATCCAGATTTTATTGAAAATGTTCAAATTAGGTTTAAAATAAAAGCAAAACAAACCTTTCATTATTTTCAACAACCCGCAAAAACAAGAGAAATCAGAGAGGAAAAAAACTTACACGAATACTGATGGGATGGAGACAAAATGAGAGGAAGAAGAAACAAGAAAAAAATAAAGGGGTTTTCTTAGCTTTTATAAGGATTCGAAATGACGTTATTTTGGTAATTTTTTGGATCCAAAATTACGTCGTTTTGGTGAGTCATTAGATCATCTTCCGTGTCATCACACTGCTTGTGATTTAAAGGTTGAATGACAAAAAACAACGCAATATAAAAATTGAATCAGCAAATTAAAATTTTTTAAACTTCAATGATCAAAATAGGAGTGAAAGTAAAATTGAATGATGAAATTTGTAATTTACCCTAAAAATAATAGTTAATGAGAAACCAAAAAAATACGGTGCGAAGGGTGAAAAATATACTTTAGGGGCTAAATTAAGAATTAAACCTTTTTATACCCGGCGAATATGAGTATTTGCCACGTCAAAATACCTAAAGGTTCCTCAGTTTCCAATTCAGTGGGGTTTAAGGATTTGGCCTCCATTGGAGAGATTACCAACGCGAGAGAAGAAAACCTGGTAAGCAATTCTACACTCGCTAAACCCTAGTTTTTATCCCTATTAATTTCAATGATTCATCCTTTGAATCGTAAAATTTTCCCTAGAAATCTCTTCTTCATTCTCAAACTAAACCCTCACTTCAGCACTAGCTCTTCGACAAGCCTGAATTCTAGCAGAAATGCGCTCGGTAAGTGTTCCAATAGCTTTAGTTTCTTCAACTCTTCAATGGGTGTCAATCAAATTTCCCCTTTTCTCAATGTTTCTAAAACTCCCAATTTTATTAGAAACTCTAGTTTTATCAGAAGTTACTGTTCTCGTGAGTGGACTGGGGATATAGATTACTTGGATGAATCGGGCAGTGTTATATATTCTGGTAAAGGTGTTCGGTCAGTCGAGCCGGGGCTTGACGATCATGTTATGGTGGGTGGGTTAAAGAAGCCTTTTTTAAACGCCTCAGCTGTTGCTAAGATTGTTGAGGTTGTCAAGAGGTGGAAATGGGGACCAGAATTGGAGACCCAATTGGATAAAATACAGTTTACGCCTAACATGACTCATATAACTCAAGCCATGAAGGTTGTCAAAGAAAGTGATGCATCGTTGAGTTTGTTTAGATGGGCTAAGCGACAGTCTTGGTATGTCCCGAGTGATGAGAGTTATGAGATATTGTTTGATGGGTTAAATCAAAGTAGAGACTTTGATGCGATTCAGTCATTGTTTGAGGAACTGGTTCAAGAGTCTAGTGATAGTGGGGCTTCTTTATTTAGTGCATACAATCAGGTGATTCAGTATTTGGCTAAAGCTGAGAAATTGGAGGTATCGTTTTGTTGTTTCAAGAAGGCTCAGGATTATGGTTGTAAAATCGACACTCAAACGTACAATGATCTTATGATGTTATTTTTGAATAAAAGTTTGCCTTACAAGGCATTTGAGATATACGAGAGCATGCAGGCAGCAGGATGTTTGTTGGATGGGTCGACTTATGAGTTGATAATACCTAGCTTGGCAAAATCAGGTCGGCTTGATGCAGCTTTTAAGCTCTTTCAAGAGATGAAAGAAAGGAAGTTTAAGCCGGGCTTTAGTATATTTGCCTCACTTGTTGATTCAATGGGTAAAGCTGGTAGACTGGACGCATCAATGAAAATCTACATGGAAATGCTGGGATCCGGGCATCGGCCATCTGCTACTATGTTTGTTTCTTTGATCGACTCCTATGCAAAGGCTGGGAAGTTAGATACTGCTTTTCAGCTTTGGGAGGAGATGAAGAAGGCTGGTTTTAGGCCGAATTTTGGCTTATACACAATGATTATTGAATCTCATGCGAAATCAGGAAAGCTTGAGACTGCAACATCTATTTTTAAAGAAATGGAGAAAGCTGGATTTTTACCCACTCCATCTACGTACTCATGTCTTTTAGAAATGCATGCAGCCTCTGGACAGGTTGATTCTGCAATGAAGCTTTATAACTCAATGATAAATGCTGGTTTACGGCCCGGATTGAGCACATATACTGCTCTTTTAACACTCTTAGCTAATAAGAAACTTGTGGATGTTGCAGCAAAAATATTACTTGAAATGAAGTCCATGGGATACTCTATTGATGTTAGTGCTAGTGATGTTCTAATGGTTTATGTTAAAGATGGTTCTGTTGATCTTGCTTTGAGATGGTTAAGTTTCATGGGTTCATCGGGGATTAGAACGAATAATTTCATAGTTAGGCAGTTGTTTGAATCATGCATGAAGAATGGCTTATATGAGTCGGCAAAGCCTCTCCTTGAAAACTATGTGAACGCTGCTGCAAAGGTGGATCTGGTTCTCTACACATCGATTCTTGCCTATTTGGTACGATGCCAGGAAGAACACGATGAGAGACATTTGATGGCAATACTTGGTGCTACAAAACACAAAGCTCATGCTTTTTTGTGTGGACTCTTTACTGGCCCGGAACAGAGAAAACAACCGGTTTTATCGTTTGTGAGGGAATTTTTTCAAGGTATCGATTATGAATTGGAAGAAGGAGCAGCTAGATATTTTGTCAATGTTCTCCTCAATTATCTTGTTCTCATGGGGCAGATAAACAGAGCTCGCTGTGTTTGGAAAGTTGCCTACGAGAATAAGCTTTTCCCAAAGGCAATAGTTTTCGATCAGCATATCGCTTGGTCTCTTGACGTTAGAAACTTGTCTGTGGGAGCTGCTCTTATAGCTGTTGTACACACTCTCCACAGATTTAGGAAGCGAATGTTGTACTATGGTGTGATCCCTAGGCGCATCAAATTGGTTACAGGACCCACTTTGAAGATCGTGATCGCACAGATGCTGAGCTCCGTAGAATCTCCATTTGAAGTCAGTAAGGTCGTTTTAAGGGCCCCCGGAGACTCTGTTATGGAATGGTTCAAAAAGCCGATTGTTCAGCAGTTCCTTTTGAACGAGATACCATCGAGAGCCGACATCCTCATGCACAAGCTGAATATACTGTTTCCAAGTTCTGCACCTGAGATTAGGTCAATGGCCCCACCTAAACCACTCATTGCAGGGAAGGGAATCTAGCCTTGTGTAATGATAGTTATGTAAGATGTTTTCTTCTATGATCACACATAAATTTTCTTATGAATCAAATTCTTTTTCATTAACTTTCTGTGTTACATTCGACTAGAGATTTAGTTAGTTGCTGGAATTTAGTTTTGATTGATGAAATTACTCCGTAAATGCTCACACTAGTAGTTGGTCCGTGTTTAAACGAACAGAAGCTTTCATATTAGTGTTCTAATTCATGTTGTTGTGCTTGGATCATGTCAATACACTAGAAAAGGTTGGTTAAAACAGTAGATGTAGTCTGTCCATGTTCTAAGCTATTATGCTTCATCTTTAGATGTCATTAGTTGAATTAAAATCAGTCTCGACAGCGAGTATTATACTGTTCAGTCTCGGTCCACTTGGGAGATTAAAATGTGCCGTTTAGTGCTCGGCAAATGTTTAGATTGGCTGCTCAATGCTGTCCAGATTTTGGTGTTATCAAAGTCAAACTGTTTGCTGTATTTAAGTCAGAACTATGCCCAGTTTTGTTTAAACATATGCCTTGTTTTCAATTAAAACTAAGTTCAAATGTTCCTGAAACATATTCCAAGAGTTCTTACACTTGACAGCTTAGCATTGTCTAGATTTCTAGTACTATGTAGTACGGTTGATGTGCAGATTATGAAATGATAGTAAAAGCATTGTCTAAATTTGCAGTGCGGTCGATCCATTCACCATTTGACATCCAACAGCTTCCCTCAACTTCAACTCGTCCGGTCACCGTTGCAATCTTGTCCGCAAACCATCAGCCATTTCGATTTTGTTGGCTGAAGGTGAATCAGGTTGCCCTGTTTCCAACACCTGATATGGGATTCTTCTGTCCTGATTGCAGCAGCAGGCCCTAATACCACCAACCATGATGAGACCTGTTACAAACAGTATGAAGGCTCCATGGACGGGGCTTATATCTGTCCACCAGGTCCTTCCACCGGATACTGATGATTTTATGTAAAATTCACATCCAAATTTTCCAGAATCTAATTTTATGGATGATTTTCGACCAAGACTTGCTGAGATATTAACCTGAACCAGACAAAAAAGAAGGCATCACCATGAAAGATTGAAACAAGGATTCAAAACCAGAATGAGCAGAAACCATTGGAACTTCGAAATATGACCTTTCTGAATTGGTGTCCTGGTAATTGAATTTGCAGGTACTGAATTATATGTTTAGTATGTGAGACGGTAACATTCACTCTCAGATAGCTCTCACCTTCATTCTTGACATACAGCAATAATTGCTTTGAAGCTGCATATAAAAAATGGTAGATAACAGGGGCGGAGCCAGGAATCAAAATCAAAGGATAAAGTATAATTAACCATAAAAAATAAAGGATAAAATTTAAATAAATTAAAAATTGAGAATCCAAATAAGTAAAAATTTTATTATAATTTCTCAGAAAAAAAATTGGAGAGGGCACAGCCCCAAACTACCATGTAGCTCGATCGCTGCCTTGGAGCTACATGCGAGGGCAATGTTAACATCTAACAAATATTGTATGCATATAATGTAATTGGTAATGGTTTTATTTCTTTTTATAAAATACAATTTTATAATTTTAAAAATTTCTTACATTTTATACATATTTTTCAAATTTTTTTAAATAATTTCTACCTAGGGAAGGAAAATAATAATGATTTTTTCATCTAGAATTTCTTACATTCTATACAATTTTATAGACATATAAATAGTGTTTCGTCAGGAGACGCTATACACTCGGTTTATGACGTGGAATTTATGTAATTGGTAATGATTTTATTTCTTTTTATGAAGGAAAATCAATTATTTGAGATCGAATCGGCATATTTTAATAATGTTACGAAAAATATAAATATTTACTTAAATGAAAGTGTTTATCTTTTAAACTTATACAATTAAATCCAAATCAAAGTTTGTGTATAACTGAATCAAAACAAGTATTATGTGTATAAACTTCTGGCCAAAAAACTTTTCTAGTGAAAACTCATGTCCACAACTACACTAAATCAAAATTTATGAATCAAATTATATATATATATATATATGAGGTTTCTCAATTTTTTACCCAAGCTGATATTTAAAGTGTTTGGCTGATTTATTAATAAAAATATATAACTTATTTGGATATAAGTCGGTAAAAGGTTAGGAGTTTATTCTAGTGTACAATTAAAATTTTATTTAAATAAAGTGATAAATTTATAGTAAATTGAAAAAAAATTAATAGTTTGATTTTCGCTTAATATATGATTTGGTATATGAATTTATTATTTTATTAATAGTAAGACTTATGTTTTATATGATTGATATTTTTTTAATATAATATATGAATTTATTATTTTATTAATAGTAAGACTTATGTTTTATATGATTGATATTTTTTTAATATAATATATGAATGTTCAACGTATAACGACGAGACATTTTTACCTTTTATAATCTCATCGACTATTAAAATATCACGCCATAACATGATAATATGATCAGATTCAAATATTATATTATTAAACTCAAATATCAAATTGGATAAAGAGTACTACATTAAAAATAACATATTTTAATATCAAAATCTTATATTAAACTTGTGATTTTTAGTATAGTTTTGATTAATTATTATAGATACTGCAAAATGATAATAACAAAAAAACAAAAGAAAGGAAAGAGTGTTAAAAGTTTTGAAGTTACCGGTTGAATAAGGATCAACGCAGGCTGCCAAGCTCTGGTTATGACATCTCATGGACTGAAACCAACATGCCTCCGGAATAATAATAATAGGAGGAGGAGCCGCCGGTGAGGGCGACGGAGACGGTGAAGTCTAAAGAGTAACAAGAAAAGTATTGTTATTTTTAGAGCTATTATAATAATAATAATAAAAAGAGAAGAAATTAAAAGCAAAAGCACACATTACCAGCAGCGATCTATAGTCCAGATTTCGAGCGTAAGTTTGATGAAAACAAAAGAAGAAGAAAGAGATGGAAACGATCATCTTTGAATCCATTTTCTTTTCCGAGCCCTAAACAACTGGCCATTGCTTTTAATAAATAATAATAGTAATATTAATAATATTAAATCTCCAATTACAAGAATTTCATTTTGTTGTTTGATTTCGTCGTTGCAATCTCCATAGGCTGGATTTCCACATTGACTCTAGCCTTTGTCCATAACTAGATTCATTTTTGTACACGTGGCAGAATACTGGAAATGTTTTCTTAATGAAAGTGAACCTTGAAATCTTAAAAAATTAAATTTTAATTCTTAATTTTAAATTTTTAATCTTAAATCTTAAATTTTTGTACTCTAGCCTTTCTTCTTGGTACTTTTTTATATTCAACCTTAAAAAATTAAATTTTAAGTCTTAATTTTAAATTTTTAATTTTAAATCTTAAGCGCTAAACTTAAAAATTACTCCGTACCTCTAATTCTTTAAACTCTAAACTTAAAAAACAATAGTTTACTGTGTAAAATAGAAATTAAGTATATTTCAAAGGCTAAATTAAAATTTAAATCTAATTTAAGATTCACTAATTGGCCGAGTCATTTAGTTCAGTTTCAACCATTACCCATTTTACCTCATTACCTTTTAGAAAATTATTAAAAATTCCAGCCAACGACAATGTGCTATGTCAGCGCTCTTTGACCTGGTCAGCACACTAAATTTTATTGAAAGGGTAAATATCATGTCAAGTCTGTCAAGTTTACTTTTTTCTCAATTTAGTCACTGAAAGATCTATTTTTAGGTTAAAATTGACTGCTATTTATTTTTAATTTTTATAATCCAGTCCAATATTTATTACTATTAATAATATTATTTATTTAAAATTTAATAAAAAATAAATAATAATAATATTATATTTAATAAAACATCTATTTCCTCGCGTAAAAACGTGAAAAACACGTTATTTTTAGGGTAAAACTTTGATACACAGGCTGTGTAATTTTACACAGAGCCTGTGTATTTACACTATAAAAACCCAAATCCTAAATTCCTAACCCTAACCCTAAAAACTAAACCCTAAACCTTAAACCCTATACACTAAATTTTAGACACTAACATTAAATTCTAAACCCTAAATTAAAACTCTAACCCCTAAAACTAAAAGGCATGTGTAAACTAAAGTTTACACGGCCTGTGTATCAAAGTTTTTTCCTTATTTTTATTAAAGAAAAATATTATAAAATATTAAATAAAAAATTAATTAAATCAAGTATCTCAAATTTTTGTTCAATAGTCCCTGAAAAGACTATTTGTGTCTAATATTAACCCCTATTTGTTTCTAAATTTCATTATTTAGTACAATATTTGTTATTATTGAGAATATTATTTTATTTAAATATTAATATTTGATATAAAATAAAAAATACTATATTTAATATTATATTTATATGTTTAACATGCTTAAGTGCTCAATAGTATGTTAAATTTTTTTTATTAATTACCAACAATTTTGTTGTTTGTTAATTTAGATTAATTTTCCTAATTTTGAGGATTATGCATGCATTTTAACATAATTTGCATTAACCGATATACACTTTGATCTTCAGTTTAAATTGTTTTAAATTTTGATTGTTTTATATTTGAGTTTAAATAAAATTACTAAATAGAATTTTAATTCAAAATTACTTTTAGTATTAAGTCCACGTTACTATACTATTGTATGTTTAAATTTTAATTCAAAATTACTTTAAGTATTAAGTCCATGTTACTATATTAATTTGATATCTGGGTTTGGCTTCTAATCTTTGTAACTGATAATCAAAATATTTTATTAACAAACTATAAAATTGTTGGCAATTAATCAAAATTATTTTTAACATATTATTGAGCACTTAAGCATGTGAAACTTCCAAATACAATATTAAATATAGTATTTTATTTTTATTTAATTGTATATTAAATATTAATATTTAAATAAAATAATATTATCAATAACAACAAATATTATTCTCCCTAATTAATAAAATTCAAAAACAAATGGGGGTTAATATTAGGTACAATTAGTCTTTTCAAGAACTAGATTGAACAAAAAAAATTAAGAGACTTGATTTAATTAAATTTATTTTTTATTTAATATTTTATAATGTTTCTCTTTAATAAAAATTTTGCTTTTTCACATTTTTACACGAGGAAATAGATGATTTATTAAATATCAAGCTAAATTATAAAAATTAAAAACAAATAGGGGTCAATTTTAGGTAAAACTAAACTTTTCAGTGACTAAATTGAACAAAAAACAAACTTGAGAGACTTGACATGACATTTACTCTTTCAATAAAATCATGTGGGTTGACCTAGTCAAAGGGCACTGACGTGGCATGATGTCATTGGCTGAAATTTTTTTAACAGTTTTCTAACGGCAATGGGGTAAACTGTGATGCTTGAAACATTAGGGGACACTTGTGCCCGGAAAAATATTAGGTACCAAGTTGGAAAAACAAGTAAATGTTAGGGGTAAAATGTGCATTAAGTTTAAATTTAAGCCCAATTAAATTTAAGGGTAAAATAAACAAATGTTCACTAAACTATCATTGAAAATACAAAATGGTCACAAAACTTTTAAAAGTTACATAATGGCCATTAAACTTTAATTTTTGTTACAAAATGGTCACTAAGCAGTTAACTGCCGTTAAGTGGGTGATGTGGCAGTTACGAAAAATTGAATAGTAACACATTTAATCCTCCATATTTACACATTCAGTCAATTTACTCCTAATTTAACCCTTATTGATGTCTAAATTGATTGAATGTAAAAATATGAAGGGTTAAATATGTTATTATACAAATTTTGTAACTGCGACATCACTCACTTAACCACAATTAATGGCCCAATGACCATTTTATAACAAAAACTAAAGTTTAATGGTCATTATGTAACTTTTGAAAGTTTAGTTACTATTTTGTATTTTTGGAGATAGTTTAGTGACCGTTTGTGTACTTTACCCTAAATTTAAAGCTAAATTTATTTTAATTGTTTAAAGTAGTAAGTTAACTCGACGTGGGTCAGTTGTTTTAATTTTTTCTATTAAAAAGAAAAAAATAAGCTTGTCTTAGTGGTTAGGCTTGTTTCCCTTATTGTGCACGGGTTTGATTTCTATGGAAAGAGTTTTATCAATCAGGTTAGTCCATACAGTAAACAGCTTGTTTTTGTTTAAGTATATCTCAAATTCAAGTCTTTGTTTATGTAAAGAATCTCCGTTAAAAGATTTACACGCCAAAACTAGATGTACAATATGGATTGATTCAGATTAATTAAAATAAAGCCTTAAAAAAATAAGAGGGCAACGATTTTTTTTCTATACACGTTTGCAATTTATTACCAATTTTCTTAAATGCATAATTTAAAAATAAAAAACTAATGAATCAGATATAATGTGCTATATTGATAATTGACTTGTGAATGAACTTGAGGATCTAAGTATATCGCTTACAATTAAAATAAAGCTTAAATGAAAAATAGGTGCCTAAAGTATACTTTTTTTAAACTTTAGGTGCTTAAAGTATTTTTTATAAAAATAGGTGCTTAAAGTTTAAAAAATTATAATTTAGGTGCTTAAAGTATTTTTTTGTAAAAATAAGTGCCCAAAATTTTAAAAATTATAATTTTAGGTACCTCACATATGCCACGTGTCAAACATTGATTGGTTAAAATTTTTTTAACACTCATTAATGATCAGACACCTAAAATTATAACTTTTAAAACTTTAGACACCTATTTTTATAAAAAAATACTTTAGGCACCTAAAGTTCAAAAAAGACATACTTTGGGCACCTATTTTTCATTTAAGTCTAAAATAAATAATAAACAAAACTTATTTTTAATTTCTTTTTCCAGTTGGTTCTATATGATTCTAAACCGACTTAGGCTAATGTGTCAAGTATACGCTAACCACTTTAAATTTCACTTAAAAATAAAATAAAATAAAGAAAAAATTATTCACTTTAGGTGCTCAAACTTCGATTTTAACCGAATTAACCGATTGAATCGAAGTTCTTTCAGTTAATCTGTAGGTTATTTTAGGTTCGATCAGTTGAGGGTTAATGATTTTTTAAACTTCGATTATCTGTTAGTAAGATTCAAAATTGGTTAATTAACCGAATTAACTGAAATTGTTATATATTGTACATTACATATATTTATTTTTGCTCACTAAACTTTTAAAAATTATAAAATGATCATTAAATTTTTTGATATATTATAAAATGGTCATTAAACTTTATCAAATTAGCACAAAATGGTCATTAAATTTATTGAATTATTACAAAATGATAATTGAACTTTTCAATATTTATCAATAATTTATAACGTGCAATGAGTCAATGACCATTTTGTAATAGTTCGATAAGTTTAATGATTATTTTATAACTTCTGAAAGTTTAGTGAGTAAAAAGGTCCTTTTAACATATTTTAGTGCCTGTTTGTGTAATTTACCCCAAATTTTGTAACAAATTCCAATTAATTCGAACGAATCAACCGAACTTTTTCGGCCCGGTTAAAAGTTAAAAAAACATGTTCGGTTAACGATCAGAACCTGGGGAATCCTTTTGATTTTCCAATCTTTGGCTTTCAGGGAAGCGGTGAAAATCATGTGGCAATCTCAAAGTGAGTTACTCTTTTGTGCCTATGACGGTCAGAAACCGGGGTACACTATCTAGGGATTTTGCAAACTTTAGCTTTCGGGGAAGTGGCAAAAATCTTCTAGTCGTCTTGCAACAAGATACCATTTCATGCCTATGAAGATCAGAAATCAGGGTATGATCTTTCAGTTTTCCAGTCTTTATCTTTCATGGAAGCAGTGAAAACTTTCCGGTAATCTTGTAGCAAGATACCCTTTCATGCTTATGATGATCAGAAATCGGGGCATGATCTTACAATTTTCTAGTCCTTAGCATTTTGGGAAACAGTGAAAATCTCCCGACAGCGAGATATCATACTTATGATGATCAGAAATCGGGGTATGATTTTTAAGTTTTCCGGTCTTTAGCCTCCAGATAAACAGAGAAAACTTGTGGACGGCTCCCAACTCGAAGATTTCACTCGCAGAAGATTCTATAAGAAGAACTTGCAACTTCAAGAGTCGAAGGTGAAAAAGTTATATATGGAAAATATTTGCAACATGATGATGTCTCCAAGACTTCAGACGGAGGAAGAGCTTATGACTTCGAACTCTCCAACTCCACGATTTTGTCTTCTCACAAGCGCACTCTAGTTTGAAGATTTTGCCTCCAAGAGCGGTCGAGCATATCAACTGAAGATCAAGAAGAGCAGGCAGTGGTCAGAGAAGAACCCCCAACCTACTCGGACCAAAATGGTCACTCTTTTGTCTTTGCTCCATCCCTGTTACACAACGATGAGCAAAGAAAGGCAGCTGTTGTAAGCCATTTTTGTCTGGGTTAGACCCAAAATAAGCCCAATATCCCTACCCATTAAAAGACCGTGTATTCACTTTTTTAAGGTATTTAATACCTCAAATTTTTTGTATAGGAGAGTTGTTCGAATGAAATATTAAAAAGCAAAAAAAAGCAAATGAAAAAAAAAGAAGCAAGTGGAATGTTGCTCCACGTAGCCTCCCACCCCACCACCTTTGGCTATAAATAGCCGGTGGGGGAGGCCACAATGGAAGGCAACGCCCACAATCACAAACAATGGAAATTGGCCACAATTACAATTTCAATTGAAATTGGCAAAGACAGTTTCAAATTGAAATTGGCCATTGACCGAGCAAGCCTTTGCTTGCAAAGAGAGCAGTGCTATCGGGGGATTTAATCTCCGTAGTGGATCGGTCAACCACTCGATCAGAGGCCCTTTTGTTCAAGCTAATTTTTTTGAGTCATGATAAAATGACGTCGAGGTCTTAGTGGGGTCGGTCAAAATTTTTCATTCGAGTTTTTAATAGGGTAAAATTCGATCTTTATCTTTGTATTTATTTATATAATAATATATAGTTTTGTTGATTATGCTTTTTAATATTGACATGTTTTTTAATATGTTTTGTATATTATTTTACTTTTGGTTTTTGCAATTTTTTACTTTCTTTACTTTCAGTCCTTTTTATATTCGATGTATTTTATTTTATTTATGTTTTTTTCGTACATAACATATGTAGTATTTTTATATATGGTATTATTATGTATATTATACGTAATGTGTAGTATATATTATATTTATAATATGTATATAGTATAATATTTGCTTTATATAGTATTTGTATAATATGTATAAGATATGTATAAAATATTATTTATGTATATTAAGATATATTATATATTATATAGTATTTTATTTTTATTTTATTACTTTACATTATTTATATTAACTTTATGTTATTTATTATTTTACATAAATATCATATTTTGCCCCATTGTTTCGATATTTCTATTGGGAGTATTATCTCGGCCATCCGAGTGTCATCTCCTTTGAATGTCGTGAATAGGAAGGCAGATTTAAACTGTTGTACATACATGTACCAATTTTGGGCGTAGTGGAGTGTTAATCCTTCCCCACTCGTAACCAACTCCCGAACTCATCTCTGGTTGATATTTCGGTGTCCGGTCTACTTTATCCAAATGACCGGTGGCGACTCCATTTTTTACTATTTTTTATTTAAAATACGTGGCTTCCCACCCGATAACGAGCCTTCAAAGAAAGGGCCCGGACAAAAAAAGTCGCTACACTATCAAGCAACAAAAAGGTAAAAAGAAAAGCTTCTTATAAACTTATCTCTGGAGCATTTCATTTCCCAATATGGGATTTACATGCACTACCAATCCTTAGCATTTTTAACAGCATTTTCCCTTTCATTCCCAGTTAAAATTTATTAATAGATGAGTGTAGGAAGTTTACCAAAGAGTGCACAAGATGCTACGGAACACATTAATCAATAGGATACAAGCAAAGGAAACGATGGCAATGAACAAGAAATTGCAAAAAACTGCATATTAGCGAATTTGTTAACAATATTGAAACGGGTCCAAGAAATCGAACCCGGTGAAAAGGCATCCGACAAACCTATCTCCTTAAGGTTTAATGAAAAGTACATTAATCCCTCCGTTTAAATACACTTCCCATCAATGGTGCATTGGTAGAACAGAAACAAGGCTGTCTATGCAAATCATTGCAGAAAAGCGTCTCGGTGCACCTGGAATACGTAGAACCTCCCCTGTTTGCTTCTCCGAATGGAACCATGCTGGCTGCCTACTAGAACCACTATCTTCTAACAATATTTGATCGCCCCTCCTAGAATATGCTATAGCTCTGGTTTGAGATATACTCGTCAACGGCCATTCTTCTCCAGATAGATAAATCAGCTCAGTCCATGATTCCTTGACTCCATATTCCTTCATCACCCACAAAATGATATGATCTTCGTCGTAACGATTCGTATACTCCCGGAAAACACACAAGCTTCCTCCCAACACCCATACATTTTTATACCCGAAGTTTCTGAAACGAATGTCGGGTTCAGGAACTTGATGGAACTCCTCGGCCC
Organism: Hibiscus mutabilis; assembly: GCA_019671005.1. Classification (NCBI taxonomy): domain Eukaryota; kingdom Viridiplantae; phylum Streptophyta; class Magnoliopsida; order Malvales; family Malvaceae; genus Hibiscus; species Hibiscus mutabilis. The sequence continues at coordinate 46,715,476 of CM033736.1, forward strand.
CGAGATCGAGACCGAAGATCAATCTTCCCCCAAAATACGTGTCACGTTCATCGCCTACCCAATGCAGGGAACCATTTGCATATGCACCGTCTTGTTTCTCACAGACAGGAATTTGGTAAGGGCAATCCTTGATCCTCTTCCATGAATTAGTTTTCAAGCTGTAAATCATGACCGACTTTCCAGATGCTGTCATCCGCACCACCTTGTAGTCATCGCCAATTTCATCGTACCCAAATCCAAGAATGTGATATACTCTCTCGATCACATCTCCGATTGTTAATTTCGGTAGGTAATGGCATGTTCTGGTCGATGGATTCCACAAAGCAATTCCTGTTTCGCGATGGTATACTGCAAGTAAACCGTTGCAGGATCCAAATATCCTAGAAGTAAATCTTGACCTTGTAGCTGGAAATGGGCGAGGGAGTTGCTCCAAATTGCCTAGTGAGTCGAATTCAACTGAATAGGTCTCATCATCATCATCTGTACGACCGTCGAGAACAAGCTTGACATTGTTGCTGGTCTTGAAGGAGTGATGTAGATGGAGTTTGACAAAATGAGGATCTTTTATAAGAGAACCCCATGACTTCGACACACATCTAAAGCGTGTAAGTGACTTCACCGGAAGCACACGTAGTATGTCGGTGATCACGTCGGTCGGGAAAGCAGCCATCAGTGGGTTTATGTTTCAGGCACCGGAGTATTGTATTATTGATCAACACTAAACGAGGAAAAGTTGGGGAAGAAAGGTCATTGTTTAAGTGAGTTGGTCATCGGCTTATGCAAAGGTGAATATTTTTAATTGATATATACTCTTATATTTATTTGATTTCTTGTCTTTGTTTGAATTTTATTGTTAAAAATAATCATACACAATAAAGACAAGAAAGTGGAGGCTTCCGCGAGGAAAAGCACACGAAGCTCACTTTCTTATAAACTATTTTTAAAGGGTAAATTACACTAGAAGTCATTCGGTTATAGGTTCAGTAACAAATAGGCAACAATTCAACCGCTCAATTATATGTTTAGAAACAAACATGTCGTTTTTTTAAAAAGTAACAATAAAATCACTCAATTATAAATTTAAGAACAAACAAGTCACTCAATTAAAATTTTGTGACAAACAAGTCAGGTTGTCATTAAAATTGAAACAAAGGCTTGATATAATAACAATATTAGTCATGAAACATATACATTCCATTAATTTGGTTTTAATTTGAAATAACTCAATAAATTCAACTCTTCATACTTAAAATTTCGACAATACATCATCATGACACACCATCCGACCACGTACCACACTTCATGCTATTGTCCATCAGTCTGATAATCAAGAGATATGATAGTTTGCCAGACACATTCACTTTACTACTAGACAGTTGACAGACAAATGAAATATACTCATTATGACCTTAACGTCGCGTGATAGTAGACAGAGTCAATTCACTAATGGAATTTTTAAATATGAAGGGTTAACGATGGATTAAGTTTATTGAACTATTTTGAATTACGACCAAATTAATAGAATGCATAAGTTTTGGGGAGTAAATTGTTATTATACCATCTCTTGTTTCAATTTTAATGACATAGTGACTTGTTTGTCACAATTTTAATTGACTTGTTGTTCCTAAACCTATAATTCAGTGATTGAATTGTTACTTTTAAAAGAAAAATGACTTGTTTATTCTTAAATCTATAATTAAGTGACCAAGCAAAAGAGGACCGATGGATACCAAGCAAAAAAATCTATAATTAAGTAACTGAATTATTACTTTTAGAAGAAAAGTAGCATCTTTGTTACTAAACTTATAACTAAGTGACCTCTGGTGTATTTTACTCCTTTCTAAAATACAATTTCCTTTTCTTTTCTTGTGCCGTAAGAGTTATTTTTCCTTGCATAATATTATATGTTTCCGATCTTGATCAAATTTGTATATAAAAATCTTTGTGTTATACCATCAATGAATATAGAATCGATTGGTTAGGTATCTGTTGAAGAATTGATTAATTTTCTACGTTTTATTATTTAAAGAGGTAGATATTATCATGGATTTTAAAATTATTATATGAACGAGGAAAGTTAGAGTAATTAAGGGTGAGTAAAACTCGACCCGACTCGAAAAAATTAAATTTTTACTCGTCTTAATTCGACTCGAAATTTCATAAACTAGATTTGACTCGAAAAAATTTTAAATAAAGTTTGAGTTGTAAAATGAAAATTCTAATAACTCGAATTTTTAATAATTAGTAGATTGATTTTTAAGTTCAAATCGAATCCCTCAATTTTTTCTTATATATATATATATATATATATACCGATATAAAAATGAAGAAATATATATGCATATCTTATATGGTTAGAGAAAGTCGTTTAAATTAGAATCAAACCGTACTATAACATGATAAATAATTACGGAAAAACTCTAATGAACGAGGGCAATGACAGGTGCCGGCAATGCTGGACCATCTTTGTGGGCAATCTTTCGGAACAGATTCATTGGAAGGGATTGTGGCAGATTTTCGCCATGGACAAGTAGTGGATGTCTTTGTTCCAACGAAATGAAAAGGAGATGGCCCGCGATTCGATTTTGTACGTATGAGGACAGAGATAGAGGCTAGACGGGTCATTGAGCATTTAAATGGTAAATGGATTTACGGAGCAAAGATTACTCTTTCCTTCGCCCGTGGAGCATCGCACGATCACTATTGGAAGCGAAAAGGGTTAGGGGTTGACGGGTGAGAAGGAGTCAAAAGTGCGTGGTGGGGAGGCAATGAACGAGGTTCGGATTCGGTAATACACGGAGTAATAGACAAAAATAAAGTTGAGGTATTGCAAAATTGTGCGATTGCGTGGTGTCAATTCCCAATGGGAATCGCAGTGTTGGCGGAGGAGTTAAAAGCAGTAGGGATTGAAGGATTTTTCAATATTGCGAATTGCGGGGTCTAGACTTTTGTTAATGTTCACGAGTCTGGAACTTAGAAATCAGGTTCTTGCCAATACGACGTTCAAGAAATGGTTTACAAATGTGCAAAAATGGGAATCAGGGTTGAATTCGGGGAATCGACGAGTATGGTTAGCAATTAGTGGACTACCGATGCATGTCTGGTTGCGAGAGACGTTTGATAATGTGGCTTCGCTTTGGGGAAATATGATCAGATGTGATGATTTAAACCTTGAACCACACTCATTTGAAAGAGGATGAATTCTTATTGAAACGACACAATTGTAATCACTCAAATCCATCCGACGCTATTTGTTTTGGTTTTAAATTCTTTTCGGTTTTATTTAATTTTGTTTGGAAAATCTCTGCCCGATTTTGAAATTAAAATATATGGAGTTGCCACTGATCATTTTAAAAGGGTAGACCGGACACAAAAAAATTAAACTAGAGATAAAAAATTCGGGTGCGGGAGTCGTTTACGGATGGGAAAAGATTAACACCCCCACACCGCCCAAAATTGATACCTAGCCTATTATTTAATGCCCTGATATTGGAAATTATGAATTCGATTAAAATTTAAAATGCGATTCCTATATGCCGAAAATATTGAGAGAACCGTACCCCTATGCTCTCGGGACACGGTTTCTTGTTTTCTTGAAAAAAATGAGAAAATCACATCCCTATGCGCCTGAGATATGATTTCTCGAGATTTAAAAAAAACGTTAATTTAAAATTCAAAATTAATTTCTTTAAAAATTTCTTTTTTGATGACGTAAAAACACAAAACATATGATGCGAATAAATTGAAATGCATGAACAAAACATAAAGTATAAAGTGACTAATGAAATAAATATAGGAACGTATATAAAATATACGTATTAAATACATATATAAAGCTATAATATAAAATAATAAAACTACACTATATCAAAATATATGTAACAAATAATACAAATATATATATTTTTTCATACCGTACATACGATAATAACATATATGATTGTAATAATATAATATATTGTATAATAATAACATGTTATACTAAGTAAAAATATATGTATACATATTAATGTTTAAAAAACTTTAATGTATACATAATTAATATATACGTATAATACACGTAAAAAATTACATCTACATATATTATACATAATACAATACATAATACATATAATATAATATAATGTAATATTAGATAACATATAATATATAATAAATATATGTATAATATATATATACAATATTAATTATAATATATATACAATATAATTAATATATACAATTATTCACAATAACAATATAAACATAATATATATTTTGAAGTAAAATGAGAAGAAACAAAAGAAAGTTGCTAAATATAAAAGAAAATAAAATAAAAATGCACAAAATAAAATAACAGTAAAATAACTAAAATTTGGAAAAGGACTGAATTGAAAAACTGAAAATTAGAAGGAAAAAAACGAAATATAGACAAAATTAAAACTATAGGGACCAAAACTGAAATTGGCCTCCGGTTGAAAAATGAAGCGGAATAAAAGAGGAGAGGCTTAGAAGGTAATTAAACCATTGCCCAAAACATGCGGAACCTCCCCGGATCTGGGTCACAGTGCGGGCCGGGTACGCCAAAACGACGTCGTTTTATTCAGCCGATTTAAAACACCCTTTTATTTTTTATTTCGAACCAAATATATAAAAAACCCTAAAATATTTCTCCCTCAACCCTCATTTTCTCTCAATCGACGGCGCCGCTTCCCCTTCTACTGTCGCCGTTCATCAGCGGCGAGCCTCATGGCGAGGCTCTCAACGTTCTCGAGTGGCCGGTAAGATTCGAAAAACTTTTTTTTACTTCAATTATTTTGGTTTTGACAAACAAAGAAAAAAGTTTTGGGTTTTGGATTTTTTTAAAACAAAACAGGGTTTTTAATCTTCAAAACGAAGAACCCAATATGATTTTATATTTTTTTATTTTGATTCGAAAGAAGAGAACTGAACATGCAAGAAAAACTAAAATTACCTCAAAATATTTTTGCTCTTTTCTTGTATTGATTTTGAAAATATCTTCTTCTTTTTTTTACAACTTTTCCTCTCTTTTTTTTTTTATTTCTGACGCCCTTTTTTGATCTAAACCCCCCCTTGATTTACAGATTTTCGTGGGCTATATAAACCCAATTTTTACAATATAAAAAAAACAACTCCCCCTATTTTTTATTGCTGCAGATCTGATGATGGAAAACCCGAATTTTCGGGGACTGCAATACATGGCTTGGTGGTTCGGTTTGGTGATGGGAGAGATAGGGTTTAGGTTATGGCAGATATGGCCAGATTGATTGGTTAGGTAGTTTAGGGTTGGGGTTTTGATTTTAGGGTTTGGTTCGAGGTTAACAAATTTAAGGTTATTGGTTTGGGGTTTGTTTTGGTTGCCAGGTAAAAGAATAACAATGGCTGAAAGGTGAGCGGCAACGGCGGTACGGCTAGGGTTAATATTAGGGTTAGGGTTTATTTTAGAAATTAGGGCTTTTCTGGTTTGGGTCGGGTCATTGGATCTGGGTTAGACCACGGGTTAAGGGTTTGGGCATTTGTGAGAAAAAATATGAGTCCGATGAGGAGAGTGATGATGTTGAGTTGTCATTAGCTAAAGGCAGCAAGGAGAAGACGTCTCTGGAATTTAGGTGACAGGATTTTGGTGGTTCGAGTGCAAGGAGGGAGGAGGTGGAGGGTGAAAAAGTGGTAATAGATGATAAAGTGGTAGTAGACGAGCAGTTTAACAACAGGGTGGTGAGTACGCATCAAAGAATTATGGGTAGTAGTATAGTATCGTACTGCCGAGATAACCAATTATGGAATGCACATGAGCAATATGAGGAACGTGCAAGTGGAAGACCGGCACGCTCAGGGGATTATACTACGGGTGAGGAGATTAGTTTCATGATAAGGGTAGAGCCTTTGGAGATGCGTCCAGTGCAATGCTCCTCAATAAATTTAGCGGCAAGTTTAAGTGGGCCAGAGGTTACTAAGCTTGATGTCCCGGTGGAGCCCATAGAAGTCCTCAATCTCGAAGACTATGGGAAAGAGGAACGTGATAACAAAAAACAATTAACAGTAACCAAAAAGGAAGGTAAACGATCTACAAAGAAGCAGCGTAATAGTGGGAATCAAGTTTAGGGAGCAACACAGAATCCAATTTCTGTGCAACACCGAGAAGCCTTACTAAAGGAAGCACGTGAAACGGTTCAGCTTGGTCGATTGATAGGGACTCAAACTATCAGGAATGAGGAGAAAATTGTGAAGGATATTGCTAAACTTATAGAAGAACGGGAAACGAGGTGTTAGGAGTAGCGATGCCAGTGCTGTCGTGGAATACAAGGGGATTAGGCTCTTCGATGAAAAGAAAATTGGTGCAGAAGTCGCTACGGCAGCATAGTTGTGAGATGGACCTAATTCAAGAGTTCAAAAATCGAAGAGGTAAATGTTCAGTTTGTTCGTAAAATTTGGCCGACTGATAACTTTGATTTTGTTTTCTTGCCCTCGGTTGGCTGGTCAGGAGGTTTGATAATTGTTTGGGAGGTGTCGAGGTTTCGTCTAGAGTCATGCATTCTTGCGAGAAAATTTGTGATGGTTAGGGGTGTATGGATCGATATAGAATGTTTGTATTCAATGTCTATGCTCCTTGTGTTATTGAGGAACATGAGAATTTGTGGGAGATTATTCATGGAACTGTTGTTTTACAAAATGGGCCATGGTGCATCGCTGGGGATTTTAATATGGTGTGAGTAGCAGAGGAACGGAGGGGTTATGTTGGTGATGTTCGACGGATGTTAGGTTTCAACGATTTTATTGAAAATTAAAATTTGGGTTTGTTAGACTTGCCGCTGTGTGGGAAGATGTTCACTTGGTTTGGTCCTCAGAATAAATGTAGTAGACTCGATCGCTTCCTTGTGACATGTGAGTGGATTGAGCAATTTGGTCACTTACAGCAAGTTACTTTGCCACGAGGCTTATCGGATCTCACGCCCTTGCTTTTAACAAATGGTGAAAGAGATTGAAGACCTTGTCCGTTCTGTTTTTTGAATTGCTGGCTTGAACAAAAAGCGTACGTTGATGCAATGGCAAATGAGTAGAAGAGAATCTCGGGTGATGGAGATGATAGTGAGGGTAAGGACTTTGTGGAAAAATTAAGGGCGATGCGATCATTCCTAAGGGTGTAGAACATATCAGTTTTTGGGAGTGTTGGTGAGCAGATAGAGGCCACGTCCCTATTAATTGAGGAAATAGATTCTAAGGTAGGAGCCTCGGGGGATCAGACATGGAAAATGTTGCGCGTTGACGTTTGCATGCTGATTTATTAAGATTAAGTCGTTTTAGAGAGTCAATTTGGCATTAGAAATTGCACGCTTTGTGGCTGAAGGAAGGAGATCGCAATACTAGTTATTTCCAGCGATCCGCGATGATTCGAGGTATGACGAATAAAATTCAAGGATTTTGCGTATATGGCAAGTGGATTTCATGTCCAGACGAGATGAAATTCATGTGTTCACTGCGTTTTGAAAGCATTTTGCGCAAGCCAAGAGAGCAAGCTCCTTTGTGGCTAAAGTAGAGTTTAGAAGGGTGAGTGGAGAGCAAAATTTGTATTTGGAGGTTGCTTTCATGGAGGAGGAGGTGCGAGCAGCCATTTGGAGTTGTGATGGGGCGAAAGCACCGGGTCCAGATAGGTTCAGCTTCGAGTTTTATAAAAAAGGGTGGTCGTTTGTAAAGGGGGGACGTAATGTCCGTCTTTCTTGAGTTCTTTGAATCTGGTTCCTTACTGAGGGGATTGAATTTGAGTTTTGTGGTGTTAATTCCAAATAAGTCTAATCCGCAAGAGATTGTAGATTTTTGACCAATATGCCTCCTTAATTTGGTATATAAAATCCTCGTGAAAGTTCTTGCATCGAGATTGCAAATGGTGTTGGGTGAGGTGATTAGCTACACGCAGACAACATTCTTGAAAGGAAGACAAATAGTCGATGGTATTTTGTTAGTAAACGAGGTTGTGCATTCACTACAAAGGACGTGCTTTGGTGCTGGTGGTGCCTTGTTGAAGATTGACTTCGCTAAAGCATATGATTACATCAATTGGGACCTTTTGGATCAGGTCTTAGAAAGGATGGGGTTTGGTGAGCGTCGGCATCGGTGGATACGGTCATGTGTTGGATAGCAAGGTTGTCGATTCTATTGAATGAAAGTCCGACGAATGAGTTCAAAATACAACGGGGTTTGAGGTAGGGTGATCCGTTTTTGCCGTTACATTTTGTGATTGTTGCAGAGGTGATCCGTTTTTGCCGTTACTTTTTGTGATTGTTGCAGAGGTGATCCATCAATTTTTTCACTTAGCTGAGAGACAGCATGATAAGGGGGTAATGGCAGCACCAAATTTTTCTCTAACACACATACAATTTACGGACGATACATTAATTTTTCTACAAGAGATGTGGAGGTTGTTCGTAATTGCTAGCGATTACTTATGTGTTTTCAGTATTGTTCGAGAATTCAAATTAACTTTTCGAAGTCTTGCTTGTATGGTGTTGGTATGGACGGTGAGTTAGTGATAGACATGGCTGCGAGTTTGTGTTGTGTGAGGGGCAAATTGCCTTTTATATTTCTGGGTTTGCCAATTGGTATTAATCCTCGGTGTAAAAAGATGTAAGAACCGTTTGTGCAATGGTTTATAACGAGGTTGGCGGGGTAAATGTGTGGCTCGCTATCTTTTGCGACTAGGTTGGTGTTGGTCAATACGGTGTTGTCGTCTTTGATGCTATTCTATACGTGAGTGTTTCTTGTTCCAAAAGGAGTAATTACGAAGTTGGATCATATCCCCGTGCATTTCTTTGGGGGGACACTGACTTGAAAATAAAGATGAGCTGGGTAAACTGAAACTTAGTTTGTCGACCTAAAAAGCTTGGAGGGTTGGGCGTTGTTGATATTCGAGTACGTAATTTGGCTCTCCTTGCTAAATGGGCATGGAGATACACAACAAAAGAAGGCTCTCTGTGGAGGTCGTTGATCATAGCGAAGTATGGGGAGCAGGCTTTGTTGTGGTGATTCAATTTTAGTGGTAAACAACGGATGTCGACAATATGGAGGCAAATCGTAGAGGTACAAGAGGATGAAAGGGTTTTGCATTTTATGGGGCGAATAAATTTTGTTGGTTAGTGGGGGATGGGTCGAAGATTCTATTTTGGCATGATATTTGGTGTTTACCTTAGCCACTTTGTTCCCTGTTTCTGTTGGAAAAAATGTGAGGAAATGGTAACTTTGAGCCATATTGTGAAAGGGTAAAAGTGATGATTCTAATAATGATCCTATTGGGTCTTATTCTATTCCATGAGACCTTTACAACAATATATCATATGCTCAAATTGGTTGAGTAATGAATAAGAAATTGATGCTCAAAGTATGATAGTTGTGAATTGAGTAAGGAAGTAAAACGCCTTATCCCACATTGGTAGGATAAATAGCATGAGAAGTGTTTATATACACTTACCCTCTTGATGATCATTAAATGACTTGAATGGAAATTATGCATCGTGCGTAGGCGCATGGGATACGGATTGAAGCTCGTCCAACCCATTTGGGTTGGGGTACACTCGCATGACATGGGCGACACGAATGTCTGGACTGATCGGGCCTTACGTGAACCTGCGTATACACTTCGAATAGTTTTTTCCTTACAAATGGAATTTCTTTTTGAATATTCCAAATTTAAAAGGAATATATTTTTGGTTTCTTTAAATTCGAATATCGAAAAAGTAGCTGGTTTAATTCACGAAAATACATCCTTTTTAAAATGGCAGAAATTAATTATTTATGAATTAAATCGGATTGAGGGTAAATAGCCGTTAATACAGAATATTTCATTTTCCATATTTCTCTCTTCTATTCCCCTATAAATAACGAGTCTTTTTCTTAATTTTACACATCTCAAAAAATCTTCTTCAAAACTCTGGTATTTTCGGTGATAGACAAAGGCAAGGTTATGTTCGTGATCTTTACATTCATGCTACTATTGAAGATCATCAGTTGTTGTATCATGGTATACTGACGACCAAAACAACTCAAGCACCAAGGAGTGGTCTAAATCTGTCTTAAGAAAACTGCGTTCATGCATGCCTCAACTTGTTTCCTTTTAGTTTGGTTTATTCAAATCTTATTTTGTTTAAATGAATCTATATTTTTATTTATTTTAATGATGTTTATAATTCATTTTGGATTAACGCCATTTTCCTACAGTTTCCTCAGTTATTTCGTGTGACGAAGAATAAATTAGTATGGGTGCAATCTTATGCTGTAGATTATATGTGGGAGTATGGGCATTGGGATAGTTTCTTTTGTCGCGAGTTGCGTAGTTTTGAACTTCAACAATTAGCTGATTTGCGTACATTGGTTGAGGCTAGGCCGTAGTTATTATTGTGAGCGGATCATTTGATTTGGACTTCGAATACGCAGGGGAAGTTCTCGGTGGGAGAACTGGCCAAGTTGATGTCAACCTTTGGGTTGAGGATGATGACCTGGAAGAGTTTAGGATATGGAAGTTGGAGGTGCTGCCTAAGGTTCAATGCTTTTATGGTTTGTGCGGTAGCAACATCTTCTGACATTATGCATGTTACGTGATCGTGGGGTTTCGTTGAATGATATATCGATACGGTGTGTATGGTGTGGAGAAGGGAATGATGAAATTGATCATATACTGTATTCTTGTGGTTTTAGTTGTGAGGTGTGGTCTTTATTTTTACATGATGGCGTCATGCATTTGTTCGTCCAAGATCATCAGATGAGCTGTTGTGGCAATGCTTGCACATTGTCTTTTTGGGCACATTGCGGACTTGGTGAATTTTGAGGTATGTTGCGGTCTTTTTGTCTGTCTGGCTTGCGCATAACACTATGATGTTTAGGAAGAAGGCTTGCATGGCATAGGATCTTCTCTTCTTGATTAAAAAAAGGGTGATGTATTGAGCAAAGGCAGCAAATGATGCACTTGTGATTTTGGATTCAACTTGGTGGGATTGTCGGACTTTATGCATTCTTTGTAATGTTGGTCGACCGCCGTGATTAGGTGTGGTATGGTGTCCACTGGTGAGTGGGTCTTTGAAATTTAATGTTGATAGCGCGGCGCGTAGGAAGCCTGGTCTTGCGGGTGTAGTGGTGTGTTGCGTGATGAGGGTGGTCGAATTTTGGCTATGTTTTCTGGCCCCTTAGGTAAGGTTGACTCTAATTAGGCAGAATTGCGAGCTACTGCGTATGCGCTTGACATGGTGGTACATTCTTTTGGAGTAATGACCCTTCGATTGTAGTTGAATCAGATTCTCGTGTGGCCGTGGCATGGGTGTTACCGGATTCGAAGCGACCATGTCATTTGTGACGATGGTTTAACCAAATTGATGAGGCATGTCGAACTTTATCTTGTGTATATTTCCATTCGATCTTTAGGGAGGCTAATGCGATGGCGGATGCATTGGCGAAGGGGGTGTTACCCGGACAACTTGGCTTCGAATGTTGGCTTGATCTACTATTGTAACTCGTTTTTGGTTGAGGGGTTCCTGGGTGTATATGGCTACGTTTGTGCTTTGCATGGGGGTGTTAATGTCATGGCAGTGGAGACTGCTTCTTGTTTTTGGTTGAATGGGTGTTCGTTTACTTCCTTGTTTCGTTGTGCGAGTGTATTGGGCAATGGTATAGCTTTTTAGGATTCATTTTGAGTGGTCCGTCTTTGTTTTTTCATTTATCGTTGGTACTCTTTTCCTCCATTTAGGATTAAGGAGGTTTTTACGAGGTCTTCGATAGACGTTGTTATGATTTTTTTCATTAATAAAGATCATATTATTGATAAAAAACATGATAAATAATTACAATTCAATTTATATAAGAATTCGAAGACTCAACTCGATTTGAATTGAAAAAAAATTCAATTAAAATTTGAGTTGTAAAATATGAAGCGTCAACTCGAATAACTCAAAATTTTTTGACTCGACTCGATCGAACTCACCCTTAAGAGTAATTGTGACAGACATGCTTGTTTGTGTGGGTTCGAGTTGGTTATTTTCGAATTCAAGTCTTTTTTTGTTTAAATTTTTCTCATATTTAAGCTATTTTGGATTCGATCTTTTCTTGCATTTAGTTTTAGGTCGGATCTGATTTTTGCATTAGATGTAGTTTTATATACATAATATAAAGTGTTATAATTATATTTCAATATTAATGATTAATTTACTATTATTTTTAAGTAAAATTTTGTTTTAAATTGTAATATAATAATTTTAATTATATTTTTATAAAATTATTTCTGATGAAATAATTAACAAATTGAAATGCATAATATGTACTAAGTATTTTTAAATTTGTTGATTGGTTGGCCGGACGATACTCTTCGACGGAGAAGGGTCACAGCTCGGACGGTGGCGAGGGGGTTTTCTGACAGTGGAGATGAGGAGAGTTAGGTCTGGTTCCTGGAGAGGCCTCCTTCTATTTGGAGTGCATGGTTCTTTATAAGGAGCTGGATGAGGTGAGGACACGTATCAATCGAGGAAGACAAGTGTCTTGGTGAGTTGTCGTGGCTCGGGTGTCGATGTGGATCACGTGCATCATCATGTTGTCTGGGGTAGCATTCGCATGTCGAGTTCTCAAAGGGATGTAATTGGATGTTCACGTGGTGACGGTTATTAGGTACTAACAATTGCCCCCCAGCGAAAGAAGGTTATAAAGTGATCTTCTCAAGCCTGAGAACTAGAACGAGATTTCTATAAGGAACTAGAAAGTGATTTTTGTTTTTGCTTGTTTCCTGGTGTGAACATTTGCCCTTTTTTGAAAATAGTTCACAGAAAGCAAAACCATTACTTTAGCATATTTTGTATATTTTTATTTGCTGGTGCGAAAATTTGCCCCTTACAAATTGTTTAAGTCTTTTTCGTTATAAATATGTACAACCATTAGTCTTGTATGTGCATTTGTCATATTACGAACATCTCGTACTTGTATCCGCGTAAGTACTTTGAGTTGGGAGGATTCTTTCCCCTGGGTGAATAGTCTTGATCGCTATATACTTATTCGCACATTTGCTCTTCTTGCGTGTAAATAGTTTGGCCTTTTATTGTTATGAGCGATGTAAATCGATGTATGCTTTCTTGGAACGACATCATTCTTGAAAATGGTATCAATATTTCAAATTTTTGATTCACGAATTAACTCAGAGCGGCATCGTTAACTCAAAGAGGGTTTGCTAACACTTTTCTTAAAATTTATTGTTTCCCATCTTTTAATTTTTATACGAATTCTTAAAATGCTTATTTCTTTAAAAATGTCGAAACATAAATATAGACTTTTGATATTGCAAACCTGCAAGATAGGTAGGTAGTGAACTATATTTTATGTGTGTTCGCACATCCATTTTTTGGATATGAGAATTCTTGCCCCCCCATGTAGTGTAATCTTGGTCGTTGTATATTTGTTTTGGTATGAATTTTATACCATATTGTTTGAAGGCGGTTCGCAGGAAGCGAATTACAGCCGATATTATGTAAAACAGTTGAAATTATGTAGAACAGTTGCTCGCTACTTGGAAGCGACTGAAATTTTATATCGCTACTTGGAGACGTAGGATAGTTCATTTTACATCGCTATTTGGATAATATGCGCACTTACTATGGAAGTGGCTCGACTTGGGAGTGCTGCATTTTCGCAGTCGTCTCTTTCTTTAAAATGACGATTCATAAATATTAAATCCTACCCTTTGAAAATTTGTAAGGTAAATGGGTGGTGAACGTTTACCCCTATTTTGAAAATTATTGGCATAATGAGAGTTCTCTTTCATGCCGCTCTCTTGGGGCGAACTAAATTATTCGTAAACTACCTTTTATTGAGAGAATTATTGCCCATGTTAAAATAGTTTTTGATAGCTATATTTTATTCGCACATCCTTAATATATTATTCATCACGTGCTTATTTGGGAATGGTGAATGCTTCACCTTTTCTTTGAATTTTTGGTAAGTGTAACTGGGAAATAGTTTGGTTCTTCTTAGAAGCGGCAATCATTTAGCCTTTTATTCTCGCGAACCTTTATCTTTGTGGTCGCTTTACTATGCGCACTACTGTGGAAATGGCTAGCAAACCTTTATCTTTACGGTCGCTTTTTTTTAATATAATAGTCCCACATGTTGTGTACACAGCAAACCCCAAGGAGCTCAGGTTTGTAACGAGTTCATTACCTATGAGAGACTAGCCTTATAATTCCTTTATAATCACCCTACTTACGTTTCCCCTATACAGCTCAACCATCGCCGCTTTCAAAGTGAGAAAAAGTAAACAAAAGGGTCGTATGAGCGTTTGCCACTTTCAAGAAGTGTGCCGAAAAGAACCAGCTCAACGATTGCTACTTTTAAAGTGAGCAAAAGTAAACAAAGGGTCGTGTGAGTGTCTGGCACTTTCAAAAAGTATGCATAAATGAATCTGCTCAACGATCGCTGCTTTTAAAGCGAGCAAAAGTAAACAAAGGGTCGTATAAGCATTGCCACTTTCAAGACGTGTACAGAAATAAATTAGCTCAACGATCGCCGCTTTCAAAGTGAGAAAAAGTAAAAAAAAAAGGTTGCGTGAGCATCCACTACTTTCAAGAAGTGTACAGAAAGGAATCAACTCGACGATCACGGCTTTCAAAGTGAGCAAAAGTAAACAAAGGGTCGCATGAGCGTCCGCCACTTTCAAGAAGTGTGTAGAAGGGAATCAGCTCAACGACCACGACTTTCAAAGCGAGCAAAGGTAAACAAAGAATTGTGTGAGTGTCAGCCACTTTCAAGAAGTGTGCAAAAAAGAATCAGCTCAACGATTGTCGCTTTCAAAGCGAGGAAAAGTAAATAAAGGGTCGTATGAGCATCCGCCACTTTCAAGAAGTGTGTAAAAAGGAATCAGCTCAATGATCGCCACTTTTAAAGCAAACAAAAGTAAACAAAGGGTCGTGTGAGCGTTCACCACTTTCAAGAGATGTGGAAGGAAAAAAGTTAGCTCAACGGACGCCGCTTTCAAAGCAAGCCAAAGTAAACAAAGGGTCGTATGAGTGTCCGCCACTTTTAAGAAGTGTGCAGAAAAGAATCAGCTCAACGATCGCCGCTTTCAAAGTGAGCAAAAGTAAACAAAGGGTCGTAAGAGTGTCCTCCACTTTCAAGAAATGTGCAAAAAGGAATCAGCTCAACAATTGCGGCTTTCAAAGCGAGCAATAGTAAAAAAAGGGTCATATGATAGTCTTCCACTTTCAAGAAGTGTGCAGGAAGGAATCAGCTCAACGATCGCCACTTTCAAAGCGAGCAAAAGTAAACAAAGTGTCGTGTGAGCGTCCGCCACTTTCAAGAAGTGTGCAGAAAAGAATCAGCTCAACGATCACCACTTTCAATGCAAGCAAAATTAAACAAAGGGTCGTGTGAACGTCTACCACTTTCAAGAAGTGTGAAGAAAGGAATCGGCTCAATGATCGCCGCTTTCAAAGTAAGCAAAAGTAAACAAAGGGTCGTGTGAACGTCCGCCACTTTCAAGAAGTTTGTATAAAAGGAATTAGCTCAAAGATCATCGCTTCCAAAGAGAATAAAAGTAAATAAAAGGTCATGTAAGCATTCTCTTCCAAAGGTATACATCCTGACACCGAGACTAACTAGTTACAAAAAGGAAGCAGTAGCCTATCAAACATCTTCATTTGCGTTTTCCTATCACAAAAGGAGAAAAGTGCAATATGAGCATTAGAGCACAAGCATAATTTCCAATTCATCACCTACTTCCCTTGTATTCTTTTGCCAATAAGGGGCAAGAATTTACCATAAAGAAAAAGCACCATGATGGTGCAAAACTACAGAAATACAAAATCCTCCATGAACCACAAACTTCTCTCCCATCTCGGGTGTCATTAAAGTTACTTAATTGATAAAATACATGATCCATAGGAAATAATAACTCACACGACCCATCCAAAGAAAATAATCCTGTTCACAAATACAAATATGCCAGTAGGAATTTCACAACCAGCAAATACCAAGTGCGAATAGCGTAAAAACTTGTCTATTAAAAATAAATTCACACACAAATTAATTAACAAAATTGGGCGACCCCCACGTTAACAAGAATAAAACAAAATGTTACAATCATAAGACCCATGTAAGGGACAAACGAATGACACTTGACAATATCTTTAGTAAGGTTAATATAGAAAAGTCCACAAACCAACAGTAACTC